>CM035430.1:125683848-125956348 GCA_020310875.1 Ceratopteris richardii | reverse complement strand
TACATACATACATACATACATACATACATATATATATATATATATATATATATATATATATATATATATATATATATATATATATATATATATATATATATATATATGTGTATATATATAATTTTTACATGTATAAAAAAACTCTAACGTACCTTACGAACCTTACAAACCTAACCACCTTGCCCCGATGTACCATATACTCCACTCTCGTCCACCCATTTGTACCAGTTAGGGTATACATATTCACTCCCATATATGTCCCCATGTAGTAGGTGGCCATTATCTGCAAAGGTAGAGCCACGCTCCCCCACGCACCACTACTTCATCTCCACTACTCCATCATTGCTAGGTACACCATCATCCTGCTGTTTTCAGCCTACATAGTTCTTTTTTGTAGTGAGTATATTTCTTTTCATTGATACACATAGATGACAAGAGTTGTACATGGTTTTGTCTCATAGGCCAAGTTTGGCCTTTTGGTAGACGTTAATATGACTCTTTCTCTCTCTCTCTCTCTCTCTCTCTCTCTCTCTCTCTCTCTCTCCCCCTCCTTATGCATATCATATTTGTATCTCACCCATTGAGCATATAGAGTGCATACCCATAGCACCCCACACCCTTGATGCCAGTTAGTATCCACTCCTTTTATACCCGTTTGCGATACTCGCCCACATCGGGTGGTCTCACCTGCATTCTACCCACGATACTACATGGAGGCAGTGTGCTAGACTATGTTATCGGACCCCGGAGGGGACACATCTCATTGCCTCATTCACCATCCCACTCATACCAATCGGAGCTCATCACACATATCTCGCCCTATCCATACGCAGCTCATCATGCATACCCCACCCCGCCACCATACAGCCACATGCCCATACCACCATTCACTTTAGACATGAGCTAGCACATATCTATAGCGCCCATGTTCGAGAGGGCATCTACTCCCTGGACCCCTCCACCCCATTAGACACCCTCACCGCCCACTTCTCCTCGATCCTCCACACATCTGCTACTCTGAGCTTCCCATACATCACACACAGCACTGAAAATTCGACACGGTTTGGGCATACATCCCAGAGTAGATGGTACGATGAAGATTGTAGACGACTATATCGACATCTCAGAGCACAGAGTATCTTGGGATCCATCACGAAGAGGGAGGAAGGATAACAGATGCGAGCTCTCACACACTGGAAACGACGAGCTTTTGAGGAGCGACAGTAGGTAGAGCTGTATGATCTTCTCATGACTAGGGATTGCACCACCGTGTGGAGGGCCCTACGTGGGCCACACCCACCTACACCCATAGCAGATCCTAAGACTTGGCACACCTACATCGAGAGGTTATATGACGTCCCAGGACAACTCCCATTGACGATCCCTCCCATACCAGGTCTTGTGAGATCCACCCTACTGATGGAAGGCATGGTACGACATGCGATCCATAGGCTACAACATGGCCATTAAGCAAACCACTCAGGACTACAGGGTGAGCACTTTATATATGCAGTCGATCTAGTTTCCCACATGATCGCCCACCTCTTCAACCAGGCTTTGGTTGAGGGGTTACCTGACTCGTGGACTATGCATACCATTGTGCCTATCCATAAGTCGGGCATATGATGGACCCGAGGAACTACAAGACTATTATGATAATAGTCCAGGCCTCGCTAAGATGTATGGGGAAGTACTAGAGGTAGAGCTCAATACACACGCTGAGGTAGCTCGGATTAGAGCACCCGGCCAGGCATGCTTCCACTATGGAGAAACTTGATTGAGAGCACGAAGGAGAGGAAGCGGAGACTCTATTGTTGCTTTGTGGATTTCCGCAAAGCCTTCGACGTGGTCCCTCGAGAGAGACTACTACGGAGACTTCAAGAGTTACAGCTACCATGAGACATGCTATGGGCCATCCATGCTTTGTATGCACGAGTCATAGGCAGGGTGCGCTATCCCGACGGCCTATTAGACAACCTTGTTAGCACCATTGGTGTGAAACAAGGTTGCCCTCTCTCACCCACTCTCTTCGGTGCGCTATCCCGACGGCCTATTAGACAACCTTGTTAGAACTTAGCACCATTGGTGTGAAACAAGGTTGCCCTCTCTCACTGTTAGCTCATGAACTGGTTGATTTTTTTATGCAGTAAAATGCCCCATTTTGGAGAGTATTTGTTTGAACATAGGTGTTTGGCAATGAGAATAGATGGCCGGTGATGATAAGATCTACTCGAATGTGGACACAAGGATCAAGAGAAGTATGCGGGCCATTTTGGGATGTGGCTGCTGTATTTGGATCATTAAAAGAGAGATCGGGAGGCAGGAGGAAGAACTGGATATGCACTCTTTTGGGGATTCATGAAGAGAAAGGGGGCAGATATGCCAATTGCTGTCTAGAAAATATGGAAGACTATACATAGTAGGCTCACTTGATTCCTTTGAAAGATTAGTGCCATGACAACCCACACTTTCAAGGTTAAATTTATATGAGCTGCTCAAAGGATAAGGGATGTCACTCCAATGTTTCAACTACTTTCCTTATCTAATGTTCCCTCGATATGTGTGGCAACGGGTGAAAGGCGGGAGGGGGATATCATCAAAAAAGGGGGTTCACTCTTGGGGATTTTTTCTTCTTCTTCGCTTTTTTCGTGAGATAGTGGTGGGGTGTTTTTTTTCTCTTTGGGGGCAGATAGACATGACAGGGAAATAATGGGAGGAGGTCGGTTATCAGCGCTGCACAATTCGCATTATGATGGAGTACGCAGTTCAACATCTGAAGAAGAAGCTTCAAACTGCCTATTGATAATCTGACTACATACGTTTTTGCTGGAGGACAAAGCTCTGGTGGTGTGAAGTTCTCAAACAAAAGACAGATGCTGAAGAATTGGAAGCTCGAAAGGAAGCTGAAAAAGGAACTTACGAACGAAGCAGATATATGATCCGAAGGAAGGGTTTTTTTCTTTCCTTCCGGTGGCAGAGCTCGATAGAGAAAAAAGAGGAGCCATTCACTGAGGAGGTGGGCGTTCAGTATACAGAGAGGTGCGTAAGATAAAGGGGCTTCATGCCCGAAGGAAGGGGACCAGATCATGTGTTAAGTGCGCTGCAGGATTCTTCTCTCACACCAATATTCTGTTGCTCTTAACGATGACGAAGGAGGTTCTGGGTTTTTTCGATTGATCTCTAAGACAAAAGTGCACGGAAGCAAAATTCGTAATGTATCTTCTGACGAGTCATCGAGTTAGTGCAGAGTTCATGGTACAAGCAAAGTTGAAGAACATATCAGGAAAGGAGATGAAGTAAAGATATGAGCAGGTTTCTGAAGCACAACAACGGAGTCCCCAAGAGCGTAAGTCCGAATGCTTCTACCATGAAGGATAAAGCTGTTGCTGGGTTTGTGCTATGCAATCACATGATTGGATTCCTCGCTTCCGCTTTTGTACATATCTATGCTCTTATAAGGTAAAATTTTTGGTTGCTTGATATCACATTTTCATTCAGTAGCTTCAACTCTAGTATCAAAAAGAGGACAGAATGAACTGAAAAGGCTTAGTGTTGTATATATGATCTCTGTGGGAACGATCAACTAGAGAAAGAAATTATGGCTTTGGTTACAGAGTTTTAGCATTATTCATTGGTATGTATGTATGTTATTACACAATAATTCTTGGACGCTGCACAAGTCGAATTGGAGTTTTGAAAGAAGTTTATGGGTTGATTTATGGAGCCTATAAATCCAGCGTACTTGCTACTTTAAAAAGAAGAAGACTTCGGAATGCTTTATTATTCTCTTGAAAATTTTCTAGATGCATGGAAGAGTTATTGCTAATCTTTTGAAGCCTATCGCTGATTGGCTAAATGATCTGGCTTGTATCACCTTTGTGATTATTCGTGTGTTGAACCATACCTCAGAGTCCAATGTAAAGAGATTTTCTTTTTGATCGTCTTCATATGAATCCTTAGTATATTGAAGATAAACGGATTCGCTCATTGGAAGGAGACCTCATTGATCATTGAACGCATTTTGCTGATAGTAATATGTCCGCACGTGACTACAAAAGATGTTAGAATAACAAAAAGTAAACGAATCATGTCAAGGGGGTCAAACTCGATCCATGAAATTTTATTGAGGAAGTCATTTGGACATTTCGTATGGATCAAGATTAAAAGTTTACTGTCAAAACATCTTTGTTGAAGAATGGAAATGCGATTGAGATATGTTGTGTATATGGGGTGCAATGTTTATTTTCCTCTCTTCATTGATTTCAATACCCTTACACAAAGCATTGGGGTGTTTGTTCTACTAGAGTTTTAGGTATAAACGAGGGCAATTGCACAAATCAAATTAGTATACTTTTGCCCTCCTTTTCACAAAATGCATGACCTACCCCTCTCATTACCATGAAGTGTTCAAAAAGTGTCTTCTGCAAAGAAGTGCAATGTGAACCAATCTCTCAACACATTGGATACCTCGATTAAGCCTAAGACCGAGACGATATACCTGGTGAACTCGACGTGAAAGGAGGGGGGGTCGAGCGAAAAAAGGGAGGTTACCGGAAGTGACCACTGGAGGTGGATATCCAATCGCGCATGCGTTTTCTCGCCTCCTCCATCAAAACTTTGGAGTGAAATTGTGGACTTAGGGGAAACCAAAATTGACATAGTATCAGGAAAGTTGGGCAAAACATCACTGTGCATAGGCACTTTCCCTTCGGTTTAGAGACAAATCATTTTGGTGCGTTTGCCGGGAAGCATATGAGCTAGTGCATAGACATAAGAAAAATCCATTTTGAGACAATTGTGGGCTCTAGGTAATCCAAGTGGACCGATTCCGAGGGATTTGAACAAAATAAAGTCTCGTATAATCACTTTTTCCCTGGGCGTTAGAATCAATCATTTTGGTGCGTTTGCCGGGAAGATATGAGCTAGTGCATCGACATAAGAAGAATCCATTGCGAGATAATTGTGGGCTCCAGGTAATCCAATTGGACCGATTGCGAGGGGTTAAGTAAAATAAAGGCTTTCACAATCATCTTTTCCTTGGGCTTAGGAACCAATCATTTTGGTGCGTCTGCCGGGAATTCGCTTCGTACGTCTCTATAAGAGAGTGCCATAGGTTCGCCTAGCGCCACAGGTTGGCCGAGCTTGCGGACCCCAAGATCTAGTACATGAGCGAGGGGAGCTCATCGTCAGGAGCAACACAAACTCAAAGAGAGGAACGCGCTCAGAGAAGAGCCCTTGAAAGAGAAAGGAGAAGGTAGGAACCGCCAGGTGAGTGGACCTCGATTGGCTCGAAGAGATCAGCCAAAAACGTGTACTCCCGTAGGAGAGTATCGAATCAAGTGCGGAAGTTTGAAGGAGGGATCCTGAGACCACGTGCATTAAATTTCTCGGATCGAAGTGATATCGACATCACACCTCTGTTCGAAATGGCTCAGCGGATTTCGGTTCACTTGGGGGACTTCACCAAGTTTTCAGGTACTTGGGACGAAGATCCGGATAGTTTTATCCAGTTGTTTGAGGTTACTTGTGAGGCCAATGACGTAGTTGACCAGGATCAAAGGTTGAGAATTTTTCCGGCTATTCTCCGTGATGAGGCAGCCAATTGGTATGGGAATCTGACACCACAAGAGCGTGGAACTTATCAGATGCTCAAGGAAGCCTTCTTGGCAAAGTTTCGACGAGAAGGCTTCCAAGATAGATTGGCCCAACAGATGGATTACTTGCGACAAGGAGTCAATGAGAGCATCGATAACTACATTCAAAGAATGGAAACGTTGGTAAGAAAGATGGGCGCGAATGCCCCGAACGATGAGACATTGAAACGAAGATTCATTTCGGGATTGAGAGATCCCACGGCACAGCAGCATATTACAGGCAACTTTAATGGATGCTAAGGAACAAGCAAGGCTTTGGGAGGAAGTACAATTATGTCAACAGAGGAAGATGGAGCTCTTATACGAGCCAATGGGAGGCCCAGGAAACATACCGATGAAAGATCCTGGCCAAGGAAGTCCCGCATTGACGACCCCAGCTTTTGTAGCTGCCACTAGCACTCCAGGCGAGGTAAAGCCTACGCTAACTGAAGAACGAATATTGGAATTGGTCACGCAAGCTATAAAAGCTGCCACAATGACCCAGGAAACATACATAGTAAAACCAGAGGTGACTACGAACCCCAATCAAGTGTTTCGATCAAATACATGGTGTGGAAAGTGCCATGGTTACGGCCATTTGGCTTCAGAATGCCCTACAGTCTCGAGAGTATTCACAGATAGATCACCACCTAGGATGCGTTGTACTTTTTGTGGAAGAACAAATCACACGGAGGACCGATGTTACAACAAGAGAGCCTATGAAGAGAGGACCATGAAATCAGGAGATACAAGAGAAAGACCTTACACGGGATTGCCCGCTCAAAGTGTCCCACCTACATCTCGTTGGGAAAACAGACCGACTTATGGATATGGTGCTCAGGGTCAAGGAGGAGACTATCCAAGAGGAGCCGAACGTGATCAAAGAAGAGATGGTCCAATCCAGTGTTGGAGGTGCCATGGCTTTGGCCATACTTAATCTAGATGTCCAAACGAAAAGAAATCAATTGATTATACCCCACTATGTAGGTACTGTAGTGGGGAGGGCCACTTTGATGAAGATTGTCCAAAACGAAGAGCTTCCGCCGGCAAGGAAAAAGGACCAGTAGGGTCTTCAAATTATGTTGATACTCAGATGCATTCCACAACAAGAGCTCAAGAGCACGTCCCTATAATCGGAGTAGTGTTCAAGACACCGAACCCTCAAGAAGGCTCTAGCTCGTCAATGCACTTTGTGGACGCTTACGAGGCCAAGAAAACACATAAAGAGCCAACTGTGGCAGTAGTCACAAGGACTCAAGAGTATTCGAAGAAGAATCCAGGAGGCGAAGGTGAAGAAGGGAGTCAAGAGAAGGTCGTTGAGCATGAAGAGGTAGAAAACCAAGTTGGAGGATTTGCTGAGCAACAAGAGCTTGAGGATGGGGAAGAGATTGAGATTCTTCCACCAGTGACCAAGGAGTTTGTGCCGGGCATAGCACCATTCCCTGAAAGATTGAGAGCTCCTAAGAGTAGAAAGGAAAGACAAAGTTTGGAGGAAGTGGACATCGTAAAGTTGCTCGCGGACACAGAAGTCACGCTGGACATTGGCACATTGCTAAAATGTTCACCTGTTTATAGGAAACAATTCTACAATGAATATATTAAGAAGCCGAGGAAAGCTCGAGATAAAAAGAGACAAGATAAAGATGTCCAAGGGATCATTCAAAGCATTACGACGCAAATTGATTCGAACGCTCCAGCTGTGACGGTCGAGATTAAAGGGTATGCAGTCCCTGGTGCTCAATTAGATAGTGGAGCCGCAGTTAACCTTATGACCGAGTTCATGATGAAAGCTTTGGGCCTCAACCACATGGAAGAAACGCCGATGTCCTTGAGAATGGAAGATCAAACACAAGTGAAGCCTGCGGGTCTTTTGAAGAATGTAAGTACAGTTGTGGGCGGTCTAGAGTTTAAAGTTGATTATCTGATAGTAATACCAAGGACCTCAGAGGCTACCTTCTCGATCCTACTTGGACGGCCATGGCTGGTGCAAGCCGAATGTGTGCATGACTGGCGCACAGGTTTTATTTCAATAGGGCCAAAGTCTGATCGGATTCAAATACAAGTATCCCCGCCCTCGAGCAACAAGAAGAAGACAATAATAGTCGATGAGATGGAAAAGAAAGAGAAGGAGAAAGCAAGGCACGAGATTGCACGAGCTAGGTTTTCTTTGAACACAGACACCTACAAGAATCTGCTTCAAGACGGGTTCAACTTGCAGCTCTTTAAGAATCAAGTCACGAAGATGGGAGAGTATCAAAATCCATTGCTCTATAACGACGATTCCGATCAGGAGTTGCTAGGTTGGTTGACACATACAAGAGAATTTGAGTGCTACATGTTGAGTATAGATGCAAAGGAAAATAAATCTACTCAATCCCTGGAGAAGGGAACTTCAAAAGAAGAATTGAAACTGGAGTTAGCTCCGACAATGGAAGTGCAACAGTTGAGAGAAAGAGTTAGAATGCTAGAAGCAGAGATTCTAAAGAGAAGTCGAGAATCGGAAAAAGAAGCGAAGAGTAAGACTAAAGCGTCGGAAGCCATTGCAAAAGCTGAATTAAAGAAATTAGGTTCAATCGAAACATAACAAAACAATGATTTACTGGCCAACCATGCACGCGTGATCGGAGAGCACATTCCAATCACAGTGTCATCAAGGAATAAGGAATATTCGCGAGAAGCTCAGTTGGAAAAATGGGAAGTTTTTCCAGAGTTCTTGAGCGTGGGGTCAGAGCTACCAGATGGAGTACGAGATTGCATTAAATTGGTACTCAAAAATTTCAGCAAGGCCTTTGCATGGTCATACAGTGATTTGAGAGGAATTGATCCCCGAATCTGCCAACATTATATAGACTTGGAAGAAGGTACACGACCAATATGTCAACGACTTAAGCGGACAAATCCAGTCTACTCGGAATTGATCAAGTTGGAATTGACTAAGTTATTGGAAGCAGGATTCATATATCCTATCGCATCCAGTGAATGGGTATCACCAATTGTAGTTGTTCCGAAGAAAAATAAGAAAATCCGTATTTGCATAGATTATCGAAAGTTGAACGAGCGCACGAAGAAGGATCATTTCTCTTTGCCGTTTACTGATCAAATCTTGGACAGAGTGGCTGGCCATAAATTGTACTCATTTTTGGATGGTTTCAGCGGGTACAACCAGATCCAAATCCATGAGGAGGATCAATCAAAAACTACTTTCACCACAGAATGGGGTACGTATGCATATCGGGTGATGCCATTTGGATTATGCAATGCACCGGCCACATTCCAGAGGGCAATGATAGCTGCATATCAAGACTACTTGCAGGATTGGATGGAGATATTTCTCGATGACTTTGCGATCAGAGGCAACGATGAAAACATGATGGAGAGGATTGAAGCTATTTTAAGAAGAAGCATTGAAAAAGGCATCGCATTAAATCCTGAAAAGTGTACATTTGGAGTACGAAGAGGATTGCTTTTGGGACATGTTATTTCCGAAAAAGGAATCGCGGTCGACGAGGATAAAGTAGAAAAAATTAGACAACTTCCACCGCCATAAAACTTGCGGCAACTCAGAGGATTCTTGGGCCATGCGAATTATTATCGCCGATTTATATTAAATTTTGCATCAATAGCGGCACCACTGACGAATCTTTTGAGGAAAGACCAACAATACCAATGGACTGAAGAGTGTCAAGTTGCATTCGACTCGATCAAGGAGAGATTGATAAATGCACCAATCTTGGTAGCACCCGACTAGACGAAAGAATTCCATGTGCATACCGACGCTTCTCATACTGCGGTTGGAGCAGTACTATGCCAAGCCGATGAAAAGAAGTTGGACCACCCTATTTATTACGCAAGTCGCAACTTGAATAGCACTGAGAGGAACTACACGACCACAGAGAAGGAATGCCTATCGATGATCTTTGCGGTGAACAAGTATCGGCATTACTTGATTGGAAAGCATTTCACTTTTTATGTGGATCATGAAGCCCTTAAGTACATCATTAATAAACCAGAGCTATCAGGGCGATTGATGAGGTGGATGCTACTCCTCCAAGAATTTCAGTTCACAGTGGTAACCAGACCAGGCAAAGCGCACATATTGGCCGACCATTTATCTCGAATAGTTAATGAGGAGCCAATCTCTGGTGTGCTCGACGATGCTCCTGATGGACATCTATTCCAGGTTGATGCTAAAGTACCTTGGTATGCCGACTTGGTGAACTTCTTGTGCACTACTAAATATCGGCCAGGAGCAAGCAAGAGAGAGAAGCAATTACTGTTAGCATTGGCGAAGCACCATAGCATCATTGGGGGGCAACTCTATCGATATTTTGTTCATGAGAGCATTTATCGGAGGTGTCTCGAGGAAGAAGAAGCAAACCTAGTGTTGAGGGCTTTGCATGACGAACCTTGCGGTGGACATTTTGCTGGTGAATTGACGGCAAGAAAGATTTTATTGGCAGGGTATTGGTGGCCAACGCTGTGCAAAGACTCGCACACATACTGTAAGAAATGTGACAGATGCCAACGAATGGGCAAACCCACATTAGCACATGCTGCTCCTCTCACGCCGGTGCTCGCTCTTAAGCCCTTTGAGAAGTGGGGAATTGATTTTGTGGGGCCTATTGATCCTCCCTCAAGACGTCGGTCTAATAGGTATATCTTGGTCTGTACTGACTATGTTACGAAGTGGGTAGAAGCCAAAGCTCTGAAGACTGACCGAGCCGTTGATGTTGCTAAATTTTTGTACGAACAAATCATCACCCGATTCGGATGCCCGTTGGAAATAGTAAGTGATAGAGGAACCCATTTTGTCAACGAACTGATCGAAGAATTAATGGAATTATATAAGATCAAACATAGAAAAAGCACTCCATATTACCCGAGGGCAAATGGACAAGTGGAGATCACCAACAAGGTGCTGGAACAGATTCTGACAAAGACAGTAGCTGTGCATAGGCGAGACTTGGATGAGAGACTTTTGGAAGCTTTGTGGGCGTATAGAACATCCTACCGAGTGACGACAAAGAGCACTCCGTTCTCCCTAGTATATGGCGAGGAAGCCATCTTTCCCATCGAAAAAGAAGTTCCAACATTAAGAGTGGCCATCGAAGCCAGGTTGGGCGAGGAAGAGTCATTGAAGGAAAGGTACATACAACTGGTCAAGCTGGAAGAAAAGAGACTCATCGCACAACAAAGTTTGGAAGCTATTCAGAAGAGACGTAAGGAGAGGCATGATAAGAATCTCAAGACCTATGTGATTCAAGAAGGGGATTTGGTGCTAGTTTATGATAGTAAATATTATAAATTCCCGGGGAAGTTACAGACAAGATGGGCAGGACCGTTTAAGGTGGTGGAACTCAACTCTAATGGTTCCATGCAAATTCAAGAATTAAGAGAAGAATATGCTCCCGTGAAGGTTAACGCGCTTCGAGTTAAACCATATTTCACGCGACATTAGGACGGGAGAAGCCAAACGAGATCCAAGCAGAAGGAGGTAGTAGACTCCTTGTACATACATGTATAGTTATATATATATATATATGCGCATATGTTAGTTATAATTTTTGTTGTCATAAATATTATCCTGTGCTAGCTCAAGAATTTTGGACTTCTAATATTTTTTTGTGGTATGCAGAGACTGTTAGGAGCTAAGTAACAAAATGGCAGACCAAATAACGCAACTCTACTTGTACGAGCTAAGGATATATTTCTCAGACCAAACATTCGCCCGCATGGACATAGATGTCGACGACTTTGAGACGGAATACGATGTTGAGGAAGCGCATTGGCTCGTATGCTTTATAAACGAGGGTTTGGGTGTTGCATTTTACATTGAGTGTTTTGAGGAATACCTGACTCGACATGTAGGATGGGCAGGAGATCAATATTACTATTTCGATCCTTCGAGGGAAATGCCTAACGAGGAAAACGATATCACATGGGCTTGGGAAGATGTGCTAACGATAGGGAGTGATGACGGAGCTCCTGAAGTTGAGCCTGACTCGCCCTAGGGAAGTTGTCGGGATGCGAGTACGATGTGAGATTACATGAGACATCCCGGAGACTCACATTCTAGGACACATAGGGATAGGTATACGAGGGATTAAGGCATAGCCGGCTGTAGTTACCTAGTGAAAAGTCAACTCGATGAATACATATGTAGTGTCTGTAATTGAAAGAATGGAGTGAAGAGGTGGTTGATCTGTCAAAGGCTAGTGTGTATATGTTTGCATGCATGTGTGGGAAAAGTGGGAAAGTCCCTTTCTTCCTCTCCCTAATTCTCAGGACTTGGGTGAACTAATTAACTATGAAAAAAAAACGAAGAAAAAGAAAAGAAAGAAAAAATATTGTGTTGTTGTGATCGTACCAATGCGCTATGGTGGGATAGTAGGTGGGTGGATTTATCATAGCCGGGTGGTTAGGACCACGAGCCGAAGCTAGTTTCGCCATAGGCTTGGAAGGTATATGTTTGTGTCTTAGCTACGCGCCATAACGGGTTGGTAGGTAGGTGGAGCCATCGTGGCTGGGTAGTCACGACCATGAGCCGCATCCAGCTTCGTTATGGGTTAGCTGATATATGTTATGTGTTATCATTGTGTGTTCGTGTGTTGAGTGCTGCATTGCATTGGTAGATGGGTGGAGTCAACCTGATCGGCTGGTCAGGTCCACGAATCGCATCCAGTGTCAATGTAGGCCAACGTGTGAATATAAATAAAATTTTCATATGAAGTTATTCCCCACTCCTGAGGGGGAGAGAGAGAGAGGAGAGGGCGATGATCGCCTGTAAGGGAACGTTATTTGCTTGTGTGATTGGTATGTGATGGCTTGCGACAGATCAGCTCACTTTGAATCAACATTCTTGAAGGCACGGATATTCTATATGTACTTATGGATGAGGCTTTAGCGAGGTAATGCAACGGTATTGCTTTATAACTTGTGTGCTCTATCTGAGGGTTTTTTCTAGTGTGTGGGGAGACTCCAAGTTTTTATGTAGGTCTTGACTTGTACTCGAGTCTCGATGGCTTCTGTAGGACGACGATGTTATTACCGTGGTTAAATATGTCCTCAGAGGATGAAGAAGATGAGGATGAAGGTCCAACAAGAAGTGGTAGGGGGTTGGGAGGTACCCGAGCTCGAGTATAGTGAACAGTTCGTCTCTGGTAGCTCTTGATGGGAGTTCTCATTCGGCTGAGAGATCCTTCTTTATGAGACCAAGTATGAGTCATAGACTACAATCCTTTTTGAACTCATAGAGATGGTGACTAATGGTGACTTGACCAAATGAAGTGGAAAGAAAGAGGAAGAGGTGAGCGCTAGAATGTATAATTAAAGGGAGGAGTTCGGGACCAAGGCAACTTTGGAAGACCAACTTAAAAAAAAAAGACCTATTCTGGAGAAGGAAAAGTTTAGGACGAATTTTGAGAAAGACTACATCTTAACTTGACCTACTAGGCTGAACTTGACTTACTGGGCTGAACTTGACTCGCTTGACTTGCTGGGCTGATCTTGCTTGTTGAACTTGGACTAGAAGGACGAACTTGAAAGATCAACTTAAAGAGACAAGTTTTTAATGGACAAATTCAAAAAGACCAATTTTAAAAGCCTATTTCTGGAAAGACCAATTTAAAAGGACCAATTCAAAAAGACTAACTTGAAATGACGAATCTTGAAAGGACGAATTTCAAATGACCAATTTTAAAAGACTAACTCTGAAAAGACCAATTTAAAAGGACCAATTCAAAAAGACTAACTTGAAATGACTAATCTTGAAAGAACGAATTTACAAAGACCAACTTGATAAGACGAATTTAAAAGGACTAATTCAAAAGAACTAAGTTAAATGGGCTACTTTAAAAAGGCCAAAGACTAACTTAAAAGCACGACTTTAAAAAGAACAAAGACTAAAGACAAAGACTAATTTAAAAGGAAAAACCTAAAGGATGAATTGGAGAGACCAAAAGGACAAATTTTAAAGAGAGGAATTGGAGAGACCGAGGGACTTAATCAAGCGTTGAAGACTAATTTCTCAACAAAGATGCACAGCAAGTTCCACCGGGCGTGCCAAATTGAGCACCTGGAGAAGAAATTCTTGTTCTGTTGTGATCGAGGTGGTTCCTTTTTCTGAGTGCAGTATGCACAATGTGTTGCTTTGCTCACTAAGGAGTCGGGTAGAAAAGTAGAAAATTAGATAGATCAACAGTTCACAAGGTAAATAAGTCACATAAATTGCGGCAAGAATAGACTACAAGCTGACAGAAGCATATCTCCAGAGTACATTCGACACAGCTAGGGCATACACCCCAAAATAGATGGTACGATGAGGAGTGTAGACAACTATTACGACACCTCAGAGTACAGAGTATCTTGGGATCCATCAATAAGGGGGAGGCACGATGACAGATGCGAGCTCTCACATGCTGGAAGAGGCGAGCTTTCAAGGAGTGACAAGAGGTAGAGCTGGTTGACCTTCTTATGAGTAGGGATTGCACCACTGCGTGGAGGGCCCTATGTGAGCCGTGCCCACCTACACCCATAGTAGATCCTCAGGCTTGGCACACCTACGCTCAGAGGTTATATTATGTTCTAGGACAGCCCCCATTGCCGATTCCTCCCACGCCGCGTCCTGTGATATCCACCCTATTTAGGGTAGGCCTGGTACGACAGGCCATCCATAGGCTGCAGCATGTCTGCTCAACAGACCACACGGGACTATAGGGAGAGCACTTTATATATGCAGTCAATGTAGTTTCCCCCTTGATCGCCCACTTCTTCAACCGTGCTTTGGTTGAGGGGTTACCTGACTCGTGGACTATGCAAACCATTGCGCCTATCCACAAGTCCGACGATATGATGGAACCGGGGAACTACATGACTATTATGATAGGTCACATCTTGGCCAAGATCTATCGGGCAGCAGTAGAGGCAGAGCTTAGTACACACGCTGATGCATCAGAGCACCCGGCCAAGCAGGCTTCCACCGCACTTTCTCCACCATCGACCACATATTTGTACTTCGTTGCCTGATTGAGAGCGCGAATGCGAGGAAGCGGAGACTCTACCGCTGCATTGTGCATTTGCGCAAAGCCTTCGACATGGTTCCTCGAGAGAGACTACTACAGAGACTCGAGGAGTTAGAGCTACCATGAGACATGCTATGGGCCATCCATGCTTTGTATGCATGAGTCACAGGCAGGGTGCGCTTCCTAGGTGGCCTATGAGACAGCCTTGTTAGCACCATTGGTGTGAAACAAGGTTTCCCTCTCTCACCCACTCTCTTCGGTCTCTACATCGACGAGATCACGGAGTATATACAGCGAGCAGGAGGGCTAGAAGGAGACCCTAGAGGTATGCCAGTACATATCCTATTATATGCTGATGAGATTATCTTGCTTTCAGAGTCAAAGGAGGGGCTGCAGTCACATTTACAGGTGCTGGATACCTTCTCCATGGAGACAGGACTCAGAGTGAACCTTGGAAAGACCAAGACGAAGGTCATGATCTTCCACACCTCGAGGACAGTAGGTCATCGTGCCTCTTTCACCACAGCCGGAGGATAGATAGAGTTCTTGACTCCTACATCTACTTAGCTGACACCTTCTTGGGAAGTACAGGGGTATTCTCCATGGCAAAGACAGCGAGAGTTAGATTGACGCGAGGCTACACAGCGCTTGCTGGATTGGAGAGATGTTGCTTTCACGCACATTTTCAGGAGCCCCGAACTAAGCAGTGGCTCTTTGATACTCTAGTGACACAGGCACCGATGTATGCAGCGGCAGTATGGGCAACAGGCATCATGGAGGCGATGTGGATGCGGGCCAGGTCACCTTGTTCTCACGCTTTCTCCGTAGCAAGCATTCCATTCCACATGACATTAAACGAGTGTGGCAGTGTGGTAGACTATGTTATCGGACTCCCGGAGGCGACACATCTCATCACCTCATTCACTATCCCACCCATACGAATTGGAGCTGATCACGCACATCTTTCCCTATCCATGCAAGGCTCACCATGCATATCCACCTTGCACCATACAGCCACATGCCCATACCACCATTCACTTTAGACATGAGCTAGCACATATCTATAGCTCCCATGTGCAAGAGCGCATCTACTCCCTTGATCCCTCTGCCTCATTGGACACCCTCACCCCCCACTTCTACTTGATCCTCCACACATCCGCTACTCTTAGCTTCCCATACACCACCCACAACACCGCACATTCGACATGGCTGGGGCATACACCCGAGAATAGATGGTACGATGAGGAGTGTAGGCGACTATACCGACATCTCAGAGCACAAAGTATCTTGGGATCCATCACAGAGAGGGAGGCATGACGACAGATGCGAACCCTCACACGCCCGAAGCGGCGAGCTTTCGAGGAGCGACAGGAGGCAGAGTTGTTCGACCTTCTTATGAGTAGGGATTGTGCCACCGCGTGGAGGTCCTTATGTGAGCCACGCCTACCTACACCCATAGTAGATCCTCAAACTTGACAAACCTACGCCTAGAGGTTATATGACGTCCCAGGACAGCCACCATTGCCGATCCCTCCCACACCGCGTCCTGTGATATCCACCCTATTCACGGTAGGCATGGTACAACAGGCCATCCATAGGCTACAGCATGGTCGTTCAGCAGACCACACAGGGTTATAGGTCGAGCATTTTATATACGTAGCAGATGTAGTTTCCCACCTGATCGTCCATCTCTTCAACCGTGCTTTGGTTGAGGGATTACCTAACTCGTGGACTATGATACCATTAGGCCTATCCATAAGTCCGGCGATATGATGGACCAGGGAACTACAGGACTATTATGATAGGCCATATCCTGGCGAAGATCTATGGGGAGTACTAGAGGCAGAGCTCAATACACACGCAGAGGAAGCTCGGATCAGAGCACCCGGCCAGGCAGGCTTCCGCCACACTTTCTCCACCATCGACCACATCTTCGTGCTTCGTTGCTTGATTGAGAGCGCGAAGGCGAGGAAGCATAGACTATAGTGTTGCTTTGTGGATTTCCGCAAAGCCTTCGAGATGGTCCCTCGAGAGAGACTACTACGGAGGCTCGAGGAGTTACAGCTACCATCAAACATGCTATGGGCCATCCATGCTTTGTATGCACGAGTCACAGGCACGGTACGCTGCCCCGGCAGCCTATTAGACAGCCTTGTTAGCACCATTGGTGTGAAACAAGGTTGCCCTCTCTCACCCACTCTCTTCGTTCTCTACATCGACAAGATCACGGAGTATATACAGCGAGAAGGAGGGCTAGGAGGAGACCTCGGAGGTACGCCAATACACATCCTATTATATGTTGATGACATTGTCTTGCTTTCAAAGTCACAGGAGGGGTTGGAGTCACATTTACAGGGGCTCGATACCTTCTGCATGGAGAGAGGACTCACAATGAACCTTGGCAAGACCAAGGTCATGATCTTCCATACCTCTAGGACAGTACGCCATCGCGCCTCTTTCACTGCAACTGGAGGATAAATAGAGGTAGGGGACTCCAACGTCTACCTAGGTGTCACCTTCTCGGGCAGCATAGGGGTATTCTCCATGGTAAAGGAAGCAAGAGATAGATTGACGCGAGGCTATGTGGCACTTTCACGAGCCCCGGACTAAGGGGTGGCTCTTTGACACTCTAGTGACACCCGCATTGATGTACGCAGCAGCAATATGGGCACCAGGGATCATGGAGGCGATGTGAACGCAGTGCGAGAGGCCCCAAGTCACCATGATCTCAAGCTTACTGTGCAGCAAGCCCTCCGTTCCACATGACATTATACGAGATGAGCTTGCCACACCACCGATGCTAGTGGAGGCCCTCTTCCAGTTGGTGACCTTTATTCTGAGAGTCATAAAGCTCCCCACCAGCCGACTCACCAGGCTTGCATTTGAGTGCTCTAGACATTTGGGAGAGACAGGGCATGAGAGAGTATGGTATGCACAGACCTACCGATGGTTAGCATACCATGGCATGAGCATTACCGATCTCCCCCCTTTTTAGTATGACCTCTCTTTCCCCCACATTACCCTCTCTCGTTCAGAGAGGAATAGGATCATCCGTCAGGACCTACTACAAATACACGTCAGGGAGACATGGATAGCACCACGGGAGCCTCTTCCCACAAAGAGGCAACACTACAGAGAGCACTTCCTGACTGTGACAGCGGATGGTTTCATTTAGAGACCACGATACATGGATACATACATGGCACCAACCCAGAGAGTGGCCATTGGGCAGCTCAGAGTATCATCACACCAGCTCGAGATTGAGGTTGGGCGAGCGACACATACCCCGAAGGACGAGAGACTATGCAGGATATACCGAGAGGAGGTGGAGGACGAGGAGCACTACACATGTAGATGCGAGGCATATAAGGACATCAGAGACCGCTACCCACAGCTCTTCAGGGGGCCAGAGAGATCAGGGCTTTATTGGGGACAGAGGACCAGCGCCCTCTAGGTCGTTTCCTAGTAGAGCTCGAGCACCGCCGTGCATCACTTCTCGAGCAGCAGATGGAGATACACCAGCCCCCCCCCCCTCAGACTTATATTACAGATTTTTTCAGACCCACAGCCACTCGAGGACCCAGCTCCATGCGGGGTGTCACATTACATAGAGCAAAGGAGCTTAGACGACAGCGTGGATGACCGAGACCCCCACTCCGGAGAGCCCGTCCACACCAGAGAGAGATTCAGGTGATTCACACATGCCATGACATGGAGATACGGAGACGTCAGCAGCGCACCCCTATGGATTTGGACGTTCAGAGCATTTTGAGGATCACTATGATGCCTTAGCCACCGATGCATTATATCCTACACCCACTCCAGGCATTTAGAGGGTTGTGATACCATCGAGCCTCCCCTCCCTATGCATATCATATTTGTATCTCATCCATTGAGCATATAGAGTGCATATGTGATACCATCGAGCCTCCCCTCCCTATGCATATCATATTTGTATCTCACCCATTGAGCATATAGAGTGCATGCCCATAGAACCTCACACCCTTGATGCAAGCTATTATCCACTCCTTTTATATCCGTTTTTTTTGTACTCACACTTTATTTTTCTTTTGGGATCACAGTGGATTGGATCATACTGATGTATATGTTTTGTCTCATAGGCCGATTTTGGCCTCTAATAGACGTTAAAAAGTCTTTCTTTCTCTCTCTCTCTCTTCCCTCTCTTTCTCTCTCTTGTGATGCAGCAAACATGTTCAGCCTCCATTCATTCTCTCTCTCATATGTTCTTGCAACACACATGGCAGAAAACAACACAAAATAAGCAAAACAAAAATCAAATGGAAAATTTCTCTCTTCTTTGTGTTTGTCAGAGTAGGGTCTAAAATACAATCAAGATTTCAGCGTGATAAAGTTTCCTAAAGTTCTCAATTACAAGTGAAGTTCTTTTTAAGGTTTTGGTTTAAGGTTTAGAAAGTTAATACATGAATTTCGAAGGTAAAAAGATTATTGAACTTTATACATGTACTTTTACAGGTTTCTAAGGTCATGCTATGTCAAAAGCACATTAAAAAAATACAAATGAAAGCTTCTCATCACATAGTCAATCAACCAAATACTTGAGCAAATTTACAACTCTATTCATCTTCCTATAGACAAGATATCATATCACGGTCAGCAAAAGATAAATTTTTTGAAAAAAAATCCTGCACACAATCAGAGAGGGATTTCATCCCAACAATGGGGGAGACGGATCCTCATGGACCGCTTTGCTCACCAAAAAATCATTGTTAAGGGAACACCAAGGACTAGGAGATGAAGTACCAGGTTGCGGCAATGTGGAAGGACTGGGAGAGGACACTAGTGGTATGGGGACCGAGGTAGAAGGCCTAGTAGAGGACACTGAAGTAGTGGGGACACCAGTAGCGGGCTCGTACTCGACTCCGGGCAAGAGGCCACATGAAAATCCTCCTCAAGTGCATTGCAACGGTTTCCCATGGGAATGAACCTCTACTCGACTGTGGGACGGGGTTGTCGTCCAAACTAGTGTTGATGGCTAGGCTGCGGCCAAACCGTGCCAGATAATGAGGGAGGAATTGTGGAAGCTGAAGCATTAGAGTGATGATGACTCCCATCCTGATCCGTAGGAGGGGAGCCAGATGGAGCTGAAGAGGGGGATGAAGGATGAGATGCTTGCGCAGGTGGCCATTGAGACTCTTGCCTCGAATGCTGCGTTGTCCGAAGCTTGGACCTCGAAGGGAATACCTTTGCAAGGTGACCAACCTTGCAATAGGCAAAACATTGATTCGGAAGGCCTGAATACTTGACCCTTTAAATCAACCACTCACTTGAGAGTAACGGGCTCAAGCTCTGATGAGAGTTGTGCGGTGTGAGAGATGAGAAGCTGCATGGACAGGAGGCCCCCTGCCTTGGCCACAAGAGAGGCCACAGTCTTTGGGACCTTCAAGAAGGTGCCAAGAGACCCTCCAATATGGGGCAATAGAGGTAGATACTCCCGTCATAGGCGAGGGAAGCATGCCATTACAAGGAACCCGTGTGCTTCCTTGGGGATGAAAGCTGAGGACGAGGTTTTCGAGGGGTCAAAGCCATGTGTGAAGGGAAGGCATATGCACAACCAGCCCGAACTACAATGGGTGATAAGGCAAACATTCAAGTGACGACCTTTGGAGACCCAAGCTCAACCTAATAAAATCTGTGACCCAAGGTCTTGATATCAACTAACTTGCCAACCTCGGCAAGCAGGCTCCTTTGAAGAAGGCCCCTGAGTTCGCTAGGATTGGGGCGGAGTTCAATGATTTTGCAGATAAGTAAAGACACTTGAAGGTGCTCGATTTTTGAAGCCAAGCTCGCCCTACCCTCATCAGTAATGGAGAGTCCGATGGGCATTTTGGGGGGGGGGGGGGGGGCTTCACGTGAGTCCCTTTGTGAGGCTGACTCCGATGCCATCTGTGCTTGACGCATGCATAGAGAAGAAGGTGAAGGCTAGGGGGATGGCCTCCAGGATACCACATCCAAGGATAGGTGACAAGAAGCCAAAAAACACTGAGGGGGGGGAGGAGCGACCAAAAATAAGAAAGGGGGAGGGGGGAAGGGAAGAGGGCAGGGCAGGAAGGGGAGGGGCAGAGGGAGGGCAGGGAAGGGAGGGGGGGATGCTGCTGAGTAGGGGAGGGATGGGAGAGGCGCCGGGGGTGCTACAGAGTCGGGGGCGGGGGGGGGGGGGGGGGGGGGGGGGGATGGATGCGCAGCACAGACAGCCGGGAGGGGGAAGATGCACGCACAGCGAGTGGGGCCAGGTAGAAAACATAAGGACTTACACATAGACTCTTTTTGAAGTGGGCTCAAGGAGATCTTTTGTCCATTGATGGGCGTTCATGAAACAGGGGATCATTCATGTAGAACGATTAGGAGTCATGGCATCTTAGGACTTTGGGACTAAATAAGTTGTGAAGGCATTTCATTCACATATCACAGACATGACATGATCAGTTGGGAGAACCATTATCAGATTGACAAGTTCAAAAAGTAATTTCTTTTATCTTTCACTTGTTTGGTACTTATGTCTCCACCTGGTAAGCACTGAAGCTTTGTTTTTGTGATGAATATTGTCGTTTTCTACCACATATTCTTGACTGTCATCTTGATACCCCTCTTGGGTTGTCCAAAATTATCTCACAGAAGGATAATGTGAGAGTATTTGAACTCATTTACTTTTCAAATTCCCTCAAATGAAACTCAGTGCTGTTAAATTCCCTTCTTCTCCTCTTTTGTCTTACAATCAATGTGCAATCTGCTTAACTCTACATCTTGATTTTCTATTCACACAGATGGGCATTGATGTAAACTTCCTATTCCTTGTGTCGGGATTGATGGTCTCATCAACAGTTCCAGCACTTACGCTCATGCTTATGTGGGCAGCTGTTCCGAAACAAGCAGCAATCTTGAGTGCAATAGGGGGACAAGTCTGTGCAATTTCTGCCTGGCTTCTTCATACAAAGGTAGAGTAATGATCGAACATCAAAGAATATGAAAATTATTCTTACTTGTGAGTAATTAGACCCTTATCATGCTGGAGCTGTATGATTTATATACTTCAAAATATGGAGAGACGATCCACTTAATAAATGAATCAGTCAACATCTAAGTTACTTGTCTCATTCTATAAGTGCCATCTAATGGATACGTGAACACATTATGAGGTACATCTTCGGTGATTCTACACTTGTATTACAGATCCGAGACCTTGAAATGCAGAAAAACACACTAGTAAAAATGTTACAGAATATCGAGCCTAATTGATTTAGCACCATTTAAAACCAGGAAAATAATAGAAACGAATTACCTCGTCTGAAGTCCTACGAAAAAGAAAGCCAAATATAACAGCTCCAATAGAGGTGGAAAAACGCAATCGTACATCTTTAGACTCAGTAACTCTCATACACAGTAATTTATAGTCATGCTTTGCCTCTAGGCTACTTGTTTATTTGATAGTTGGATTGCCAATCCTTTCTCCTTGTATGAGCGTCATGCTTTATGCTGGGATGGATGTAAGGCAGCCGCTCATGCATATTCTCCTCTCACATGCAAAATAATAACTCGATGGAAGCCTCTCAGAAAGACTCTAGGTCGATGTCCACGTCCTGTAGGACAGTTGGTTGAGCTTTGGTCTCTTGAGGCGGAGGTCCAAGGTTCAAGTCCCAGGCTGGACATGTTATGGCTTAGGCCAGTTAAACCCAGTTGTAACCATGTCTCTCAGTTGTAACCTTGTCTAACCCCTGCTTTGTGGGATACGGGGGGTCCCGCGGGTGCTATGCCCATTCACTTGTACAGTTGCAATTTCAAAGTTAAAGTCCGGGGGAGTAGGCTTCGGCTGAACCTCCATTTTAAAAAAAAAGACTCTAGGTCGATACACAATACACGACTTAACAAAGTACTTCCTTTGTGTGCTTCTGCATTACACACCTTGTGGCACCTCTGAGACATTCCACTGTAATACATCCTAATAGTTTTCCTTCTCAATAATTCAGCTCTGCTCCTTCATGAATGAAAATTAGAATTATCCAGAAGGGTAGACAGAATAACAGGAACTAGGCCTTTTCACACAAGGGCCTTGTACCTCTCAAGCTCGTATGCCCTTAGAGAGAAAAATGATATGAAATGAAATTATATATTTATGTCTGTGAAAGGCCAAAACGGCCTATAAGACCAAAAGGTTACGAATTGGTGAATCTGATACAATGTCATAGCTAGAAATACGGAAAAAAGAGTAAGAGACTAAGAACTAACTAGAGTAATAAGTCTGATATAGAAACTGCAGGTAGAACAGAGACTTTCTAGTCCATACGAAGACACAAGATACAGCAAAGGGGCTCACGCCTGGCAATGCAATGAATAATACAATATCATGAGGTATACACCTCCACATCAGAGGTAGTTGGTGCTGAAGCTCCTCAATATCCTCCTGGTGAGAGTCCTCACAGGGAATCATGCATAGTGCACCATGATGATCCAAATCCTCCTCTATAACCGCTGCCTATATGGGGATACCCTCCATCATAGTTGTCGTCATCTGGATCTCCCTAAGTCTGTCAGACTGTCAATTAGAATACCTCTCGTGTGAATGGTATCAAAGATCTGCTGTCTAGTGATAGTAACTGGCTGGAAATAACAGTAAGCTGTCTTTGAGTCTGCCTCTCTGATGTCCTAAGCAGTATGTCTCTATGTTTCCTAGTATCCCATAACTTTGGATATTCGTCCAGGCTTCTGTCTGAATAGGCAATGGGAACAGCCTCATATCACATAATATGTGTGCACCTGTGTCTCGGGTTCCCTATGGCATGCCTGGCAGATCATGTCCTCTGCCGGAGCTTCTGTATATCTACCATTCTCAATCTATAGCTGATGGGAAGATGTATTGAACCAATAGCATATGATACTACTTATGATAAATGCTTATCCGTATATCTAAGCCTGACTACAAAACCATCTACCTCGAGTTGGAGAAGATGATGTCTGTAGAAAGCCATCTTCGTGCCCAGCTCCTTAGTAGGCTCTATCCAGATCCTCTGAAAATTTAGCTGAACCAAGTCCAGGTAGATGAGTCTACTAATCTCTGTCCATGTTAGAATAAGATAAGGAGCCTCCAAAAGGTACTGAAAATGGTGGTAGCCTATGTGTTTACCCAGAGGAAGTAAATCTCTTGCTTGAAGCTATGCAAAGTGAAGGGCATCTCAAGAGAGAGGAGGTGGGGCACAAAATTCTTCAAAGAGGTTTATGGAGGCCTCATCTCTACAAGGATGCAGCTAAGTATGCTAAAGAATGTGACACTTGTCAAAGGTGTGCTTCTTGTCCTACAAGGCTAAATTTTCAGCCCTTGGTGATTTCAACCGATGGAAAACCTTTGAACGATGAGGCCTCTATTTTATTGGGCCTATTAGCCCAATAGGTCAATCTTGCAATAAGAGGTACATCTTGATGCCACCTGTTACTCAACCAAGTGGGTAGAGGCTAAGGCCGATTCAAATTGCACTCCATGCTCCGGAGTCTGTGTAATAGGCATACTGTCTGGAATAGTGCCTCAACTAGCATCGGTGGTGCAACGAGCTTTGCTCTAATGATATCATGTGGTATTGAAGGCTTGCTGCAGATAAGTCTGGCAATCATGCGGATCTGGGGCCTCTCTAATGCTGTCCATATTGATGTAGCTAATCCTAGTCCCCATATGGCTGCCCCATACATGAGCACTGGCGTAACCAAAGTGTCGAAGAGCCATCCCTTTGTGCAGGGCTCTTGAAAATATGCCCGGTGGCACTGTCTCTCCATCAAAGCTAGTGCTGCATATCCACGTGTGATGCGGTCACGGGCTGCCTGAGAGAAAACATAGGATACATAATGCGGATGTCATCCGGCTATCAGAGAGATAAAAGCAACATAAAAAGCTAATACAATCTACTCTCAAACATGAGTGGTAAAATAATAAGGGTGATGAGGCCAGGGGGCATATGCATGTCTATATGCTCAGGGTAGTACAAACATGAGCATCTGTCTACTAGCTCCATCCGGTGGCAATAGGGGGTGGAGGATACATAGGTGGGGCTGATGCTAGTGTTGCCCATATGAAAGCTATATGATCTACCCTCATGAGGGCTACTCTCTCTGCAGTTGCTCGGTGATGTTAGGCTTACCTAAGCCTACCATAGTGTCACTCCTCGTTGGGAATTTGGTTTCTGGAGTTGGGGGGGGGGGGGGAGGGTTTGTTGTGGTCCTCTCGAAAAAATCAATAAGATGTAGCTGTTTTCTCTCCATACATGTAGCTTTGTGTCTCAATAGTAAAAGTGCATCCCTATGGCTTTGTATCTTTGTCAAAAAACACCCTAACTATCTCTGATCTCAGGAGTCCATAATCTTTCATAGGGTAGGCTGTCCTCTAAACAGAGTCTCATATATCTCTAATATGAGTGTATGCTTTGCATCGACATACGAAATGCTCCTCACTCTCCACCTCCTCTATTCACGGTCTACAGATCGGCTATGCCCCGAGGATCTCGCTCTGTCTCCCACTCTCGATCTCTAGTATGTGCGATGCCACCCGTAGCTGACCAATCACCACTCGTGAACTATGTGGCATATAGATTTGCATGTAGTGTGGTCTTTGTATGAAACCATATGACAAAAAGGTTTGAAATTGGTCTCTATAGCATGACATCCTCCCCTCTAAACTGGCATATATATATACTCTCATGATGTAGAGCCTCCATAAATCCTATCTGAGTACCAAATTCCTCTCCTTGTGGAAGAGGTGAGAATAAGGTGAGTCTGGGTCGTATTGAAAAGGTGGTAGATGCTCCATATCTAGCCCATGTGTCGCGAACCAAGTTCTGACATGTGAGTACCAAGCTCTATCATGTCCACTCTCAGACAACTGTATAGCTACCTCAAATGCTTTACAAGTGAGGCTTTCGTGGGGCAACTCCCTCACCCTATGAATGAAGCCTCCTATCCAAAAGCCTTGCAAGAGAAAGAAATAAACGTATAATAACGTTTTCCATAGGCCAAACTTGGCCTATGAGATAAAACCATGTACAACTATAGTAATCTCTGTGTAGAAATGAAAAGGAAAAATACTCGGTACACAAAACTGTGTAGGCTGAAAAAGATTGAAAACAACAAAAGGATGGTGTACCTGGTGATGAGGGGGTAGTGGGGATAATGTAGTGGTGCATGGGGGGATTGTAGCTCTCGCTCTATAGATAATATCCACCTAATACAGGGGAGACCTATGGGGGAGTGAATTTGTATACCTTATCTGCTGATGATGGGTGGAGGTGGGTGGAGTATGTTGATCGGCAACGGTCTGAGTACCTCCTGAAAGAATGCTTCCCAAGTGGTTGTGGTGCTTCTCGCCTCCATCATGTGGTGCCCCTCTACTAAGATCGGAAAGAATGCCACCCAAGTGGTGGAGGTGCTCCTCAGCTCGATCATGTGGGCGTGGGCTACCCTGATGTGTGAGATATCCTCTTGGAGCAGTCCTGGTCGTTGGTAGTCTTGGTCATTGGTACCAAACCATACGTGGTCTGCATCTCACTCTGTGATGATGCCGGCCTCTAGGAGGCTGGTCAGTCTGATTTGGCCCGCTTGTTCAATGAACTGAGTAATAGTTTGCTCGGTTTTCACCCATGTGATGTGTGGGCTATAGCATCTTCTCCTGTTTCTCATAAGCTAGAGCAAGGAAGCATCCAAACCTATGCTGGTCTCCAATTTATTGACGACATGATTGCTCCTACATCATCTCCATTTGTATCGGCATGAGTGAATCTCCATTTTGTATCTAGGAGGGACTCAATTTCCAGTTTATTTCCATTTTATATTGTATCTCTTTTGTATTTGGGTACCTTGCCATTTGCTTCTACCATTGTATTCATTCTCCTTTGAGGGGAATTATCCCACATGAGATGTACTTTTGAGAGCCCCTCCCAAATCTATATAAGGAGGGCTCCCCCCATTTGTACTTGGTTAGAAAGTTGAGGAGCCTACTCCATGCTCTTCGCAAGCTCATTTTTAATCCATATGAGTTTACTCATTTTTTGGTCTACTGACTTTGAGTCTCTCCCACTCTTTCTTTTGTGAGTACACTCTTCTTTTCATTTTGTGTCCGCGCGTGTATTCTCTACATGGTATCAGAGCGCTAGGTGCAGGGCTTGTTGGTGTGTTTGGTGGTCGTTTTGGTGGTGGTGGTGCTTTACTTTGGTGGTGTGCTTTCTCCTAATTGAGAGAAGCCCTTTGCCATCAATTTTTTGGGACTAATTTTGCCCATTTGCCCACCCTCCCACCCTTCTTCATCATTCTCTGAGCCTTTACACCTATTATTCAACCCTCCCATCCTGTTTGCCCACACATTTTCCCACCTTCACAACCTCTTTATGGTGGCATTTCATGGTTCTTTCACTTTTTTAGCTTGAGTGTGGCGTAGTTATGAATCTGAAGTCATTCCAGTGTTTATAAACACTATTTTTACATTTCCCTATAACCGCATTTCTTTGCATCTTTCTTCGAAGAGTCTACTCATCGCTAGTGAAGGGATAGTGACGAAGATGAAAGTTTTTGTGGGGATGGCTCGAGGGGGAGGAGCTCGAGCTTCACGAGAATTGGAGGAGAGACTCTAACCGAAACAATTCTGTGATTAACGTGGAACTGTGCGCATGTCAACGCAGCCATTCTGGAACCATTCCGTGTGTTCCGCTTCACCTCTACGAGAGGGCTGCACAATCTCTAATGAAAATCCTTCCTGCCCGTGTTGATCCATCACTGAGATCCTCTCTTTTTCAATAAAAGTTATCTCAAATATGTCGCTTTGGATTCGACTCAAGTTTACTGGCCACGGCTATCGAGCGATTTTGTGAAGCTTCGACAGCCATACTTGCATCATTTTATCTCGGATACAAAGAGACATCCATAAGATAAATATTCAATTGCATCCATACTAATCATTCAAGTGCGTCCATATTGTGCAGGCATTCCAGAGCAATGGTTCTAGAACCATCAAGTTAGGTATCTATCACTTCTCTGTGACAGAGACGAAGAATTGAAGTAGGTATGCGCCGGTGTCGACTCGACTCTGTAGAAGCAATGATTCGCCTCTTTCGTCATGCCAGCAAAGAGAAAACAGATTGAGCGAGAGATCGATCTCTCACCACGAGAGAGAGAAAGAGAGAGAGAGAGAGAGTCAACCCAGGTTACTCTCTAAAGCCTGTTAGAACAGCAGCGCCACTGTTTTTTGCATATTGAATGTGCAAGTGGATCACAGATCTCTGTGCATTGCTTGATTCAACTCGGCCTTCTTGGCCATGGATCTAAGTTGCTAAGCTGAAGTTGGCGCCAATTTGCTAGAGAGAGAAAGAGACCATAGTGATATGGTCTAAGGTTTGTATGTGCGCCAATTTGTCAGAGAGAGAGAAAAAGAGCAGAGTAATATGGTCTAAGCCTTAAGGTCATCTTTGTGCTAAGCCTTTAGGTCGTCTCTATGTGCGCCAATTCGCCTGAGAGAGCGCAGGCTCTACCTCCTTTTTGAGCCGATCAGAAGATGCATCCCACGTCGATCCCACATTGCCCACTATTGACATCATCAATGAGCTAATCGACTTTGTAAGAAGTTAATTTGGATGCGTTAGAGTGGAACGTTAATGCTAGAGTGCTTAGTATGGTCATTCGTTTGAATCTGACATCGCATATGAAGTCACTAGTTTTTTGTCGATTTTTCCTTGGATCAACCCCTTAGTGGCTAGTCCAATTAAATGATTTTTGAAGGTTCAAGCTGCATTGTTCAACGGACTCCACACCTATTTGAGGAAATTCACACCACCTGATAAGTAATGCCACATTTTGAATCAAGACTCCATAATTTTGAAAAGTTTTTAGTGGAGGATCACCTGAATTACTTCCTCAAAGGTCTTTATCCTTGTATCTTCCATACTTTACATTCGCTAAATATTACATTGTAGCATTGTCAAAGTTTTATTTTTTTGTATTTTTCAAAGGGTACTTACCCCTAAATTTGTAAGACCCTTGAATAATCTCACTAGGGGTTTATTTTACTAGGGTTTCAACCCTCCTATTGCCCCTCTTTGGCATTACATTTGGCTCACTTTAGCACGACATGCCCCATCAAGGGATTTTTTTGTATTTCCAAGGGGGAGGGGACTATCTCTTGTATCATTTGGAACCACTTGGCACTAAGTGCCTCCACTTTGTAACATCAAAAATATAAGAAAAATATTGTGTGTGTGTGTGTGTGTGTGTCTTGGGAGGCTTCTCTAAGCCCTCCTCTCGCCTGCAACTTCTCGACAGCGTCGACTCATCTCAATTTTTGTGCAAGCATAGGGCTATTCTAAACCCTTCCTCCCCTCCAAGGTGCCTCTCTCGCATTATCCAATGTAGGGCTACTCTAAGCCCCCTCCCCCTCGGCTCTCCAAGGTGTCTACTTCATTTTTGGTGCAAGTGTAGGGCTACTCCAATCTCCCCACCCCTACCCGAACTCAATTTTGTGAACCAATTTTTATCACAAGTGTGATAACTTCGTTTCATCGGAGATAATGTCAACAATTTAAAATGTAATGTCCTCAAGTCAATTATATTTACCAATTATATTTACCCTCCTTTATGTCAATATTCATGCCGAAAGATGAAAGGTTAAATGGCACAAATTACAACCTATAGAAGGACACTATTAAGGCCTACCTCTATACAAACCTATTATACGAAGTAGTTAAAGGAACATAACGAGAACCCGATAATGAAAGAGATATAGGAGCTTGGAATATATGGAATGTTAAAAATAAAAGGGTATTAGGCCAATTTCTCCTCGTGTGTGATGAATTGAAAAAGGGTCACATCACTGCATGTAAAACTTCAGAAGAAGCTTTGGATACTCTAACGAATCTATATGAAGATAAAACACCTTCTAAGATTTACACTCTAGAGGCCGAGTTTCACAATCTCACTATATATCCACAAGACACCATCACAAAAGTGATAACCCAATTTGAAGATTATCAACGCAACTTAGCACTTTGTGGATGACAAATTCAAAGTGAAGATATGGCTATAAAATTGTTCAGCAAGCTTCCTAGATCCTATGAAACATTTGTGATCACTCTGTATAAAACAGGTCAAGTTCTAACTTGGGAAGAGGTTCGTCGACTTTTGCTCCTCCACGACTGATGAGCAAAGTAAGCTTCCTCAAGAGATAGCAATGAAGGCTAAGGGACCCTTCCACAAGGGCAAGCATGCTAGTCATAATACTAGGAACGCACCAAAGCAACGTTCCACCACTTCATCGAAGAAATTTAGTCATAACTTCTGTGGAAAAACAAGGCACTTAGAAAAATTTTGCTACAAGAAGAAGCATACATCGAAGCCTTATAGCTCAAAGAACTTATTTTAAAACATTTGAGCATAGGTCTCACTATTCAAGTGAAGACTTGTTTATTTCCATAAAGACCAATGCCCTAATAACTTCCAGTTCATCTTGAGAATGGATCTTTGACAGTGGAGCAACATCCCATATATGTAAGGATCAAGATTCTTTTCAAGAGATTGGGGACTATAGTGGCAAAGTTTACATAGGCAACAAAAAGAGCCTACCCATCGAAGGGAAAGGCAAGGTACAAATCACCAATGACCGAGGGGAGTGCAAACCATTATCCAATGTCTTATTTGTTCCTAACTTGTGCATGAATTTACTGTCAGTCAAGGCCATAACCAATCACGATAAACAAGTATTATTTGATAACACTTATGCAAAGATGATAGACCCTAAAACCACAGACATCATCACACAAGGCATAGAAGAAAAAGGGCTATACAAACGCTTCTACTTTCTATCTAAGGAGTCGCTCTCCAATTTGTGGCATCAAAGGTATGGCCACACTTCATATTTACCAAAGATTTCCTCCTCTCAAATAGTTAAAGGATTGCCCAAGATCGGGCAAGTCAATGATATCTTCGAAGTTTGCACCCAAGGCAAGCAACACAAAGCTCCCGTTCCCAAGGAGACTTCAACAAGATCTAGAAACCCTTTACCCCTAATCCATATGGACCTTTGTGAACCTATGAATACCCCTTCCCTTAGTGGATCACTCTACTTCTTTTTTCTAGTAGATGACCCCTCACGATATATTTGGGTATATTTTTTGAAGTCAAAGGAACACACTTTCTCTAAGTTTTGAGAATGGATCAACGAAGTTGAGAATGAAGCATCCAAGACAATCAAAACTATTCGATCATATAGCGATGGTGAATTTATCAATCACGACTTTGACAATTTCTTAAAATAAAAGGGGATAAAAAGACAAGTCGGGGATATAAAGACAAGTCGCTCAACCTTACACTCCATCTCAGAATGGAGTAGCTGAGAGAAAGATATGAAGTGTGATGGAAATGGAAAGAACCATGCTTTGCAACAAAGAATTACCCTACAAGTTTTGGGCAGTAACAGCGCACACTGCAATGCACATACTCAATCGAGGCTTCACTAGTGCATTGCACAACAAGACACCCTTTGAAGCTTACTATGGAAGAAAGCCTAATGTCAATTATTTTCGAGTATTTGGAAGTGAAGAATTTATCCATGTATCAAAAATAGATCGCAACAAGTTAGAGTCAAAATCTAAGAAGCATATATTCATCAGCTATAGTGAACAATCAAAAGCATATAGATTGTACGATCTTGAGAACCACTCCATCACAATTTCAAAAGATGTAATCTTTAATGAAGCTTCAAGATACTTAATAAAAGATCCAAATACAAGTCTGAGTCCGCCCATCCCCACTTCAGAGGGAAACACAGTCTTTTCAAAGCACACATTAGAGGCAAGTTCTTCACATCAACCCAGAAGATCACAAACGCTCATTGAAAAGCAACAACGAAAACAAAGTCATTATGTAAATTATATGCATCAGATCCAACAAATTCCAAAGCCTTTCAACTACAAAGAAGCTCAAGGCGAACTTGAGTGGAAATGGATGCAATCGAGAAGAACAAGACTTGAACCCTTGTTCCTGAGCCCACAAATCATTCAGTCATAGGAATTAAGTGGCTCTATAAAGTTTAGTACAAATAAGATGGCTTATTAGACAAGTACAAAGCAAGACTTGTAGCCAAAGGATATAAGCAAGAGCATAGCATTGACTATGAAGAAACCTTTGCCTCTACTACAAGATTTACCATCATAAGGATCATTCTAGCACTAAGTGCACATTTCAAGTGGCCCATCTACCAAGTGGACGTCAAAAGTGCTTTCCTCAACGGAGATCTTCAAGAAGAAGTATATATTGACTAACCTGAAGGTTTCAAGATCAAAGGAAAGAAAGATCAAGTCTACAAGCTTCACAAAGCACTTTATGGACTTAACGAAGCTCCTAGGGCCTGATATGAAAAGATTCACAAGTTCTTCGAAGATAAAGGATTTCAAAGAAGCAGTGACGACGCAAACTTATACATCTATCAGAATGAGTCGTTAGTGGTCATCGTCATCCTCTATGTAGATGACTTGATCTTGACAGGGTGGGATGAAGAACGCATCCAATTCATTATCACAAGCTTCACCTTGAGTACTCTATGACACATCTTGAACTTCTTCACTACTTCTTAGGTATGGAAGTTTGGCAAACAAAAGAAGGCATATTCCTATCAGAAAAGAAGTACTCCTCTGATCTTCTTTCCAAATATAACATGGACTAGTGTCTCTCAGTATCTACATGCTCATTACTCTACCTTGCCAACACTAGACCAGATATTGCCTATGAAATTGGTATACTCACTCAATTTGCACATGAGCCTCAACGACACATTGGGATGCTGATCAGAGACTACTTCGATATCCTTCCCTCACCCGACATCATGGCCTTTGGTACAAAGGGTCTTGATTCTCAACGGTCTACTTCTGGATACATATTCTTGCTTGGCTCAAGACCTACCTCTTGGGCAAGTAAGAAGAAGCCTACAATTGCAGTGTCATCCATCGAGGTAGAGTACCGAGCATCTAGTTTTGCAGCATGTGAGGCTATCTGGCTTCATCGTGTATTATCTAACATTGGTGTCTTGCATGTTACTCCGACATAAATGTGTGAGAAGCTCGTGTTTCAAGAGATTACTCTAGAGCAGTGTATCTCTCGTGAGAACGTGACGGACATGTTCACGAAGGCTCTACCTCGAGTTCCGCTCGAGCTCTTGGTGGACCTCTATAGAATTCAGCCTCTCTAAAATGGAGATGCAGAGGGGGTGTTGACAACATGATTGCTCCTACATCATCTCCATTTGTATCGGCATGAGTGCATCTCCATTTTGTATCCATGAGGCACTCCATTTTCAGTTTATTTTCATTTTATATTGTATCTCTTTTGTATTTGGGTACCTTGCCCTTTGCTTCTACCGTTATATTCATTCTTCTTTGAGAGGAATTATCCCACATTAGATGTACTTTGAATATCCGCTCTCAACTCTTTATAAGGAGGGCCTCTCCCCCCATTCGTACTTGGTTAGAAGTTTGAGGAGCCTATGCTCTTTGCAAGCTTATTTCTAATCCATGTGAGTTTACCCATTTCTTGATCTACACACTTTGAGTCTTTCACACTCTTTCTTTTGTGAGTACACTCTTCTTTTCATTTTGCTACCGCACGTGTACGCTCTACACATTGGTCATGCAGAGTTAAAGTGACTCCTCTATCTGGAATTGCACCTGTAGGTCTGAGTATGCTAGGCATCTGGTAACCATCTGTTCCTCACTCTCAATCTCTGTATGGCATACTAGGCACCGGCTCTCCTCTCGAGGGACTCCTCTTTCCTGACCCCTCTCGATCTCGAGCAGGTGTGATGAAACTCAAAGTTTCCCAATAACCACTCAAAGGTGGTGTGTTAGGTATGTTTGCATGTTGGGAGAGTCTCAATGAAGCCCTGGTCTCAGATTTGTAGAAAATGCTCACGATAGTGGAGCAATTTCAGTGGCAATGTATTCCTCAGGTTGATTCATGTCCTCTATATGTATGTGGTAGTCTATCTATGTGAAATCCATGGTGGGCCAGCCTGTCCCATGTCTGTGAGTACCATGAGGAGGTGCTCCTCCAAGTGCAATGTCATGTGATGCATGGGAAGTTCTGTAAGGGGGCTGAATGTACTGGTGGTAGTCTATCTATGTCAAATCCATGGTGGGCCGGCCAGTCCCGTGTTTGTGAGTACCATGAGGAGGTGTCTCCTAGAAGTGCAATGTCACATGATGCTTGGAAAGTTTTGTAAGTGAAAGTTATGTAAGTGATGCACGGTATCGAAGATTTGCTTCGGATGAGTCTAGTAATCACGAGAATCTACGGCCTCTCCAATGTTGTCCATGCTGATGTGGCTAATCCCGGTCCCCATATGGCTGCTCCATACATGAGCGTTAGGTTAACCAAAGTGTCGAAGAGCAACCCCTTTTTGCAAGGCTCTTTAAATTATGCGGGATGGCACTGTCTCTCCATCAAAGTATGTATCCTCGTGTGATGCAATCACGGGCTGCCTAAGACATGGAGAAAACCCTAGAGGCTGACATGATGTCACTCCCAAGGGTTAGAGACAAAGAGAAGGGGTTGGGGGGGGGGGGGGGGGGGAGAGAGAGAGAGAGAGAGAGAGAGAGAGAGAGAGAGAGAGAGAGAGAGAGAGAGAGAAAGAAAGAAAGACTTTTTAACGTTTATTAGAGGCCAAAATCGGCCTATGAGACAAAACATATACATCAGTATGATCCAATCCACTGTGATCCCAAAAAGAAAATAAAGTGTGAGTACAAAACGGGGTATAAAAGGAGTGGATAATAGCTGGCGTCAAGGGTGTGGGGTGCTATGGGTATGCACTCTATATGCTCAATAGGTGAGATACAAACATGATATGCATAGGGAGGGGAGGCTCGGTGGTGTCATAACCCTCTAAATGCCTGGAGTGTGTGTAGGATATAATGCATCGGTGGGTAAGGCATCGTGGCTATCCTCAAAATGCTCTGCACGTCGAGATCGATAGCGGTGCGCTGCTATCTCCATATCTCCATGTCATGGCGTGCATGAATCGCCTGAATCTCTCTCTGGTGGGGACGGGCTCTTCGGAGTGGGGATCTCGGTCATTGACGCTGATGTCTAAGCTCCTCTGCTCTCTCTAATGTGACACCTTGCATTGATCTGGGTCCTCGGGTGGCTATGGGTCTAAAAAAAATCTGTAATATAAGTCTGGGGGTCAGGTGTATCTCCATCTGGGTTAGCTGTATCTCCATCTACTGTTGGAGAAGTGATGCACGGCCGCATTGGAGCTCTACTAGGAAACAACCTAGAGGGCGCTGGCCCTCCGTCTCCAATAAAGCCCTAATCTCTCTGGCCCCCTGCAGAGTTGTGGGTAGCGGTCTCAGATGTCCTCATATGCCTGGCATCTGCATGTGTAGTCCTCCTCGTCCTCCACCTGCTCTCGGCATATCCTACATAATCTCTCGTCCCCGGGGTTATGTGTCGCACGCCCAACCTCAATCTCGAGCTGGTTTGATGATACTCTGAGCTGCCCAATGGCCACTCTCTCTACTGGTGCCATGTATGTATCCATGTATCGTGGTCTCTGAATGAAACCATCCGCTGTCACAATCAGGAAGTGCTCTCTGTAGTGTTGCCTCTTTGTGGGAAGAGGCTCCTGTGGTGCTATCCATGTCTCCCTGACGTGTATGTAGGTTCTAACGGATGATCCTATTCCTCTCGGAACGAGAGAGGGTAATGTAGGGGGAAGAGAGGTCATACTGAAAAGCGGGGAGATCGGCAATGCTCGTGCCATGGTCTGCTAACCATCGGTAGGTCTGTGCATACCATACTCTCTCATGCCCCATCTCTGCCAAATGTCTAGAGGTCTCAAATGCAAGCCTGGTGAGTTTGCTTGTGGGGAGCTCTCTGGCTCTCAGAATAAAGGTCACCATCTGAAAGAGGGCCTCCACAAGCATCGGTGGTGTGCCAAGCTCAGCTCGTATAATGTCATGTGGAACGGAGGGCTTGCTGCGGAGCAAGCGTGAGATCATGGTGACATGGGGCCTCTCAATCCGCGTCCACATCGCCTCCATGATCCCTGGTGCCCATACTGCCGCTGCATACATCAATGCGGATGTCACTAGAGTATCAAAGAGCCACCCCTTAGGTTGGGGCTCGTGAAAATGTGCCAGAAAGAAGCATCTCTCCAATCCTACAAGTGTCGCATAGCCTCGCGTCAATCTATCTCTCTCTGCTTGTGCCATCGAGAATACCCCTGTGCTGCCCGAGAAGGTGATACCTAAGTAGACATAGGAGTCCACTACCTCTATTTGTCCTCCCGCTGCGGTGAAAGAGGCATGATGGCGTACTGTCTTGGAGGTATGGAAGATCATGGCCTTGGTCTTGCCAAGGTTCACTGTGAGTCCTCTCTCCATGCAGAAGGTATCGAGGGCCTGTAAATGTGACTGCAACCCCTCCTGTGACTCTGAAGGCAGGACAATGTCATCATCATATAATAGGATGTGTATTGGCGTACCTCCGAGGTCCCCTCCTAGCCCTCTTGCTCGCTATATATACTCCGTGATCTCGTTGATGTAGAGATCAAAGAGAGTGGGTGAGAGAGGGCAACCTTGTTTCACACCAATGGTCAAGGCTATTTGATAGGCCACCGGGGCAGCACACCCTGCCTGTGACTCGTACATACAAAGCATGGATGGCCCATAGCATGTCTGATGGTAGCTTCAACTCTTGTAGTCTCCGTAGTAGTCTCTCTCGAGGGACCATGTCGAAGGCTTTGCGAAAATCCACAAAGCAACAGTATACTTTCCGCTTCCTCGCCTTTGCGCTCTCAATCAAGCAACGAAGTACGAAGATGTGGTTGATGGTGGAGAAAGTGCGGTAGAAGCTTGTCCGGCTAGGTGCTGTGATCCGAGCTTCCTCAGCATGTGTACTAAGCTCTGTCTCCTTTACTGCCCCATAGATCTTGGCCAGGATGTGACCTATCATAATAGTCCTATAGTTCCTTGGGTCCATCATATCGCCAGACTTATGGATAGGCGCAATGGTATGCATAGTCAACGAGTCAGGTAATCGCTTAACCAATGCACAATTGAAGATATGGGCAATCAGGTGGGAGACTACATCTACTGCGTGTGGTCTGCTGAACGGCCATGCTGCAGCCTATGGATGGCCTGTCATACCATGCCTGCCGTGAATAGGGTGGATATCACAGGACACGGTGTGGGAGGGACTGGCAATGGTGGCTGTCCTGGGACGTCATATAACCTTTGGGAGTAGGTGTGCCAAGTCTGAGGATCTGCTATGGGTGTAGGTGGGCGTGGCTCACGTAGGGCCCTCCACGCGGTGGCCCAATCCCTACTCATGAGAAGGTCAAACAACTCTGCCTCCTATCGCTCCTCGAAAGCTCGCCACTTCCGGCGTGTGAGGACTTGCATCTGTCATCCCTCCACCTCATACGGCCGATACCTACTCCAGATTAATGGGATGGCAACTTGGCCCACCTTGGGTGGTCTCACCTGCATCCCATCCACGACACTGCATGGATGCAATGTGGTAGACTATGTTATCGGACCCCGGAGGCGACACATCTCATCAGCTCATTCACCATCCCATCCATACCGATTTGAGCTGATCACACATATCTTGCCCTATCCATACGCGGCTCACCATGCATATCCCACACAGCCACCATACAACCACATGCCCATACCACCATTCACTTTAGACATGAGCTAGCACATATCTATAGCTTCCATGTTCGAGAGAGCATCTACTCCCTTGATCCCTCCGCCCCATTGGACACCCTCATCGCCCACTTCTCCTCGATCCTCCACACATCCGCTACTCTCAGCTTTCCATCAGTACCTCGGATAGAAGGGAGACCCAAGTTGTGGTGGTGCGCCTTTGCTCCATTATGTGGTCATGGGCTATCCTGATGTGGTCATGTGGTCATGGGCTATCCTGATGGGGGAAATGTCCTCCTGAAAACAACAAGATGATGGTATACTTAGCAATGGTGGAGTAGTGGAGATAAAGTATTGGTGCGTGGGGGGAGTGTGGCTCTAACTCCGCAAATAATGGCCACCTAATACATGGGGACCTATGTGGGGGGTGAATGTGTATACCCTAACTGGTACAAATGGGTGGAAGAGGGTGGAGTATGTGGTAGATCAGCAGTGGACTCAGTACCTCCTACAGAAGGGAGACCCAAGTTGTGGTGGTGCGCCTTTGCGCCATCATGTGGTCGTGGGCTATCCTGATGCGGGAAATGTCCTCCTTATGTAGTCGTGATCGTTAGTACCCAACCGTACGTGGTCTTCGTCGCCCTCTCTGTCGTTGCTTGCTCGAGCATGAGCCCTATGCCTTTGGAAGGTTAGTTTGTTTGATGCGGCTCAAGCCACCGGAAGAACTGAGTAATAGTATGTTTGGTGCCCGTCTGTGTCTGATGTGCTGTAGCATCTGCTCACATCTCTCATATGCTGCCGTGATGATGCGACCCATCCTCCGTTGGTCTCATGTGGTCATGCACAATTGGAGTGACTCCTCAATCTCCTCAATTTGGAACTATGCTTGTAGGTTTGAGTATGCCATGCATCTCGTAATCAAGTGCTCCTCACTCTCTATCTTTATATGGTATATTGGGCACCACCTCTCCTCTCGGGGGACTCCTCTGGCGCGACCTCTCTCGATCTGGAGCTGATGTGATGAAACTCGAAGCTGCCCAATGGCAACATGGAAGTGGTGTGGTAGGTACATTTGCATGTAACGTGGGGTCTCAATGAAGCCCTAATCTGAGATCCATAGGAAATGCTCACGGTAGTAGAGCATTTTCAGTGGCAATGGATCTCTCAGGCTGATACATGTCTTGTGTATGTATCTATGCCATATCTCCTAGAGAGAGAGAGAGAGAGAGAGAGAAGAAAGTTATATTAATGTCTTCTAAAGAACGAAATTGGCCTATGAGACAAACCCATATATATCGATGATATACCAAGTATCCATAAACAAAATAGAGTAGAAACATCTAAAGTGAACAGAAAATGAAAGCCTAACAATGTGCGGAAACCAACATGGTTTTGGCACCGCAGAGAATGATCGTGTAGTACAAGAGAGGACTACAAATGATATCGTGTGTGTGGGGTGCAATGGAACCAACGAGGATTAATAGATCTAGGAATGTAGTGGATGGAGGATGTGCAACATGGGTATCAGATGAAGAATGACATGTTAAGGTGTGGATAGTTGTCTCCGCTCCATCGAGTTTTGATGAAGTAGTTGGATCCTCAATATCTCATGCTTATATAGCCGAGGTCTTCTATATCTAGGGACATATGGATGACTCCTAGCTCTCTGAGTCTCTGCCTCCTCGAGAGTGAGCCCTTGGCCATTAGGGATCAGTTGTGGCTTGATCCTATGAAATAAATGAGTGAACTTCTATCATATGCCCTCACTCACTACCTCTGTGGGTTGTATCAAAGTCTCGCGTCTCTAGTATGGAGCAATAAGGAACCGTCCAAGACAACACTGATCCACTCTCCTCGTACTTTGTTGTAATGATCCCTCTATTCAAAACCCTACCCTAAGCCAAGCATATGCGGGGCATCTTAGAACAAAATGGTCCTCATTCTCCACCTTTGTCTAGCAAATCGAGCATATGCGATCTCCTTGGATATCCTCCTAGGTAGACCTCTCTCAATCTCAAGCCAATGCAATGATACTCTAAGCTGCCCAATAGCCACTTGTATATAACGTGGTATATAAATCTGCATGTAATGAGGCATCTCAGTGAACCCATCGTCTGAAATCTGTAGGAAACACTGACGATAACGGAGCTTTTTCGCTGATAGTGTCTCCCTAGGTTGGCAGGTAGGATCCATGTCCTTTGTATATACCTCAGCCATAGCTCCTTCAGTATGATCCTATTTCTCTCATGCAAAGAGGGTGAGTAGGTGGGAGCATGTGTCTCATACTGTAGGTGTGGTAATCAGTCCATGTCAAATCCATAATTGGCGGACCAATCTTTAGTCTGGGCATAGCAACATGAAGTATCTCCTTCCAAGGCAAGATCATGTGGCACCAGAAAGGCCATGTATGCGATGTGGCCACTATCTGTATCCTTGAGTCTATGGAGCAAACATACTACCTGGAACAAAGCCTCTACTAGCATCGGGGGTAAAGCGAGCTCTACTCTAATGATGTCATGTGGTACTGATGGCTTGCTATGTATCAGCCTAGAAATCATGAGTACCTCTGACCACTCCACCAATGTCCATATATGGTATGTCGATCCTGGCCCCCAAATGGATGATCCATACATAAAGGAGGGTGCGATTAGTGTATCAAATAGCGAGCACTTCATGCGAGGCTCCTGAAAGTGTACATGATGGCTGATACAAACTCCTCTAGAGCTGCGCCAAGGGTAGAACACACCTCCTCAAAGTGTGTAGAACGCTTCCTCCTTGTTGTGTTGATCACCAACGATGGAGTTGAGTGTTGATTGATGGATCAACAATGATCCTAGGCCCTTATTAGATTTTTGAGCAGAAATTATGGTTAGGGTTTTCTCTTGATCTGGGCTAACTAAATGTTATGTATTAAATGAAACCTCTCTTCACACTCTATCTCATAAGCCAATAATAATTTGTCCCTTTTTTTACCAAATTTGGCTAAGTACCAAAATTTAGGGTTATTGGAATTTAGGGTTTTGGACTATTCTAACATTGTTTCCAACAAGAATGACATACAAAAATTTCAATTGAATGGAGGAAAAATTGTAGGAAAATGCATGCTTTATGAGTGTCCATATTGGAGGCTATTGTTGAGAGAACTGGGTTGCATAATACCTTGACAAGAAAGGGATCACTCAGATTGCTCACTCCCAGGATTCACGAGGAACATAGCTAACTTTTATCCGAGCAAAATGGAACTACAGATCAGATGCTGACTATAGGATGTCATGGATGCAATAAGGAAACCTACTTCAACATTCTGAATTTCTACTAAAACTTCATACCCCTCAAAGGCGTCATTTGTAGACAGATGCAAAAGATGCTGAGGCTCCCATAGAAGCACACCCTTTTTTTTTTAAGGAAGTTTGATCATTGAGATCTACTCTTCCTGATAAGTTTGAATTAATTGAAAGTACAATGAAAGATGGGCATTGCACCCATGGGACCCCAGAATCCCACAAAGCAGGGTTTAGATGCCTACCAGCTACTAGGATAAGGAGTCTGAAGGTTTGCTAAGGTAGATACTGAAAAGGGATGACCCTAAAGCCAGACGAAATGACTAGTTTGAAATAGGATTGCGTGAAGGCCCATAGGCCTCCCGAAGGGGTTGGTTTTAACAGCTCACCGCTCAGGTGGTGATGGGTATCCGGCTGCAGCCAGCAAACGTTGAAACCCCACCTCCAGCCTTGAAAGGCAAAGGGTCGAACCAACTGGGCTGACGTGCATGGATATAGGTGCGCACCTTGTTCGTGCCTGAAAGAGAAAATTAACCTCAACAACAAATGTAACAAGAGATTGGGAATGATGCATCACAATTATTGATGAAACACCTGGGCCAAATGTATAGACAAAATTCTCTCCCCTCAAACACGGTATTTCTATGGAGAATTGTTCTTGAAGTTTCATGCAAGAAAACAGCCCTGTAGGCTGTGAATACTAGATCTCAGTGCCCAAGATGTAAGAACAGAAATGAGTCTATACAACAACTCTTCTAGAACAGTAGATACATCGAAGGCTAGTGGCATGACAAACATATTCTTTTGAGCAGCTGATTCCCATGCATCAACAAATTTAAGCCATCACCTTTTGTTTATATGGTCATCATGATGACCCAGTGTGCCCTGTATACGAGCAGAGAATCATGGTTTATATGGCAATCCTGCAATAATTCTCTATGAAAACTAACAAATATTCTTGGATGTTGCTTCAGAAGCTCTTGAAGACCTGACTTCTGATCATGCCTATCATATGGGTGTTGAAGGAACAGCTCATATAAAACATCTCTTAGACCTCTTGCTTTGAGCTCATACTTGGATTAGCCAGCTCATGGACATTGCCTCCTTGATCTTTGGGGATTCTGATCTTTGTGCACAGTACTTGAATAGAAAGAGACACCCTACCCGAACAATACCAGTGCAAACATACTTGAGCTGAGATAAAGAAATCTGCATAACAGTTACTGATTTCAATGTTATTGGACATATCAATCCACTGGAATGTCAGCTGATCTCTAAAACCTGCCATGTAAATCTTCCTCATTATTGGCTAAAATTGCAGTGGATTTGTCAGTCCACTAGAGATGTCTCTCGATCATTATAGAATCAAACTCAAGAGTGTAAAATCAGATGTTATATATCCTTGTATCCTTATTTGTAATTTGCAAGTTTGACTTTATTGCTTATGGATGTCAGCTAAACAGTTATATAGGAAACCCGTCTAATATTCTCTAGAAAAGTGTGAAGTGGTGATTGCCTACTTTGTACAGATTGTTTATCATAGAATGACTGTAAGAGATACACTCCAACGGTTGGGCCCAACCATGACTGGAACTGTTGTGTCATTGCTTGCTTCAGCTTTGATTTGTACGTGTTGGACTCTAGTGTTCCCTGATAAGACAAACGATTGCCAAAGGTCAGCTTGTCTTCTTGCATTTATTTGTTTATTAGCATGAACTTCTACCGGTCAATGGCTCACAAATTCCTTTTACAGGTTTAAGGATATTCAAACCCTGGATGGGAATCTGGATGTTTCTTCTCCCAGAGAAACACTCAGCTTGGATGCACATTTTCGCTGTTATTCATCAGTTGCCATGGGCTTGACAGTGCTGCTTGTTGTTGTGTGGCCTGTGCTTACTGTACCAGCCGGAGTATTCTCAAAGGTAAGCCTATTTCTGTAAAGCTTACAGTCACCTAGAAACAAAACACTATCATAGCACCTTAATATGAGCAAAAACTAAGCATTGGCTAAGCACTTCTTTGTTTCTTAGCTTTAAGGAAACTGTTAGAGTGCAAAAATGCCATTTCAAGGCATGCTCAAAGATATTTTAACCTATCATCTCAAAGGATAGCCTTGGCGTCATTTGAGACATGTAAATTTAAGCTGTATCCTTTATGTGTGCTTTGCCAAAGATACATCAGGGTATAGATACTACAGGCTTCTGTGAATGAAAATTTCAAAATCCATTCTGTATGTAGCCCACGCATTAGCATCAACCACATTGAAACCTCTTGCACTATTTTATCTACCTAATGGTTAGAATACCATCATGTTCCAACATAAAAAGTCACATGAATATCCTGTTATTGCCTGTTGATCATGTTCCAATGGTATGTGTCTGAACTTTATGACAGCCATGGTGATGTTATCTTTTTAGAATGTCATGTTCTACCAAAACAAAACCCAAAGGTTTACTGAATCCTTCCTAGAAAATAACCATTATGCCAAGCATTCTTAATTGACTGATATCATATATAAATTACCTCACAAGCATTACTGTCCAGCCTTCTAGCCATGAAACGTACTAAAATCAACCACGATGATATGATCACTGACTTCGCTCGTGTTGATGTTCAGGGGTACTTTGGATTCTGGATAATGCTTTCGATAATCTGGGCGTTAGTGGCAACGTTCATATGCATATTCTTGCCGTTGATTGAATCTCAGAAAATAATTTGCGAAATTCTTAAAGCCATTTTCCTAGGTCACAGACCAAGAGATGCAAATCATTCTTCTACCATCCATTGATTAACTTACGTTGAAGCATGACAGCATGTCATAAAGATGTTCAATACCAGCTTCTGATGTGCAAAGGACCAACGATGTGCTGAAGCTTCATTATTGGATTTACACAGGTCCAATCAATTTGAATAACACCCACTGCAGGAACTTTGTTGTTTATATTGTCAACGATTTCTACAGGACCTCCACGAACTCAATTCAGAACCTCATAACAGATGATTCTCTTTTAGATCATGTGTTTATATTCGGAGTATTGTAACGTATCTTCTCCTTTCGTCAGGTTGTTTAATTGCCTCCTATGACATCTTCAAAAATTAATAGTATTATTATTGCCAATCGATCTCGGCATTAAAACATTCAAAAAACTTAATCAAGTTGTACTTATGCTTCTATTTTATATACAAAGCTCGAAGGCCAAACTTCCTTTTATTAAAAAAAAAAAGCTCGAAGGCTTTAAATCATACACCAATTCATAAATTTGAACATAAATAAATACAAAGCTGAAAGTTTTTTTCTGTTTCTGGAAGTTCGACCTACTCTTCCATTAGCTTGAAATTAGAAAGCACCCCCTTTTCCCCCACGTTGAACTGAAGATCCAGAATTTGATGCCATCACATCGGCTTGACATAAGGCCCTGAACAGCTAAAAGCATGTGTGTGTGTGTGTGTGTGTGTAAGTTCTTTCGATCAAACACTAAAAGTTTTTGTTTCAGCCTTTTTTTCATCCCATTTGATGATTGCCCCTTTTTTTGTTTGAATTTGCTGCTCATCTATTGACTTCAATTTAAATGCGAATCGCAACTTTGGACCAGTACATACCACCCCTGTCAGCATGGACATGAAACCAATACGCGACGTACTACACTAAGGCTCTAAGAGTTTCCTGTCAATGCTGTGTTTTTCCTTCATTAAATTGTGAATGGAGACAGGAACGCAAATAACGTAGCGAGGAGAGAGAGAGAGAGAGAGAGAGAGAGAGAGTATATAAGGCAGACATGTTAGATGATACTAAATCTCAAGTACTCTTATTGTAAATTGTAATGTGTTTTGGAAGGTAATAAGGGGAGAGAGAGAGAGAGAGAGAGAGAGAGAGAGAGAGAGATTTTTAAAGGTTCGTTTCAACGTCATCTTCAATTTTCACAGTGTCCTTGGTGACCCATCAATCGTATGTTGTCTACACACTTCCCATCCTCTCGAACTTTTCTTGATTTCTAAATTTGCTACTTTTCTTCTCCTTTCTGAATGTCCGAGGTCCAATACGTGCAAATCAGCCCGACGTTAGCCTCTGTATGAGGCGGGAGGATAAAGCGGAGTGTGTACTTTGTTCTTCAAATTTTAAGTCTTAACACAATAAGAGTAAGAGGTCTCGTTCTTTCAACTTTTAAGTCTAATACAAGAGTAAATCTAAGACTGAACTTTCCAAAAAACATATCTATTAGTCATTACCATGGAATGCTTAATTTTAAGTGTAATACAGGAGTAAATCTAAGACTAAACTTTCCAAAAAAACAAATCTATTAGTTATTATTATGGAATGTTACATGGCTTACGAAAGTTCTATTTCTATGGACGTCCAAATAAATTATATTCACAAAAGAAAAAAAATTATAAGAGGTTTATGATAAGCTCAACCAAAGCATATTGTTCACCTACAACAACTTTCACTCAAGCCACTCTGTTGAATTTTCTTGATGTTGTTGAAAATGCTAGATAAATAATCATGAACTTCTACCAAATAACCTTTTTATGTAATAATCCATTCAGCAAGCAAGTAGTTCTAGTTCCATGCGAATTTTGCATATTGATTAGCTATTATGTGCTACAAAAGTAGAAACATCATTTTTCTTTTTTGTAATATCAATAAAAATGGAACTCCCATACTTAATAATACCTCGTCTATTATTTTTGAAGAAGACTCATTGGTCTATGCACGTTGAGCTTTTTCGTGAACTCTTTCAAGGTACTTACTAATATAGTACATGCACTCTTTAAGCAAAACATCCATCAAGTGTTCACAACACCTGTAATCTCTATTTCATCCATAAGATGGATTAATAAATAAACCTGAATATCAAAAAATGAAGTAGGAAGCTCTTTCTCCATCAAATATAGTAGCTCCTTGCATTCACGTTTTTTTTGTGGTATCGAGTCTTCGTCAATCTTTTTTTTATATAATGCACCTATACACATCATTAAAAAATTATAAAGAAATTAATTCATAAATAAAAGATATCAAAGTCATATTTATGAAATATAAAAGTATCATAATTACCTTATAAGCAATCCAAGATAATAAATCACATCTCGTACTTCTTTTGTTGTACATCCATCTATAATCAAAGATAAAATATAATTCAAAAAGTTATGCCAATCATGGGTCTTTAACTCATATAAGATCTTATCGTCCATAGTAAACATGTTCTAAAAAGATGTTCCATATCCTGTAGGAGTTCAAATCAATTGAATCCTATTATTGATAGTATGTATCTCTTTTCTCGTAAGTACCTAAGGAGCATATGCATAAGTCGTTTCATATCCATGACTATAAAAAACTGACCATAATTTTGGTTTTGAGTTTTAGTCTTTCAAATCATTCCTTGATGTTATGGTATCTTTTAATCCAAGCAGATGCTTCCATAATGAATAACCAATATTCTTGAATATATGCATAGGATAAAAAAGCTGACATACCTTTAACTCTCTACAATACTCCAAAGAATACCATATCGATATATTATCTATAAGTATCAATTTTCCTTTACATCTCTTCACATTCTCATTATTTTCATCATCATCGAAGATTTTTTATTCTTGATTTATAAGAGTTCCATCTATCCATTTCTTATACCAATCCATAGGTATCATTAGTTTTGGACACTGACCTCTTTCAAGATTTCCACTAAAATGTATCACTTCTCTTTTACATCTTAATGGATAATCATTAGGCAAGAATTGTCGATGTCCAAGATAAATATTTTTATTGAGATTCTTACTATAAATTGATCTCAACCAATCATCATAATATGGACAAACTTTATAACCCTTAGTCTACTCACTTTGAGTCTCTCATACTCTTTCTTTTGTGAGTACACTCTTTTTTTAATTTTGCTTTTGCATGTGTACTCTCTACATGGTATCAAAGTGCTAGGTGGAGGCCTTGGTGGTGCATTTGATGGTGATTTTGGTGGTGGTGCTATACTTTGGTGGTGTGCCTTCTCCTCATTGAGAGAATCCTTTTGCCATCAATTTTTTGGGACTCATTTTGCCCATTTGTCCACCCTCCCACCCTTTTCTTCATCCATTATCTCACCCTTTTACCCCATTTTCCCACCCTCCTACCCTCTTTGTGATAGCATTTCGTGGTTCTTTCACTATTGTCATTTTGATGTGCAGTAATTAATAATCATTCTCAAGTCTATTGCAATGTTTATAAACACTGTTATGCATTTATTTGTAATCACATGCATAGTGTTTCATTTGTGTAAACCATTTGTCTTGTATGACATATTTTGTGCAACTTCTCCACACAACCATTCGCAAAGTCGTGGTCCATCTCGTTCTTCATGACCTTAAGCATGATATGGTTGACTCAGCAAGAAGTCATGGTCCATCTTGTTCTTCATGACCTTAAGCATGATATGGTCACCATGGCTGTTGTCGCATGGAGTGAGGCAAAAGTTCTCTACTAGTGGGCTCGAGCTTTTATAAGTACTATAATTACCTGAACAAGGGTGTTTTTCTTTCCATATCTATGTCTTGTCATCTAAATTGGAGATTCTAGGCAACATGTACTGAATACAGTGCAACTACAAGGATAGACGCCGCTTCCAGGTGCCACCTCAGAGTTGTCAATGCATGTAGCCTAGTGACTGAAAGAGACTATTGGTTCTCTTGTAGCTCAAAGCTCTAAGTGACTACCTACACACAAATATCTACATCAGTAATAATACAACAAACTTTGGACAGTGATTTGTGTTAAATCTCTCTCTTGCCCTCTGCCCTAGTCTTATTGTATCCGATGAGGATAACAGTGACTGTTGGAGTTAGACGTCTGCGGAAGCACGCGAAGAGCACAAGGAAGAAGAAGAAGCTTGGAGCACAAACACACAATACTTAATGTATTACTAGAGAATGTACAAAGATAAGTAGCCCATTAGGGCAATAGGCGTATATACAAGCCGGGGGAAAAAAACCTCCTAAAAAGGGAAAAAAGTGCCCCGGCGGTCCTAGTGTGTTCACACACATCACTACCTAAATATATCAACAAATCCCCCCTGGGAGTGATGCGGTGAACAAGGAGCTAGCACTCATCTATAAGGAAGTGCCAAGCTATGTGGAAATCACTCCACAAAAGGAAGTAAGCCCAAAGCTTTGCGGAAAGCTTCAAACTTCTCCCTAGGCAGAGCCTTCGTGAAAAGGTCTACAATGTTCTCCTGCATGGGCACATATGCCAAGCTGATCTCCCTAGCAGAGACCCTCTCCCTGACATAGTGATAATGCACCTCAATGTGCTTAGTGCGAGCATGGAACACACGGTTCCTCGCAACTGCCAATGCGCTCTGACTGTCAATGAAGATGGTGGTGGCAGAAGACTGGCCAACACCCAAATCAGCCATAAGGTGTCTGAGCCACACACACTCAACAATCATTGTGAAAGTTGCCCTATACTCAGCCTCACAACTAGAAGTGGCCACAGTAGGTTGCTTCTTGCTCAACCAAGATATACATGAGCTATCAAGCATGAAGCAAAAACCACTGGTGGACACACGAGTGTCATAGCAACCAGCCCAATCTGAGTCAGAAAAAGCATGAAAATCTGGCGGTAGTGATCCCCCCTTGGGATAAAACAATCCAAGTAGCCGAGTACCACTCAAGTAGTGAAAGATGCGCTTAACCGCCTTCCAATGCGTGACTCCTGGGCAATGCATAAACCTGCTCATCTGTGAGACAACAAACTGAATATCTGGTCGAGTAATGCATAAGTAAATCAAGAGAGCCTGCATCATGAAGACTCAATCGTAAACCTGTCTCCATAGGAGTGGCAATAGGCTTACAATCTTCAAGGCCAAAATGCTGCAATAATGTGTCAATATATTTCGTTTGACACAAAGCCATTCCACCATCAACTTGCATAAACTGAATGCCCAAATAGTGATGCAAACGCCTCAAATCAGACATCTCAAATGAGGCATGCAAATCAGCCTTGAAATCAGCAATATGCTTCTCAATAGGACCAGTGAGCAGCATGTCATCAACATACACAACAATGATCAGAAGCACATCATTAGCACGCTTAACATATAAGGTGCTTTCAGTTGGACTGTTCTCAAAACCATGTGCACCAGATAGGCATGTATCTTCTCATACCAAGCACGTGGTGCTTGCTTTAAACCATATAATGCCTTCTTTAACCTACACACCTAGTTTTCATGCCCTTTCTGCACAAAGCCACAGGGCTGAAAAACATACACTTCTTTATGCAAGTCACCATTTAGAAATCTTGTTTTAATGTCCAACTGATGTACATTCCAACCATGATGGGCTGCAAGTGCACAAATGCTCCGAACAGTAGTCATACGGCATGTAGGTGCAAAGGTCTCATCAAAATCAATGCCTCTTTCCTGCCCATAACCCTTTGCAACAAGCCTAGCCTTATACTTGTCAATTGTACCATCAGGTTTACGCTTCAGCTTGTATACCCACTTAGTGCCAATGGCCTTCTTGCCAGGAGGAAAGTCACATAAAGACCATGTACCATTCTTCATTATAGCATCATATTTAGATTGCATAGCATCCATCTAATTTTCGGAATTCAGTGCTTCATCAAAAGAAACAGGCTCATTCTCATCACGGAGACTAGATGCAACCATAGCATAGCAATCTGATGCAAAGGAGGCACTATGAGAGCCTGAACGAGTACAATATGACAAAGGTGCATCTAATTTGCTATCACGCAAAAGTCTGCACCAGCCATTTTGGCATAGTTTTTGCCTTCTCAATATCATCTCTCTCATCAACAAGTGCATCATGTAAATCTGCATCAGAAATAGAATGATTTGCATCATCATATGAAACCTGCAAAGGCTGAGAAGTTGCCTCATTAGGACAGCACTAGATTGTCCACCTGTAAAAAGAGGCATCAAAGTATCATACATGTCTTTGGAGCTAACAGATGTCTCCTTAGTACATGAAAGCAATGGCTGAATAGCATCTTCCACAAAGACAACATCACAGCTAACCAGAATGCGTTTAGTCTGTGGATGATACAGACGATAGCCTTTACTTTCAGAACTGTACCCAACAAAAATACATTTTACTGCCTTATCATCCAATTTTCTGCGATGTTGTTCAGGCACTAATGCATATGCCAAACAACCAAAAACACGCAGATGAGCAATAGATGGCTTGCGATCATGCCAAGCCTCATATGGAGTGATAGACTGCATCACTTTAGTGGGACACCTGTTCAGTACATATGCTGCACACATGACAGCCTCAAGCCAGAAACTATGTGGTAAAGCCTGACTCTTGACCATGCACCTCGCCATCTCCATGAGTGACCTGTTCTTTCGTTCAGCAACTCCATTCTGTTGAGGTGTATACGGCACTGTACACTGGTGTTTTATCCCACGTTCAGCCAGAAATGCATTAAAATCAGAAGACATATATTCCCCCCCTCGATCAGAACGGAGGGTGCCCATTTTACATGCTGACAGATTTTCAGCCAAAACCAAAAACTGTTTAAAGCACTTGAACACTTCGGACTTTGCTTTGAGTGGATATATCCATGCATGCCTGGAAAAATCATCAATGAAATTCATGAAGTAAAGGTAATTCCCAAAAGAGGGTGTCTGCATAGGACCACAGACATCACTATGTACAAGCTTCAATTTTTGCGTAGCCCGAACTGAACCATCTTTTGGAAAGGAGGAACGCTGCATTTTGCCCAAAATATAGCCTTCACATACATGTTTTCGAGGTGCCTCAAGCTTGGGCAAAGAAGACACCATATCAGATTTCTGCAGGCGTAGCAAACTAGCAAAATTCAGATGACCAAAGCGTGCATGCCAAAGCTTTGCATCTGACATAGCCTGAGAATCATGAACTACACATGCCGAATCATTCACAGGTCTTTCATAGTCTATGAGCTTATACAGCCCACGACATAAAATGCCAGTAGGAATAATCACATCGCCATGTGATAGATCATGAACTGTACACCTGTCATCAACAAATTTCACAACCAAGCCAATCTTGGCTAATGTAGAAACTGATAACAGATTCTTCTTGATCCCTGGCACAAATAAAGCATCTGACAAGGTGAAAGAACTACCATCAGCAGTAGTTAGAATGATCTTACCAACTCCCATAACAGGATAAGAGGAGTTGTTGGCACATGTGACAGTATTCCCTGTAGGGGCAGACTCGAGTGAAGAGAAGAAACTGTGCTGCGAGGTAATATGTTTGGTCGCCCCACTGTCAAAGTACCAAACATCTGAGTCCACTACAGACATGCACTGCTCATGAGAAGATGGGTCAAAACTGCAAACAGTAGTAAACGCCCATTCTTCTTCCTGCACAAGATTAGCAGACTCTGTTTTTGGTGTAGAGGCTTCTGCAACAACCATTCCAGCCTCCTTTTTCTTTGCCTCTTTTGCAACCAGTTTTGGACAGTTCTTTATGATATGATCATTCCCTTTACAATACTTGCAAAACAATTTCTGCTTTTCTGATTTCTTCTCATCTTTATCCTGGTTCTTCGAATGTGCAGCATTTGTAGATTTCTACTTACTAGTAGAAGAGCTCCATTTTCCTTTGCCCTTCTGACTAGCCAGGAAAGCTTGATCTGCAACATGCATAATGGACTTGTTCTGCCTGGACTGATCTTCCTGCAACAGAACAGAGACTAACTCGTCAAATGATAAGGCATTCGGATTTCCTTTCATCATCAACCGAAGAGTAGAAGCAAAACTCTTATATGAATCAGGAAGTTCATTCAGAACGGTCTGCACAAGTGAGCTATCTGGTATAACCTCATCAGCAGAAATCAACTGTTCCTTCAAATCTTTGATCTTTGTTAGGAAACTGTCCATAGAACCACCTTCATTCATATTCTCACTCTCCAACTGTTTTCGGAGGTAAGCAACACAAGCCTCATTCCTAGCTTGGTACAATGTGGTAAGTGTATCCCAAGCATCCCTAGCTGTTCTGCAAGAGCGAATATGAGGAATAATGGCACGTTTGACAGACAAAGCTATCAATGCATGTGCCTGGGCATCTCTCCCATCCCCCAAATCTGATTTGCAGTAGGTGCAGCAGAAACAACAGCACGAACAGGAATCTGCGGAATATCATCTTTGACACCATCTTCATCAGCTCCAACACCTGTATTTGTAGTACTTGTCATTACAGGTGTAACAGAACGTCTTTCAACACCCTGCACAATGTTCCACAATTCTTTTGCAACCAAAACATGTCGCATCATATAAGCCCATAATGGGTAGTTGGTACCATCCAACTTATCCTCAACAGCCAACATACGGAATACATCACTGCTTTCAGCCATGGCCGGTGACTAAAATACCTTGATGCAAAAAATTAACTGTACCTCAAAAAGTTGAACAGAACTGCCCAGACGAGTTCTGCTAGACCTGTAGAAGACTTTGAGACGCTTAAACTGGCGAACAGAAACTGGTATATACCTTTGGCACAAAAAAATGAAATAGACTGCACAAGCGCTATGATAGTGCGCTCGGAGGCCGGAACGAGCTCAGATCGCTGAGTATGCTCACCAAAATTCGTGCGATTTTGAGACTGCAAATGGAGGAGTGTCGACGGCGCCCTAAATGAAGCGACGACCTGCTGTGATACCAATTGTTGGAGTTAGACGTCTGCGGAAGCATGCGAACAACACAAGGAAGAAGAAGAAGCTTGGAGCACAAACACACAATACTTAATGTATTACTAGAGAATGTACAAAGATAAGTAGCCCATTAGGGCAATAGGCGTATATACAAGTCGGGGGAAAAAAACCTCCTAAAGAGGGAAAAAAGTACCTCGGCGGTCCTACTGTGTTCACACACATCACTACCTAAATATATCAATAGTGACAGGGATGACTATCGGGTTCTTGGGTTGGACATGGGTCTGTGTAAACAGAGTCCCTATTATAACTTTTCCAGTACATAGTTAACTTTCCACTACCATCGTCAATACTAATACCAATTAATTTAATTGATTAATACTTATAGTTTCGACAATCTGATATTCAAACGCAGTCTTCAGACTAATACACCACTCAGCAAATGACTTTTGTAGAACATTTACTTGCAATAACTAGGACTAAATTCATGGATATTAAACAATATACCACAAGCATTGAATACTTTATAAAAACCAGGAATTCAATATATATACTCGACCACCTTCACTTCACTTCTTCAGTAATTAACCACGGCTATCAAATATAGGTACTTATCTGTATACAATGACACTAGGCAGAACTTCTGCAGATACACAGAATTAGATAATTGCAAATCTATAGTCGGTTGCTTTGCCACAGGCAGACCAGGGAGGCTCTACCAGGCGGCTTCTCCTGCACTTGCCAAGCGACACAAATACTCTCTTTTATATTAATGAAATACTAATTACATCGTTTCAGCCATTACGGCGTTTTGGCTAAGTGTTCACAAAAAGAATAAAAATTACATAACTTCATCTGGTGGCCTAACACTAGCATGCACGGTGGACTAGAACCCTAATTACAAACTACTTGTCATCCACAATTCCTTGTATATACATTGTTTTGGCTTCTTCAAAACGGTGCTTGATTTTCTTTTGTAGGTCTTTCAATAGTTTCTATACATGTTCACGATCAAGCAACTACACCTTCGAGTTGACAGAACTGACAGCAGTAGCCTAAGTAAGTAACTGCTTGGTTTGGTCCTACAAAAATGCTTCTTGAAGATAAAAGTCATTCTTTAATGCCGCTTGACACCAAAGTTTGCTCTCAGCAATCTCTGCATCCACTCTCTGAAACCGATCCTGTTGAATTCCTGACTGCTTTTCAAGCCATTCCATCTCCGGAGATTGAAATTGCATCATCTTTAAATAGGCATGGCACTCCTTCAGAGTGGCTTCCAGCTCTTTCTTGACTTGAATAGTCCGGACTACTTCATCAACGAGGGCTTGAGCTTTCTGAAATAGTTCTCTTTGGTCTCTGCCAATTCTTTCTCCCATTGAGTGGCTTTGGCATGCAATGTGGCACAAGTCTGCTCCAATTCTATAACTTGATTACTTGTTTCTTCCAATATGTAACCCATCTTGTCCATCACAACCTCTTTCTTGAACAGGACTTGCCGTAACTACAATAACTCTGTTTCTTGTGTAGTCACCTAAGTCTACAACTGAGCTTCACGAGCGGGGAGTCCCATTATTTCCTCCTAGAGTGGCGCAATATCAGCTTCTAAAACATCTAGTTTGCCGATTTGTGATGGAAGCCAATTGTTGAATAGAGGGCAGAAAGGGCAAGGGTAACGAAGAGGATGAGGGAAGGACTATCGCAACGGATTGCGGATGAGCGAATTCCGGTGACCGGGGTGGTGAATAATCAAGAGAATGGAAGGGGATGTCTATAGAGGAATCAACGGATGAAGAAACAGGATCAGGGGAAGTAATCAGAGCAGAAGACAATGTAGTGACGAGTGGTTGGCATGGGACAAATGGAGAAAAGGGAACAGTAACAATGGTTTCAACGATGCCTTCCTGATCGTCCTTAGGTGGGGAAACCAGGTGATTGGGGAGTTCATCAATAAGTGTCATAATGATGTCATAGGCTGTCGAAGAAGAGGCAAGGTGGACCTTGGTCGAGGAACTAGGAGGAATGGAGAAGACTTCAACCACCTCCTTAATGATCCCTTCTGCAACAAAAACTTTGGTAGATTCATCCACAACAATCTTTGTGGCTGCATTGACGGTGGTTGAAACATCCTTCTGGGTGAGTCAAATACCAGAAGAAAATGGGACAGACAAGGCACTAGACACAGGAGAAGAGGCAAGAGCCAATCGATGCCGCTTCTTTGGGAAACACAACAACACTTTGTCATCGTCATTCACATTATTAGAATAGATTGCATGTCTTACAAATGCCTCCACAAACTCATCAACAATTGGTCCAGTGCCAGCATTCCTTATAGTCACTTTATTAACTGGCTGAAGATCTTCGATAAACCTAAGTTTCCCATTCTTCTTAGGTACATTAAACCAACAATTTGAGTAAGGTGCACATGAGGAATCTAAATTTTGCATACTTATTTTTTGCTTTGGCAATCACATCAATTCATGAAGGTGTGATTTAGGAGCATGATTAGAGCATAGATTCCAAGGTATATGATGAACTCTGAATATGATCATTTGAGTAACAATATTAGGATTTGCACATCCAATTTCTTGTGGATTTAGAGTAAAAATTTTACAATGATTTCTTATGATATTTTCAAAATATTTTTTCTTTGCACATAAAAGAAAGCCACTAGTATCAATTTTGACTTTTTTAGTTGTTTCATCTTTAAATTCGTGCACAATATTTGATCTATCACAAAGAATTAGATTATGACTTTTTTTTATCATATCATTGCTCATTTTTGGAAGTGGTTGAGCTACTCACTATTGGAGTTTGAGGTCTGCGAAAGCAGGCGAGCAACACAAGGAACAAGAAGAAGTTTGGAGCACAACACACAGTACTCAATGTATTACCAATTGAAATGTACAAAAATATGTAACCCATTAGGGTTATAGGCATATGTACAAGCAACAAGAAAAATCCTCTTAAAGAGGGAAAAAGTGCCCCAGTGGTCCTAAGTGTGTTCACACACATAACTACCAAAATATATCAATGTGTCCCCCCTAGGAGTGATATGGCAAACCAGCTAGCACTCATGTATAAGGAAGTGCCAAGCCTATGGGAAGGGACAATTTCACACATGTACTATATTTGTAAAGATAGACTTAACTTTAGTTCTAGAATTTTAAAAAGTCACGAAATTGAGAAAATCTATATAACTTAGTTTGTATCAATAGACACTTTGAGAATGTGAGAATGTGAGAATGAGAGTTTGAGATCTAGAGTTCATTTTGTATGATTGAGTATAGCCAAGCTTCTCTGAGTAAGAAAGCACCTATAAATTTCTTAGTTTTTCATAGCTATCAAAAGAACTAATTAAAGTTCTCTTAGTATGAGACTCTCTCCTCCATCTCCATGTTTTTCCTATTGTGGTAACGACTCAAAAACTTCAAGTTTTTCAAGCAACTCGATGCTTGGCATCGAGTTTGAGCTCATAAGTTCTTGTTTCATTCTCTAGGTTTTGTCTGTTGTTGAATCTCCTTAAAAACATGAGATTGCTGAAGCAACTTAATGCCTGGCATTGAATTTCAATGTAAAGTCGATGCTTAGCATCGAATTCCATCATAAAATTGGTTTTCTTCATACATATGGTTCACGAGGTGTTTCAGGTGCTGAATAAGTGGAGTTTTATGCACAAGGTCGATGTCAGGCATCAACTTTATGTAGAAGGTCGATGCCAACTTTTTATACTTAGACATGCACTTTTACTAAAACAGGAAAGATTTCCTATTTTGGAAGCTCAAATAGGGTCAACTTGTGAAGTCCATAACTTGGTCTAGTGCAAAGTTTTTAGCAAGTAATAGCTTATTTGAAAGCTCCTCTCTTCTACTTTAATTCACCAGAAGATCTTGGAAAACTAATGAATGCAATGTATATGAATGCAATTAATTAGCTATGCATATTCCTCATGTTTACGTTTCAAAGGTACAATGAATTATTATTACAACATATCAACCAAAATCAACTTTAAGTGATGATAGATGTTCTTTTTCTTGCAAACATTTTCATCTTTTATATAACTACAAAAGAACATCGAAATTATGTAGAGTAGAATGTATATGTCACACAATCTCTTTCCATAGGAATATTTTATCGATCCAACAATCGATTCCTTTAATGGAAAATGGTGCAGTTGCAATAAAGTTTTGGAGAATTGGCTCAGAAATTTGAGAATCGACTCAGAAACTACAAACAAAAAGAGTTTCACTAAGTGTATATGTTGACAATCAAAGCCTATGATGAAGATTAATTTTTCTAAAAAATTGTTAGATGTTCCCATCATCGGGGTGTCATAATGTGGGATAAAAGATTAGTGTAAACTGTTGTATACACTGCAACAAAGTGCATTTCTAGCTGAATGTGGGATAAAACATCAGTGTAAACTGTCATACACACCTCAACAAAATGGAGTTGTTGAAAGAAAGAATAGGTCTCTCATGGAGATGGTGAGGTGTATGGTCGAAATTCAAGCTTGACCACATAGTTTCTAGCTTGAGGCTGTTATGTGTGCAACATATGTACCTAACAAGTGTCCCATCAAAGCACTGCGACCCATCACTCCATATGAGACTTGGCATGGTTGCAAGCCATCTCTTGCTCACTGCATGTCTTTGCTTGTGTGGCATATGCACTAGTGCCTAAACAACAATGTAAAAAATTAGATGATAAAGCACTAAAATGTATTTTTGTTGGTACAAATGTGACAGCAAAGGCTATCATCTGTATCATCCACAGATTATCTTGGTTATCCATGATGTTGTTTTTTTGGAAGATGCAATTCGTCCATTACTTTTATGTGTTAAGAAGGCATCAGTTAGCTCCAAGGATGTGCATGAAAATTTGCTACCTCTTTTTATGGGTGGATAGTCAAGTGCTAGTCCAAAGGAAGCAATTTCTCAACCTTTACAAGTTTCACATGATGATGTTGATCATTTTGTTTCTGATGTAGATTTACATGATGCACTTGTTGATGAGAGGGTTGATATAGAGGAGGCAAAAAGTATGCCAAAATGGATGGTGCAAATTTTACAAGATATAAAATTAGATGCACCTCTCTCATATCCTACTCATTCAGGCTCTCATAATGCTTCTTTTGCATTAGATCATTATGCAACGGCTTCCTCTCATCTTTGTGACGAGAATGAGCATATTTCTTTTAATGAAGCACAAAATTCTAAACAAACGAGCACGTTTATGCATTGCCCATACTTGGATTGTTTTATTCCAAGGGGAGATCACTAATACTAGATTTACATGCTTTTGTTTGATTTTGACTAGGCTAGTTGCTATGACACTTGTGTGTCCACTAGTGGTTTTTGCTTCATGCTTGGTAGCTCATGCATATCTTGGTTGAGCAAGAAGCAACCTACTATGGAAAGTTATAGTTGTGAGGTTGAGTATAGGGAAGATTTCACAACTATTGAGTTTGTGTTGATGCCTTGGTTGATTTGGGTGTTGGTCAGTTTTCTGCCACCATCATATTCACTATAGTCAAAGAACATTGCTCTTGTGAGGAATCCTGTGCTCCATGCTTGCACAAAGCACATTGAGGTGCATTATCATTATGTCAGGGAGAAGTTCTTTATTGGGGAGATCAGTTTGGCATATGTGCCCACACGTGATAACATTGCATATCTTTTCACAAGGGCTCTGCCTGAGGAGAAGTTTGAAGCTTTCTACAAAGTTTTGGGCTTACTTTCTTTTGTGGATTGATATCTTTCCACATAGCTTGGCACTTCCTTATACATGAGTGCTAGCTCCTTGTTCATCACATCACTCTCATGGGGGATTTGTTGATATATTTCAGTAGTGATGTGTGTGAGAGAAGAAAATATGGGTGGAAAGGGAATGGAAACATGAGACAAATATCAAGGCTAGAAAAAACAAGAGATATGAATCATGAACGTGTTGAACGTGGAGATAGGAGAGGTAGATGATCGAATAAAAATGGAAATATGCAATAGAAATATGTCTTCATTCATCGTTTATGATTTGTGAAATTATCGATGTGCTTTTGACATATTTTTTGTTAATATTTTTGGTATTACTATTTTTTTTTGAGTGGAAAATTCTTTGCAAGAAGCAAGTTTCCTCCGGTGACCCAAAGAGGGTAATGGAAATCAGCAATGGTAAGGTTGATAATGTCATATCTTTTTATGCATGTAACATAATGATTTTTGCATGGACATGGAAGAAACACATATTGCTCATTGAGGACAACTTCACAAACAAGTAGAGAGGAGTATGCTACAATGGAAATCATGTTGCTTTTAGTGCATGAATGTGATGTTTTATGGTTACCACAATAGTTGGAAATGTGGTTCCAAGCCTTATGCTAAGGGAAAATTGTGTGGGTTTTTGCATAAATGGGTTCTTCACTAAATCATTGTGTTCATATGCAATGTGTTCATGAGAATTTGTGGAAACATGAGGATATGAGATATGCTTACCTATGCATCCAATGTATGTGCTATTATGACATAATTGTGGAGAATGAGTTCTCCTATGCACAACGAAAACGTGTAGTGAACCATTGTATATCCAGCACTTGGACAAATAGCTGCACCTTAGATAGCTTGTTGCTCTCAATAAAAAGCTCAAATGGACTTGTGCATTTAGTTAGTCAAAGTAGACAAAGAGATTTTTCTAATAAGCTATAAATAACTTAATTTGGACAAGTTTTGATCAGGAAACGCAACTGACAAAGATGAACTACCTGTCCACACAAGTATGTTGAAGAATTGAACTTCACTCTCAGACTGATAACTCCTTGAATATATATATCCTTTGAGGAAGATATTTGAGACAGAGAAAGTGCACACAAATAGCTTTCCAACAAACTAAAAATCAAGTAATTTGGATGAGTTTTGGTCAAGAAACTCAATTGACCAAAATAGACCACCTATGCACACAAGTATAATGCAAAGAGCTTTTCAACAAGCTAAAAGTTGAGCAATTTGGATACGTTTTGGTTGGGAAACTTAACCCACCAAAATAGACTACCTATCTACATAGGTATGCTAAAAACCTAGACTTCACTCTTTGACTGATATCTCATAGAATATATAAGCTTTGAAGGAGATATTTAAGACAAAGAAAGTGGATAAGCTTTGTAATGAATGTTTAAACACAAGAAATGGTTAAATATACATTGAGATATGAGCTTCACAATAGAGATGTGTACAAAATGACATGTGGCTGGGAGGAGTCTATGGGAAGACAAAATGACAAAATGACCAGATCTGACTATTGGGAGCTCTTGCCTCTTTCTCTCCTTGTTTAGAACGTGCTCCCACTCCACTTTTATAACCAATGAGCAGGTGAAGAAGTTTGTGGCTCCTTCTTACCTCACCACTTTCATTTGATTGCCCACTACATGCCACTTACTACAAGGTAGATATTGTATCTTTTACTCATCATGAATTTTGACTAGACTTTTTTTTCTTTTTTTTTTTTAATTTTCTCTTCTTTTCGTTTATCTTTATATTTGATAAACTTATCCAAGCATAGATCATGTGAAAATGAGCTTGTACATTTATCTTCAACACTCCCCTCAAGCGCATTTGGGAGTTATCTTCAACTATGTCTTGCAAATTTATCACATCCTTGAAACCTTTGAGTTTAGAAGCATCCAAGAACTTTGTAAACATATCTGCAACCTACTCTTTGGTTTTGATGAACTTTATCTCCATATCTTTGCTCAATACCTTCTCCTTTACATAATGGTACTGGACCTCTATGTGCTTGCTCCTTGCATGAAACATAGGATTGCTTGCCAAGTAAATACTTGACATGTTATCACCATATATAGGGATGGTTCAACTTGCACTTCAAGCTCAGCCAAAAGCTTTTTAATCCACATTGCTTCACATGTGGCAAATGCTAATCCTCTATATTTAGCCTCCATGGATGAAAGTGCAACAGTAGGATGTTTCTTTGAGCTCCATGTGATAGGTTTGCTTCCTATCATGAATACATAACTTGAGGTTGATCTGTTATCTTCCTTTGAACCTGCCCAATCAGCATCACTAAAACTTCCAATATTTGAAAGTTTAAACTCCTTACCAAGCTTCCTTTTGATATCTTTAATCTCTATAACATCATTTCCTATTATTATGAGGTCATCGACATATATGCAAATATATGCCTCTCTATTTTCTTCCTTCTTCATGTACAATGAAGGATCTGCACTACTTGGGTTGTATCCACACTTAGTTAGATATTCTACCAATCTCTGATTCCATGCTCTTGGTGCTTGCTTCAAGGCATAAAGTGCCTTTTTCAACTTGCAAATAGAGTCTGGATGGTTTTCATCTTCAAATCCAACCGGTTGACTCATGTATACCTCTTCTTGTAGTTCTCCATTGAGAAAAACATTTTTTATGTCGAGTTGATATAATTGCCATCCCTTGAAGCACCAATTTCTATTAATTTTTTGATTGTTCCCATCTTTGCAAAAGGGCTAAAAACTTCATCATAATCTATGCCTTGTGTTTGTTTAAATCCTTTGGCAACTAATCTAGATTTATTTCTAGAACCATCAACATTCCTCTTTACTTTAAACACCCATTTGTTTGGAACAATCTTCATACCTTCTTTCTTTGGCACTAGCTCCCATGTGTGATTATCTTTGAGAGCTTTGATCTCCTCTTTCATAGCTTGCTTCCTTTCCTTTTGTGTGCAAGCTTCTTCATATGTCTCAAGCACTTTGTCTTTGATAACCTGCATCATGTATGCAAAATGTTTCGCCATGAAACTATCATAACTCAGCCTTTGAGTTGGATACCTTGTCCTTGAAGATCTTCTTTCATTGCCTTTAGAAAGTGTCTTGTTTAACCTATTTAGCTTTACCTTCGGAGTGATTATCTCTTTATATTCTTCTTCACTTACATCTATCTCACTTTTGGAGTAGCACTTGCTTCTTCGGCTCTACTATGAGCTGAATCTGGAGACAAAGAATGACTCCTCCTCCCTATTGAACATTCTTCATTTGATATAGATGCCTCTGGACCTAAAATCTTTGTGCTTGATTGTTGAATTTCTCTTTGATTTTTTCCTGGATAATCATCACAATCTTCTTCAAGAATATTTTCCTTTCCTTTATCTTCATACCATGGTCTTAGTTCATCAAAGACCATATCTCACAAGACTCTTACTTCCTTTGTTCTAGGGTTATAAAACTTGTATCCTTTTTGCTCCGTCGAGTAGCCAATGAAAATGCATTTTTTTTACCTTGGTTCCATCCTTGTTTTAACTTCTTGTGGAATGTGACCAAAGCAAACACATCCAAACACTTTGAGGTGTGTAAGATCAGGTTTCTTACCGGAATGTACCTCCTCTGGAGTCAAGTGATGTATTCCCGATGTTGTGCACCTATTCATCAAGTAAATGGCAGTTGTGGTGGCTTCGGCCCAATAGTACAATCGTACCTTCATCTCGTTGAACATGCATCTTGCAATTTCAACAATTCGCATCTTTTTCCTCTCAGCTACTCTGTTGTTGTGGTGTATACCTACAAGTAAACTGCCTTTTGATCCCATTCTCTTGTAGAAAAATCTGAAAATTCTTTGGAGAAGTATTCTCCTCCACCATCGAAACTTAAGGTTTTGATAGACCTTCCTCTTTCATTTTCAACTTCAACATTGAATCTTTTAAATATAGAAAACACCTCTAATTTTTGCTTCAAACAAAACAACCATACTTGTCTTGATGATCATCAATGAAGGTGACAAAGAATCTATTACCAGCCATTGACGCCTCTTAGGTTGGCCCCCATACATCCATATGTATAAGTCCAAGACATTTGGGGCCACATAATTGCTCCTTTTGAATGGCTGCCTCATTTGCTTTCCTAGTTGACAAGCTTCACATTACTCATGTAGTCCAATGCTATTAAATTTTGGAAGACCTCTTACCAGTTCATGTTTGCTCATGTCCTTCAGCTTTGGAATGTTGATGTGTCCTATTCTTTTGTGCCATAAGTCCAGCTTTGAAATCTTCTTGTTCACACATTTTTCCATGTGGATGTTGGACGTCCAAAGTGAACATCCTTCCTTCTCTTCTACCTCGATCAATGACCTTGAAGCCTTCCTTTGGATTCTTTATGAAGCACCCATTCTCATTGAATATGATGTGGTAACCCTTCTCTACCATTTGTCCTACTGAAATCAAGTTCTTTGAAATTGTAGGAACATAAAGAACATTAGATGGTACCTTTGCTCTACTTGTATCTCCAAGCCTTATATCTTAAATATGTTCAATCATGTGTTGAGTATCATCACCTATTTCAACACATCCTTTTCCACCTGGTACCTGTAGATTAGTGAACAAACTTCCTTGGCATGACATATGGTCACTACAACCTGAATCAATGTACCATTCTTTTATCATCTTCACAAGAGCTTCTATACTCATGTCTCATTGCAAAAGAGATCCCAATAGTTGGATCTAGTCATTTTGTCATTTTGTCTTCCCATAGACTCCTTCCAGCTGCACATCATTTTGTATATAGCTCTGTTGTGAAGCTCATATCTTAGTGTACATGTAATCATTTCTTGCATTTGAACACTCATTGGAAATCTTATCTCGCTCTATCTCAAATATCTCCTTCAAAGCTTATATATTCTGTGAGATATCAATCAAAGAGTGAAGTCCATATTTTCAGCATACCTGTGTAGACTGGTAGTCTATTTTGGTCGGTTAAGTTTCTTGAACAAAACGTATCCAAATTTATTGGTTTTTAACTTGTTGGAAAGCTCTTTGCATTATACTTGTGTGTGCACGTGGTCAATTTTGGTTAGTTGAGTTTCTTGACCAAAACTCATCCAAATTACTTGATTTTTAGCTTATTGAAAAGCTATTTGTATGTACTTTCTTATCTCAAATATCTTCCTCAAAGGATATATATTTAGGGAGTTATCAGTTTGAGAGTGAAGTTCAATTCTTTAGCATACTTGTGTGGACAAGTAGTTCAGCTTCATCAGTTGCGTTTCCTAATCAAAACTTATCCAAATTAAGTTATTTATAGCTTGTTAGAAAGCTCTCTTTGTGTACTTTGATTACTAAAGGCACAAGTCCATTTGAATTTTGTATTGAGAGCAGCAAGCTATCTAAGGTGCAGCTGTTTGTCCAAGTGTTGGACATACAAGGGTTCACTACACGTTTTTGTTGCACATAGGAGAACTCGTTCTCCACAGTTGGTATCAGAGCAAAGGTGTTGAAGCTTCATCAACAGAGTTGAAGCTAAAGCAAAGCAAAAGAGGAGCTACAAAACAAGGAGGAGCTTCACAAATGCAAGAGAAAAGCACAATATAACTATTCGAGGTAACTCTCAAAGTTTTTGATAGTCTTCAATGGCTCAATTGGGTCAACAAGTAGAGAAATTGGATAAGGATAACTATCCCATGTGGAAGTTTAGAATGACCAACTACCTAATGGGCAAAGACTTGTGGGTTATTTTGAGCGGCGATGATGCTCAATCTCAAATCAATCAAGCTACGGCCACCAAAGTCCAAAGGAGGCAAGCAAAAGAATGGGAAGAGAGGAATAGGAGAGTCATGTTCCTCATTTCACAAGTCATTGCTAATGCCATGGTAGGGCATATTCAACATCTAGAGAAAGCTAAGGATGCTTGGGAAGCTCTTGAAAGGATGTATTCAACAAATACCAAATCTAGGAAACTTCAGCTCAAGAATGAGTTGAACACAATCAAGAAAAGTTCAAGTCAATCCATAGTTGAATATACTTTGAAGATTAAGGAGCTAAGTGATGCTTTAGCTTCTATTGGCAGAATGGTTAAAGATGAAGATCTTTTGTGTTATATTCTCAATGGATTGAGAGAAGATGAGCAATGGAAGCCTTGTATAACTTCCATTAACTTGAAAGATGCATATCCAGGTTTTGAACAACTAATCTCTCATCTTGTCATAGAAGAGCTTAGCTTTGGTGGCCCCAAAGGAAAGGAAAGCCACAACCAAATGTTATATGCAGGTCAAGGTAAACGAAGGAACTCAAGAGGAGGCTCTGCAAGAGGAAAAGGAAGAGGTCACAACAACTCCAATTGCAATCAAAAAAATTTGAAAGACAACAAGGATGCATCAAATGCCAACACGCAAGGAAGAGGTCGAGGTAGAAGTAGAGGAAGAGGCCGAGGCTCCTACAGTTCTCATAAAGGTATAACATGCTATCATTGTGGTAAAGTAGGACACTATGCTAATGATTTTTGGCCAAAGAATGGAAGACCAAATGGAGGCAATCAAAGGAGCCAAAGCAACTATGCAAGCACCTCAAGTGAAGGAAGCAAGGACACACTACTTTCTCTTTCTCTCCTTTTTTAGAACATGCTCCCACTCCACTTTAATAACCAATGAGCATGTGAAGAAGTTTTTGCCTCCTTCTTAACTCACCACTTTCATTTGATTGCCCACTACATGCCACTTACTACAAGGCAAATATTGTATCTTTTACTCATCATGAATTTGAATAGACTTTTTTTTTCGTTTCTCTTCTTTTCCTTTATCTTTATATTTGGTAAATTTATCCAAGCATAGCTCATGTGAAAATGAGCTTCTACATTTATCTTCAACAATAATTTGCATTTGAACATGTGGTTGCATTTTAGTATGGATGTGATGTTGTGTATAATTGAAGGTATGCAAATATTCATTGGTGTGTGCTTCTATTGAAAGGAAAAAACTTTTATATTTTCTAGCCTCAATGAAAAAAAAAAAGAAAAATTCATGTGTGTAATGGTAGCTTGAATAAATTGTTGTGGTTTGTTTATTTCAAAATTCCCTTTTTTGCAAGAATCAAAAGTAGAACAAAAAGGGGGCATAACTGAGTTTAGCGACTTCTTTGTTTTTGGGGAAGTTATGTTGGTAGGTGATCAAAAGTATTGTAGAGAACAAAATTTTACTTGGCCTTTTTAAAAGAGGCCTAGACCTCTGGTAGATATTGAAGGGGAGAAAGCTTGCCATCTAACCCTTAAGAGAGGTGCAAAAGTGATGGGATCTCACCAAATGCATTCATAGATTCATGCATCTTACAATCTTGTGGATCACATGAGATAAAAAGAAAAGGAGAGAAGGGGGTGTGTGTTGTCGAGTTTTTTTTCGCTCTTCATCCATGGGGATAGCTAGAAGGAAATAAGAGGGAGTATACACATTGGAGGGGAAGGCAACAACCAAGAGAAGGGGAGGAGCATCTTGATCATTACAGGGCCTTATATAGATGGAAGGGAGAATATGGGAGACTAAAGATTGGAAACAAATTATAGGGATTGCATGCTCAACATGGTGAACAAATAATAGTGGAGGCATTATGACATCCTGGGGGGGGGGAGGGGGGAGGTTATCAAGCTGCTGCGAAGGACCTGTGCTACAAATTGTAAAGGTTGTAGAATTACATGTCAAAGGTTTGTCACTCTGTTTTGATTCTTGAGAGAATTTGATTTCCATTTGTTGTAGCTATGCAATGTATGAATTCTTTGATCCACGACATTTTGATTTTCAAAGCTTGGTCAACCCATGTGAGTGCCTATAATAGAGTAGGATTTCTTTATCATCTAGTGGCAATGATTAGTGCAGTTTATGGCATGGCCTTGTCCTACATGAAGAACAGAATTCAAATGTTTTTTCTCAAAGGCCGCATGTTTTGATTTAGTTTCAATTCAAAGGTCAAAGTGTTTCCATACTCCTAGTGAACTGAAAATCGTTATCTAATGTTGTAATCTCTAGCTTTAGTTTGGAGAAAATATTATCAACAACTACTCGTCAAGCACATACATAGGACGACGGATTTATCTTATGCCTAAAAACTACAAATTACGAGTTCAAGTGACAAGCTCGGTTGTGCAGATTGTTTGTTGTTGTTGAACAATTTTATTTGATTTGAAGTGCGATACCGTATATAATTGTGGTAACTTGTGAATGTTCTATAATGGAAAGAATGAATTCTTTGATTGTACTGGGCTTTGAAATCTCTACTGTTTCATAAACTTTGCCTGAAAAGTTTTTTTAAAAGTAAAAAAGAAGTTTGGCATTAGCCTACTCTCCCGCACTTTGATTAAGATAAAAGAAAACAAAAGTACAGATGAACGGGTCTAGCACCGATGGGACCCCCCGAATCCCACAAAGTAGGGGAAGAACATATCGAGCTAGAGGGTATTACAAAGAAGGTTGATAACCTCTTTGTCCCCTCATGTGGGGTCCACTTGGTTTTAATGTTGTTTTTCTCAAGAAAAAACACTCTATGGTGCCTAGAAGGTGGGGACTTCTTACAATTGCATATTCTTTTGCCTAGAAGGAAAAGAAATTTCTCAATAGACCATTCCTTAGGAGGGTTTCCCAAATTGGAAGCACATACTCTCTCTCTCTCTCTCTCTCTCCATATCTTCCAGAAGCTCTCACCTCTTATAACATTCCACAATGATGCAGAGAAATCGATTATCTCGACCAAAAGCGCTTGCTTCCAATTGATTGTTCCTTTGGCAGCGTGATTTTTTCAAGAATCTGCCAAATCGAGACAGATTTGAGGCACGAGAAGAAAATGTGTCCCAAATCCTCAATGCTATGAAGGCACCTCTTACACCATGGAGGAGCCCCACAAATTTTGTTAGCCTTTATATTGGTCCAAATTCCCCGATGGAGGATTTTCCACATAAGCACCAACTTTTTTGTCTCGATGAGGGGGTGCCAAAGAGATATGAACTCCAGATCCCATCGCAAGCCTCTCCAAGTAATGCACCACTTCTTATTAAGCGTGATATGATAGTCCAAATTCTCCTTGATTCTAGGAAATTTTTTCAGGCTATTACCATTGTGCCATTTGAGACCTTCATGGCGGGGAGGGTCTTGTTCAATGAGGAGATGCATTTTTTAGTGTTCCCAACAGCGCAGCTACTCTATAGTACTATCCATTCTTCGAAGTTCACTTTGATTTTTGGCTTGATATCCTCAAATCTAATCCATTGGCCAATTTCTTGGTTCCGGAGATGTCTCCAATACTGGACCCTTGTTCCAAAGCTTTTTATCTTTTTGGAGGTTCCAAGGTTCCATGCCTCGGATGCCCTTGATAGGAAACCAAATTGAATCATTCTGTCTGATACCTACTGCCCATTTCCAATCTTCACTAATTCTGACAAACTATTTGATCTTGTTCCAGCTCTTCCACAGAGAGCAAACCATATTGGAGCCTTTGGGAGACACCAAAAAAGGGGAGAATAAAAGGGTGAGAAGGCCCAGGTTCTTCCAATCTGAGTGACCCACAAGTGTAAGAGCACTCTTAATTCCTGAAGATAAGCATGGCCCAAGAGGCCTCACTATTACACCAAGATTTGAGAAGCTATTTAACAGCCCACTTGTTTGCCATGCCCTGAATGTCCAGAATGCTCAAACCCCTATGATCCTTATGGATAATACAAGTAGTCCATTTAATTTTGGGGACACCACTTCTGTTGGGGCTACACATCCAAAGAAAGTTTCTACAAATTCTTTCCAAGTTGATTATCTCTTGATCCTTCAATCTCCAACACGAGAGAAGTAGATAGTCGATGAGATAAGGAACATATTGATTACCATGGCATGCCCCGCCAAGTTGATCTACATATCTTTCCTGTAGGTGAGTTTATTATCGAGTTTAGAGAGGACCCAATTCCATCATTGGTCCGTTGAAATGCCAAATCCCATCGGAATACCCAATAGGTGGAACAGTTGTCCCTTGGGGATCATTTGATAGCCCTGGTCAACCAAGAATCTGGGTGGAGGTCTAGTAATGGCTCTTAAAGTGGTGTTAGAGTGGTTTATTTTGAATCCCAAAGCCACATAGAATGTGTCCAGACATCTCCAAAAGGTATCAATGCTAGTCGTATCATTATGCACAAAGGTATTCGTGTCGTCTACAAAAAGTCTCATGATCATCTAGCCATGACTAAGAGGGAGTGAGAGGCCCTGAATATGGCCTAACTCCATATGATGCTTCACTAGGCAACTGAGCCCCTCTGTAGCAATAACAAAAAGCAGAGGGGCCAAAGGGCATCCTTGCCTAATAGAGCACTTTAGTTTGATAGTCCTTGACAACTGGCCATTGATATTTATTTGTGCCGATGCATTTTGCATCAGGGTAGAGATCGTCTTAGTGAATTTCTAACTACAAACGAGGTCTTTAAGAGATTGGAGAATGAAGTCCCATTCAAGCCTATCATACGCTTTGTCGAAGTCAACCTTAAGGAAGATAAAATCTTGAGCAGATTCTTCAACAAATTCAAGACCTTCCCAAATGTCAATAATAGCTTCTAGGATGGATCTTCCCTTGATGAAGCCCTTCTAGTCCTTGCTTAACCAAATTTTTAGGTGGCAAACAATTTGGTTGGCGATAACTTTAGCAAGGATCTTGTATCCCATTTGTAGCATCGTGATCGGGCACCAATTCTCAATCCTATTTCTATTTCCTTTTTTGTGAATAAGCTTGATAACATCTTTGTTTATACATTCGAGCATTGCACCAAAAGACAATGCCTCTTGCCAAACCAAGCTGAGCAGAGTGGCCACCAACTATCTAAAGGTCTTGAAAAACTCATTGGTAAGACCGTCAAGACTCGGGCTTTTCCCATTAGGAAGTACACCAATGACATCAAGAATTTCAATTTCTGGAATGGGAGCTTCAAGCAAAGCTTTCAAATTATGTGGGATTTTTGTTGAATTAGTTCTAGAAATAGTCACCATGTACTCCCTTCTGTGGGGAGAAAGAGGTGTTGAAACCCCAAGGAGTTGGAAAAAGTGGTTGACAATCACTAAGCTATTTTCTTCTTCCATCTTGCATTCAATCCCATTGGAGTCCATCAAGAAGGGGACATCATCTTTCGATTGTTTCTTTTAAAGGAGGGCACACATCTCTTTAGTAGGTTTGTCAGCCTTACCAACCCACCACTCTTTAAAGAATAGCTGTATATTTTTCCTTTGAATTTCTTCCTCATATCTCTGTAAGCCTTTGATTTTTTGCAGCGCCATCTAGTATTGAAAGTTTCCTTTCTTCACTTCCTCCTCAAGGTGCCTCAATCTTTGATACATTTTCTCTCTTCGCATGCAACGAACATTTTGTAGTGTCTTTTGGGTCCTGACCAGGATATGACGAGTCTTCATAATTTCAATCCTCCAACTTTTGGCCGGTGATGAGAGGTTGGCGAAGGCCGATTTCCATGCCTCAGTAATTCCTATTGGACGAAGGGGAAGGAGGAAGAAGTCAGGATAGCATGAAACCACGATGCTCTCTTCAGCTTGGTGAAAGGCCTGAAGGTGAACGTAATTGGGTTGTGATCTGAGATAGTAAGGTCAACATGTTGGGATATGGAGGGTCGGCCCCACTTGTGGGTTAAGTCTTCTGAAATGTAGTATCTATCGAGTCTCGCTTTTCTCAAATCATTCACCGATTGGAGGTTTGACCAAGAGAAGCTAGTCTTGCCTTTAACCTCCACAAGGTCCAGGTGGAGTTTGATATTATCCCAAGCATCTTTTTCCTGAACATCAATGATTCTCCCTCTACTTCCCTAGTAGTTCAAAGGATCCTCCACCATGTTGAAATCCCCACAAAGCACAACGTTGTGGGAAAGAGAGACCATAGAACCCTAGGTGGCAATCCTTTTTGACTCCCAGTTGGTAGCATAAATCAAAGGAATGGTGAAATGCAAGGGGTCTCTGAGGCAGAGGTGGACACAACTTCAACAACAACAATAGAGGCCATAACAGAAGAGGCTATAACAATTATTCTAAAGATCAACAACATGAAGACTCTTTACTCTTGATGAACATAAGCCACAAAAAAGGTAAAGATGATGATCATTTATTCTCCATAGATGATGAACAAGATGAAAAGGAAAGAGATTACAAGCTATGGAAGTCAAGAGGCAAAGCAAAGATGCAAGAAGTTGGAGAATGCTCCAATCAAGCACCTAGAAGATCAACAAGAGAGAAAAGACAACCAGAAAGGTATGGATGTGATTCCACATTTGTTAGAAAGCATCAATCTACTTAGCAAAAGAATCAATTTCAGAGGAACCCTCAATATATGAAGAGGCAAAGGGAAACCCTAATTGGGAAAAGCCCATGAAAGAAGAAATAGATGCAGTGAAGGAGATGGACACTTGAGATTCGGTTCCAATGTCACCCAACAAAAGGGTCATTGGTTGCAGATGGGTATATAAAGTTAAAGGAAACTCATATGGATCAGTTTGTAGGTACAAGGCAAGATTAATTGCCAAGGATGCTCACAAACTCATGGTATTGACTATGAGGAAACATTCTCACTACTTGCAAAGATGACTACAATCAGGACATTCATAAGTGTAGCTGTTGCAAGGAATTGGAGAGTCCTCCAACTTGATGTGAAAAATACATTCTTAAATGGTTGGATAAGTGAAGAGGTATACATGTCACAGCCACCAGGTTCTGAAAACCCTAATCATCCATCTTATGTTTGTAGACTTAAGAAAGCATTGTATGGATTGAAACAAGCTCCTAGAGCTTGGAATTATAGGTTAGTTACATACCTTCAAGATCAAGGGTTCAAACCTAGCAGCTCATATCCTTCTCTATTCATAAAATGGGATCACAATGATGTTGATATATTTAGGTAGTGATGTGTGTGAACACACTAGGACCGCCGGGGCACTTTTTTCCCTCTTTAGGAGGTTTTTTTCCCCCGGTTTGTATATACGCCTATTGCCCTAATGGGATACTTATCTTTGTACATTCTCTAGTAATACATTCAGTCTTGTGTGTTGTGCTCTAAGCTTCTTCTTCTTCCTTGAGCTGTCCGCGTGCTTCTGCAGACATCTATCTCCAACAATTGGTATCAGAGCAGGTCGTTGATTCATCTAGGGCGCCGTCGACTCTCCTCCGTTTGCAGTCTCAAAATCGTACGAATTTTGGTGAGCATACTCAGGGTGTTTTCGAGATCGCGATCTGAGCTCGTTTCGGCCTCCGAATGCACTATCGCATCGCTTGTGCAAGCTATTTCGTCTTTTTGTGCGAAAGGTATATACCTGTTTCTGTTCGCCAGTATAAGCATCTCAAAGTTTGCTACGGGTTTAGCAAAACTCGTCTGGGCAATTCCGTTCAACTTTTTGAGATACAATCAATTTTCTGCATCAAGGTATTTTAGTCACCGGCCATGGGTGAAAGTAGTGATGTATTCCGTATGTTGGCTGTTGAGGATAAGTTGGATGGTACCAACTACCCATTATGGGCTTATATGATGCGACATGTATTGGTTGCAAAAGGATTGTGGAACATTGTGCAGGGTGTTGAAAGACGTCCTGTTAGACCTGTAACAACAGGTACTACAAATACAGGTGCTGGAGCTGATGAAGATGGTGTCGAAGATGATATTGTGTAGATTCCTATTCGTGCTGTTGTTTCTGCTGCACCTACTGCAGAGCAGATTCATTGGGATGGCAGAGATGCCCAGGCACATGCATTGATAGCTTTGTCTGTCAAACGTGCCATTATTCCTCATATTCGCTCTTGCAAAACAGCTAGGGATGCTTGGGATACACTTACCACATTGTACCAAGCTGGGAATGAGGCTCGTGTTGCTTACCTCCGAAAACAGTTGGAGAGTGAGCACATGAATAAAGGTGATTCTATGGACAGTTTCCTAACGAAGATCAAAGATTTGAAGGAACCGTTGATTCTTGTTGATGAGGTTATACCAGATAGCTCACTTGTGCGAACCGTTTTGAATGGTCTTCCTGATTCATATCAGAGTTTTGCTTCTACTCTTCGGTTGATGATGAAAGGCAATCCGAATGCCTTATCATTTGAGGAGTTAGTCTCTGTTCTGTTGTAGGAAGATCGTTCCCGGCAGAGCAGGTCCATTATGCGTGTTGCAGATCAAGCTTCCCTGGCTAGTCAGAAGGGCAAAGGAAAATGGAGCTCTTCTACTAGTAAGCAGAAATCTGCAAATGCTGCACATTCGAAGAACCAGGATAAAGATGAGAAGAAATCAGAAAAGCAGAAATTGTTTTGCAAGTACTGTAAAGGGAATGATCATATCATAAAGAACTGTCCAAAACTAGCTGCAAAAGAGGCAAAGAAAAAGGAGGCTGGAATGGTTGTTGCAGAAGCCTCTACACCAAAAACAGAGTCTGCTAATCTTGTGCAGGAAGAAGAATGGGCGTTTACTACTGTTTGCAGTTTTGACCCATCTTCTCATGAGCAGTGCATGTCTGCAGTGGACTCAGATGTTTGGTACTTTGACAGTGGGGCGACCAAACATATTACCTCACAGCGTAGTTTCTTCTCTTCACTCGAGCCTGCCCCTATAGAGAATATTGTCACATGCGCCAACAACTCCTCTTATCCTGATATGGGAGTTGGTAAGATCATTTTGACTACTGCCGATGGTAGTTCTTTCACTTTGTCAGATGTTTTATTTGTGTCAGGGATCAAGAAGAATCTATTATCAGTTTCTGCATTAGCCAAGATTGGCTTGGTTGTGAAATTTGTTGATGATAGATGTACAGTTCATGATCTGTCAAATGGCGATGTTATTATTGCTTCTGGCATTTTATGTCGTGGGCTGTATAAGCTCATAGACTATGAAAGATCTATGAATGATTCGGCATGTGCAGTTCATGATTCTCAAGCTATGTTAGATGCAAAGCTTTGGCATGCACGCTTTGGTCATCTGAATTTTGCTAGTTTGCTACGCCTGTAGAAATCTGATATGGTGTCTTCTTTGCCCAAGCTTGAGGCACCTGGAAAACATGTTTGTGAAGGCTGTATTTTGGGCAAAATGCAGCGTTCCTCCTTTCCAAAAGATGGTTCAGTTCGGGCTACACAAAAATTGCAGCTTGTACATAGTGATGTCTGTGGTCCTATGCAGACACCCTCTTTTGGAAATTACCTTTACTTCGTGACTTTCATTGATGATTTTTCCAGGCATGCATGGGTATATCCACTCAAAGAAAAGTCCGAAGTGTTCATGTGCTTTAAACAATTTTTGGTTTTGACTGAAAATCTGTCAGCATGTAAAATGGGCACCCTCCGTTCTGATCGAGGGGGGGAATATATGTCTTCTGATTTTAATGCATTTTTGGCTGAACGTGGGATAAAACACCAGTGTACAGTGCCGTATACACCTCAACAGAATGGAATTGCTGAACGGAAGAATAGGTCACTCATGGAGATGGCAAGGTGTATGGTCAAGAGCCAGGCTTTACCACATAGTTTCTGGCTTGAGGCTGTCATGTGTGCAGCATATGTACTTAACAGGTGTCCCACTAAAGGGCTACAGTCTATCACTCCATATGAGGCTTGGCATGACCGCAAGCCATCTGTTGCTCATCTGCGTGTTTTTGGTTGTTTGGCATATGCATTAGTGCCTGAACAACATCGCAGAAAATTGGATGATAAGGCAGTAAAATGTATTTTTGTTGGGTACAGTTTTGAAAGTAAAGGCTATCGTCTGTATCATCCACAGACTAAACGCATTTTGGTTAGCCGTGATGTTGTTTTTGTGGAAGATGCTATTCAGCCATTGCTTTCATGTACCAAGGAGACATTTGTCAGCTCCAAAGACATGTATGATACTTTGATGCCTCTTTTTACAGGTGGACAGTCTAGTGCTGGTCCTAATGAGGCAACTTCTCAGCCTTTGCAGGTTTCATATGATGATGCAGATCATTCCATTTTTTATGCAGATTTACATGATGCACTTGTTGATGAGAGAGCTGATATTGAGCAGGCAAAAAGTATGCCAAAATGGCTGGTGTAGACTTTGTGTGACATCAAATTAGATGCACCTTTGTCATATCGTACTCGTTCAGGCTCTCATAGTGCCTCCTTTGCATCAGATTGCTATGCTATGGCTGCGTCTAGTCTTAGTGATGAGAATGAGCCTGTTTCTTTTGATGAAGCACAGAATTCAGAAAATTGGATGGCTGCTATGCAATCTGAATATGATGCTATAATGAAGAATGGTACATGGTCTTTATGTGACTTGCCTCCTGGAAAGAAGGCCATTGGCACTAAGTGGGTATACAAGCTGAAGCGTAAACCTGATGGTACAATTGACAGGTATAAGGCTAGGCTTGTTGCAAAGGGTTATGCGCAGGAAAGAGGCATTGATTTTGATGAGACCTTTGCACCTACATGCCGTATGACTACTGTTCGGAGCATTTGTGCACTTGCAGCCCATCATGGTTGGAATGTACATCAGTTGGACATCAAAACAGCATTTCTGAATGGTGACTTGCATGAAGAAGTGTATGTTTTTCAGCCCCGTGGCTTTGTGCAAAAAGGGCATGAAAATCAGGTGTGCAGGTTAAAGAATGCATTATATGGTTTAAAGCAAGCACCACGTGCTTGGTATGAGAAGATACATGCCTATCTGGTTGCACATGGTTTTGAGAACAGTCCAACTGAAAGCACCTTATATGTTAAGCGTGCTAATGATGTGCTTCTGACCATTGTTGTCTATGTTGATGACATGCTGCTCACTGATCCTATTGAGAAGCATATTGCTGATTTCAAGGCTGATTTGCATGCCTCATTTGAGATGTCTGATTTGGGCCATTTGCATCACTATTTGGGTATTCAGTTTATGCAAGTTGATGGTGGAATGGCTTTGTGTCAAACGAAATATATTGACACATTATTGCAGCGTTTTGGCCTTGAAGATTGTAAGCCTATTGCTACTCCTATGGAGACAGGTTTATGATTGAATCTTCATGATGCTGAGATGCATTTGATGATGTTCTCTATCAGCAGGCTCTTGGATGCTTGATTTACTTATGCATTACTCGGCCAGATATTCAGTTTGTTGTCTCACAGATGAGCAGCTTTATGCATTGCCCAGGAGTCATGCATTGGAAGGCGGTTAAGCGCATCTTTCGCTACTTGAGTGGTACTCGGCTACTTGGGTTGTTTTATCCCAAGGGGGGATCACTACCGCCAGATTTGCATGCTTTTTCTGACTCAGATTGGGCTAGTTGCTATGACACTCGTGTGTCCACCAGTGGTTTTTGCTTCATGCTTGGTAGCTCATGTATATCTTGGTTGAGCAAGAAGCAGCCTACTGTGGCCACTTCTAGTTGTGAGGCTGAGTATAGGGTAGCTTTCACAGCGACTGTTGAGTGTGTGTGGCTCAGACGCCTTATGGCTGATTTGGGTGTTGGCCAGTCTTCTGCCACCACCATCTTCACTGACAGTCAGAGCGCATTGGCAGTTGCGAGGAACCCTGTGTTCCATGCTCGCACTAAGCACATTGAGGTGCATTATCACTGTGTCAGGGAGAGGTTCTCTACTGGGGAGATCAGCTTGGCATATGTGCCCACGCAGGAGAACATTGCATACCTTTTCACGAAGGCTCTGCCTAGGGAGAAGTTTGAAGCTTTCCGCAAAGCTTTGGGCTTACTTCCTTTTGTGGAGTGATTTCCACATAGCTTGGCACTTCCTTATAGATGAGTGCCAGCTCCTTGTTCACCGCATCACTCCCAGGGGGGATTTGTTGATATATTTAGGTAGTGATGTGTGTGAACACACTAGGACCGCCGGGGCACTTTTTTCCCTCTTTAGGAGGTTTTTTTCCCCCGGCTTGTATATACGCCTATTGCCCTAATGGGCTACTTATCTTTGTACATTCTCTAGTAATACATTCAGTCTTGTGTGTTGTGCTCTAAGCTTCTACTTCTTCCTTGAGTTGTTTGCGTGCTTCCGCAGACATCTATCTCCAACAAATGAGGTTATCTATCTATGTGTATATATAGATGATATTGTTGTGACATGTGATGATGTAAATGGCATTCGAAGGATCAATAGACACATGTAAGAGGAGTTGAAAATCAGTGACTTAGGTGAGCTCACATATTTCCTTGGTATGCAAGTGATTTATATAGATGAAGGAATGTATCTCACTCAGAGAAGATACATTGAAGACCTACTTCTCAAGTTCAAAATGGAGAACATAAAGCTTGCAGGTACACCTTTGGAGTTGAACCATAAACTAAGTGTTTATGAAGGTGAGAAAATTGATGATCGTAAAGAATATCAAAGTTTGGTAGGTATCTTGATATATGCTACTCACACAAGACCAGACCTATCATATAGTGTGGGAGTGCTTAGTCAATTCATGCACTCACCTAGAAGGCCACACATGGATGCTGCAAAGAGAGTACTCAAGTACCTCAAAGGGACACTTAATGAAGGTATATTGTATCCTTACTCTTCATATTTGGATATCAAAATCTATTCAGATGCAGATTGGGCAGGAGCAAAGGATGATAGAAGAAGTACCTCTGGATACTTAGCATTTGCAGGCTCAAATTTGGTATCATGGAGTTCTAAGAAGCAACCAACAGTTGCTTTATCTTCAACTGAAGCAGAATATAGAGTTCTTAATATTACAACTCAAGAAGCAATATGGCTCAAAGAGTTGTACTTAGATTTGGACTTGAAAGTTCCAAACCTCACTTACTTGGAGATAATGTAAGTTCCATGCGCTTGGCTGCAAATCCAATTTTTCATGCAAGGACAAAGCACATAGAAGTTCATTACCACTTTGTGAGAGAGAAGCTTATGGCAAAGGAAATTGACATTTCATTTGTTTCTACATAGAAGCAAATAGCAGACATGATGACAAAGGCACTTGATGGGATAAAGCTTTGTAAATTCAAAGCTATGGTAGGTATTCAACCTATCAGAGAATGAAGACTCAAGCTTAATTTATCTTGAGGGGGAGCTGTTAGAACAATAAGCTTTCATTATGCTTGAGGTGGACACGATCTTCATCAAATTCATCATTGGAATGATGCCACATACACTCCTTATAGAGTTTTATTTACATTCATTTGATGTATTGAGAGTTTTATCATAGGAATACCTTCTTTTGTAATTACCAAAGTATTTATCGTTGCAAAAAGCAAGCGTAAAAGGGCTCAAAGGCACGAGTTAGAAGTGGTTGGGATTGATTCTCAATCAAATAATCAAAAGGTAGACGTGATTTCAAATTTCCCTTTTCTTGGATTGTAGGAAATGATTCCAATCAATCTAAACTTAGAAATCCTCCTAAATTCGAATTTAAATTCGTGGAGAAAAGGCATGACATGTACCCAAGAGTCTATACAAAGACCCCACAACATTTCTACACTAAGTAGGATGATGATTTGGAGCAATACATATACTTCTTGTTCATTGCTTGGTGCCACTTCAGCTTACTGCTCTTCTTCCTCATATTTTAGTCCACTTGCAAAGAGTGCTGCTCTCTCTAAATTTTATGCTTACAAATTTTCAGATCATTTGGTTCATTATTTTCAGAGTATTGAAGAGATTGTGGGGTCATTCTCAGCAATTCTCTGAAATTTTAGGATGACACCACTTCAGTGGTAAGGTGATTGCTCCTTGTTTACTTCATATAAATTAGGGCTTTTATGCATTATAGCAAGCCGACCCTATGTACGACACTCCCTTAAGAGGAACTTTTCCGATTGTTATTGTCCTGGCTGCTCTCAGTGTTTGAAGTCATATCTTCTATCCATATTTAGAAGGTTTTTGAGAGCTAGTCATGGTGCAAGTTATCCGTTTTGAATCAACTTGTTCTTGTTGATATTCCAAAGTACCTATTGGATTTAATTGTACTAAACACAAGCTTTCAAGGTGTACTTTACATATCCAAAGAGCTAGCATTTGTTCTATGTTGGTTTGCTAGACCAACTTCACCACTTGAATACTCTACTCTCCAAGCCTCTCCAAGCTCTCCAAACATTCTTTAGCAATGAACATTCCCAATCTTAGTCAGTAGTGATATCATGCAATAGATTCCATTGCAATGTTCAGTCATTGATCGTTCCAATTGTGCATATTAACATCATAACCGATGTCACAGAACGAGCAATTGTCTGACATCCTCGGACAACTTTATACAATGTCTATCAATCAAACAACTAATCTACCAAATCATGCAAAGATTTTTTTGAAAATAGATGGTTATGAGTTTCAGGCATAGACCAAGTAGCGTTGTATTTGAGTAGGTTCTCCAGAGGTCTACCACACATAGTTCCATGCTAAGCATGGGTTATAGGGTGCATCATTATATGTGTGTGTGTGTGTGTAAAGAGAGGGTAGCGCTATAGAGGCATAGACCGTGAGATCTCTCTCTCTCTCTCTCTCTCTCTCTCTCTCTCTCTCTCTCCCTCCCTCCCTCCCTCCCTCTCTCTCTCTTTCTGAAATGGCTTGTGTAGAGTGTGTTGTTGTCTATAGCAAGATGGTATAGAGGCATAGACCACCATATCTCTCTCTCTCTCTCTCTCTCTCTCTCTCTCTCTCTCTCTCTCTCTTTCTCTCTCTCTCTCTCTCTCTCTCCCTCTCTTTCTTATATGGCTTCCATAGAGTGTGTCATTGTATGCAGCATCTGAGCTATTTTATTATGCTCTCTTTGCATAATAAGGAGCGAGCAAGTGCATTTTCCTAGCAATAGCACCTTATCTGAGTAGCATAGTCAACATGATGGCTGAGTTTCTTTTGTAGATGAAGTTGGTAGCAAAGTAGACACACAAAAAGAAGACACCCAACAAGGTACTGATAGTTGCAAATGAAATGAGTTGATAGAGAGGATACCCTTGCTCTCTCTTTGTACTCTCACTCCTATCTTCACTCTACGGTTGTTTGCTGACTCCGAGTTGTGCTCTCGCTGTCTGGCACTTGCTATGATGCAGATAAGTTTCTACTCGATAGTCAAATGCATATGCGCACATTGCTAGTGAACAAGGCAAGTTGTTCTATATGCATGACATGCTTGCTTGATTCGCTGCCTATCGCAAAGGGGAGAGAAGGTGAAATCACTAAACTCTGGGATTGATAGTTGGTCTTGGTTTTTGGAGCTAAGGAACACACATGCATTTGGATGCTACGCGATAGATTCAACACTCTGTTTATTGCTCAGAGGGCAATAGTGCTATTGTCTAATGCTTGATACCCTCCATTGGCACATAGATTCCTTGCCCAGAAATCTACTCTAGATCAATGTGTGCTAATCTATGCAACTAGCAAGGCATGTGATGGCCAGACGGATCCGAGAGGGAGGGTATGAATGTGTATGTGTAGTGACCCAAAAAAAAACAATACTTGTGCAAAGCTTTCTGCATAGTGAAGAGAAAGTGTGATGGATTAGGCACAGCTAATTCATTTCACTGGATGATCCTCTAGAGCACCTCTCAAGCAATCAGATGATATGAGAACAAAACGAGACACCAACATGGACACCAATAGAACATATCTCCAGAAACATGCACCAAGAGAGTGATAATGAGGATGAAAAAACTATCGAGCATGTACGTGATCCCATACAGTGTTTATAAACACTTTAAATCTTTGAGATCCAATAGTAACTCTTTAAAATTTCACCAAATGATCGTATGATTATCACAATTAGGGAAGGGTGGGAAAATGGGGTAAAGGGTGAATAAATTGATGAAGAAAAGGATGGGAGGGTGGGCAAATGGGAAAAATGAAGCCCAAAAACAGTATAAACTGATGATGAAAGAGGCTTCTCTCAATGAGGAGAGCCACATCATCAAAACTCAAGCACCACCACCACCAAAATCACCACAAAAATCACTAGCAAATGCATCACCAAGACCTCCACCTAATGCTCTAATACCATGTAGAGACTACACATGCAGAAGTAAAATGAAAAGAAGAGTGTACTCACAAAAGAAGGAGTGTGAGAGACTCAAAGTGGGTAGATTAAGAAATGGGTAAACTCACATGGATTAGAAATGAGCTTGCCAAGAGCATGAAGTAGGCTCCTCAAGCTTCTAACCAAGTACAAATGGGGGGAGATGTCCTCCTTAAATAGATTTGGGAGGGACTCTCCAAAGTACATCTCATGTGGGATAATTCCCCTCAAAGGAGAATGAACACAATGGTAGAAGCAAAAAGGTACCCAAATACAAAGGAAATATAATATAAAATGGAAAGAAAATAGAAATGGAGTGCCTCCTAGATACAAAATGGAAATGCACTCATGCGGGTAGGAGCCATCTTGCCTCAACATGTCTGACCCCTCAAGAGCGGATATTCTTGGTCGATGGTTTCACAATAATAACCTAAACCCGGACCTCATCCATATTCAAGAGACCAAAATTGATGGAGAGGACCTTCAAAAAAAGACTAAAACGCATTTCTTCTACTCATGTATAGTTTTCCACTACTCGCCCTAGAGGAGTCGGTGGGGCAACCATCGGAATTAACAACATTTGGCCTGATAGTCTTGTCAACATTGTCAAAGATCAGAATCATCATTGGATTGTTGTGTGTTGCCATATCCACCTCTTCCACTTCCTTTTTGGGTCTTCCCATTGAACTAGTAATTCTGAGTGGTGTGGTTGGTCTTATCACAAATGGCACAAGGTTGAACATTTTGGCCTTTGGTCTTGTCATGCTTTGGTCCTTTTTTCTTCCCTTTCCATTTGCTCTTGCCTACAAAGTTGGCTTGGGAAGTCTCTTCTTCATCTTCTTCATTCTTCTTGCCTTTGAGCTTCTTGTCCTTCTTATCTGCATATAGAGCACTAGTTGAATAGGAGTTACCTTCATTTATGCTATTGTTGGCCTCTTGGTTGAAGATTTTTCCAAGAAAGATGTTGAAGTTTGGAGTTTGCACATCCATGATGAGATCATAAGCCATGGTGAAAGATTGCCATTGCTTATCACTTTGAATCCCATTGAGAATTTACCTCATGATAGCCTCTTCTTCAATTAGCTCTCCAATGGATGCTAACTGATCTGCAACCTCTTTGACCTTGGTAACAAACTCTATGATAGTTTGTTTAGGTGTCTTCTTCATTTGGTTGAACTTGTTCCAAAGATGATTCTCTCTTGATTTGGTACTATAAAAAAAGAAAGACTTGACGGCATCCCAAGTCTCTTGAGATGTCTTGCATCCTCTAATATGTGGTAATAGAAATTCAGAGATAGATTTTAGTATCTATGACCTTGCTTGAGCATCCCTTGTGCACCAAAGTGTGAGTCTATCTGTTTCCTCTTGAGTAGGTCCTCTCTTGGATCTTGGAATAGGCATTGCTTCATCACCTAATACAATCCCATATAGGTTTCTTCATTGCAAATAAGCCTCCATTCTGATTTGCCAAGCAACATAATTGTGTCTATAAAGCTTCTCGATCATTGATGGAAAGCCATCTCCCCTGTTGAAGTAGCTATGATACCACTGAAAGAAAGTTTGGAGAAGCTTGGAGAGGCTTGGAGAGTAGAGTATTCAAGTGGTGAAGTTGGTCCAACAAACTAGCATAGAACCATCCCTAGCTATTTGGATATGTAAATTAGACCTTGAAAGCTTGTGTTTAGTACAATTAAACCCAATAGGTACTTTAGAACATCAACAAGAACAAGTTTATGTAGAATAGATAACTTGCACCATGAGTAGCTCACAAAAACCTTCTAAATATGGATAGAATATATGTCTTCAAACATTGAGAGCACCCAACACAGTAATAATTGGAAAAATTCCTCTTAAGGGAGGTTCATACATAGGTTTGGCTTGCTATAATGCATAAAAGTCCTAATTTATATGAAGTATAGAAGGAGCAATCACCTTTAATACTGAAATAATGTCGTCCCAAAATTTCAGGGAGTTGCAGAGAATGACTGTGAGACTGTAAATCATCAATATATCTAAAAATAATGAAACAAATTATCTAATAATTTTTAAACAAAAATTAGACAGTAACACATTTCCAATATGACCTTTATCACTGGATTTGGAGCTTTGTAGAGAGAGCAGCACTCTCTGTAAGTTGACCAAAATCTAAGGAAGAAGAGCAGTAAACTGAAGTGACACCAAACAATGAACAAGATTGATCTTCACACAAAAGGCATTATCGCACAAGGTGTAGAGGACAAAGAGCTCTACAAACTCTCCTGCTTTCTATTTAAAGAGTTCCTTTCCAGTTTGTGGCATCAACGATATGGCCATACTTCATATTTACCAAGGATTTCTTCATCTCAAATTGTTATAGGTTTGTCCAAGATTCGGTAAGTTAATGATGTCTACCAAACTTGCACCCAACGCAAGCAGCACAGGGCTCCCGTTCTCAAGGAGGCTTCCACAAGAGCTAGGAACCCTTTAGCCCTCATCCACATGGACCTTTATGGACCTATGAACACCCCTTCTCTTAGTGGTTCACTCTACTTCTTTCTTTTTGTAGATCACCACTCATGCTACCTTTGGGTATATTGTTTGAAGTCAAAGGCAAACACTTTCTCTAAGCTTCGAGAATGGATCAACGGAGTTGAGAATGAAGCATCAAAGACAATCAAGACTATTCGATGCGATGGAGATGGTGAATTTATTAATCACGACTTTGATAACTTCTTAAAACAAAAGGGGGATAAAACAACAAGTTACTCAACCACACACTCCATCCTAGAATGGAGTAGCGGAGAGGAAGATCCGAAGTGTGATGGAAATGGCAAGAACCATGCTTCACAACAAAGATTTGCCCTACAAGTTTTGGGTAGAAGTAGTGCACAATGCCATGCACATACTCACTCGAGGCTTCACTAGTGCATTGCACAACAAGACACCCTTTGAAGCTAACTATGGAAGAAAGCCTAATATCAATTACTTTCAAGTATTTGGATATGAAGCATTTGTCCATGTACCAAAAGAAGATCACACCAAGTTGCATTCCAAGTCTAAGAAGCATATATTCATCGGCTATAGTGAACAATCAAAAGCATATAGATTGTATGCTCTTGAGCACCACTCCATCACAATTTCAAAAGATGTAATCTTTAATGAAGCTTCAAGATACTCAACCAAAGATCCAGATACAAGTTTCAATCTGCCCATCTATACTCTAGAGGGGGAGACAACCTTTTCAAAGCATTCATCATAAGCAAGTACTTCACATCAACCCAGAACATCACAAAGGCTCATTGAAAAGCAATGGTGAGAACAAAGCCATTATGTAAACTATGCATTGATGCATCAGATCCAACAAATTCCAGAGCCTTCTAACTACAAAGAAGCTCAAGGGCAACCTGAGTGGGAAGAAGTTATGCAAGTGGAAATGGATACAATCGAGAAGAACAAGACTTGGACCCTTGATCCTAAGCCCATAAATCATCAAGTCATATGTGTTAAGAGGCTTTATAAAGTTAGGTACAAGTCACATGGCACATTAGACAATTACAAAGTAGGACTTGTAGCCAAAGGATATAAGTAACAACATGGCATTGATTATGAAGAGACCTTTGTTCCTACTGCAAGTTTTACCACCAGAAGGATCATTCTTCCACTAATTGCATATTTCAAGTGGCCCATCTATCAATTGGACGTTGTCAAAAGTGCTTTCCTTAATGGAAATCTTCAAGAAGACGTGTATGTTGAACAACCTGAAGGTTTCAAGATCAAAAGAAAGGAAGATCAAGTCTATAAGCTTCACAAAGCACTTTACAGACTTAAGCAAGCTTCGAGGGCCTGGTATGAAAAGATTCACAAGTTCTTCAAAGATAAAGGATTTCATAGAATCAGTGCCGATGCAAACTTATACATGTATTAGAACGAGTTCTTGGTGGCCATCATCATCCTCTATGTAGATGACTTGATCTTGACATGCTCAAATAAAGAATGCATCCAATTCATCATCACACAACTTCACCTTGAGTACTCTATGACGGGTCTTGGACTACTTCACTATTTCTTGGGTATGGAAGTTTGCCAAACAAAAGAAGGCATATTCCTATCATAGAAGAAGTACTGCTCTGATCTCCTTTCTAAATATAACATGGAATAGTGTTGCTCAGTACCTACACCACTTGATCCAAACATCAAACTCACACTGGAGGATTCATCATCACTTGTGGATGTGCATCGATAGCTTGTTGGCTCATTACTCTACCTTGGCAACACTAGACCAAATATTGCCTATGCAGTTGGTATACTTGGTTAGTTTGCACATTAGCCTCGACAGACACATTGGGATGCTACTCAAAGACTACTTCGCTACCTTGCCCTCACCCAACATCATGGTCTTTGGTACAAAGGGGGCATCAAACTCGATGGATATTCAGATTCAGATTGGATTGGTCATCTTGATTCTCAATTGTCTACTTCTAGGTACATATTCTTGCTTGGCTCAGGACCTATCTCTTGGGTAAGTAAGAAGCAGCCTACAGTTACTTTATCATCCACCAAGGCTGAGTATCGAGCATCCAACTTTGCAACATGTGAGGTCATCTAGCTTCAACATTTATTACTTGACATTGGTGTTTTGCAGGTTACTCTGACATGCATCTACACGGATAACCAATCAGCCTTGGCCATCGCCATGAATCCAGTGTTCCATGCTCAAAAAAATCACATTGAGCTCTAGTATCGCTTCATCCGTGAGAATCTCATCTCTTTGGAGATTACTCTGGAGTAGTGCACCTCTCAAGAGAACCCGGTGGATATGTTCACAAAGGCTTTACCTCCACGTCAGCTCCAACACTTGGTGGACCTCTACAACATTCATCCGCTCCAAAATGGAGTTGTGGAGGGGGTGTTGATGACATGATTGCTCCGACATCATCTACATTTGTATCTGCATGAGTGCATCTCCATTCTCTATCTCGTAGGCACTCCATTTCTAGTCTATTTCTATTTTGTATTGTATTTCCTTTGTATTTGGGTACCTTTCCATTTGTTTCTACCATTGTATTCATTCGCCTTTGAGGGGAATTATCCCATATGATATGTAATTTGGAGAGCCCCTCCCAAATCTATACAAGGAGGGCCTCTCCCCCCATTCGTACTTGGTTAGAAGCTTGAGGAGCCTACTTTATGCTCTTGCCAAGCTCATTTCTAATCCATCTGAGTTTCTAATCCATCTGAGTTTACCCATTTTTTGGTCTACTCACTTTTAGTCTCTCACACTCTTTCTTTTGTGAGTACACTCTTCTTTTCATTTTTCTTCCATGTGTGTACTCTCTACAAGACAATCCACTTACATTTAGCGATATGAAACTCATTATCGAAGGTTAATTTCTTTGTAGGGAGGAACCTTGTCTCTTTTCTTCTTGTTTTTCTCTTCATCTCTTTTCTTTGAGGTGGAGGCATCCGGAGATCTTGCCCTTGAGGGGGCTCTTCCATGGAACCTCCAACAGTTGCTTCCCCTTCTAGGTCACCTTCTTCGGAAATGAACATGGAACCTTCTTGAGAATTGTAGATCTGATGATGGAGCTTTCACTGTCTTCATTGTTAGTGGTGAACCATCCTCTTTACTAGTGGTGTACCCCTCTTTGTTATCTTCTTTACTGGTGGGATCCTCCAGGGTTTTTCCTTCTATGTCCACATCACATTGGTTCCTTTACCCTGGGTAATCAAACTCATTGATCTCTTTCTCCAAGTTGCAGTAGACGTTTGTGAGTGTAGATGCGCCATAGGGGCTCCTTTTTATTGGCCCCTTGGGGCTTCTTTTCCTTATTCATCTTACTTCTGTGAACCCTTGTGAGTCTCTCACCATGACTTGAGTTTCTTTTTCTTCCCCTCCATTTAGAAGATGACCTTGAGTCCTGATTTGGCTGTTTGTAGCATTGGTTGATTCTTGGTTTTGTTTATTCTTAGAGGAATTCACCAATGTCTTTGGAAATCTTCATAGGGACAATCTTATTTAGATATGTTTCGACGCAGACTTGCAGGTGCAATCTTGCATTGAACAAATGTTTCGCGCCTTCATAGATGAATCCACTGATGTCCTCCCTCGAGGCCAATGGCCGGCCAATTAGCGAATTTCTCTTAAGAAGCCGAATTTCTCTTAAGAAGCCATACAAGAAGAAGGGCAGGTTAGGTAGCTCCACCCAGAGCATGTAGCGAAGTGGTTTGGTCTTATTAAGGAAAAAGGCAAGGAACCATTTAAAAGACATAAGGTTGATCTCCAAATCTGCCAAATGCCAACTTGCAGTGCTTGAAATGCCATCTCCTCATTTTCAAAGACCAACATCACGTGATTTGCCAACAAGAATTGACATTTTCTCACAATCAAACTGCATTGGAACCACTCCTTATGAAACCAAAGACGTAAGAACTCAAGGGGGGGGATCTTGAGCCAAACAATTGACCTATATGTTGGAAATTTAGTAGGCCCATAACTAATGCCACAGGTCCAAAGTTCCATAGGTCTAGCATATACAACATAGAATCTAGCAATCTTCCAATATTGACAAAACATGAACATACCACATTTAATCATACAAATGATGAGACAAAGATAGAGAAAGATTAGACAACATGTGTAAAGTGTTACGTAAGCCAAGGCTTACTCACACTATCATATATAAAAATGTTCAATGTACAATGTGGGAGTCAAAACTCTCAACCACTCTATGTGAACAAAAAAAGATGGATGAGTGAATGTATAGTTGTAACAAACGTATTCACATTGATGGACAAAAATTTGAATATACATGAGATGTGTGACCTAATAGGTTGTAGAAATATGAGTGATAGAAAGAGGAAGGATCAGTCTAAAACTGATAATCAACAAACCCTCATCTAACCTTAGGCTATGGAAGACCCTAAGTCAGATACGTGTGTGAAAAGATCACATACTTAAAAGTAGCAAAGAATGCTAACAAGTTTGCTGCTAGAAATCCTCAAACTCATCTGACCATTCCTTCTCAAACACCTCATCCAAATATGCATAAAGCATATACGTACTCATTCTCTTGTACCTATACCGAATAGGACTCCTCCTGATATGGATGTTACTGCCTCCATAAACTTCTAGTAGTACCTGTGTGCATAAAGAGAATATGTACCTGAATTCTTAACATAAGATGCAAATCTTATGTTAACCACCATCCAATGTCTTTGAAGTAAATGGAAATCTTCATGTAGAAGACAATCTTCAAATACATCATGTGAATGGCTGATCGAGACCATCAAGCTACTAATAGCCTCTCCATAAGCAAGAGTGTGAGCACACTCTTCTTCTCCAACAAGAACTCCATAGCCGCTCCTCAACATGCTCCAAGATAGCAACATGGCTGCCCCATGTGCTAGAAGCACCACCTCTATTGAGGTACCAAAGCTCCAAGCTTGGTGTTGAACTAGGTGAAGGATGAATAAACAACAAGCCTATGACTTCTTATATAGCTTTGTATATATCCTTGAAAAGCACATGATCGCTACGATTTCTTCCAAAAGCACTCTATTCCTTGTGATTGCTCATTCGCAAAAGAATCCGTCTGTCGCTATTCATCTTTTAATAAAGAAAAATCATAAAAGAAGTTTTTCCGCGAACGTTGCTGTCATGCGGTCCAGGGATCGAACCTTCGTGGGTACTTTAGGAGGACAGCGAACTATCCAAGTCATCTAGCATCGTTTCCTCTTAGAGGGAGTAAGAGCTAAGTCTACACATACTCTACTGAGAGCATTTTTTACTATAGCACATATGAGCATTGATTCCTTGAGCATGGGACATTGTTTTCCAACAATCCCCCTTGCAATGTCACAATGGTACAAATTGGATTGGATCTGCAAACTTCCTTCATTTGCAAACTGCCACAATCTGCAAACTGTCATAAGCTTTGATCTTCAAACCTTTTCTTCAAAAGACTTCTTCAAAACTAAATTTGACTTTCCTTCAAACTTCCAACACTTGAACTTGCTGAATATGAATCATAATACTTGAGAAAATATGCAATCTAGATATCCAATAGTGTAAACATCAAGAAATCATTTGCTTGACAACAAATGTAGCATGTACTGACTTTGAACCTAATATCTTCTGTCTTCTCAAACCTGAAAACATACACTAGGATCCACATATTTGCATTTACCTTAAGAAAAGTTTCTCAATGTACTTTTGCTGCATCATGTAAATACACTAAACAAAATCAAGAACTGAATCTTGGAACCTGTGACTGACAACTCACAACTTAGTGTATTATGAACACTAGCTGGTTCACCTCTGACTTTACTCAAGTCAACTCAACTCAACTCAACTGAAATCAACTCATGAGTCTCATAAAAAAATCTATGATGTCATCATGTCATCATCCTTATTCTAACTGTAAGTCCTTCATACCTCTTTCCTTCAGAACTTGGTATAACATATATGTGCACACCTCTAAAACATACCTTTCTGAAATATCAAGCTTCTCTTCAATAGAACTTTTGAACCTTCTCCTGAACAGGAACACCTAACAGGAACTTTCTCCAGACATGCTCCTTCTTCCTTCTTCTTTCAAAGCTAGAACATAAAGAGAAAATATAGGATTACTTGAAATAGGAATACCTGTAGGTATGACTCTGCATTCTTTTACATATTGCTGAAAATAAGTTTTCATGTTTCATCACCCCCCTGGATGACTTAACACTAGTATCTAGTATTCTTCAAAGTATATCAGACTTTATGAAATCTTGGACGTCCTTCTTCTTTCAATAAATCTGATCTTCAGTGATTTGGCATTGCTTCCTTAACATCAATACCTGTGTCTTGAGACAAAATATCTGAACCCTTTTATTAGCACTGCAAATGCTAATGGCTTTAACTATTTACTTTTCAGCTTTCCAAAATCTAGAATAAGGTTAGCTGATCTATATAAGAAAAACCTTTCTGAAAGCATTTAGGATTCATAATCTTCTGCAACATAACAAGTATCTTCTTTTATTTTTCTGCAACACAAATCTGATAGAATCTGAATCTTTGACTTACTTCTTCCAATACTAAGAAATTTCTCAAACAAAGGATAGACAACTAACTCATAAATACTCAAGATCATTCAAGATCTTTCCAACAAAATACCTATGTAGAATCTTCTCTCATCAAACCTTCATGGTTGAATGTTTGATTTGTTACCTGAATGTCTCCAAGTGTCCATGCTTCTTATAAAGTTGTAAAACTTTTCTTCAAACAAATCCTTCCCAAGAATCAGCAACTCCTACTTGAAACATAAAAGGACAAACTTCTCACCTTGAGAACTCCAAAAGCTACAAGTTTATACTTCATCTTTTCATATTCTACCCGAATGAAATGTGATAGTATCTGATTGACTTTCTTTGGCTAAATCCACTTCTCAATCAAGTGATAGGATGTGATGGAACACCTTTTTGAATACAAGCATGTATCCAAAAATCTAGACAATCATAGAAAGTAGATTCTTTAACTGACTAGTACATAAAAAAATCTAAATTTCTGAAGTTTTATGAAAGTAGTGAATATGAGGTAACATTTCCAAACACAAAACCTCAACCCAAGTCTTCAACATCTGCTCCAAAAAACTCTTTTACCTCAAGAGTTAGATAAAGAAGAAATATACTTCTCTGCAACTTGTCATATACCAAGTAGCTTTGTATTGACACTCCAAGAATTCTGTGAGGGAAGATATAAGCTGCCTATTTAAAATCTTCAACTTATAACTCATACATATGAGTTAAAACATACAAGTTGTCCTCAAAAATATGATGCTTTTCTTTCTCTCAATCCAATTCTTTGTCAAATCTACTAAATCATGGCCAACAAGTGTAATGCAAAACAAGAAACTACTTCTTCTTTAGACTATCTTCACACAAGATGTTCTCGTAGACTTGTCTTTGGATGTAGAGGATAAAGTAAGAAAAGTATATGGAAAATATATGAGAAAAGGAAGCCTTATTTTTCTTTTGGAAATGATGGACTTTGTTCTTCTGCATCTTTCTTCCACCTGATGATGTCAACATCTTCATACTTCTCTTCCATACCTTTTGTTCTCTTCATCTTAAAGTACCAAGCACTCTTAACTTCTTCAAATGAACTCTTTCTCTTCCTCTAATGCTAAGAGTAAGAGACAAAACAAACATGGTATACAAATGGAACTGAACATAGAATCATGTTTTATCATCTCCTCATATCTCCTAATTAAAACTCTGCTTCAAATGTGACTGATAGGACTAAATTCACCAACTTTTGCCTGAATGATGAATTACCTTTCTAGAGTTACCTTCTCTAGATACCTAGATCACGTTTTGTATCTAGATAAAAACCTTCTAACCAACTTACAAGATTGGTTGAAAACAAAGCTGATATGCTCTCCACATTTGTCTTCTTAGATGAACTTTCTTGCCATGAAAGAGATCTCTCAAAACTCTCTAGAAAAACCTCTAGTTACCTGTTTTGATGTCGCTAATGCTTTTACTTTTAAAAGATGAAAGTGTATTAAAGCACTCCTTGAATCCTTCAAATCTCTTCATAACCGCTCTTCTAAGATATGACTTGCAAATGATAATGTGATAGTAGAAACTGATACCTGTGATTTGATGTTGATCTGATTCCTTCATCTTCTCCAAACCATTGTTCTTCCTTGAATTTGAAGTAGCCTTCTCTTCATCAAGTCTTCATCTTCAAACAATACTTTCTGTAAAGTATTTTTCATACTTTTCGAAAAGTATTCGACTGCTAACAGATCATCAAATTCATATTCCACACTAATGAATTAACATGTGACTGAATTGTCTAATTCTCAAATCTCTACTCATCTAGATTAAGTGTGTATGTCAAATGTCAAATGTTAGAAGATGCTCTTAAATCATATGTTGTAAACCTGGAAGTTTGGGAACCTGGGAATTTGAGAGCCTGAATGTTCTGATGCGAAAGCCCTAAAGCTCTAATACCAAATGTTGGAAATGAGATAGGCCCATAACTAATGCCACAGGTCCAAGGTTCCATAGATCCAGCATATACAACATAGAATCTAGCAATCTTCCAATATTAACAAAACATGAACATACCACATTTAATCATACAAATGATGAGACAAAAATAGAGAAAGATTAGACAACATGTGTAAAGTGTTACGTAAGCCATGGCTTACTCACACTATCATATATACCAATGTTCAATGTACATTGTGGGAGTCAAAGTTCTCAACCACTCTATGTGAACAAAAATAGATGGATGAGTGAATGTACAAATGTAACAAACATATTCAGATGTATGGACAAAAATCAAAATATACATGAGATGTCTAACCTAATAGGTTGTAGAAGAGTGAATATGAGTGACAGAAAGAGGAAGGATCAGTCCAAAACTGATAATCAACAAACCCTCATCTAACCTTAGGCTATGGAAGACCCTAAATCACATACGTGTGTGAAAAGATCACATTCTTAAAAAGTAGCAAAGAATGCTAACAACTTTGCTGCCAGAAATCCTCAAACTCATATGACCATACCTTCTCAAACACCTCATCCAAATATGCAGAAAGCATATACGTATTGATTCTCTTGTACCTATACCAAATAGGACTCCTCCTGATATGGATGTTACTACCTCCATAAACCTCAAGTAGTACCTATGTGCATAAAGAGAATATTTACCTTAACATAAGATGTAAAGCTTATGTTAACCACCATCCAATGTCTTTGAAGTAAACCGAAATCTTCATGTAGAAGACAATATTCAAATATATCATGTGAATGGCCGATCCACACCATCAAGCTGCTAATAGCCTCTCCATAAGCAAGAGTGTGAGCACACTCTTCTTCTCCAACAAGAACTCCATAGCCGCTCCTCAACATGCTCGAAGATAGCAACATGGTTGCCCCATATGCTAGAAGCACCACCTCTATTGAGGTACCAAAGCTCGAAGCTTGGTGTTGAACTAGGTGAAGGATGAATAAGCAATAAGCCTATTACTTCTTATATAGCTTTGTATGTATCCTTGAAAAGCACATAATAAAGCACACAATCGCTACGATTTCTTCCAAAAGCACTCTATTCATCGCGATTGCTCAATCCGGAAAGAATTTGTCTGTCACTATTCAACTTTTAATAAAGCAAAATCATGAAAGAAGTTTTTGCATGAACACTGCTGCCCCACCATCCAGGGATCGAACCTTCCTGGGTACTTTAGGAGGACAACGAACTATCCAAGTCGTCCAACACCATTTCCTCTAAGAGAGAGTAAGAGCTAAGTCTACACATACTCTACTAAGAGCATTTTTTACTATAGCACATATGCCCATTGATTCCTTGACCATGGGACATTGTTTTCCAACACTATAAGACATATTTTTTTAAACTCTTCCTATGTTGCCAAGATATCCTCCCTCTTGAGCTAGACGATTAGAGCCTTGACACCAAATGGCTCCCAAGGGGCAACAAGAGTGCCATCCTCTATCAAGGGGCCCACATTGCTGATCACTAAAGAAGGGAACGCTCCGGTCATGGATGCGAAGACCAAACACCACACACACACACACACACACACACACACACACACACACAAGAAACCCACTCCCACCAAAAACGAATATTGAACCCTGCCCACACACGAACCAAGAGAAAGAGAGAACAATGGGCAAAGGTAGAGCAAAAGCTAGAGCAGAACAAAAGAATCTAGAGCAACAAGAGCACGACAACCCACTTGAAAAGCCCATGAGAAGGCCACAAAAGCGAAAAACTCTCTACTCTTATTTACTTTCAAATGAAATTACTTTTCCAAAACAAAGAAAAAACTCTTAAAATAGTGGTCAAAGACAAAAAACCTTCAGCCAATGAACTAAAGTTTTTGACCAGAAAACGAGAGCGAAAAGGAAGACCAGGGGATGGGCATCGCAACACTCACCTGCACATCGCCACCAATATCAACATCATGACGGGCAACACATGCCCTCACGATGGGGCCTCAGCAACAGGGATGGATGATCAAATCGATGATGGACAACCCAACCATAAGAGTGCACAACAATGATCAATAACAATAAATCGAACATCAATTGAAACCATCAAGCGAATGGACCTTCAAAGCATGCACTAAATGCTATTGCCCTAAGAGCAAAATGAAGCTTGGCCACAGTTGCATCACGAGGGTTATGAAACCCATCGTGATGGTCTATAAGAAGGCCAGGCACAGAAGAAGGCCAGAGAAGTCACAGTGTTCAAGTTCAGACCCATTCGGAATCTCCTTAGTAGCACCTCCACTTTTTGCAAACAAAAATTCAAGAAATTACAAAAAGGGGAGCAGCGCGATAAACCTCCGCCCTCAAGAAAAATGATGACATGCCACCTATCGTGATGGGCACTAGTACTGTTACAATTAGTGTCCATGTGAAAGGCCAAATGGCCACCGAACACTTCTTTGTATATGTTCTTTAAGAAAACATATAATGCCTAGTCAATCACAGACTGTAAGTTTGATCGCACTTGTAAGACCTAAGAAGTTTGTCTTCATGCTCCCTGTGTACTGTGTTTTCCTGCGTATTCTGTAGCCTCTGTGAGAAGTATTGTGTGCGGCTGTAGGAGCTCGGTTTTCTACTCCAAGGATATCATCGTGGAACTCTCAAATAGGAGAGCGCATTGTGGTGCATCTCCATAAAAATACTTCACTCGTATCAGAGCAGTTCGACACAAAAGCTTTGTTCCTTTTGTGCGAGCGAAGCGAGCCTCCCCCCCCCCCCCCCCCCCCCCCCCCGCTTTCTCCAAGGCTTACGACTAAAGTGGCGACCAAGGCATAGAACTTGGCATACCTTTTCATCTAAGTCACCGAAGTCACCATTGGCACCGCTAGCTGCACGTGAGGGAGGACCTCAACAATCAAGGAACATAGAGGATCTCGGTACTTCTTGGGAGGTCACCCATCCCAGTACTATTTGTTGGTGGGCGATTATCTTTTGCTCAGATATCGCTTGTGATGGTCGTCGTGACAAAGGCTTGAACCTCATCAGCCTGTGGAAATTGCCGCGTCGCCGAATAGAGAGCTAAGCTAGAGTGATATAGAACACCTCTGTAATCAACAGTAGCTTAGCAGGATTGCTGTCGCTTAACTGTGTTAAACTGTGACTTAAAATCCACCGGAACTTCACCGGACTGTCACTGGGACGTCACCGAAATGTTACCGGAATATCACCGGAATGAACTTTGATTCTGCTCGTGATTACTTCAAGTGAGTTATGCAAAGTAAGAAAGTGATACGTGAACTTCCTTCACTAAATGAACTTCTTAAGGAAAACTTCACAGTTCTGAAGTGCCACTTTCCGGTTAGACTTTGTACTGTGTGTACATATCCGTTGCACCGAAAACTGTGATCAGCTTAAAGTAGAGACGTCTAGCTACAAGATGAGCTATCTCTCATACAAAGCTTCGAATTCTTATGCGAGATATACTTCGTTGTTCTACCGGAAAACTTACTTCCTGAGAAAACTGTTAACTGACCGAACATGCGTTTACTGAGATTTCTTTAACCGAGACATTCGTTTACTAAGAGAGTACACGTTTAGTAGCGAACTGTAACTGTTAATGGTTAACAAATGTTCTATCGTAACACGAAAAGAAAAAACGCAGATTCTTCACATGCGAACAGTGCGCAAACTTCCACATGAACATGTGTTTTCTATTAGAGAAGATGTGTACACACAAGCTTGGCCTCTTCTTGCTCAAGGTGTAGAAACTCTCTTACACTGAGTAGTTTCTTATTACCATCCCTCTCAGATGAATACCTGACATTCCAGGTTTCTGTTATTCATCTATACATACGCGATCTATGGCGTCGTCTGAGAACTTCTCACTCTCTCTCTTCAGTCATATATACGCGATCTATGGCGTCTTCTCACTTCCTCATATTCTCTCTGTCTCATCTCTCATTAGCATCAGTGTCCCCCGAGTCCTTCGATCCTCGGTGTATATATATACACTTTTCTTCTACGCTCTTCCGTGCTCCTAGACTTTACTTCACGTTTTGTGAGCATTATGCGCACATTATGCGCACACCGCGGTTTATTGATCTGTTGCTCTGTTACTCTGTTTATGCGCACACCGCGTACTGACTTCGCACACTGTACAACTGTTTTCAGAAGATTCTGTTTCTTTTTGTCTCCCTTTTTTTTCTTTATCTGTCTGTTATGTCAAATTCGTGACTGTTTCTTCAACAGCTCCCCCTCAATCACTAATTTGACCTCTTCCGGTCTTTCATATATCTTTCTTTCTTTTATACCTGCCATTTCTTTGAATCTGCTTGTCTTTGTTCCATCCAAGCTTTTTGTCAAGATATCTGCTATCTGATCTTTTGTAGGAGTGTAGACTATTTCTATCTCCTTCTCCATTACCTTTTCCCTCAGGAAATGATACTGAATTTCTATGTGCTTTCTTGCGTGAAATACTGGGTTTGCTGCAAGATATAGCGAGCTCATATTGTCTCCATGTATAATTGGTATACCTTGATCAATACCCATGCTTTTGAGCAAGGTCTGCATCCATATTACTTCTTTCGCGGCTTCTACGAGTCCTTTGTATTCGGCTTCTGTTGACGATAAAGCTACTGTATGCTGTTTCTTTGAGCACCAACTTACTAGCTTATCTCCTAGGTATAGCATATACCCATATGTCGATCTTCTGTCATCTTGACTTCCTGCCCAGTCTGAGTCACTGAATGCTTTCAGCTTTATGTCTGATGTAAAAGGATAGTATAATCCTTCTTTTATAGTTCTTTTGATATATCTAAGAACTCTTTGTCCTGCAACCCAATGTTGATCTATCGGACAATGTATAAACTGTGAAAGAACTCCCACCGGATAGCTGAGATCCGATCTTGTTAGCGTAGCATAAATTAAGCTTCCTACTAACGACTGATACTTCTTCATATCTTTGAACTCTGTTCCATCATATTTACTGAGTTTATGATTTACTTCAAGCGGTGTTGAAGCTTCTCTGCAATTCTCCATATTAAACTTCTTCAGTAAGTTTAGGAGATACCCTTTTTGCGTAACATATACACCATGATCTGTATATGTGATTTCCATTTGCTTTATGTCTGGCTATCCTTCCATCTGCAAGTTTCTTAACTTTGAAAACCCATTTATTTCTGATTACTTTCTTACCATTTGGTTTAGGAACAAGCTCCCATGTCTTGTTCTCTTCCAGTGCGCTGAATTCTTCTTCCATTGCTTCTTCCCATTGCTTCTTGCCTTTAGCTTCATCATAGTTCTGAGGCTCATGCTCATCTTTGACCATATATGCATAATCTCTTAGAGTTATATACGATGTATCATACGAGTACCTTTCCGGTTGTCTTCTATTCCTGTTTGACCTTCTTGGTTCAAACTCTTCATGTGTATTTGAATACACTTCTTCATCTTCGTTTCTCATACCTGATCCGGTCCTGGACGTACTCGCCTGCGTATAATCTTCATCTTTATTCACCTGTACGATTGATTTACCTTTCTCCTTTCTTTTTATCTCTTCTTCAAATTCTTCAGCTATATGACTCTGATCTGCATACCAGCTTTTCTGTTCATCAAATGTTACATCTCTGGAAATAGTAAATTGTTTGGTTAGAGGAATCCATAACCTATAACCCATCTGTTTTTCATCATATCCGACGAACACGTATTTCTCTGCTTTCGGTTCAAGCTTATGTCTTAGTTGTGATGGTACATAAGCATACACTACTGATCCAAACACTTTGCAATGATCAAGTGTTGGCTTCTTTCCCCACCAGGCTTCATAAGGAGTCATTCCTTCTAACGCTGTACACGGTAATCTGTTTACCAAGTATGTAGCTGTATTTACGGCTTCAGCCCAAAGATAATATGGAAAATTCTTTTCTTTCAGCATAGCTCGTGCAAACTCGACTAGCGTTCGGTTCCTTCTTTCTGCTACACTGTTTTGTTGTGGTGTATATCTGCAGGTTATTTCTCTCTTAATTCCTGTATTCCAAAGATAGTCATTGAATTCTCAGGAGAAGTATTCTCCCCCTCCATCAGACCTGAGTCTTTTAAGCTTTCGACCTGTGAGTCTTTCAGCATATGCATGAAAATGTCTGAAAGCTCCAAACACTTCTGATTTCTCTTTCAAAACATAAAGAGTTATCCATCTTGTTGCATCATCAATAAATAAGACGTAGTACCTCGATCCACTGATTGATCCTTCTTTTGTCGGTCCCCATACATCTGTATGTATGAGTTCTAGCACACCGTCATGTTTGAATCCTTTCTTCTGGAAAGGTACCCTGTGGGCTTTTCCCATCTGACAGGCTTCGCATTTGTGAACCATATGTTGGTTCTGTACATTCGGTAATCCCAGTACAGACCCATTCGCTATCATAGCTTTGATTCCTTTTTCATTGAAATGACCTAATCTCTTATGTCAGAGATCAAGTTCTGTAATCACCTTTTCATCATATGTGAGCAACGCTTGGCCAATGTTCCCTTGTACTCTTAAGGTAAAGAGTCTACCTTCTTTCTTTCCAGAGACGATCTGATTATATCCATTCTCGGGATCTTCTACAAACACGCCTTTGTTTGTAAATCTGACCTGAAATCCTTTCTCAACTATCTGTCCCACACTAATCAGATTTTTTGGTATTGTTGGAACATACAAAACATTGGTTAGCAAATCTACTCCACTCTTACATTTCACCTTTCCAATTGAATGCACGCTATGTCTTGTATTGTCACCTGTTTGAACAGTGTGACTCGAACTTCCTTTTTCCAGTTCTGACATTAGTTCTATGTTTCCTGACAAGTGATTAGAACATCCAGAGTCAATGTAAAATACCTTTAGATCTTCGTTATCAGATGTGCTGATAGATTTCATCATCAACGATGTATGACTTTCATTCTGTGTGTCATTTGCATAGTTGTTATAGGTGGTGTTGTAGGATTGGCTCTGTCCCCAACTTCTTGTTCCACCTCTACCGTAGCCTCCTCTTTGATTCTGTCTTCCTCTCTGGGAATTACTTTGATATCTTCCGCTTCTGCCTCTGCTGTTACTGTTCTGATTTTGATTTGATCCCTGTTGGTTGTGCCAACAGTCATGCGCTAGATGATTACTTAGTCCACAAATCCAGCAAGCTTTCTTGTTGGTATTCTGGCTACTTCTTCCTCTTCCAAAGCCTCTTGCTTTGCCGGTGCCTTTACCTCTTGCGTAATAAGCCTGAGCGCTTGACTCTTCTTCATCTTTTGACTTTCCTTTGTCTTTCTTCTTGTTCTTCATGTACATTGCAGATCTTTGTCCTTTGTCTCCATCTCCTTTCAGATCTTGCTCATATGTGAGCATCAAACCAAGCAACTAATTTAAATCTGGTACAAAGTGATTTAAAGAAAGTTCAGTTGAGAGTACAAAAGGTTTCCACCTTTCATCTCCTCTCAAACCTGTGAGCAGTTGCGCTATCAGTCTATGATTTTCGACATCTTCTTTTATGGATCCAAGACTATCTGCTAGATCCTTCATTTTAGTGACGTAGTCACTGATGCTTTGACTCAGCTTCTTTTTGAACGTTGTGAACTCGGACCATAAGCTAGCCTTTCTAGCTTTTGTAGTATTTTGGAAGTGGTCTTCCAATGCGCTCCATATGTCCTCCACTTTCTCCAGACCTCTAATGTGCGGTAGTAGATGATCTGAAACAGTGTTGTAGATGTAGGCTCTTGCCGTTGCATCTTTCTTTCGCCACAGCTTCAAAGCTTCTAACTCTTCTTTTCGCCGGTTGGCTATCATCTTCGAAGGTCGGCTTCTTTTCTTCTCCGGTCACATACATCATTAAGTCCTTACTCATAAGTAAGGCTTCCATACGCATTACCCACGCGGGATAATTATCTCTGTCCAGCTTATCTATTTGGACATGATCTGCCATGATCTTCTTGTTTGCTTTAGGTTGCCTTTGAGAGTCTTTTTGCTCTGATACCAATTGTTGAACTAACCGGCTCTGATACCAATTGTTGGTGGGCGATTATCTTTCGCTCAGATATCGCTTGTGATGGTCGTCGCGGCAAAGGCTTGAACCTCGTCAGCCTGCGGAAATTGCCGCGCCGCCGAATAGAGAGCTAAGCTAGAGTGATATAGAACACCTCTGTAATCAACAGTAGCTTAGCAGGATTGCTGTCGCTTAACTGTGTTAAAGTGCGACTTAAAATCCACCGGAACTTCACCGGACTGTCACTGGGACGTCACCGAAATGTTACCGGAATATCACCGGAATGAACTTTGATTCTGCTCGTGATTACTTCAAGTGAGTTATGCAAAGTAAGGAAGTGATACGTGAACTTCCTTCACTGAATGAACTTCTTAAGGAAAACTTCACAGTTCTGAAGTGCCACTTTCCGGTTAGACTTTGTACTGTGTGTACATATCCATTCCACCGGAAACTATGATCAGCTTAAAGTAGAGACGTCTAGCTACAAGATGAGCTATCTCTCATACAAAGCTTCGAATTCTACTGCGAGATATACTTCGTTGTTCTACCGGAAAACTTGTTTCCTGAGAAAAATGTTAACTGACCGAACATGCGTTTACTGAGATTTCTTTAACCGAGACATTCGTTTACTGAGAGAGTACACGTTTAGTAGCGAACTGTAACTGTTAATGGTTAACGAATGTTCTACTCTAACACGAAAAGAAAAAACGCAGATTCTTCACATGCGAACAGTGTGCAAACTTCCACATGAACATGTGTTTTCTATTAGAGAAGATGTGTACACACAAGCTTGGCCTCTTCTTGCTCAAGCTGTAGAAACTCTCTTACACTGAGTAGTTTCTTATTACCATCCCTCTCAGATGAATACCTGACATTCCAAGTTTCTGTTATTCATCTGTACATACGCGATCTATGGCGTCGTCTGAGAACTTCTCACTCTCTCTCTTCAGTCATATATATGCGATCTATGGCGTCTTCTCACTTCCTCATATTCTCTCTGTCTCATCTCTCATTAGCATCAGTGTCCCCCGAGTCCTTCGATCCTCGGTGTATATATATACACTTTTCTTCTACGCTCTTCCGTGCTCCTAGACTTTACTTCACGTTTTGTGAGCATTATGTGCACATTATGCGCACACCGCGGTTTATTGCTCTGTTGCTCTGTTACTCTGTTTATGCGCACACCGCGTACTGACTTCGCACACTGTACAACTGATTTTCAAACGATTTTGTTTCTTTTTGTCTCCCTTTTTTTTCTTTATCTGTCTGTTATGTCAAATTCGTGAGTGTTTCTTCAACACTATTCCCCCCTGAGCTCGCTTAACCATGGAAATCTCTTGCCACTAAGCTACACTCTTGTGGTGTCTGAAGAAGCGGAAAGACTAAGATTAACATTACCTTGAACATGTTTTGATCCCTCAAAGCTTCATTCTTTGCTTTCAAAGCCTATTTTTGAAGCATTTTTGGGGTGCTTTTGAAGCCTTTTGGAGTACTTTTGCACATAGATCTCTTCACGTAGGTTCAAGAACATCAAGAAGAGTGTTCTTTGTACTTCTTTGAAAATATATATCAACCTTTGGTGCTGTGTTTTTAGCCACGCTCGTAAAACTACAAGTTTCTAGAAAGGTTTTCAGTTTTGGTGGGAGTAGTCATTGCAAATTTATGCAGGTTTTTTGAGCATAAGACATCAGAGTTGATAGACACTTTCAGGTGTTGTTGGCTAGTTTTTGGGTTGTGCATTTAGCCTTTTAGTGTCATTTTACTGCATATATTGAGCACATACAGACCATGTACACTTCTCTAGATACCAGTTATGTATGTCCATGTGGTCATTGATATAGTGGTTACGTTTTTTGCATAAAGCTTTTTACGTTTGATAAAGAGGGTCATGGTGAGGTTTTCTTAAGTGGGAGACACCTGATGTTGGGGTCTCTTTGGTGTTGCAGGTGGAAGACTTACCCAATCTCGCCATAGGAGATGTATGATAGTTGTTCATAGATGCTCGATAAACCTAGTTGACTTCTATTGGGTAACTGATTATATGTAGTGAAGTCAGTGATTCACTATGCAGGTAAACATCTTGGTGCTTGCAGTTTTATGATATTTTGACACTAGTCATATGCTCATTTTGTGGAGGATACTCTGGCAAAAAAATTTCCAAATTTTTGGTTTACTCAACTATATAGTGGTTGATTTACTCCTTGACATGCTTATTCGTTGGTGTTTGGACTCTTCTAACTCCATTTAGTTCTCCACCATCATGGCATCAGAGGTTCAAGCACTTCTGGTAACCTTGCTCTATGGAAGAGTTAGATTAAAGATGTGCTGATTCAAAGGAGGCAATGGAAGCTAGTAAATGGATGTTTACTTTACAATATTAGACTGTGAAAGTGTAGAGGAGCTTTGAAAGAAGTTATGCAATACATATGAAAAAGAGACGACATCAAATAAAGTGTATCTAATGAGAAAATTATATGACCTTTGTATGAAAGACACAGATAGTGTTGCTACTCATCTACATGAGTTTGATGCTATAATATCCATGTTATAGGCTTAGAAAATGGATATGGATAATGAAATGAAAGCACTATTGCTATTATGCACCTTGCCATCATCATGAGATACATTTTGCATAGCTATTAGCAATAATGCACCTCGTGGTAAACTCATCTATGATGACATATGTGGAGCACTCTTAAGTCGGGAGATTTGTAGAAAATCTATGGTTGGCACTCAGAGTGAAGATTCATATAATGTTCATGATTCTTACCAAGGAAAGAATCAACATCGTGGCATGAGCAAGAACAAGGAAAAGAATGGTCAATGGAATAAGAGTAGAAGTAAGTCAAGGAAGAGGGATATCGAATGCCATTACTGTCATAAGAAAGGACACATGAAGAAAGATTGTTATGCATTAAAGAATGCTAAAGGTAAATGACATAATGTTGATGGGCATGTTAAACACTTACCTGCACCATCTACTTTGACTGTGAAGATTGAAGAAATTAATGCTATTTCTGATGATGCTGATGTGTTGACACTTGATAGTACTATGACAACTGAGGCTCTTATGGCTGATTCTCTTTCCCACACATGGTTGCTAGATTCTAATGCTTCTTTCCATGTGACACCACACAGAGAATGGTTCTCTAATTATGTAACAAAGTCTCTTGGTATTGTCAGACTTGGTCACTCTTACCAATGTGATGTTGTGGGGATTGGAGATGTGTTTGTGCAATTCATTGATGGTTCAGAATTTACTATGCATAATGTATGCCATGTACCTCAGTTATCATGCAATTTGATGTCAGTTGGTCAACTTGAGGACCTTGGTTACAAAGTGGTCTTTATGTTCAGTCCTTTCGCATATCAAAGGGCAATATCGTTATTGCAAAAGGAAGCAAAGTTGGCTCACTTTATCCTTTATTTGTATCACAGAAAGAACACTTGTTAGTTGTTACTGAACAGCCTATGGCTTATATTTGGCATGGTCGTTTGGGCCATATATCTCGTGGTGGAATGGAAAATCTTTCTCGTTCTGGCTACTTACTTGTGTTATCTTTCTCCGATTTTTCATTTTGTGAGCATTGTCAATAAGGAAAGCAAACCAAAAATATGCATAGAACACACATTGACGCTTCAATTCAGCCTTTAGATCTCATTCATACAGATGTGTGTGGTCCTATGCCCACTAGGTCCTAAGTGGTTCTCTTTACTTTGTCACTTTCATAGATGATGCTACTATAGAAGTTTGGGTATATCTTATCAAATCGAAGGATGAGGTACTCCCTAGTTTCAAAAAATGGCTTGCTTCAGTTGAGACTGAAAAAGGAACTAAGCTTAAGGCTTTACATTCAAACAATGGGGGTGAGTGTACCTCACATTAATTCAGCCTTTTCTGTCACTCTAGAGGGATTTGTAGAGAGTTTACAACTCCTTATATCCTAGTACAAAATGATGTAGTTGAGAGGATGAATAGAACTTTTCAACATAGAGTAGTATCTATGTTGCATCATTCAAACCTCTCACAAGGCTTTTGGGCAGAAGTAGTATTGACTGCAGTTCATGTGATTAACCTTTCACCTAGTATTGCCAAAGGTCTGAAAGTGGCACAAGACTTGTGGACAGGGAAGCCACCATATTATGATCATCTTTGAGTTTTATGGTGTGAAGCATATGTTAATATACCCAAGAATCTTAGACAAAAGTTGGACCATAAGTCAAAGAAATGCATTTTTCTTGGATATGGTCGAGAAGGAAAATTTGGATATCGCTTATGGGATCCTGAAACATGGTTAGTGATCAGAAGTAGTGATGTCATTTTCAGTGACTCTAAGATGCATAAACAGCCCATTAAGGAGTTTGAAGTGAGAAGAGTGGTGTTTGAGGATACTAGTCCTCCAGTTAGTATGCATAAAAATGTTGCACATAGGGATGTTCAAGATAGTGTCCATTCAGATCAGTCTGCACATGTTCGTGTTCAACAACCATTGAGATGTTCTACACATGTCTCACATCCACCTGATAAATATGTTCCAAGTTTAGACTTTGTTATGCTAACAGATGGCGATGAGCCTTCTTGCTGCAAAGAGGCTATGCAAACAGAGGATTATGTCAAGTGGGAGCATGCCATGAAGAGTGAGTTGCATTCTATTCACAAGAATGGTACTTGGGATCTAGTATGTTTGCCAAAGGGCAGGAAAGCTTTACCATGTAAATGGGTATGTAAGCTAAAATTCACATCAGATAGTGCTTCTCCAAAGTATAAAGCATGACTCATTGCAAAGGGTTTTAAGCAACAACATGGTGCTGATTTCGAGGAAATCTTCTCTCTAGTGGTCAAGATGACTAACCTACACATGTTGCTTGGACTCGTTGCAATGGAGGACTTAGAGCTAGTCCAAATGGATGTGAAAACTGCTTTCTTGCATGGAGATCTTATAGATGAGATCTGTATGGAATAACCAAAGGGTTATGTAGTTCTTGGCAATAAAAGTCTAGTTTGTAAGCTTAAGAAGAGCTTGTATGGACTTAGACAGTCCCCTAGACAATGGTACCAAAAGTTTGATGCTTTTATGAAGTCTCAAGGCTATTCTCAAAGAAATGAGGATCATTGTCTCTACATAACAAGATGCTCAGATGGAAGCTTGATATGTGTGATACTTTATGTCGATGATATGTTGATTCCTCGGAATTCCTCTTATGATTTGTCAATTCTAAAAAAGAAGTTAAGTCAGACATTTGATATGAAGGATTTGGGGGATGCCAAACATATTCTTGGCATGCGCATTACTCGTGATAGGAGTAAAAGATGCATATACTTGCCTCATAGTGAGTACATATCCAAAGTACTTCATCGGTTCAATATCCAGGGTGGAAAGGCAATGAGTACACCTTTACTCAGATATGTGAAATTGAGCAAGGATGATTGCCCCAAATTAGATGGGGAAAAGGAATTCATGACCAAAAATCCTTATCAGTCTACTATTGGTAGTCTCATGTACACTATGGTAACTACGAGACTAGAAATTGCATTTGTAGTGGGAGTTGTGAGCAGATATAGGTCTAATCTTGGCAAGAAACATTGGGAAGCGGTCAAGATGATTTTAGGATATCTGAGTGGCACTAAGGACAAGTGTTTATGCTTAGGTAGAGGGAAAGCATCCATTGTTGGCTACACAGATTCTGACTATGCTAGTTGTGTAGACAATCGTAAGTCTACATCAGGGGACATTTTTCATTTTGCTAGAGGAGTTGTGCAAGAGGATCATCCAATGAAATGAATTAGCTGTGCTTAATCCATCACACTTTCTCCTCACTATGCAGAAAGCTTTGCACAAGTATTGTTTTTTTTTGGGTCACTACATGTACACATTCATACTCTCCCTCTCGGATCTGTCTGGCCATCACATGCCTTGCTAATTGCATAGATTAGCACACATTGATCTAAAGTAGATTTTTGAGCAAAGGATCTATGCACCAATGGAGGGTATCAAGCATTAGACAACAACACTATTTCCCTCTAAGCAATAAACAGAGTGTTGAATCTATCACGTACCATCCAAACAAACGCATGTGTGTTCCTTAGCTCCAAAAACGAAGACCAACTATTAATCCCAGAGTTCAGCAATTTTGCTCTCCCTCCCCTTTGCGATAGGCAGCGAATCAAGCAAGCATGTCATGTGTACAGAACAACTTGCCTTGTTCACTAGCAATGTGTGCATATGTGTTTGACTCTCGAGCAAAAACTTATCCACATCATAGCAAGTGTCAGACAATGAGAGCACAACTAGGAGTCAGCAAAGAATGGTAGAGTGAAGAGAGGAGTGAGAGTATAAAGAGAGACCAAGAGTATCCTCTCTATCAACTCGTTTCATTTGCAACTATCAGTACCTTGTTGGGTGTCTTCTTTTTGTGTGTCTATTTTGCTACTAACTTCATCTACAAAAGAAACTCAACCATCATGTTGACTATGCTACTCAGATAAGGTGCTATTGCTAGGAAAGTGCACTTGCTCGCTCGTTATTATGCAAAGAGAGCAGCATACAATAGCTCAACTGTTGCATACAACGACACACTCTACGAAAGCCATATAAGAAAGAGAGGAAGGGAGAGAGAGAGAGAGAGAGATCTCGTGGTCTATGCCTCTATAGCATCTTGCTATAGACAACGACACACTTTGCACAAGCCATTTCAGAAAGAGAGAGAGAAAGGGAGGGAGGGAGAGAGAGAGAGAGAGAGAGAGAGAGAGAGAGAGAGAGAGATCTCACGGTCTGTGCCTCTATAGCGCTACCCTCTCTTTACACACAGACACACACATAGAGAATGATGCACCTTATAACCCATGCTTAGCATGGAACTATGCGTGGCAGACCTCTAGAGAACCTACTCAAATACAACATTTACTTGTTCTATGCCAGAAAATGCATAACCATCTATTTTCGAAAAAATCTTTGTGTGATTTGGTAGATTAGTTGTTTGATTGATAGACATTGTATAAAGTTGTCGGGGGATGTCAGACAATCGCTCTTGTGTGACATCAGTTATGATGTTAATGTGCACAATTGGGCCGATCAATGACTGAACATTGCAATGGAATCTATTCCATGATATCACCACTGACTAAAATTGGGAGTGTTCATTGCTAAAAGAAAGTTTGGAGAGTAAAGTATTCAAGTGGTGAAGTTGCTCTAGCAAACCAACATAGAACCAGCCCTAGCTCTTTGGATATGTAAAGTAGACCTTGAAATCTTGTGTTTAGTACAATTAAACCCAATAGGTACTTTGGAACATCAACAAGAACAAGTTGATGCAAAACAGATAACTTGCACCATGACTAGCGCTAAAAAACCTTCTAAATATGGATAGAAGATATGACTTCAAACATTGAGAGTAGCCAGGACAGTAACAATTGGAAAAATTCCTCTTAAGGGAGTGTCATACATAGGGTTGGCTTGCTATAATGCATAAGAGCCCTAATTTATATGAAGAATACAAGGAGCAATCACCTTAACACTGAACTGGTGTCATTACAAGCATAATGAAAACTTATTGCTCCAACAGCTCCCCCTCAAGCTAAAGTATGCTTGATTCTTCATTCTCTGATAGGTTGAATACCTGCCATAGCTTTGAATTTACAAAGCTTTATCCCATCAAGTGCCTTTGTCATCATGTCTTCTATTTGCTTCTCAGTAGAAACAAATGAAATGTCAATTTCCTTCACCATAAGCTTCTCTCTCACAAAGTGGTAATGAACTTCTATGTGCTTTGTCCTTGCATGAGAAATTGGATTTGTAGCCAAGCGCATGGAACTTACATTATCTCCAAGTAAGTGAGGTTTGGAACTTTCAAGTCGAAATCTGAGTACAACTCTTTGAGCCATATTGCTTCTTGAGTTGCAATATTAAGAACTCTATATTCTGCTTCAGTTGAAGATAAAGCAACTGTTGGTTGCTTCTTAGAACTCCATGATACCAATTTTGAGCCTGCAAATGCTAAGTATCTAGAGATACTTCTTCTATCATCCTTTGCTCCTGCCCAATCTGCATTTGAATAGATTTTGATATCCAAATATGAAGATTAAGGATACATATACCTTCATTAAGTGTCCCTTTGAGGTACTTGAGTACTCTCTTTGCCGCATCCATGTGTGGCCTTCTAGGTGAGTGCATGAATTGACTAAGCACTCCCACACTATATGATAGGTCTGGTCTTGTGTGAGTAGCATATATCAAGATTGTTGAAAATCAAGTCTCAATCATGCAAAAAGGCTCAACCACGAGTTTCTCAAGTGGACCAACCACAAAAGAGGACCCAAATTCGTGGAATAAAGTTAGAAGCTCCACCAAACTCAATCAAATTCAAATCTCATCAAATCAGCCACCAAAAAGTGCACCTACAGTGATTGGTGGGTGGTTAGCTAGATTGTAGGAAAAGTAAAACTCTATATAAGCATCATCCAGCCTTTGTTTCTTGAGAATTATGCACTCCACGAGTTTCCCACTTAGTTTAGTGAATTCATAAATTCCAGCAAGCAGCCCCCTTGCTTGCTTACCTCATTTTCTCATGATTTTGCTCCTCTCTATCTAGAGGTGTACTTAGGCTTTTCCAAATCTGATTGTACCAGATTGTAGAGCATTGTTTGCCCTCTCATTGTACTCATTTTCATTGTTTTCAAGGTTCATTTGGTCTCTCATATTATGCCTTAAATTTTTCCAAAGTTTCAAGTTATTTGGCTAAGTGAGTTGTGAGAAATTGCCAACTTTGTGAAGGTATATCTTTGCACATAGGCAGAGAGTATTGCAAACAAGTAGCTTGTTTTGGAGAGGGTGGTTGTCCCAGCTGACATATCCATTTGGGATGATTTAAAGCTTGTTGGTTAGCTCTTATATTATGTTACAAGTCTACAAAATTTCATTTTAAGTCTCTATAGTAGTGTAGAGAAAAGTTCAGAATAGTGAGCATATATAACTGCTTGTGGACCTAGTGGAGGGCAACCATCTTCCATTTTTGCATTGGGGTGTTAGAATCATCCCCCATCAGTGGTATCAGAGCCATTTTGAGGCTTGGAGACATCAGTGGCATCATATTGAAGACTTGAAGGGATCAAGGCAACTCGTGGAAGCAAGAAGACATCAAAAGGGGGTTAGGTCGATCAAGATCTCAACTAGTCGAAGGTTATCAAGGGAGAAACTATCAAAAGGTAATATCCACACCTTCTAAAGCATACAAAAACTTTAGGAGAAGCTAGAGGAGCATCTTAGAGCTCAGTATGGCTGAGTATAATGCACAAATAGAGAAGTTAGAGAAAGGAAATTGTCAAAGGATTGTGGGGATTAGTGAGTGGCACGGAGCCAATGCCTCATGTACATGATCCGCCACTTCAAGAGCAGGTCAATGCACTTAATGAATGGATAGAAAGGGATAGGAGAGCTATACCAACACATAAGCAATAGCATGATAGAGCATATACAAGAGTTGGAGACATCCAAGAAGGTTTGGGAGACCTTGGAGAGATTGTACTCTTCATCAACCAAGGCAAGGAAGATTCAGCTCAAGAATGAGCTGAATAATCTTAGGAAATCACCAAGTACTAACAAAAATGAGTACATTTTGAAGGTTAAGGAGCATGATTTGCTGCCTTGGTATGGTAGCAAAGATGTGTTACAGGTTGACGATGGATATGAAGCCGAGAAGAACTTCAAAGAGCAACAACAAAGCGTGGAGATAAGTGGTCCAACCACTTCAAGCACACCATCAAAGGAGAGTACTACATCATCTTGGCATGGAAGGACAAGGAATGAAGCTCGTTCAAGTGAAAGAAGTAGCAAAGGAAAGGAAAACGCAAATGATGAAGACCATCGATGGGTAGACATGGAATCTACGGAGATTCCTACCACCTAATGGTGAGGTAAGGTCATCCAATATGGTTAAATACCCTGTTCAAAGGTTAACTTATGATTCATTCATTGCAAAACACTATGCCTACATGAGTCAAGTTATAGCTTGTGAAGAACCTAACTTTTTTGAAGAAGCAAATAAGCAGAGGGAATGGATTGAAGCCATGAAGGAGGTAGTCAAATCACTTGAAGAAAATGATACTTGTTCATTGGTGTCAAAAACAAAGGACATCAAAGTCATTGGCAACAAATGGGTATACAAGGTAAAGAGGCATGCAGATGGGAGCATCTCTAGGTATAAAGCAAGGCTAGTTGCCAAAGGTTTTTCTCAAACCCATGGCATAGACTTTGAGGAAACATTCATTCTAGTAGCTAAGATGTCCACCATCAGAAGTTTGATTGCAATTTCAGCCTCAAAAGGTTGGAAGTTGTACTAGTTGGATGTGAAGAATGCTTTCCTAAATGGAGAGTTTGAAGAGGTAGTCTTCATGGACCAGCCCCAAGGCTTTGAAGATGAGAGGTTTCCACATCATGTATGTAGGCTAAAGAATGCTCTTTATGGACTCAAGCAAGCCCCAAGAGCTTGGAACCAAAGAATTGTGGACTACTTGGTAAAATGTGGATACAATCAGAGTCATGCAGACCCATCATTCTTTGTGAAGAAGGAAGGTAGCAAAATTGTTTTCATTTGTATATATGTTGATGATTTGAGCATTACAGGGGACGATGAAGCCAACGTCAAGGAAATAAAGAGGAATCTTGGATGTGAGTTTAAAATCTCATATTTAGGGATTTTAAGGTACTTCCTTGGAATTGAAGTACTATATAAAGAGGAAGGTATATACTTGATGCAAAGGAAATACATTCTTGATCTTTTGAAGAAGTTTGGCTTGTGTGATTGCAATCCCATTTCAAATCCACTAAAAGTAAATCTTAAACTAAGTGCTCATGAAGGTGAAGAAGTGAAGGATGTGACCATGTATAGGTCAATAATTAATTCTCTCTTGTATGCTACTATGACAAGACCTAATATTGCACATGTAGTTGGAGTGTTATCTCAATTTTTGCAAGCACCAAGAGTACCTCATCTTGTTGCAGCCAAAAGGGTACTTAGGTACATCAAAGGATCAGTGAATGAAGGTCTATATTATCCATTTGATGATGGATTAAATCTACAAGCTTATTGTGATGTTGATTGGGTAGGTTCCAAAGATGACAAGAGGAGCACTAATGGATATGTTATCATGCTAGGGAAGAAGACCATCTCATGGATGTCAAAGAAACAACCAACCATGGTTCTTTCATCGACCAAAGCTAAGTATAGAGGCTTAGCACAAGTCTCATGTGAGCTTATGTGGCTCAAGAAGTTGTTTGTTGATCTTGATTTGCAGGTTAAGCAAGTAGCTATTTTTTGTGACAACATAAGTAGCATATGCTTGGCTCAAAATTCCGTGTTCCATGCAAGGTCGATGCATATAGAAGTGCATTACCACTTTATTTGAGAGAAGATCATGTCAAAGGATGTCAAGGTGGAGCATGTCAATACAAAGGACCAATATGCAGATATGTTTACCAAAGCATTGGATGGAGTAAAGCTACAACACTTCAAGGCATGCATTGGAATGAAGTCCTTAATGATCATCAATAAAAGTGACAAAATATCTATTGCTAGCCAACGATGGTTGTTGTGATGGTCCCATACATCCATGTGTATCAAGTCGAGGACATTCCTTGCCACATAGTTGCTCTTCTTGAATGGTTGTCGAGTTTTCTTTCCAGTTGGCATGCTTCACAAAACTCATGTAGTCTAGCATCATTGAATCTTGGAAGACCTCTTACCACTTCATGGTTGCTCATGTCCTTGAGCTTGGGAATGTTGATATGTCCAAACCTTTTGTGCCACAAATCGATTTCAACAATCTTTTTGTTTCCAAATTGAATATACATCACCTTTCCATGTGGTTGTTGAATGTCTAAAGTGAACATCCTACCTTCTTTCCTTCCTTGAGCAATGACCTTGAATCCTTCTTTTGGATTCTTTATAAAGCAACCTTTTTCATTGAAGATAACATGGTATCCTTTCTCCACCATTTGTCATATTGAAATCAATTTTTTTTGCAATAGTAGGAACATGAAGACATCAGTCAATACCTTCTTGTCTCCAAGCTTGATATCTCCAACATGCTCAATTGTGTGTTGAGTTTCATCACTGGTCTCCACACATCCATCTTTTGCACACACTAAAAACCATGCATGTAGGCTCTGATCCCTAGGACATCATCTTTTTTATAAGAATATATTGGTGATAAGGCCAATAGAGCCATTGCATCTTAACGAGTTCTTCACATTGAAGGTGTTAGCAAGACTCAAGGATCAAGAAAATTTTCAGCCACTTTCGAAATTCACTAGCACTTACATTGCTCTTGGTGCTCATGGGATGTTGTAAGGAATTTTAGAGCTATATATTTACTACCCTAGGATTCGATTACAATCATGGAGCATGAAAAGTGAAAATGCAACCCTCATGCTTCTAATTGTATCAACATTCTTGTCTGTTTTGCGGGTTATGAACCTTGGAAAGTGGAACTATAGTTTAAAATGCATTCCGCTGATGTTATGACACGTGTTGGGAAGTTTGAAAAAAAGAGGCTTAATGAGAGAAAAAGGGGAGGGGGGAAGAGACTCAGTGTAAAAATAAAAGAAAGAATGTGAAGAAACAGCAAATAGAAAGCAAGACCAATGCATATAAGACCATAAAAAGGAGCTTTTATGCAAAGTGGGCAATAAAACTACGATAAAGGGTGAGAAAAGATCCAAAAATGGGTTAAAGATATAAGTTAGGGCCGACTTAGATGGTTAAACATTTTGGCGATCCTACTGGGGATCGAAAAAAGTTAGCCTAATTGTGCACATTAGCGAGGCCAAAGTAAGAAAACCTTGCCAAATATGGGGGAGTGAGTTGATCTAGCTATAGATATTTGCATGTTTCTTGGGCTTAGGACCTTAAAAAAATAATCATCAATAAAAATCACAAAGTAAAGGTAGTTCCCAAAAGAAGGTATCTGTATAGGACCACACACATCACTTCATCATCTTCAATACTATCTACAACATCCCAATATCTGTATTTGTAGGTGTAGTACGTCATTTTTCAATACCATGCACAATATTCCACAACTCCTTTACTACCAATACATGATGCATCATATGCGCCCATAATGGATAATTAGTACCATCCAACTTATCCTTAACAATGAACATACAAAATACATCATTGATTTCAACCATGGCCGGTAACTAAATACCTTTATGCAAAAAAATGAATGTATCTCAAAATGTTGAACAAAACTACCTTATTAAGCTCTACTAAACCTGTAACAAACTTTGAGGTGCTTGTATTGGCAAATCGAAACATGTATATATGTTTGACGCAAAATGATGAAATTTCTTGCATAGGCACTTTGATATTGTGTTCGGAGGCAGAAACAAGCTTGAATCAAAATTTCAATGCCCACATAGTGCCAATGGCCTTCTTGCCAGTAGGCAAGTCACATAAAGACTAGGTACCATTTTTTATAATAACATCATATTTTGATTGCATAGTAGCCATTCAAGTTTTTGAATTTTGTGCTTCATCAAATGAAACAGGCTAGTTCTCATCACAATGATTAGAGGTAGCCATAGCATAGCAATCTGATGCAAAAAGAGCAGTTTGAGAGCCTAAACGAGTACGATATGACAGAGGTGCATCTAAATTGCTATCTTGCAAAGTGTGCACTAGCCATTTAGGCATAGTTTTTGCCTCCTATATATGTGACCTCTCATCAACAAGTGCATCATGTAAATTTGCATAAAAAATGGAATGATCTCCGTCATCATGTGGAACGTGCAAAGGATGAGAAATTGCCTCATTTGGACCAACACTAGACTGTCCACTAGTAAAAAGAGGAAGCAAACTGTCATACAAATCTTTGCAGCTAACTAATGCCTCCTTAGTACATGAAAGTAAGGTCTGAATTGCATCTTCCTTAATGCATATGCGAGACAACCAAAGACACGCAAATGAGCAACAGATGACTTGCAACCATGCTAAGCCTCATATGCAGTGATAGGTTGCAATCCTTTAGTGGGACACCTGTTAAATACATATGTTGCACACATAAAAACATCAAGCCAGAAACTATGCAGTAAAGCTTGACTCTTGACCATACATCTTGCCATGTCCATGAGTGAGCTATTCTTCCTTTCTGAAACTCCATTTTGTTGAGGTGTATATGGCACTGTACACTGCTATTTTATCCCACGTTCAACCAGAAATGCATTAAAATCAAAAGACATATATTCCCCCCTTGGTTAGAATGGAGGGTGCCCATTTTACATGCTGTCAGATTTTCAACCAAAACCAAAAACTGTTTGAAGCACATAAACACTTCCGACTTTGCTTTCAATGGACATGTCCATGCATTCTTGGAAAAATCATCAATGAAAGTCACGAAATAGAGGTAGTTCCCAAAAGAAGGTGTATACATCCCACAACATAAAATGCTAGAAGCAATAATGATGTCACCAACGAATCTCACAACCAAGCTGATCTTGGCTAATGCTTAAATTGATAACATATTTTTCTTGATCTATGACACAAATAAAGCATCCAAAAATATAAAAGAACTACCATCAATAGTAGTTAGAATGATCTTACCAACTCCCACGACATGATAAGAGGATTTGTTGGCACATGTGACAGTATTCCTTGTAGGGGTAGGCTCAAGTGAAGTAAAGAAGCTGCCCTACAAAGTAATATGTTCGGTTGCCCCACTATCAAAGTACCAAACATCCGAGTCTATTGTAGACATACAATGTTCATAAGAAGATGGATCATAACTACAAACAATAGTAAATGCCCATTCTTCATTCTGCACAAGATTTGCAAACTTTGATTTGGGTGTAGAGGTTTCTGCAGCAACCATTCCAACCTCTTTTTTCTTTGCCTCTTTTGTAGCCAGTTTTGAACAACTCTTTATGACATGATTATTTTCTTTATAGTATTTGCAAAACAAATTCTACTTTTCTATTTTCTTCTAGTCTTTTTCATCCTTTTTTTATTGTGTAGAATTAGCATATTTCTGCTTACTAGTAGATGAGCTCCATTTACCTTTGCCATTTTGACTAGCTAGGAATGCTTGATTTGCAACACACATAATGCATCTATTCTGCCTAGGTTGATCTTCCTACAATAGAACAGAGAGTAACTCCTCAAATGTTAAGGCATTCCGATTGTCTTTGATCATCAATCGAAGAGTAGAAGCAAAACTCTCATATGAATCTGGAAGACCATTTAAAACAGTCTGCACAGGTGAACTATGTGGCAAGACTTCTTCAGTAGAAATCAATTGCTCCTTGAAATCTTTGATCTTTGCCAAAAAAATATCCATGGAATCTCCTTCATTCATGTTCTCATTCTTCAAATGTTTTTAGAGGTAAGCAACACGATCCTCCTTGCTTGCCTCATATAAAGTGGTAAGTGTATCCCAAGCATCCTTGGGTTGTTTTGCAGGAGCAAATGTGAAGAATAATGGCACCTTTGACAGACAAGGTTATCAATGCATGTGCATAGAGCATCTCCGCCATCCCAACAAAGTTGCTCTATAGTAGGTGCAACAAGAACTAGAGCAGGAATAGGAACCTGAAGAACATCATCTTCAACACATCTGCATCACCTTTGCTAATTGTATTTGCAATTGTAGTAGGTCATTTTCAACACCCTGCACAATAGTCTACAATCCTTTTGCAACCAATACATGATGCATCATATGTGGTACCATCCAACTTATCCTCAACAACCAACATACAGAATACATCGCTACTTTCAACGATGGCTAGTGACTAAAATACCTTGATGTAGAAAAATGATTGTATCTCAAAAAGTTGAATAGAACTATGCTGTTGAGTTTCGCTAAACCTGTAGCAAAGTTTGAGATGCTTATATTGGCAAACCGAAAATATATCTATATCTATATATATATATATATATATATATATATATATATATATATATATATATATATATATATATATATATATATATATATATATATATATATATATATATATATATATATATATATATATATATATATATATATATATATATATATATATATATATATATATATATATATATATATATATATATTATGTGTATGTGTTTGAAAAAAAAGATGAAATTGCCTGCGCATGCGCTATGATAGTGCCTTTGGAGGCCAAAGCCTACCCAAATTTCAATTTTGACACAACATAGTGAAGCTATTTTGAACTCCTAATCACCTTGAGTATGCTCACCAATTTTTGTGGGATTTTGAGATTGTGACCCGAGGGGGTATCGATGATGCCCTATATGAAGTAGCGACTTGCTCTGATACCAATTGTTGGAGTTTGAGGTCTTTAGAAGCACGCAAACAACACAAGGAAGAAGAAGAAGCTTGGAGCACAACACACAATACTGAAATGTGTTATGAATAGAATATACAGAGATAAGTAATCCATTAGGGTTATTGTTAGCTCACAAAATGGTTGGTTTTGATGCACTAATGTGGTTCTATTTGGCAGGAAAATACGGTTAATTTCAGGTATTTGAAGAGTGGAATTGACGATTGATGAGAAGTATTTGGAGTGTGTAGAGCCCCTCCTACAGACATGAGGCCTGGGGGATATTTGGTGTGGTCTGCTACACCGGTGTATTGGACAGATGATGAGGACGTAGAAATCTGGAAAGAAATGGAGAAATTGACCCGTTCGATCTGTTGGAAGCTTGTGGCAAAGCTTGTTGATGAGTCCACAGGCATTGGAGTTGCCATTTTCCGACTCGGATTGTTATCTTTGTGGTATTGTTCATTGGGTATACAAGAAAAGAGGAGTCACAAGAGCCCACGTCGTCTTATCAAAAAGGAGGGAGTCGATTGGCTAAAAAAATTTTTTGGAAGATAAGGGGGGGCTGTCATTTTTTGATCTATGGCTCTCTTAGCTAGGTTTTTTTCCGTGTGCAGGAACGAAGGAGGAGGAGCTCTGGTTCTTTTTTCTGAAAACCTGTCAATGAAGCATGAAGACGCAACAACCGGAGACATTCTCCTTCATCTTCACACTCTCGTAACCCTTCACCAGGTGGCTGGAAATGTGATAGAAGCTATCTTTACATGAAGATGAAAGTTTGACGAAGAGGAGGAAAGCCAGAGAGAAAGTATTCGGAGGGTGCTTTTGCTTATACAATCTGCTGAAGAATTTTCGAGAGCGCTCTATTCTGCACACTTTACCATAGCGATCGCTGCTGTTCGGAAGGAGAGGAAGTTTTCTATGTTGAGGATCTGACAACCTCTCTCAGTGCCTGTCATTCATGTATGCATTACTATCATCAAATTCTGTAGCTCCGATTGCAACGTTCAAGATCTGATGCACAAAATGCACAATGATTATCGATCACAAGCGGACTTCTTTAATTCATGAATCTGGAGATATACAGTGATTATGAAAGGCTATCTTTATATTGTTCAACTTTTAGGCGCTAATTCTACAGCTGCGACATCCATTCGATATTGATCAATTTGGCGCAATTCTAATGCGTTGGTTTTTTTGACACGTTGCTCATATGAAAAGAATGATGGATGAAATTTATACATTTCGATATTCTAATGGTCTCAACTGTTCCTGATGAGACAGATGAAGAAGTACAAGTTTTCAGATGCTGATGCATTATCTTGCAGAATTTGGTGTTATGCTTGCAGATTATCCAGAAACAAAGAAGGTTTTGTGAGGACTGGACTCCATCGAAGAGGAGGCAAGTCTGAGGTGCGAAAAATGCACAAGGTAGAAGCCATATGATCGCACAATGTTGATCTGTCGATAGAACCGAGATATTACAAGTTGAGTTCTTCAGTAAACTGTCTAGCGCCAGTTACATTGGAGTGAAGGCTATTCTATGCTCTCTGCACATTATGGGTAAACAAAGATGATGCCTTGTTCGAGGGCTACACACACACACACACAGACAAATCAGGTGCTGGTTGATCGAATGGTATGCAGAGTAATTCAGAAGGAATGTCAGGCTGTCGTGAAAACAGTGGTAATTTTTGTGTATTCGTTAAATGAGTAGAACAAAGGGCTTTAAATTATTACTATCGTACATTTGTTTCTTCAGGTTTCGTACTGAATGTAATTGGCTTGAATTGATATACGATGCATAAAAATTTCATGGTGATCAGATCACATAATAAAAAAATTCAACAATCTGATTTCAATCCATATGAATTGCCATGCATGCATGTATGAACCTGTTGTTTTGTTGTCTCGTAAACGATTCTAGGAGTATGATATGCGCAGGTCATCTAGATAATTGCTATGACAATTATGTTCAATTCAAATTTTAACCACAAAGTAAAATCTTTGAGAGAGATGCGATGGCTTAGATGTATAATCAAGGGAACCCTCTTCCATCATAGCAGGGTACTAAAAATCCGAGGATAGCTGAGGTGAAATTGGATTCAGTTAACAATGTTCCAATTGACACTTTAAGCCAACCAAAGTTTATTTTCTTGGCACCCCGTATGCACCCCTAAGCACGCAAGAACCGGACTACAAGAGTGAACCCGACGTGAAAGGAGGGGGTTGAGTGAAGAAAGGGAGGTTACAGGAAGTGACCACTGGAGGTGGATATCCAATCGTGCGCGTTTTCTCACCTCCTCCATCAAAACTTTGGAGTGAACGTGTGGACTTAGGGGAAACCAAAATTGACCTAGTTTTAGGAGAGTTGGGTAAAACATCATTGTGTAAAGGCACTTTTCCTTGGACTTAGAAGCTAATCATTTTGGTGCGTTTGCCAGGAAGCATATGAGCTAGTGCATAGACATAGGAAGAATCCATTGCGAGATAATTGTGGGCTCTAGGTAATCCAAGTAGACCGATTGCGAGGGGTTAAGCAAAATAAAGTCTTCCACAATCATCTTTTCCTTGGGCTTAGGAACCAAACATTTTGGTGCGTTTGCCGGGAATAGCTTGGTATGTCTCTATAAGAGAGTGCTATAGGTTCGCCTAGCACCACAAGTTGGCCGAGCTTGCGGACCCCAAGATCTAGTACATGAGCGAGGGGAGCTCATCGTCAGGAGCAACACAAACTCAAAGAGAGGAACGCGCTCAGAGAAGAGCCCTTGAAAGAGAAAGGAGAAGGTGGGAACCGCCAGGTGAGTGGACCTCGATTGGTTCGAAGAAATCGGCCAAAAACGTGTACTCCCGTAGGAGAGTCGCGAATCAAGTGGAGAAGTTTGAAGGAGGGATCCTGAAGCCACGTGTACTAAATTTCTGGGATCGAAGTGATATTGACATCACACCTCTGTTCGAAATGGCTCAGCGGATTTCGGTTCACTTGGGGGACTTCACCAAGTTTTCAGGACGAAGATCCGGATAGTTTTATCCAGTTGTTTGAGGTTACTTGTGAGGCCAATGACGTAGTTGACCAGGATCAAAGGTTGAGAATTTTTCCGGCTATTCTCCATGATGAGGCAGCCAATTGGTATGGGAATTTGACACCACAAGAGCGTGGAACTTATCAAATGCTCAAGGAAGCCTTCTTGGCAAAGTTTCGACGACAAGGCTTCCAAGATAGATTGGCCCAACAGATGGATTATTTGCGACAGGGAGTCAATGAGAGCATCGATAACTACATTCAGAGAATGGAAACGTTGGTAAGAAAGATGGGCGTGAATGCCCCGAACGATGAGACATTGAAACGAAGATTCATTTCGGGATTGAGAGATCCTACGGCACAGCAGCATATCAGCCTGACAAGACCTGCGACTTTAATGGATGCTAAGGAACAAGCGAGGCTTTGGGAGGAAGTACAATTATGCCAACAAAGGAAGATGGAGCTCTTATACGAGCCAATGGGAGGCCCAAGAACCATACCGATGAAAGATCCGGGCCAAGGAAGTCCCGCATTGACGACTCCAGCTTTTGTAGCTGCCACTAGCACGCCAGGCGAGGTAAAGCCTACGCTAACTGAAGAGCGAATATTGGAGTTGGTCACGCAAGCTATAAAAGCTACCACAATCACCCAGGAAACATACACAGTAAAACCCGAGGTGACTACAAACCCCAATCAAGTGTTTCGATCGAATACATGGTGTGGAAAGTGCCATGGTTACAGCCATTTGGCTTCAGAATGCCCTACAGTCTCGAGAGTATTCACAGATAGATCACCACCTAGGATGCGTTGTACTTTTTGTGGAAGAACAAATCACACAGAGGACCGATGTTACAACAAGAGAGCCTATGAAGAGAGGACCATGAAATCAGGAGATACAAGAGAAAGACCTTACACGGGATTGCCCGCTCAAAGTGTCCCACCTACATCTCGTTGGGAAAACAGACAGACTTATGGATATGGTGCTCAGGGTCAAGGAGGAGACTATCCAAGAGGAGCCGCACGTGATCAAAGAAGAGATGGTCCAATCCAATGCTGGAGATGCCATGGCTTTGGCCATACTCAATCTAGATGTCCAAACGAAAAGAAGCCAATTGATTATACCCCACTATGTAGGTACTGTAGTGGAGAGGGCCACTTTGATGAAGATTGTCCAAAACGAAGAGCTGCCGCCGGCAAGGAAAAAGGACCAGTAGGGTCCTCGAATTATGTTGATACTCAGATGCATTCCACATCGAGAGCTCAAGAGCACATTCCTACAATCGGAGTAGTGTTCAAGACACCGAACCCTCAAGAAGGTTCTAGCTCGTCAATGCACTTTGTGGATGCTTACGAGGCCAAGAAACCACACAAAGATCCAACTGTGGCAGTAGTCACAAGGACTCAAGAGTATTCGAAGAAGAATCCAGGAGGCGAAGGTGAAGAAGGGAGTCAAGAGAAGATCGTTGAGCGTGAAGAGGTAGAAAACCAAGTTGGAGGATTTGCTGAGCAGCAAGAGCTTGAGGATGGGGAAGAGATAGAGATTCTTCCACCAGTGACCAAGGAGTTTATGCCGGGCAGCACCATTCCCTGAAAGACTGAGGGCTCCGAAGTGTAGAAAGGAAAGACAAAGTTCGGAGGAAGTGGACATCGTAAAGCTGCTCGCTCACACGGAAGTCACGCTAGACATTGGCACATTGCTAAAGTGTTCACCTGCCTATAGGAAACAATTCTACAACGAATATATTAAGAAGCCGAGGAAAGCTCGAGAGAAAAAGAGACAAGATAAAGATGTCCAAGGAATCATTCAAAGTATTACGACGCAAATTGATTCGAATGCTCCAGCTGTGACGGTCGAGATTAAAGGATATGCAGTCCCTGGTGCTCAGTTAGATAGTGGAGCCGCAGTCAACTTAATGACTGAGTTCATGATGAAAGCTTTGGGCCTCAACCACATGGAAGAAACGCCGATGTCCTTGAGAATGGCAGATCAAACACAAGTGAAGCCTGCGGGTCTTTTGAAGAATGTAAGCATAGTTGTGGGCGGTTTAGAGTTTAAAGTTGATTATCTGATAGTAAGACCAAGGACCTCAGAGGCTACCTTCTCGATCTTACTTGGACGGCCATGGCTGGTGCAAGCCGAATGTGTGCATGACTGGCGCACAGGTTTTATTTCAATAGGGCCAAAGTCTGATCGGATTCAAATACAAGTATCCCCACCCTCGAGCAACAAGAAGAAGACAATAATAGTCGATGAGATGGAAAAGAAAGAAAAGGAGAAAGCAAGGCACGAGGTTGCACGAGCTAGGTTTTCCTTGAACACGGACACCTACAAGAATCTACTTCAAGACGGGTTCAACTTGCAGCTCTTAAAGAATCAAGACACGAGGATGGGAGAATATCAAAATCCATTGCTCTATAACGACGATTCCGATCACGAATTGCTGGGATGGTTAATACATACAAGAGAATTTGAGTGCTACATGTTGAGTATAGACGCTCGTAAAAACAAACTCAATCCTTGGAGAAGGGAACTTCAAAAGGAGAACTGGAACTGGAGTTAGCTCCGACAATGGAAGTGCAACAGTTGAGAGAAAGAGTTAGAATGCTAGAAGTAGAGATTCTAAAGAGAAGTCGAGAATCGGAAAAGGAAGCGGAAAGTAAAACTAAAGTGCGGGAAGCCATTGCAAAAGCTAAACTTAAGAAATTGGGTGCGGTTGAAAAAGAACAAAATAATGATTTACTGGCTAACCATGCACGCGTGATTGGAGAGCATGTTCCAATCACAGTGTCATCGAGGAATAAGGAATACTCGCGAGAAGCTCAGGTAGAAAAATGGGAAGTTTTTCCAGAAAAGTTCTTGAGCGTGGGGTCAGAGCTACCAGATGAAGTACGAGATTGCATTAAATTGGCACTCAAAAATTTCAGCAAGGCCTTTGCATGGTCATACAATGATCTGAGAGGAATTGATCCCCGAATCTGCCAACATTATATAGATTTGGAAGAAGGCACCCGACCAATATGTCAACGACTCAGGCGGACGAATCCAGTCTACTCAGAATTGATCAAGTTGGAATTGACTAAATTATTGGAAGCAGGATTCATATATCCCATCGCATCCAATGAATGGGTATCACCAATTGTAGTTGTTCCGAAGAAAAATAAGAAAATCCGTATTTGCATAGATTATCGAAAGTTGAATGAGCGCACAAAGAAGGATCACTTCCCCTTGCCGTTTACTGATCAAATCTTGGACAGAGTGGCTGGCCATAAATTGTACTCATTTTTGGATGGTTTCAGCGGGTACAACCAGATCCAAATCCATGAGGAGGATCAATCAAAAACTACTTTCACCACAGAATGGGGTACGTATGCATATCGGGTGATGCCATTTGGATTATGCAATGCACCGGCCACATTCCAGAGAGCAATGATAGCTGCATATCAAGACTACTTGCAGGATTGGATGGAGATATTTCTTGATGACTTTGCGATCAGAGGCGACGATGAAAACATGATGGAGAGGATCGAAGCTATTTTAAGAAGAAGCATCGAAAAAGGCATCGCATTAAATCCTGAAAAGTGTACATTTGGAGTACGAAGAGGATTGCTTTTGGGACATGTTATTTCCGAAAAAGGAATCGCGGTTGACGAGGATAAAGTGGAAAAAATTGGACAACTTCCACCTCCACAAAACTTGCGGCAACTCAGAGGATTCTTGGGGCATGTGAATTATTATCGACGTTTTATATTAAATTTTGCATCAATAGCGGCACCACTGACGAATCTTTTGAGAAAGGACCAACAATACCAATGGACTGGAGAGTGTCAAGTTGCATTCGACTCGATCAAGGAGAGATTGATAAATGCACCGATCTTGGTAGCACCCGACTGGACGAAAGAATTGCATGTGCATACCGACGCTTCTCATACTGCGGTTGGAGTAGTGCTATGCCAAGCCGATGAAAAGAAGTTGGATCACCCTATTTATTACGCAAGTCGCAATTTGAATAACACTGAGAGGAACTACACAACTACGGAGAAGGAATGCCTATCGATGATCTTTGCGGTAAACAAGTATCGGCATTACCTGATGGGAAAACATTTCACGTTTTATGTGGATCATGAAGCCCTAAAGTACATCATTAATAAACCCGAGCTATCAGGGCGATTGATGAGGTGGATGCTACTCCTCCAAGAATTTCAGTTCACAGTGGTAACCAAACCAAGCAAAGCACATATATTGGCTGACCATTTATCTCGAATAGTTAATGAGGAGCCAATCTCTGGTGTGCCCGACGATGCTCCTGATGGGCATCTATTCCAGGTTGATGCTAAAGTACCTTGGTATGCCGACTTCGTGAACTTCTTATGCACCACTAAATATCCGCCAGGAGCAAGCAAGAGAGAGAAGCAAAAACTGTTAGCATTGGTGAAGCACCATAGCATCATTGGTGGGCAGCTCTATCGGTATTTTGTACATGAAAGCCTTTATCGGAGATGTCTCGAGGAAGAAGAAGCAACCCTCGTGTTGAGAGCATTACATGATGAACCCTGCGGTGGGCATTTTGCTGGTGAACTGACGGCAAGAAAGATTTTATTGGCTGGGTATTGGTGGCCAACGCTGTTCAAAGACTCGCACACATACTATAAGAAATGCGACAAATGCCAACGAATGGGCAAACCCACATTAGCACATGTAGCTCCTCTTACGTCGGTGCTGGCTCTTAAGCCGTTTGAGAAATGGGGAATTGATTTTGTGGGGCCTATTGATCCTCCCTCATGACGAAGATCCAATAGGTATATCTTGGTTTGTACTGACTATGTTACCAAGTGGGTAGAAGCCAAAGCTCTGAAGACTGACCGAGCTGTGGATGTAGCTAAATTTTTGTATGAACAAATTATCACTCGATTTGGATGCCCGTTGGAAATAGTAAGTGATAGAGGAACCCATTTTGTCAACGAACTGATCGAAGAATTAATGGAATTATATAAGATCAAACATAGAAAAAGCACTCCATATTACCCGAGGGCAAATGGACAAGTGGAGGTCACCAACAAGGTGCTGGAACAGATTCTGACAAAGACAGTAGCTGTGCATAGGAGAGACTGGGATGAGAGACTTTTGGAAGCATTGTGGGCGTATAGAACATCCTACCGAGTGACGACAAAGAGCACTCCGTTCTCCCTAGTATATGGCGAGGAAGCCATCTTTCCCATCGAAAAAGAAGTGCCGACATTAAGAGTGGCCATTGAGGCTAGGATGGGAGAGGAAGAGTCATTGAAGGAAAGGTACATACAACTAGTCAAGCTGGAAGAAAAGAGACTCATCGCACAACAAAGTTTGGAAGCTATTCAGAAGAGACGTAAGGAGAGGCATGATAAGAATCTCAAGACCTATGTGATTCAAGAAGGGGATTTGGTGCTAGTTTATGATAGTAAATATTATAAATTCCCGGGGAAGTTACAGACAAGATGGGCAGGACCGTTTAAGGTGGTGGAACTCAATTCCAATGGTTCCATGCAAATTCAAGATTTAGGAGGAGAATATGCTCCCGTGAAGATTAACGCGCTTAGAGTTAAACCATATTTCACGTGACATTAGGACGGGAGAAGCTAGACGAGATCCAAGCAGAAGGACGAAGTAGACTCCTTGTACATACATGTATAGTTATATATATATATATATATATATATATATATATATATATATATATATATATATATATATATATATATATATATATATACATATATATATATATATATATGCGCATATGTTAGTTATAATTTTTGTTGTCATAAATATTATCCTGTGCTAGCTCAAGAATTTTGGACTTCTAATATTTTTTGTGTTATGCAGAGACTGTTAGAGCCTAAGTAACAAAATGGCAGACCAAATAACGCAACTCTACTTGTACGAGCTAAGGATATATTTCTTGGACCAAACATTCACCCGCATGGACATAGATGTCGACGACTTTGAGACGGAATATGATGTAGAGGAAGCGCATTGGCCGGTATGCTTTATAAACCAGGGTTTGGGTGTTGCATTTTACATTGAGTGTTTTGAGGAATGCCTGACTCGACATGTAGGATGGGCAGGAGATCGATATTACTATTTCGATCCTTCGAGGGAAATGCCTAACGAGGAAAACGATATCACGTGGGCTTGGGCAGATGTGCTAACAATAGGAAGTAATGACGGAGCTCCTGAAGTTGAGCCTGACTCGCCCTAGGGAAGTTGTCGAGATGCGAGTACGATGTGAGACTACATGATACATCCCAGAGACCCACATTCTAGATCGTCCAAGGATAGGTATACGAGGGACTAAGGCATAGCCGGCTGTAGTTACCTAGTGAAAAGTCAAATCGATGAATACATATGTAGTGTCTGTAATTGAGAGAATGGAGTGAAGAGGTGGTTGATCTGTCAAAGGCTAGAGTGTATATGTTTGCATGTACGTGTGGGAACAGTGGGAAAAATCCCTTTCTTCCTCTCCCTAATTCTCAGGACTTGGGTGAATTAATTAACTAAAAAAAAAAAAAAGGGAAAAAAGAAAAGAAAAGAAAAAATTTGTGTTGCTGTGATCGTACCAATGCGCTATGGTGGGCTAGTAGGTGGGTGGATTTATCCTAGCCGGGTGGTTAGGACCACGAGCCGCAGCTAGTTTCGCCATAGGCTTGGGATGTATATGTTTGTGTCCTCGCTACACGCCATAACGGGTTGGTAGGTAAGTGGAACCATTGTGGCCGGGCGGTCACAACCATGAACCGCATCCAGCTTCGTTATGGGTTAGCTGAGATATGTTATGTGTTATCATTGTGTGTTTGTGTGTTGTGTGCTGCATTGCATTGGTAGATGGGTGGAATCAACCTGATCGGGTGGTCAGGTCCACGAATCGCATCCAGTGACAATGTAGGCCAACGTGTGATTAAAATGAAATTTACCTATGAAATTATTCCCCACTCCTGAGAGGGAGAGAGAGAGAGGAGAGGGCGATGATCGCCTGGAAGGGAACGTTATTTGCTTGTGTGAATGGTATGTGATGGCTTATGACAGATCGGCTCACTTTGAATCAACATTCTTGAAGGCACGGAGACTGTATATGTACTTATGGATGAGGCTTTAGCGAGGTAATGCAACGGTCTTGCTTTACAACTTGTGTGCTCTATCCGAGGGTTTTCCAGTGTGGGGGGACACTCTAGGGTTTTTATGTAGGTCTTGACTTGTACTCGAGTCTAGATGGCTTTTTTAGGACGACGATGGGGATTCTTCGGGAACGTCTAGTCATGGAATAATTGTACATAGCGAATAGTAGGTGCAATAATGGGGTATGCATTTTGGGTATGTTGCATCTCCGATTGAATTCATTTCAGTTGTTGTTTATTTCGGTATTTTCTTTTCTGTTTTCCGCAATGGTAGTTGCATGTGTAGAACATGGGCAGGTATGCATGTGTTATTTTGGTTGAGACCGTTTTCATAATGGAATGCACGAACAATTTGATGCATGTCGGAAATGGAATTGCATATATGTGCATATGCTTGGATCATTTTGGAAGTGATTGATTTGTATGTATTCATGAGTGATTTTTTTTGAGCACTAATAGCTTCGATGAGTGCAGGTTCAGTGGAAGTGACGGCTTGATGAAAAGGTATGCAACCGAGTTATAAATTGACATGTTCATGGTTGTTTGGATTTTATTGCAGCATGTAGTGGCTCGTCGAGGACGACTTCGCAAATAAGAAGAGGGGAGTATGTTAGCTCACAAAATGGTTGGTTTTGATGCACTAATGTGGTTCTATTTGGCAGGAAAATACGATTGATTTCAGGTATTTGAAGAGTGGAATTGACGATTGATGAGAAGTATTTGGAGTGTGTAGAGCCCCTCCTACAGACATGAGGCCTGGGGGATATTTGGTGTGGTCTGCTACACCGCTGTATTGGACAGATGATGAGGACGTAGAAATCTGGAAAGAAATGGAGAAATTGACCCGTTCGATCTATTGGAAGCTTGTGGCAAAGCTTGTTGATGAGTCCACAGGCATTGGAGTTGCCATTTTCCGACTGGGATTGTTATCTTTGTGGTATTGTTCATTGGGGATACAAGAAAAGAGGAGTCACAAGAGCCCACGTCGTCTTATCAAAAAGGAGGGAGTCGATTGGCTAAAAAAAATTTTGGAAGATAAGGGGGGGCTGTCATTTTTTGATCTATGGCTCTCTTAGCTAGGTTTTTTTTCGTGTGCAGGAACGAAGGAGGAGGAGCTCTGGTTCTTTTTTCTGAAAACCTGTCAATGAAGCATGAAGACGCAACAACCGGAGACATTCTCCTTCATCTTCACACTCTCGTAACCCTTCACCAGGTGGCTGGAAATGTGATAGAAGCTATCTTTACATGAAGATGAAAGTTTGACGAAGAGGAGGAAAGCCAGAGAGAAAGTATTCGGAGGGTGCTTTTGCTTATACAATCTGCTGAAGAATTTTCGAGAGCGCTCTATTCTGCACACTTTACCATAGCGATCGCTGCTGTTCGGAAGGAGAGGAAGTTTTCTATGTTGAGGATCTGACAACCTCTCTCAGTGCCTGTCATTCATGTATGCATTACTATCATCAAATTCTGTAGCTCCGATTGCAACGTTCGAGATCTGATGCACAAAATGCACAGTGATTATCGATCACAAGCGGACTTCTTTAATTCATGAATCTGGAGATATACAGTGATTATGAAAGGCTATCTTTATATTGTTCAACTTTTAGGCGCTAATTCTACAGCTGCGACATCCATTCGATATTGATCAATTTGGCGCAATTCTAATGCGTTGGTTTTTTTGACACGTTGCTCATATGAAAAGAATGATGGATGAAATTTATACATTTCAATATTCTAATGATCTCAACTGTTCCTGATGAGACAGATGAAGAAGTACAAGTTTTCAGATGCTGATGCATTATCTTGCAGAATTTGGTGTTATGCTTGCAGATTATCCAGAAACAAAGAAGGTTTTGTGAGGACTGGACTCCATCGAAGAGGAGGCAAGTCTGAGGTGCGAAAAATGCACAAGGTAGAAGCCATATGATCGCACAATGTTGATCTATCGATAGAACCGAGATATTACAAGTTGAGTTCTTCAGTAAACTGTCTAGCGCCAGTTACATTGGAGTGAAGGCTATTCTATGCTCTCTGCACATTATGGGTAAACAAAAATGATGCCTTGTTCGAGGGCTACACACACACACAGACTAATCAGGTGCTGGTTGATCGAATGGTATGCAGAGTAATTCAGAAGGAATGTCAGGCTGTCGTGAAAACAGTGGTAATTTTTGTGTATTCGTTAAATGAGTAGAACAAAGGGCTTTAAATTATTACTGTCGTACATTTGTTTCTTCAGGTTCCGTACTGAATGTAATTGGCTTGAATTGATATACGATGCATAAAAATTTCATGGTGATCAGATCACATAATAAAAAAATTCAACAATCTGATTTCAATCCATATGAATTGCCATGCATGCATGTATGAACCTGTTGTTTTGTTGTCTCGTAAACGATTCTAGGAGTATGATATGCGCAGGTCATCTAGATAATTGCTATGACAATTATGTTCAATTCAAATTTTAACCACAAAGTAAAATCTTTGAGAGAGATGTGATGGCTTAGATGTATAATCAAGGGAACCCTCTTCCATCATAGAAGGGTACTAAAAATCCGAGGATAGCTGAGGTGAAATTGAAACCAATTAACAATGTTCGAATTGACACTTTAAGCCAACCAAAGTTTATTTTCTTGGCACCCCGTATGCACCCCTAAGCACGCAAGAACCGGACTACAAGAGTGAACCCGACGTGAAAGGAGGGGGTTGAGTGAAGAAAGGGAGGTTACAGGAAGTGACCACTGGAGGTGGATATCCAATCGTGCTCGTTTTCTCACCTCCTCCATCAAAACTTTGGAGTGAACGTGTGGACTTAGGGGAAACCAAAATTGACCTAGTTTCAGGAGAGTTGGGTAAAACATCATTGTGTAAAGGCACTTTTCCTTGGACTTAGAAGCTAATCATTTTGGTGCGTTTGCCGGGAAGCATATGAGCTAGTGCATAGACATAGGAAGAATCCATTGCGAGATAATTGTGGGCTCTAGGTAATCCAAGTAGACCGATTGCGAGGGGTTAAGCAAAATAAAGGCTTCCACAATCATCTTTTCCTTGGGCTTAGGAACCAAACAGTTATAGGCATATATATAAGCCTAGGGAAAAAAATCTCCTAAAGAGTGAAAAAAGTGCTCTAGCAATCCTCGTGTGTCCATACACACATCAATATCAAAATATATCAACAAGCTCCACATGCATGGACTAACAAGTATTTTTCAAAATTGATAGATGAGGTATCATCAAGTAAGGGAGTTCCATTTCAATTTACATTGCAAGAATAAAGTCATATTTCTACTTTTATTGTGTATAATAGCGAATGCATGCAAGCATTTATTAATGAGTATGAACAAGAACTTCAAAATCTCTGAATTAGAAAAAGGACAAACAAAAGATATAGACATAATCTTGATAGTAATGGGAATACATTATATATATTCTTTGACAAATCATCTATATACTTGTATGCAGTGAGTCAATGCAAGTAATGAGCCAATCTCATATGAGAAGCAAGCGTTAATGATAGGTTGTGAAAGAAAGGTATTTTTTCTACTAATTATTTATTTATTATTTTATTCTTGCATATATCTTTATATTTTTTTATCTTCTAATAATTTATTTATTATTGAATCCCAAATGTTCACTAATATGTGGGCTTATGGATAGTATATCAGAATCAAAGGTATTGATTCTTTGTGTAAAACAAAAGATTCTAGCATTATTGCTTCTTTCAAGCAATTATCACGTGCTAGTTCAAAAGATATGAACATTATAGGCATCTAACTTGGTATGTAGGGTCTTTTGTTGGTATCTACAAAATATTATTTCATATCTTCAAATAGGTGAACAAAATTTATATTTTTTATAATATACTTTATTATTCTTTTAAGCACATAATAATGAGGTTTTTTATATTTTAATAGGTTATTTTGAAGGTTGATTGGTTTTGACCGAGTATAAATGTAATAATTCCATATTGAGAAGGGAATTATTTGGGTTTTGGATGATTGAATCTTTGAAAATAATGTGATTAACAAAAGAATTGTATATTCTTCGTAGGTAGATTGAACAAGTATTTTTTTATAAAAATCATGATGCTCATCCTTGGTGGTATTCATGTTCAATCTAGAGGTGGATCATTGTTTGAAAACTTCGTTGTTAAGAGAGATCAAAGAACATCACATTGATGATTCATCATCAATATATTTATTGACATCTCAGAGAGAAATTTAGAATAATTCTACATGACAATGATAATAATCTACTTGATTAGAACAATAATACTATGTGCTAATTCTAGAGATGATGAAGAGGAACTACAAAAAATTGATATTAGTCCATCAATGATGATGTATTTTACGAGAACATAGATTTAAGAATAGAAGAAATGATAGAAATCAATAAAGATGATGAAGATGAGACTATATTGATGTCTTACCAAAATGATGATAATAATGAAAATACATGATTATATCAGAGAGTAGATTACCCTCTATTCAATTGGAATACAAAATGAATCTCACCATATAGATGAAATATGTTCTTGTAGGTTAGAACATGAGGCTCAGAGGTATGCCTAAAGTGTTGTATATAGCTTTATTTATTAGGAAAGAGCTTCAATTTTTCCCAAAGAGTTCTAGAGCCTTCTAACTTGAGTTAACGATCATTAAATTGAGTCTAAAGAGACATAACTCGAGTGATGAGTACACCTACCACTAGTGCACCAAAAGTAAATGGCACAATTTCTCCTATATTCTACATAAGAATTTGCAAGCCCAATATGACAGGTAGTTCATGCATTTATGATAGCCAAAAATGCATACCAATTCATCAATTGCAAATTTAAATGGTGTTTTGAATCATTTGGATGGGCATCAAACAATAAATTTCCCTCTATTCATTTGAAATACGAGTTGAATCCCACATCATAGATGAAAAAAATGTAATTTTAAGTTAGAACATGAAGCTTGGGGGTATGGCTACAACTTTGTATATACATTTATTTTCAAGGAAAAAAATATTCCCCATGTGTGTATGCATGTGTATGTGCATGTGTATATGAATGAATGTGCATGTGTGTATATAACTATGTAGATGGATGTATGTGTGATATATGCATATGCATATATGCACATATGTATGCATATGTATATGCACGTGTATATGTATGCATGTTTAGTATGCATATGTGTGTGTTTGATGTGTATGTATGTGTGTGCATGTGTGCAATATATGCATGCATATGTATGTAAGCATGTGGGGATGTGTGTGTGATGTGTATGTAGGTGCATGTGTGTTTGACATATATGTGTATGTGCATGCATTTATAAATGTATATGTATCTATATGTAAGCATGTGTGTATAATGTGTACATATCTACATGTGTTTGATGTATATGTATGATGTGTATGTATGTATATGTGTATTATGATCATCGTTGATTTGAGTAGCAGATGCTTTTGGCATATTTTGGTGTTGGTCAATCTTCTCCCACCACCATCTTCACTAAGAGTCAGAGCACATTGGTAGTTGTGAGGAACCTTGTGTTCCATGCTCGCATAAAGCACATTGAAGTGTGTTACGTTTAAAAATTTTTAAACATCAAAGTACAAAAGAAAGTGATGAGACCTCCCAAGATCTTCAAAAGATGAAACAAATATTTCCAAACTTCAGAAATCAAACTTTCCTCAAAACTTTCAAGAAAACAGAAATAGGTGACTGTAGCAAAATAACCATCACAAACTCTATGAACACAATTTCTCAACACTAATCATATATTTTGAACGTAGACTCTGAGTATCATGCTTTGCAAACAAAAAACGTCAAAAAAGGTGGAGTATAGCTCTCAAACAAATAGCTTGAAGTCAAGGTATGTAGAGGTCTGCAACAGCAAGGTATGACTAACTATCTGAATTGAAACTTGATGTACAGCAGCAAGAAAACTTAAAAATCTATGGAAAATTTTGATATAGACAGGAAGTGTGAGAACTAAGGAAACTCCTCCAAGTGAAATCACTCAAAAAGACCTCATAACAACTGAGATATGAAAGTTTGAAAAGAGGTATGTCTCGAATGAGACACCGGATAGACACAAGAAAGAAGATCTTCAAAAATGCCTACTTGCACAGGGTTTTCTCATTGTAAATTGTAGAAAAGCTGATGTACTTATATAGTACAAGTTGTAAGCTTCGCAACACAACAAGAATCACTCAATTTGACCACCTACACTAAGAGAACCACGCTTTTTATTGAGAGGTTGTCAACAAAAGTGCCTTCCTTGTCTAAAAATAGACACCTCTACTTTCCTTCTTACTTTATCTACTTTTACTCTAAATTTGGAGATGTGAGCACCTGCACATATTATTTCTCATAACTAATAAGATCCACAAGCTTCCATATACTATTTTTAATAACTAATAAGATCCGCAAGACTAAGAAACTACTTTAGAGCTTGTTTTTATGTAATATTGCCCCCCTCAAGCTCTAAATCCAAAGCTTTGACTCCAAGTAGAACTTTGATTCGCTTGAGCTTCTGAGCATCCACTGCTTTTGTAAGTATGTCTGCTAATTGATCTTTAACTCCAGCATGTTGAATATCAATACCTTCATCCACCACCTTCTCTCGGATATAGTGATAGTGCACTTCAATGTGTTTTGTTCTTGCATGGTACACTGGATTAGACGCGAGCTATAATGAACTTACATTATCTCCAAAGAGAAGTGGACATGTTGTAGATAGATTCATATCTTCATAAAGCTTCAAATACCACATAATCTCATATGTTGCATTTGTAAGGCTTCTATATTCAGCTTTTGTGCTTGAAAGCGCTACTGTATGTTGTTTTTTACAACTCCATGAAACTAAATTATTATTTGCAAATATCAGATATCCACCTGTACTCCTTCTGTCATCCTTATTTTCAGTCCAATCTACATCACTGTATGCTTTCAAATCCATACCTTCATTGAGACAATGTACTTACGCTAAATGTAATATCCGGCCTTGTTAAAGTTGCATATATAAGAGAACCAATCAAAGAAATATAGATAAGTGGATCTTCTAAAGGTTCACCGTCTTCAACACTGTACTTCACATTGGGTTCCATCGAATTACTGATACTCTTGCAATGCTCCATGCCATATTTCTTTAACAAATCTGAAATATACTTCCTTTGTAGAAGATATACACCATCGTCCTTCTTCATAACTTCGATTCCAAGAATGTATGTTAGTCCTCCTAAATCTGAAATTTTAAATTCAGATCCAAGCTCTACTTTGATCCTGGCTATCTCACCTTCATTGTTTCCTGTTATTATCAATTCATCCACATAAATTGAGATATAAACAATCAATGATCCTTCAACCTTAACATACAAAGAAGTATCTCCATTTGAACACCCGTATCCCTGCTTTTCAAGAAACTTTACCATTCTAAAATTCCAATCCCTTGGAGCCTGCTTAAGACCATACAATGCTTTCAAGAGTTTACATACATGTGTAGGCTTCTTGGGATCTTCATAACCTATTGGTTGCTCCATGTACACATCTTCTTTTAAATCACCATCGAGAAATGCATTTTTTATATCTAATTGATAAAGATTCCATACCTTGCTTGTAGCAACACCTATTAATGTCCTTATTGTTGATATCTTGGCAACAGGAGAAAATGTCTCCTCATAATCGATGTCATAACTCTATGCATAACCTTTACAAACAATCCTTGTTTTATATCTACTTATTGAACCATCACTATTTCTCTTTATTATGTACACCCATTTGTTACCAATTACCTTCATGTTAGGTTGCCTTAGAACTAAACTCCGTGTATTGTTCTCATACAAAGCTATCATTTCTTCATCCATTGCTTTAACCCATTTCTTTACCTTTGATGCTTCTTTAAAAGTTGTTGGTTCTTGCTCCTCAAGAAGTTTTTCCATATAAGCTTCATGAGAAAATCTTTGTGGTTGCCTTCTTTCTCTTACTGGATACATTGATTGACTTCTTATCCTACCATGCTTTTCTTGCCTTTGAGTTTGAGTTCTTCTTGACGTAGAACCTTCAATTTCTTCTTCCTGTGACTCAATTTCCTTTGAGATCAAATTAAGAATTTTCTTCAACTTTTGATTGGGGGGGAGTTATCTCTTCATGTGTAATCTGACTTTCTGGTAAGCTTGGAGAACTTGGCTCTTCTTCATGACTTCTTGTAGTTTCTTCTTCATTTACCTGCACTTCATGTTTATACCAAGATTTATCTTCATGAAAAATAATATCTCTCGAAACAATTACCTCTCCCGTATCTGGGTTTACACATCTATGTCCTGGTTGCCTTGCTGCCATACCAATAAAAACCATTTTTTGTGACCTTGGATCCAACTTTGACCTTAACTGTTGTGGAACATGAACAAAACATATGCTTCCAAAAATTCTACAGTTAGAAATATCTAGTTTTGATCCATAAAACAATTCATAAGGTGCTTTTTGTACATGACTTTGAATACGTGGTAACATGTTCATCACATAAACTTCCATATTGCATGCTTTAGCCCAAAAAGTAAGTGGTAAGTCCTTTTCATTTAACATACACCTACCCATCTCCAAGATAGACCTCGGCCATACCATTTTGTTGAGGTGTGTATCTATTTTTGTCTCCTTTTTAGTTCCTTCTTCCTCCAACAATGCAAGAAACTGATTAGAAAAGTACTCACCTCCTCCATCTTATCTCAATCTTCTTATGCTTCGACCTGTTTGCTTTTCAACCAATGATTTAAACTTCTTGAACATATCAAACACTTCGGATTTGTATTTCATAAAATAAATGAATGTAAACTTTGAGAAGTCATCAATAAATGTTACAAACTACTTGCTACCTGCCATGGAATCTTCTTGAGATGGACCCCATACATCAGTATGAATCAAGTCCAAAATACCTCTGCTTTGCAATCTTGCTTTTGAAAAAGGACTTCGTACTTGTTTTCCAAACTGACATGCCTCACAAAAAAAATCCAAATCTTGCTTAGGTAGTTGTGGTAAATCTTCAACCAATGATTTCTTTGCAATATCCTTTAACATGTCAACACCGATGAGTCATAATCTTTTATGCCATAAGTCTAATTGACTTACTTGAGTCCCATTAACCATTGTATAACCTGCATAATCTGGAACTTCAACTTCATAAGTATATAATATGTTTACCTTTTGTCCTTTTATAATAAAATTTCCATCCTTCTTCTGATAAGCTTGCCACTGATTATTGTCAAAATCGACCTTCACTCATTGTCCTCCATCTGTCCAACTGAAATCAAATTTCTTGTAATAGTAGGAATAAGCAAAACATCTCTAAGAGTTACATGTTTATTAAGTGGACAATCACCAATGTAAACTACTTCATGCTTAGTACTATCTCCTATAGCAACTGTGACTCTTGAATCTGGCTTGTGTAAGTTCATAAACATGTTCATGTTATGACTCATGTGGTTTGAGCAACCACTATCTACATACCAAGTTTTGTTCTTTACCTTCCTCTTATGTGTCTCTGTATGCATAGCCATAAGAATGTTTTCATTCTGTGTCTGAGCCTCCTTTTGCACTATGTTGTTGTTTTGATGCATGTGATCTTGGCCTCTTCCTCTTTGTCATCCTCTAAAACCACCTCTTCTATTTGGGTTGGAGAAGTAATCCTTGGCATAATGACCAACTTTACCACAATAATGGCAAGTAAAGTTACCTTGATGATTTGGTTGAGTCTATTGACTTTGTTGTGTTGTTCTTCCTCCTCTAGTCACATTAAAGCTTCCTCTTCCTCTTGCATTGTTGTTGAATCTTCCTCCTCCTCTCCAATTTCCTCTACCTCTTCATCTATTTGATGAAGTATAAAGAGCTTGTCCTTGACTACCTCTTTGTGAATGATAAGAGTTGCCACCTTCTATGTTGATTTCTTCAGTCATCATGAGCGTTTGTCAATCTTCAAAGGATGGTAGATTCTCTTGAGTCATGATAGACGTAATGAAAGACTTCCATCTTTCATCTTCTTTCAAGCCATTTAACATGCTATTAAACTTTATATCCTCACCAAGAGATGCATTAATAGAGGTTAATGCTTCAATAAGAGATTTTACCTCAAGAACATAATCATTAACTGGTTGTCGTGGCTTCTTTTTTACTCTTGTCAGCTCATCAATAAGTTGTGTTTGCCTCGCTCTGTTGGTAGTTGCAAATAACCTTTCTAGAGACTCCCACGCCTCTCTACTAGTATTCAAACCTCTTATATGCACAAGCATAGTATTTGAAATTATTTGTGATATAATAAATAGAACTCTTCTGTCTCTTTCAATCCATTCTTGCTCTCTTGCTCGATCTGCTTGTGTAGGAGCTTCTGGTAATATCGGTTTCACTTCTGTACATGTTATCAATCTCCAAAGACCTTTAGACATGAGATAAGACTCCATTCTAAATTTCCGCATGGGATAATTTCTCCCATCTGATAACTTCTCAACCAATGCAATCAAATCTCTCATGTTGAATTGTTATAAACAAAGAAGAGAATTCAATAAGTTGTATAAAAGATTTGATAAAAAAACAAAAGCTTTGATACCACAATGTTATGTTTACAAATTTGTAAACATCAAAGTACAAAAGAAAGTAATGAGACCTCCCAAGATCTTCAAAAGATCAAAAAAATATTTCCAAACTTCAGAAATCAAACTTTCCTCAAAACTTTCAAGAAAACAGAAATAGGTGATTGTAGCAAAATAACCATCAGAAACTCTCTGAACATACTTTCTCAACATTAATCATATATTCTGAAAGTATACTTTGCGCAACATGCTTTAGAAACAAAAAATATCAAAAAAGGTGGAGTGAAGCTCACAAACAAATAGCTTGAAGTCAAGGTATGTAGAGGCTTGCAACAGCAAGGTATGACGAACTGTCTGAATTGAAAACTGATGTATAACAACATGAAAACTTGAATATCTATAAAAATTTTTGATATACATAGAAAGTGTCAGAGCTAAAGAAACTCCTCCAAGTGAAATCACTCAAAAAGACCTCATAACGACTGAGATATGAAAGTTTGAAGCGAGGTATGTCTCTGATGAGACACCGAATAGACACAAGAAATAAGATCTTCAAACACGCCTACTTGCATGGGGTTTTCTCATTGTAAATTGTAGAAACACTGATCTAATTATATAGTACAGGTTGTAAGCTTCGCAACACAACAAGAATCACTCAATTTGGCCACCTACACTAAGAGAACCACTCTTTTTATTGAGAGGCTATCAACAGAAGTGCCTTCCTTGTCTAAAAATAGACACCTCTCCTTTCCGTTTTAATTTTATCTACTTTTACTCTAAATTTGAAGATGTGATCACCTCCACATATTATTTTTCATAATTAATAAGATCCACAAGCTTCCATATACTATTTTTAATAACTAATAAGATCCACAAGACTAAAAAACTACTTTAGAGCTTGTTTTTATGTAACAAAGTGCACTTACATTATGTCAGGGAGAGGTTCTCTACTAGAGATATCAGTTTGGCACATGTGCCCACACAGGATAACATTATAGATCTTTTCACAAAGGCTATGCCTTATGAGAAGTTTGAAGCTTTTCGCAAAGCTTTGTGCTTACTTCCATTTTTGTATAGATCTCTTTCCACATAGCTTGGCACTTCTTTATACATGAGTGTCAGCTCCTTATTCACTGCATCACTCCCAGGGGGGATTTTGTTGGAGTTAGACATCTATGAAAGCACGCGAACAACACAAGGAAGAAGAAGAAGGTTAGAGCACAACACACAATAGTGAATGTATTACTAGAGAATATACAAAGATAAGTAGCCCATTAAGGCAATAGGTGTATATACAAGCTGTGGGAAAAAAACCTCCTAAAGAGGGAAAAAAGTGTCTGAGTGGTCCTAAAGTGTTCACACATATCGCTATCTAAATATATCAACAAATCCCCCCTGGGAGTGATGCGGTGAACAAGTAGCTGGCATTCATGTATAAGGAAGTGTCGAGCTATGTGGAAATCACTCCAAAAAAGGAAGTAAGCTCAAAGCTTTGCGGAAAGCTTCAAACTCCTTCCTAGGCAGAGCCTTCGTGAAAAGGTGTGCAATGTTCTCTTGCGTGGGCACATATGCCAAGCTGATCTCCCCAGCAAAGAACCTCTCCCTGACATAATGATAATGCACCTCAATGTGCTTAGTGCGAGCATGGAACACATGGTTCCTCGCAATTGCCAATGCACTCTGACTCTCAGTATAGATGGTGGTGGCAGAAGACTGACCAACACCCAAATCAGCCATAAGGTGTCTGAGCCACACACACTCAACAGTCATTATGAAAGCTGCCCTATACTCAGCCTCACAACTAGAAGTGGCTACAGTAGGCTAGAAGTGGCCACAGTAGGCTGCTTCTTTCTCAACCAAGATATACATGAGCTACCAAGCATGAAGCAAAAGCCACTAGTGGACACACGAGTGTCATAGCAACCAGCCTAGTTTGAGTCAGATTAATTATCAAAATCTGGCGGTAGTGATCCCCCCTTGGGATAAAACAACCCAAGTAGCCGAGTACCACTCAAGTAGCGAAAGATGCTTAATCGCGTGCCAATGCTTAACACCTGGGCAATGCATAAACCTTCTCATCTGTGAGACAACAAAATGAATATCTGGCCGAGTAATGCATAAGTAAATCAGGCATCCAACAGCCTGCTGATAGAGGACAGCATCAAATGCATCTCCAACATCATGAAGACTCAATTGTAAGCATGTCTCCATAGGAATGGCAATAGGCTTATAGTCTTCAAGGCCAAAACGCTGCAATAATGTGTCAATATATTTCGTTTGACACAAAGCCATTCCACCATTAATTTGCATAAACTGAATGCCCAAATAGTGATGCAAATGCCCCAAATCAGACATCTCAAATGAGGCATGCAAATCAGGCTTAAAATCAAGAATATGCTTCTCAATAGGACCAATGAGTACCATGTCGTAAACATAGACAACAATGATCAAAAGCATATCACTAGCACGCTTAACATATAAGGTGCTTTCAGTTAGAGTGTTCTCAAAACCATGTGCAATCAGATAGGCATGTATCTTCTCATACAAAGCATGTGGTGTTTGCTTTAAACCATATAATGTCTTCTTTAACTTGCACACTTGGTTTTCATGCCCTTTCTGCACAAAGCCACGGGGCTGAAAAACAAACACTTCTTCATGCAAGTCACCATTCAGAAATGTTGTTTTAATGTCCAATTGATGTACATTCCAAGCATGATGAAGTTGCAAGTGCATGGATGCTACAAACAGTAGTCATTCGGCAAGTAGGAGCAAAGGTTTCATCAAAATCAATGCCTCTTTCCTGTGCATTATGCATCAGCTTGTATACCTAGTTAGTACCAATGGCCTTCTCGCCAGGAGGCAAGTCACATAGAGACCAAGTACCATTCTTCATTATAGCATCATATTCAAATTGCATAGCATCCATCCAATTTTCTAAATTTTGTGCTTCATCAAATGAAACAGGCTCATTCTCATCATAGAGATTAGATCTAGCCATAGCATAGCAATCTGATGCAAAAGAGGCACTATGAGAGCCTGAATGAGTACGATATGACAGAGGTTTATCTAATTTGCTATCATGAAAAGTCTGCACCAATCATTTTGGCATAGTTTTTGCCTCCTCAATATCATTTCTCTCATCAACAAGTGCATCATGTAAATCTGCATCAGAAATGGGATGATCTGCATCATCACATGAAACGTGCAAAGGCTGAGAAGTTGCCTCATTAGGACTAGCACTAGACTATCCACCTGTAAAAAGAGGCAGCAAAGTATCATACATGTCTTTGGAGCTAACAGATGTCTCCTTAGTACATGAAAGCAATGGCTGAATAGCATCTTCCATGAAAACAACATCACGGCTAACCAGAATGCATTTAGTCTGTGGATGATATAGACGATAGCCTTTACTTTCAGAACTTTACCCAACAAAAATATATTTTACTGCTTTATCATCCAATTTTCTACAATGTTGTTCAGGCACTAATGCATATGCCAAACAACCAAAAACACGCAGATGAGCAACAGATGGCTTGCGATCATGCCAAGCCCCATATGGAGTGATAGACTGCAGCACTTTAGTGGGATACCTGTTAAGTACATATGCTGCACACATGACAGCCTCAAGCCAGAAACTATGTGGTAAAGCCTAACACTTGACCATACACCTCGCCATCTCCATGAGTGACATGTTCTTTCATTCAACAACTCCATTCTATTGAGGTGTATACGGCAGTGTACACTGGTGTTTAATCCTATGTTCAGCCCGAAATGCATTAAAATCAGAAGACATATATCCCCCCCCATTAGAACAGAGGATGCCCATTTTACATGTTGATAGATTTTCAGCCAAAACCAAAAACTGTTTGAAGTACATGAACACTTCGGACTTTGCCTTCAATCGATATACCCATGCATGCCTGAAAAAATCATCGATGAAAGTCACGAAGTAAAGATAATTTCTAAAAGAAGGTGACTACATAGTGATGGAGAGTGTTAATCTCCAAAAGAACAAGTTGACCTTGAACTTAGATCACCTCTATATCAAGATCAACTTTAAACTCCACCAAATTTAGAGATCATTCACCAATTTATCAAGAAACTGATTATTTTGAAAAATTCAACTTCTCAGAAAAGTCTGCTGCAGATTAATCACTCATTGACTAATCAATCCTGTAAAGTTTTTGATAAAACTTTGTACAACACTTCGCCTTGAGATTGCGCAACTTTACTAAGCATTAGGGAAAAAAATGAACCCTGCATGGGCCTTTTGTATTAAGGAGTGATTAGTGATGGACCAATGAGAGGAGGGTGGTGGACACAGTCTATAGCCTATAAATCACTAGGCTGAAGGGGGATGAGGGGACAGGATTCCCCTATGTTCAGGTTTTGCCTCTAGAGAGAGAAAGGAATCTCGTAACTTACCTGGGCCCAAAAATTCAAAATTTTCAAAAAGTTATAAAACTCATCATAACACCATTTAATGGTCCCCCAACCACTTTTTAGGATCAAAAGTGCTATTTTTGGGTTCTAAATCAAAATCCGTGCATGAACTGAAGTGAAAAAAGTGACTTTTTCAAAAATAACTCAAAATGCAACTTTCTCCCTCCAAAACCTCCCATTTTCATACCCAGGTCCCAAAAAGTCATCTCTTTCCACTACTTTCTCTCCCTAGCACACCATTGCAGCTCCTGATCTCCATTTCTTTCTCTATGCATCATCTTCTTTGAATTCCTACTGTCATTTCCATAGCCTGATCTCCAATGGAGAAACCTAAATCTCATAGACGTCCAAAAGATGAGGTTATCGCGATAAAATGTCACAATATCAAGGCTCCAGAAGGATTTTGGTTAGGACAGGAGTTCTGCAAAGGTGCATGGGTGTACATGCAACCCTCTGGTGTTGGTCCTCACCGTGTGAGAGATCGTGGAAACTTGGATCTTCATTGGAAAGGGAAGTTACTAGGCTTCAAAAAGCTCAAAAATGGTGAAACTGTTGCCATTGTACAACATGTGTTCACAATGTCAACCATGAAATTGGAAAACTCAAACAAAATGAGATATCCTATCAACTGTAAGCATTACTCATTGACTTTTGTCCAAATTTCAGAATATACCTAGCTAAGTTGTGTATTTTTTTGTTGTAGACATATTTCCTTCTACCTTGGTGGAAGAACAACCACTTCATAGTCTTACAGGTACTTTCCAAGCATTGCATGCAGATGTTGGGTCGATAGTCTTTCCACAAGCCCGTCCTGCTCAGCTATTATGTGAGAGAGTTTTCTTTTACACACATACATATGTTGTACCCTCTTCATCAAATGATTTTGGCAAGTTAGAGATGATTAAGGTAGATTCTCTCTTAAAGCTTGAGTGGCCGCAACCTGATGTATGGACATTAACATCTTTGAAGCATAAGATGGTGATGGACATACACAACTCTTTGAAATTTACAAGAGTTTCAAGATCTATAGGATTACATTGGTGTGTTCCTGTTCATTGTTTTGTACATTTATTTCAGATATTCACAATTCTAGAGACGTCAACAATGTTCATGTTAAAAGATATCACGTATGAGCAGGTAGAGTGTTTGCTAGGTGAAAAATGGGGACTTGTAGAAGGATGCACCAAAGGGGATAGATACATTTGTAAAATTGGTGCAAGAGGCATAGGATTTCGATACTTGAAACATCGTACTTCATTGTACATTAGATTCTATTATGATCGTTGGATGTGTAAACTTGGTGAATGGATACCATTACAAAGTTCTGAGGGTGTTTTAATTTCATTTGAAATTAAGATAAATCTACCCAACAATGAAATGGAAGTTATTTCAGTAAATCATCATTGGACTCTTGCCAACGTGAGAGAACATCTAGTAATCATGGGATTTGAGGATCTGGATCAATCAAAGTTCAGAATACAAGGGCATAAGGTAAGTAGCATATGGTATTTCTTCTTTTGTTTATACAAATTCTTACACTCAAATATGTTCATTTAAAGTTTTCTATTTGTCTGCAGATTGGTAAGAGGTTGGAGGATAAAATTAAAGTCCTCCTTGAATGGAGTGTGGATGGAACTCAACTTTCATTGTCATAGCTCAAGGACTATTTGAGTGCTACAGTGTACACACACCTATGTTCCATTTATAATCCTACATCTGCAACAATGTATTTAACATGCAAGACATGTAGCATGTAAAATTTTTTGATCTCAATATGATGTACAGTTTGCCAAATCTTTGGTTTTTCCAATGGCAATTTATTATAATTTTAAAGTTCTGAGATTTTTTTTTTCTATTGTGTTGTCGTGTATCTTATTCTGGTTAATGATTCTGTTCAATCTTTTTATGAGCAAAAGTTTTTTTTCTGAGAGTTCTGTGCATGATTGTTTTATTTGAAGGTATCAGTTTTAGTTTTAAAATGGGTCCCACTCACTTTAAAATTTTGAAACTACTATAAAAGCAACACTTATTCTCTCATTTCTCACTTTTGCAACCAAGAAGAGCTACAATCACTAGCAGAGTACGCACACAAGCTAGCATCACGCGCAATGGCTGCCGCATCCTCCAGTACCCTGCAACTCAAACATCCACGTGAACTCTTCAATGAGTTCTTGGAATCAACTGAGTTCAAAGGTCAGAACCACTTGTATGACCTACTGTCTAGGGTCCCTGATCTAGACAAAACAATTCAACTGAACTCTGATGTGCTCAAGGAAATCATAGAGTTCCTTGAGTACTACATCTTGCGTTTTTCTATAGAAATACCGCCTTATGAGGGTAAATGGGTTCCATGTGACCTTCTACTCTACATACATAGAGGCGATGAAGCCTTCATGAAGCGCCTTAAGCGCTTCATGGCAATTGCGGAAACTGCTGGGCACTTACTAGATGACTCTGTGCCATTAGTAAAAAAACTTAACAAAAAGAAGAGGATGGGTACAAAGTACCTATCCTACACTGCAACAACATATTTTATTATTAATGAGGAGCCGAAACCTACACCTGTTGAGCTCCCCAACCTTGCCACTGGGGGTTTTGTTAAGGAGAAGAATGAGCCTCAACCAGAGGCCATAAATTTTTCCAAAGAAAGCATTACAATCCACCAAGAATTCCCTGGTGGTGTTGAGGATAAACTACATGTGCAATCAAGCATGGAGGAGGCCCCCCCTTCAAATCTCAACCCCTCTGAGCCCACATTACCAGAGGTGGAACTTGAATATCTCTCCTGCATCGTTGTGGATGGAGAGGAATTTATTTTACTCCATGACATTGAGAAGGCATTCGGTCTACGTCTAGATGAATGCTTGAGTATTTTCTCCACAATGTCAGATGTTCCACTTGACAACACATCTGACATACTTGAAAAGAAGTCCATCCCACTTGGGGATTCTGTGGCAGACACCATATCAATGGTGTGTGCTGATATTTTAAATGATGACAACAATTCTACTACAGAGGAGGAGTTCAGTGCAGCACAGGAGAGGATACTGAAGCAAAAAATTCCTACATCCCATGTAGCAGAGCAGAGTGGCATGGCCCACTCTAGCATTGATCTTGATGCCCCTGGAAGAGGGGAGGAAGAAGACAAGCTTCATGATGTAAGTGGTAATTGAATTAAATAAATCGATAATTTTAAGTTAACATTGTAAGAGCTTGAATTCTCATTTGTTCTTAACAGGAAGCAATTGAGCTCGACAAGTTCGCAGCAAGGTCTGGTGGGGATCGAGCTTCTCGTGGGAGTGGTGCATCCTTGGCAAACTACATCGGAAAGTTGCCAAAGGATGATTTTGTTATCATACACAAAGACTACAGTCCCGATGGGCACTTCATCACTTGGTGCTTGAAGGCCCTTAGCAAGATTTTGTGTTTATGTACAATTACCCAAGGCACTAATTGTGTCATTTTGGTTAGGAAATCCTTAGTTGTAACTACTTTAGGACTTAATTTTAGAGGGAAAGTATTAGGGCAAATAGGTATCGCCATGAGTCTTGGAATGCAAGACCCCCATGTAATATCAAGATCTGTATTGACTTACCAGCTGCCTCAATCTCTCCAAAGGAGAAAGAAAGTTGTGGAGAAATTGAAGGCAGCTGAGAAATGATGTAATGTCTTGATAATACAAGCTTTTTTTTTCATCATTTGTCTAGTTCTGTTTATGAATGTGCTAAAAAATTGAACTTATCTTCTCTCCACAAATTGTATCTAATTGGGGGTCTTTGTATTTTGCTTTGGTCCTCTGTATGATTATATGCTTAAAAAAGGCCAAAAAAGCCCCAGCCACAGAAACGCGGGAAACAGCCCTGCAAAATTTTTGCAGGGCTGTTTCCCGCGTTTCTGTGGCTGGGGCTTTTTTGGCCTTATGTAGTGTTTTTAGGTGCTACAATACATAGGAAACTATGTAATTTCAGATTTTCAATTGGTTTTGGTATTATCAGGACCAGAAGTTTTCAGTAGGGTATAAACTCAGCCTTTAGTAGCTAAAGATCTCAATTCCTATAGGGTATAACCTCTTAATACCTAGACCCTTGCATCTCTACCATATGTCTTATGCTTACCAAAGACCAAATATTGCAAAAAAAAACCCCAGCCACAGAAACGCGGGATTCAGCCCTGCAAAAATTTTGCAGGGCTGAATCCCGCGTTTCTGTGGCTGGGGGTTTTTTGGTGTTAAAAAGACATGTTGCACACCAGTATGTAGAAAAGGAACATATCTAGTCATAAAACAATAGGCAAGTGCATGCATGTTTAACTGAATCCATATATAACTGACTGAAAGAGAGAGAGAGAGAGAGAGTGAGAGAGAAAAAAGAGACAAAGAATATAAGTCAAAACAAAATTTTCTATTATCCATTGTATTACATCGCAAAGTAGCCTATCATAGGGTATAATATACACATCATGGGTTATTTCCTCTAATTCTTCTTGCTAGCTGAATGTCCTTCGGTTGTATGGTTACTCTCTTGGCATGGATAGCACAGAGGTTAGAGTCCTCAAGCATGGAGATGAGGTAGGCCTCAGCTGCCTCTTGAAGTGCTTCAAGTGCTATCCCTTGTATTCTTAGACCTGTTTGGTAGCTTTGTAGTTCCTCTTTCACTACCCTTGCAAAAGCTCTTCGTGGTATGAGTAGTTCAACGGACTTTTGGTAGTGTCGTATCTCTGCAAAAGCCCTGCAGTGCTTCCTTCGTCTTTGTGGAGCTCTTGGGTTGGGAGGTATGTTTGGCTGGCGTTGAGGTCGACGTCGAGGTTGATAGTTTTTTTTTCTCCGATGTACACGATGTGAGGGCCCAGCTTCATCTTGCACATTTTGTTGTTGATGTGGTTGTTGACTTTGCTCTCTTTCCTCCTCTGTTGGTATTTGCCCTTGTCCTTGTGGAAGTGTCTTACCTCCATGTGTCACCCTATGGCTCGTTGGTATTTGCATATCATTCCATGGTGGTTGATTGTTGCTTTCCTCATATGGGGATGACTCTTCGTCGCTCTCTGGTACACTCCTTCTGATCAACTTCTGTTTGGGTCTTGATTTGATGGGTGTCCTTGTTGGTGGCTCATCATCTGAAATGGCCTCTGATCGTCCTGGAGTATAATAATCTTGTCTATTGGAAACTTCATTTTCTCGCACTGAATTGCTCCCAGGTGGTGTGCCATTGTGTGACACAGGCACAGATGTGCTCTGGGAACCACTTCGAGGCCTTTGGGGGGGTTGCAACCATGGTGGGCGTTGTGTCCCTAGATGAGGGCTAGGAAAGAAGACGCGATCTTTCCTTGCAGTTTGCTTGGTGCGTGCCATTCTCTTGAGTTGCAAAAAGTGTGAAATGAAGTGAGTTCTCTCTATTTATAGAGTTTTTTAAAAAACTGTTTGTTCACACTAGAACGGACAAAACCTGTTTAAAACCATACAGAATATTATATATTAAATAATAACACATTGAAATCAAGATTACAATAATCATATGTATTACCACATAATGGGAAATAGCGAATTCACTTTACTTCCAAGCTGAGCCTTCTTGTTGTCTCCTTGCACGCCACTGAGCATGATGAAGAGGACCTAACGATGACTTCCATTTCTCACTGGCAATGTTGTGTTGCATCTTTCTTGCAAGTTTTGCCAATTTTGAATCCCTAAGTCGTTCCACAAAAAACTTTCTCGAGAATGTAGTGCGGTAAAACCAATTAAACATCTCCTCCATGTAGTTTGATTGCATTGGGCCACCACCATGTCGGGTGTTTTTGAAGTAGACACCCCTCGCTTTGTAGTGTGACTTTTCCATTCCTTGGGTACTGAAAATCTCTAATGACCCATATCGATGCATGAAAAAAGCTCCATGTGCAAACAAAATATGCTAAAAATTGTTAAGTACATTGGAAAAAGGTAAGTGCAATGAACACTTGTAGAAGAAGATTACACTTACAATGTAGTGTGTTATATTGCTCTCTCCCCAACATTGAATGAAACACTTGGTGAACTCCACTAATGTTTCTTGAAACATTTGACGTTGAATAGCACTAGACCTAGTCAGACCCATTAAGCCTACAACCTTATCAAAGCTCGACCAAACTTTCTTTCTCTTATTACAAAGATCAACTTGAGAGTCATTGTCTGTTGTGATCATGCATAGGTCTTTCCACAGCTCATAACGTTCATTATTTTGAGTGCTAGTACCTCTTCTAAAAAAATGTCTTGCTTTATTCCCTGTCATTGACACTTGTTGCAAGCTATCTTGAGATTCTCCAACTTTCTTAACAACTAGGGTTACATTTCCACCATGACAACCAATTGAATTAAGAAGTTCCTCCAATTTCTTTATAGCTTGAATAGATTTATCAACTGGCTTCATGGCAAATGCGTATTCTATATGGAGCTTCAATAGTCTATCAAAAATTCTCATGAAGGCATGCAAGGTGCAAAAGTGGACATTGACTAAAGGGAATGGAATAATGGGATTCCAATCCTTATCTGACATGTCACGATTAGGTGTACCTAACATGGGACACCTCATTAAAGGTGTATCCCATTCAGCAGATGGAGTTGCATCTGTGTCATCAACTAAATCATCTATGTTGTTTTGTTTTCTCTTTGTTCGTTTATAACCTCGTGTACAATATGGACAAGGATAGAGAGTAGATGCACCTTGTTTGCACCCTAACATGCATTTGATAGTCTTTAAGTCTCCACCTAAGTGCCACTCTACTTCAAAATCACCAAGGCTTTCTACATTGATTTTGGCACCATGAATTTGAGAAGTTATCACCTCTGTGATCCATGGGATCCTATTGAAAATCCATGTAAGAACATCATTGGATTCTTTAGGTACTTCAATAGCACCTAACCACCATATATCTTTCTCTGATTGGACACTATATGTAAAGTGATGGGTAGATTCTTCACTATCATCAATAATAGCATGGGCCATAGCTTCGTTCATGAGTGTCACACTAAGTCTCTCCATACGGCGTCCCTTTATGATTTGACATTCGTCTAGCTTCAATACAAACTTGAGTTTGGAACCACAATCTACATCAAATAACAAACATTATATTATTAAAAATACTATGAATGTCATTATCAAAACAATGGATATACCTTGAAGTGTGGATTTGTAAAATTTAACCATTTCCTTTTGGAGCCTCTCCAAATTGACAAATATGTTGTTGTACTTTGTGTAGATGAATCCCTGTCTAGATGTGTTTTTCAACTCTTTCTTTGATGTAGATGAATGATAAATGGATGCAGGCATAACATCTTCTATATGCAGGTAATTGCCAAGAGTATTGGCTACATCCTCATTGGTTATCTTCTTCCTCACAGATACCTTGTAAGGGCATGGAAAAATGCTCTGGAAAATACCTTTGTTTTGTAGAGCCTCCTTCAAAAGATTGTACAATGCAGTGTACGCTCTAGTACTAACACCTGCTTCATCACATACCATCTGTACCTCACTAGGACTAATAATATCTTCTAAGTTGCCTGCAAAATCTTTAATCACTTGGGTTTTGATGTGATTTCCTATTGGTGACTCCAAGATCATAAGCACATGTTTGTTGCTAAGACAAGAATTCAGAAACTTCAATTGATCCTCCATTGTTGAGGAAGCACTCGCATCTTCAACAAATGACCTGCACAATAAGAATCTCAATCTAAAAGTCTTTTAACATAACTAAACAAAGGAAATACATACCTAAGTGCGTAAACACGTCGCTTCCGTGCTCCACCACCAGTTGAAAGAGCTTGAAAGGATGATAATGGTCGTTTCCTAAATCTCATCCCAAGTGGAGTCTCTTTTAGTTGTGTAAGATTGGCTTTCAACTTTGTAATTGTGCTCTCCTTTTCTTCCACATCTTGTTTGAGACTATTATTGTGCTCATCCAAAGATTTGATAGCACTTTCTAAAGTGTGTATAGCACTCTCTAAACTGTGTATCTTGAAATGGTTGTGATGACATTGTTGCATCCAATAATTTGCTATAGATGTAGAATGGTTAGACAATCGCTTGCAATAGCCTAGGAGTCCATCTTCACCGGAACCAAGGAATTGTAGAAATGTGGAGATAGTATGGAATCTAGGATGAACATTAGCCATTGGATCCAAGGGATACAAAGCACCATGGACCCAAAGATCAATATTCTTCTCTCCAGCTGCACGTCGTGCATTTTGAGAATCTATGTCATTGCTACCTCTAGTTGTTGGTGCAAATTCTGTAGGAACACGAACATGTACACTCTTTGAGTGAGGAGCACGCGCTGGTGCTGGTGTCATGTTCGTAATACATGTGAGCACCATGATGTTCCAAAACTCCAGCACCGAATGGGAAGAAGCACACAGATGGCTGGAATGGCTAGTACAGTAGCTATGTGCAAGAAAAAAAGTGTGTTTTGGTATGTGGATAGGTCAAAATGACTTTTTTCAGTATGTTAGAGGGAAAATGAGTTTTTTTTCAAAAATTCATGTTTTGGGGCAACCAAAGTTACGAGTTTGATGATGTGGCACTTAACTTTTGGAGGGATTTTGAAAAGTATGTTTTTTAAGTATTTTTTATAAAAATAAGTCTAAAAAAATTAAGTTCTGACATATACATAAAAGTATGGGCCATTTTGAATAAAGAATAGCTGAAAAAGAGACTTTTTCAGAAAACTCATTTTTTTATTCATAAAGATGGACGGATTTGATGAGGTGGAAAGTGGTTTTTCTCTCTCTCTATGTGCAGAAGAGAGAGAAGGTCCTAGCTCAGCCTAAAAAAAAGCCTACTTCAGCCTACCAAAAAGTGCTCTATTAAATGCACTTGTCCCCTTAACAAAGTACAAGATTAAGCTTAATCCCTAAAAATTAGGAATCCTTACAAGGCCCATGCAGGGTTCACTTTTTTTCTACATATCTACATGTGTTTGATGTATATGTATGATGTGTATGTATGTATATGTGTATTATGATCATCGTTGATTTGAGTAGCAGATGCTTTTGGCATATTTTGGTGTTGGTCAATCTTCTCCCACCACCATCTTCACTAAGAGTCAGAGCACATTGGTAGTTGTGAGGAACCTTGTGTTCCATGCTCGCATAAAGCACATTGAAGTGTGTTACGTTTAAAAATTTTTAAACATCAAAGTACAAAAGAAAGTGATGAGACCTCCCAAGATCTTCAAAAGATGAAACAAATATTTCCAAACTTCAGAAATCAAACTTTCCTCAAAACTTTCAAGAAAACAGAAATAGGTGACTGTAGCAAAATAACCATCACAAACTCTATGAACACAATTTCTCAACACTAATCATATATTTTGAACGTAGACTCTGAGTATCATGCTTTGCAAACAAAAAACGTCAAAAAAGGTGGAGTATAGCTCTCAAACAAATAGCTTGAAGTCAAGGTATGTAGAGGTCTGCAACAGCAAGGTATGACTAACTATCTGAATTGAAACTTGATGTACAGCAGCAAGAAAACTTAAAAATCTATGGAAAATTTTGATATAGACAGGAAGTGTGAGAACTAAGGAAACTCCTCCAAGTGAAATCACTCAAAAAGACCTCATAACAACTGAGATATGAAAGTTTGAAAAGAGGTATGTCTCTAATGAGACACCGGATAGACACAAGAAAGAAGATCTTCAAAAATGCCTACTTGCACAGGGTTTTCTCATTGTAAATTGTAGAAAAGCTGATGTACTTATATAGTACAAGTTGTAAGCTTCGCAACACAACAAGAATCACTCAATTTGACCACCTACACTAAGAGAACCACGCTTTTTATTGAGAGGTTGTCAACAAAAGTGCCTTCCTTGTCTAAAAATAGACACCTCTACTTTCCTTCTTACTTTTATCTACTTTTACTCTAAATTTGGAGATGTGAGCACCTACACATATTATTTCTCATAACTAATAAGATCCACAAGCTTCCATATACTATTTTTAATAACTAATAAGATCCGCAAGACTAAGAAACTACTTTAGAGCTTGTTTTTATGTAATATTGCCCCCCTCAAGCTCTAAATCCAAAGCTTTGACTCCAAGTAGAACTTTGATTCGCTTGAGCTTCTGAGCATCCACTGCTTTTGTAAGTATGTCTGCTAATTGATCTTTAACTCCAGCATGTTGAATATCAATACCTTCATCCACCACCTTCTCTCGGATATAGTGATAGTGCACTTCAATGTGTTTTGTTCTTGCATGGTACACTGGATTAGACGCGAGCTATAATGAACTTACATTATCTCCAAAGAGAAGTGGACATGTTGTAGATAGATTCATATCTTCATAAAGCTTCAAATACCACATAATCTCATATGTTGCATTTGTAAGGCTTCTATATTCAGCTTTTGTGCTTGAAAGCGCTACTGTATGTTGTTTTTTACAACTCCATGAAACTAAATTATTATTTGCAAATATCAGATATCCACCTGTACTCCTTCTGTCATCCTTATTTTCAGTCCAATCTACATCACTGTATGCTTTCAAATCCATACCTTCATGATATTTATAGCCCAAACCTTCATTTAATTACCCATCAAATATCTTAAGACCCTTTTAGCTGCTTGCATATGTACATTGGTGGGTTTAATCATAGATTGAGACAATGTACTTACGCTAAATGTAATATCCGGCCTTGTTAAAGTTGCATATATAAGAGAACCAATCAAAGAAATATAGATAAGTGGATCTTCTAAAGGTTCACCGTCTTCAACACTGTACTTCACATTGGGTTCCATCGAATTACTGATACTCTTGCAATGCTCCATGCCATATTTCTTTAACAAATCTGAAATATACTTCCTTTGTAGAAGATATACACCATCGTCCTTCTTCATAACTTCGATTCCAAGAATGTATGTTAGTCCTCCTAAATCTGAAATTTTAAATTCAGATCCAAGCTCTACTTTGATCCTGGCTATCTCACCTTCATTGTTTCCTGTTATTATCAATTCATCCACATAAATTGAGATATAAACAATCAATGATCCTTCAACCTTAACATACAAAGAAGTATCTCCATTTGAACACCCGTATCCCTGCTTTTCAAGAAACTTTACCATTCTAAAATTCCAATCCCTTGGAGCCTGCTTAAGACCATACAATGCTTTCAAGAGTTTACATACATGTGTAGGCTTCTTGGGATCTTCATAACCTATTGGTTGCTCCATGTACACATCTTCTTTTAAATCACCATCGAGAAATGCATTTTTTATATCTAATTGATAAAGATTCCATACCTTGCTTGTAGCAACACCTATTAATGTCCTTATTGTTGATATCTTGGCAACAGGAGAAAATGTCTCCTCATAATCGATGTCATAACTCTATGCATAACCTTTACAAACAATCCTTGTTTTATATCTACTTATTGAACCATCACTATTTCTCTTTATTATGTACACCCATTTGTTACCAATTACCTTCATGTTAGGTTGCCTTAGAACTAAACTCCGTGTATTGTTCTCATACAAAGCTATCATTTCTTCATCCATTGCTTTAACCCATTTCTTTACCTTTGATGCTTCTTTAAAAGTTGTTGGTTCTTGCTCCTCAAGAAGTTTTTCCATATAAGCTTCATGAGAAAATCTTTGTGGTTGCCTTCTTTCTCTTACTGGATACATTGATTGACTTCTTATCCTACCATGCTTTTCTTGCCTTTGAGTTTGAGTTCTTCTTGACGTAGAACCTTCAATTTCTTCTTCCTGTGACTCAATTTCCTTTGAGATCAAATTAAGAATTTTCTTCAACTTTTGATTGGGGGGGAGTTATCTCTTCATGTGTAATCCGACTTTCTGGTAAGCTTGGAGAACTTGGCTCTTCTTCATGACTTCTTGTAGTTTCTTCTTCATTTACCTGCACTTCATGTTTATACCAAGATTTATCTTCATGAAAAATAATATCTCTCGAAACAATTACCTCTCCCGTATCTGGGTTTACACATCTATGTCCTGGTTGCCTTGCTGCCATACCAATAAAAACCATTTTTTGTGACCTTGGATCCAACTTTGACCTTAACTGTTGTGGAACATGAACAAAACATATGCTTCCAAAAATTCTACAATTAGAAATATCTAGTTTTGATCCATAAAACAATTCATAAGGTGCTTTTTGTACATGACTTTGAATACGTGGTAACATGTTCATCACATAAACTTCCATATTGCATGCTTTAGCCCAAAAAGTAAGTGGTAAGTCCTTTTCATTTAACATACACCTACCCATCTCCAAGATAGACCTCGGCCATACCATTTTGTTGAGGTGTGTATCTATTTTTGTCTCCTTTTTAGTTCCTTCTTCCTCCAACAATGCAAGAAACTGATTAGAAAAGTACTCACCTCCTCCATCTTATCTCAATCTTCTTATGCTTCGACCTGTTTGCTTTTCAACCAATGATTTAAACTTCTTGAACATATCAAACACTTCGGATTTGTATTTCATAAAATAAATGAATGTAAACTTTGAGAAGTCATCAATAAATGTTACAAACTACTTGCTACCTGCCATGGAATCTTCTTGAGATGGACCCCATACATCAGTATGAATCAAGTCCAAAATACCTCTGCTTTGCAATCTTGCTTTTGAAAAAGGACTTCGTACTTGTTTTCCAAACTGACATGCCTCACAAAAAAAATCCAAATCTTGCTTAGGTAGTTGTGGTAAATCTTCAACCAATGATTTCTTTGCAATATCCTTTAACATGTCAACACCGATGAGTCATAATCTTTTATGCCATAAGTCTAATTGACTTACTTGAGTCCCATTAACCATTGTATAACCTGCATAATCTGGAACTTCAACTTCATAAGTATATAATATGTTTACCTTTTGTCCTTTTATAATAAAATTTCCATCCTTCTTCTGATAAGCCTGCCACTGATTATTGTCAAAATCGACCTTCACTCATTGTCCTCCATCTGTCCAACTGAAATCAAATTTCTTGTAATAGTAGGAATAAGCAAAACATCTCTAAGAGTTACATGTTTATTAAGTGGACAATCACCAATGTAAACTACTTCATGCTTAGTACTATCTCCTATAGCAACTGTGACTCTTGAATCTGGCTTGTGTAAGTTCATAAATATGTTCATGTTATGACTCATGTGGTTTGAGCAACCACTATCTACATACCAAGTTTTGTTCTTTACCTTCCTCTTATGTGTCTCTGTATGCATAGCCATAAGAATGTTTTCATTCTGTGTCTGAGCCTCCTTTTGCACTATGTTGTTGTTTTGATGCATGTGATCTTGGCCTCTTCCTCTTTGTCATCCTCTAAAACCACCTCTTCTATTTGGGTTGGAGAAGTAATCCTTGGCATAATGACCAACTTTACCACAATAATGGCAAGTAAAGTTACCTTGATGATTTGGTTGAGTCTATTGACTTTGTTGTGTTGTTCTTCCTCCTCTAGTCACATTAAAGCTTCCTCTTCCTCTTGCATTGTTGTTGAATCTTCCTCCTCCTCTCCAATTTCCTCTACCTCTTCATCTATTTGATGAAGTATAAAGAGCTTGTCCTTGACTACCTCTTTGTGAATGATAAGAGTTGCCACCTTCTATGTTGATTTCTTCAGTCATCATGAGCGTTTGTCAATCTTCAAAGGATGGTAGATTCTCTTGAGTCATGATAGACGTAATGAAAGACTTCCATCTTTCATCTTCTTTCAAGCCATTTAACATGCTATTAAACTTTATATCCTCACCAGGAGATGCATTAATAGAGGCTAATGCTTCAATAAGAGATTTTACCTCAAGAACATAATCATTAACTGGTTGTCGTGGCTTCTTTTTTACTCTTGTCAGCTCATCAATAAGTTGTGTTTGCCTCGCTCTGTTGGTAGTTGCAAATAACCTTTCTAGAGACTCCCACGCCTCTCTACTAGTATTCAAACCTCTTATATGCACAAGCATAGTATTTGAAATTATTTGTGATATAATAAATAGAACTCTTCTGTCTCTTTCAATCCATTCTTGCTCTCTTGCTCGATCTGCTTGTGTAGGAGCTTCTGGTAATATCGATATCACTTCTGTACATGTTATCAATCTCCAAAGACCTTTAGACATGAGATAAGACTCCATTCTAAATTTCCGCATGGGATAATTTCTCCCATCTGATAACTTCTCAACCAATGCAGTCAAATCTCTCATGTTGAATTGTTATAAACAAAGAAGAGAATTCAATAAGTTGTATAAAAGATTTGATAAAAAAACAAAAGCTTTGATACCACAATGTTATGTTTACAAATTTGTAAACATCAAAGTACAAAAGAAAGTAATGAGACCTCCCAAGATCTTCAAAAGATCAAAAAAATATTTCCAAACTTCAGAAATCAAACTTTCCTCAAAACTTTCAAGAAAACAGAAATAGGTGATTGTAGCAAAATAACCATCAGAAACTCTCTGAACATACTTTCTCAACATTAATCATATATTCTGAAAGTATACTTTGCGCAGCATGCTTTAGAAACAAAAAATATCAAAAAAGGTGGAGTGAAGCTCACAAACAAATAGCTTGAAGTCAAGGTATGTAGAGGCTTGCAACAGCAAGGTATGACGAACTGTCTGAATTGAAAACTGATGTACAACAACATGAAAACTTGAATATCTATAAAAATTTTTGATATACATAGAAAGTATCAGAGCTAAAGAAACTCCTCCAAGTGAAATCACTCAAAAAGACCTCATAACGACTGAGATATGAAAGTTTGAAGCGAGGTATGTCTCTGATGAGACACCGAATAGACACAAGAAATAAGATCTTCAAACACGCCTACTTGCATGGGGTTTTCTCATTGTAAATTGTAGAAACACTGATCTAATTATATAGTACAGGTTGTAAGCTTCGCAACACAACAAGAATCACTCAATTTGGCCACCTACACTAAGAGAACCACTCTTTTTATTGAGAAGCTATCAACAAAAGTGCCTTCCTTGTCTAAAAATAGACACCTCTCCTTTCCGTTTTAATTTTATCTACTTTTACTCTAAATTTGAAGATGTGATCACCTCCACATATTATTTTTCATAATTAATAAGATCCACAAGCTTCCATATACTATTTTTAATAACTAATAAGATCCACAAGACTAAAAAACTACTTTAGAGCTTGTTTTTATGTAACAAAGTGCACTTACATTATGTCAGGGAGAGGTTCTCTACTAGAGATATCAGTTTGGCACATGTGCCCACACAGGATAACATTGTAGATCTTTTCACAAAGGCTATGCCTTATGAGAAGTTTGAAGCTTTTCGCAAAGCTTTGTGCTTACTTCCATTTTTGTATAGATCTCTTTCCACATAGCTTGGCACTTCTTTATACATGAGTGTCAGCTCCTTATTCACTGCATCACTCCCAGGGGGGATTTTGTTGGAGTTAGACATCTATGAAAGCACGCGAACAACACAAGGAAGAAGAAGAAGGTTAGAGCACAACACACAATAGTGAATGTATTACTAGAGAATATACAAAGATAAGTAGCCCATTAAGGCAATAGGTGTATATACAAGCTGTCGGAAAAAAACCTCCTAAAGAGGGAAAAAAGTGTCTGAGTGGTCCTAAAGTGTTCACACATATCGCTATCTAAATATATCAACAAATCCCCCCTGGGAGTGATGCGGTGAACAAGTAGCTGGCATTCATGTATAAGGAAGTGTCGAGCTATGTGGAAATCACTCCAAAAAAGGAAGTAAGCTCAAAGCTTTGCGGAAAGCTTCAAACTCCTTCCTAGGCAGAGCCTTCGTGAAAAGGTGTGCAATGTTCTCTTGCGTGGGCACATATGCCAAGCTGATCTCCCCAGCAAAGAACCTCTCCCTGACATAATGATAATGCACCTCAATGTGCTTAGTGCGAGCATGGAACACATGGTTCCTCGCAATTGCCAATGCACTCTGACTCTCAGTATAGATGGTGGTGGCAGAAGACTGACCAACACCCAAATCAGCCATAAGGTGTCTGAGCCACACACACTCAACAGTCATTATGAAAGCTGCCCTATACTCAGCCTCACAACTAGAAGTGGCTACAGTAGGCTAGAAGTGGCCACAGTAGGCTGCTTCTTTCTCAACCAAGATATACATGAGCTACCAAGCATGAAGCAAAAGCCACTAGTGGACACACGAGTGTCATAGCAACCAGCCTAGTTTGAGTCAGATTAATTATCAAAATCTGGCGGTAGTGATCCCCCCTTGGGATAAAACAACCCAAGTAGCCGAGTACCACTCAAGTAGCGAAAGATGCTTAATCGCGTGCCAATGCTTAACACCTGGGCAATGCATAAACCTTCTCATCTGTGAGACAACAAAATGAATATCTGGCCGAGTAATGCATAAGTAAATCAGGCATCCAACAGCCTGCTGATAGAGGACAGCATCAAATGCATCTCCAACATCATGAAGACTCAATTGTAAGCATGTCTCCATAGGAATGGCAATAGGCTTATAGTCTTCAAGGCCAAAACGCTGCAATAATGTGTCAATATATTTCGTTTGACACAAAGCCATTCCACCATTAATTTGCATAAACTGAATGCCCAAATAGTGATGCAAATGCCCCAAATCAGACATCTCAAATGAGGCATGCAAATCAGGCTTAAAATCAAGAATATGCTTCTCAATAGGACCAATGAGTACCATGTCGTAAACATAGACAACAATGATCAAAAGCATATCACTAGCACGCTTAACATATAAGGTGCTTTCAGTTAGAGTGTTCTCAAAACCATGTGCAATCAGATAGGCATGTATCTTCTCATACAAAGCATGTGGTGTTTGCTTTAAACCATATAATGTCTTCTTTAACTTGCACACTTGGTTTTCATGCCCTTTCTGCACAAAGCCACGGGGCTGAAAAACAAACACTTCTTCATGCAAGTCACCATTCAGAAATGTTGTTTTAATGTCCAATTGATGTACATTCCAAGCATGATGAAGTTGCAAGTGCATGGATGCTACAAACAGTAGTCATTCGGCAAGTAGGAGCAAAGGTTTCATCAAAATCAATGCCTCTTTCCTGTGCATTATGCATCAGCTTGTATACCTAGTTAGTACCAATGGCCTTCTCGCCAGGAGGCAAGTCACATAGAGACCAAGTACCATTCTTCATTATAGCATCATATTCAAATTGCATAGCATCCATCCAATTTTCTAAATTTTGTGCTTCATCAAATGAAACAGGCTCATTCTCATCATAGAGATTAGATCTAGCCATAGCATAGCAATCTGATGCAAAAGAGGCACTATGAGAGCCTGAATGAGTACGATATGACAGAGGTTTATCTAATTTTTTATCATGAAAAGTCTGCACCAATCATTTTGGCATAGTTTTTGCCTCCTCAATATCATTTCTCTCATCAACAAGTGCATCATGTAAATCTGCATCAGAAATGGGATGATCTGCATCATCACATGAAACGTGCAAAGGCTGAGAAGTTGCCTCATTAGGACCAGCACTAGACTATCCACCTGTAAAAAGAGGCAGCAAAGTATCATACATGTCTTTGGAGCTAACAGATGTCTCCTTAATACATGAAAGCAATGGCTGAATAGCATCTTCCATGAAAACAACATCACGGCTAACCAGAATGCATTTAGTCTGTGGATGATATAGACGATAGCCTTTACTTTCAGAACTTTACCCAACAAAAATATATTTTACTTCTTTATCATCCAATTTTCTACAATGTTGTTCAGGCACTAATGCATATGCCAAACAACCAAAAACACGCAGATGAGCAACAGATGGCTTGCGATCATGCCAAGCCCCATATGGAGTGATAGACTGCAGCACTTTAGTGGGATACCTGTTAAGTACATATGCTGCACACATGACAGCCTCAAGCCAGAAACTATGTGGTAAAGCCTAACACTTGACCATACACCTCGCCATCTCCATGAGTGACATGTTCTTTCATTCAACAACTCCATTCTATTGAGGTGTATACGGCAGTGTACACTAGTGTTTAATCCTATGTTCAGCCCGAAATGCATTAAAATCAGAAGACATATATCCCCCCCCATTAGAACAGAGGATGCCCATTTTACATGTTGATAGATTTTCAGCCAAAACCAAAAACTGTTTGAAGTACATGAACACTTCGGACTTTGCCTTCAATCGATATACCCATGCATGCCTGAAAAAATCATCGATGAAAGTCACGAAGTAAAGATAATTTCTAAAAGAAGGTGACTACATAGTGATGGAGAGTGTTAATCTCCAAAAGAACAAGTTGACCTTGAACTTAGATCACCTCTATATCAAGATCAACTTTAAACTCCACCAAATTTAGAGATCATTCACCAATTTATCAAGAAACTGATTATTTTGAAAAATTCAACTTCTCAGAAAAGTCTGCTGCAGATTAATCACTCATTGACTAATCAATCCTGTAAAGTTTTTGATAAAACTTTGTACAACACTTCGCCTTGAGATTGCGCAACTTTACTAAGTTAAATTTCTCAAAATGATTGAGTACACACTGAGAAATGTGTGAAACACTTTACCTATGTCTGAAACAGCTTCTCTGCAATGACGACTTTGACACCTGCAACTTCTTAACACTGGTTCTCCCAAAGTAAATCCCGTTTGATCAAGATCTTTTAGCCATAGATGGCTTATCTTCCAACTTAGATTTTGAGCCCTCACTTGTGTACAACTTTACACTGTGGACTGAGCAATGACCATTTCTCTGAAGATGAAAACTGCGCCAGTTTTGACGACTCTTAGAACATTTTCACATATGAATGTCCCTAAAGAAAATTCTCTCAGCCTGATTGCAATTAACCTCTCAAATTCTAGCCATAGATAGATTAGCTATGGACTTAGATATGTGCAGAAGTATTTCTCCAAAGATTAAACACAGAAGGAGCAGACAGCAAAATATCGGGCGCAAAATTTTTCGATTTCTCAGAAAAATTACATCTAAGTGAGGATAAACAATTCACTCACTTTTCATGTGTCTAATGACACACCTTACAACTGATTTCTCTCTACCTATTCTCTATTCTTCTTCTGCTCTATTTGCCCCGACATTTTCCAACATATTTATAGATGAATATATACAAGTGTATGACTAGACAAAAGTATATGTCAGCTAATGTACATATGTGTACATATCTTTGGATTTCTGAATATGTCCTTCCTTCAACCTTCTGAATTTGTTCTCTTCTTAACTCTTTGACTTCATTTCTTCATAATCCTTCAATTGATGATTGTCATGCACCAACAGCTCCCCCTCAATCATTAATTGAGGTTCTTCTCTATCTTCTTGATTCCTGCCATATCCTTGAATCTTTGTAACTTTGGTCCATCTAGACTTTTTGTCATCATATCTGCAAGTTGATCTTTTGTAGGAGTGTGTATGACTTCAATCTCCTTCTCAATGACCTTCTCTCTCAGAAAATGATACTATATTTCAATATGCTTAGTTCTAGCATGAAACACAGGATTAGCTGCCAAGTATAAAGAACTCATATTGTCTCCACAAACAATAGGAGTACTTTGAACCACATCAAAAACCTTCATAAGTGTCTTCAGCCATATTACCTCCTTTGCAGCTTCCACCATACCTTTATATTCTGCTTCTGTAGATGACAAAGCAACTGTATGTTGCTTCTTAGAACACCATGAAATCAATTTGTCTCCTACATAGCACAAGTATCCATGTGTTGATCTTCTATCATCCACATTACCTACCCAATCTGCATCACTATATATCTTCACTCTTGTATCAGAAGTAAATCCATAGTACAACCCTTCTCTGAGTGTACCCTTGATGTACCTAAGTACTCTTTGTCCTGCAATCCAATGTTCCTTTCTAGGACAATGCATAAATTGTGAAAGCACACCAACTGCATATGACAAATCAGGCCTTGTCAATGTAGCATAAATCAGGCTACCAACCAAACTTTGATAGAGTTTCATATCTCTGAACTCTTCTCCTCCAAACCTAGACAATTTATGGTTCACTTCCAAAGGTGTAGGTGCAACCCTGCAATCTTCCATTTTAAATTTGATTAGCAAATTTTTAAGATACCTTTCTTGGGTCACATATACTCCATGTTGAGTATAAGAAAACTCCATTCCCAAAAAGAATGATAGGTTCCCCAAATCACTGATTTTGAACTCTCTTTCCATCTGCTTCTTGATCATTTGTATTCCTTTATCATCTGTTCCTGTAAGTATTATGTCATCAACATAAATACACACATAAATGAATCCATCTTCACTTGCTTTGACTAGCAAGCTACTATCTGCCTTTGATGCTTGAAATCCAAGATCATTCAAGAATTTTACAAGCCTATAATTCCATGCCCTTGGGGCTTGCTTTAGTCCATACAAAGCTCTCTTGAGCTTACACACATAATTTGGATTCACTTGATCTTTGAACCCATCTGGTTGCTCCATATAAACTTCATCTGAAATATAACCATTCAAAAAAGCATTTTTAACATCTAATTGAGACAACTTCCAACCTTTGCAAGCAGCAATTGCTATGAGGGTTCTGATGGTTGTCATTTTTGCCACAGGACTATAAGTCTCATCATAGTCCACTCCATATGTCTGTGCATACCCTTTCACAACAAGTCTAGCTTTGTATCTAGACACACTTCCATCTGCAAATCTTTTTGTTTTGTAAACCCACTTACATCCAATAATTTTCTGGCTATTAGGTTTAGGAACCAGATCCCAAGTCTGATTCTCTATTAATGCATCATACTCCTCTTGCATGGCTTCTTCCCAATTTCTCTTGCCTTTGGCTTCATCATATGTAGATGGATCTTCATCTGCTTTTATCAAATAAGCATAATATTTAGTAGTCAAGAATGAGGTGTCATAGCTATACCTTGTAGGTTGCCATTTGTGCCTAGATGACCTCCTAACTTCTACACTTCTTGAAGTCTCTGGTTCATCACATTCTGGATCAAACCTTGGCCTCTCTTCAACTTCAACCTGTACTTCATTATTCTCACTTTCATCAAGTAATTGAATCTTTGCTTTACCTTTTCTTTGATCCACTACTTCTTCATCATCTGCATGTACATTATATTTACCTGCATACCAAGTACCTTGCTCATCAAATGTAACATCCTTGGATACAAGGAATTGCTTTGTGGATGGACTCCACAACCTGTATCCCATTTGCTTATCATCATAACCAATGAATACATACTTTTCTGCCTTAGGCTCCAACTTATGCCTCAATTGAGATGGCACATATGCATATGCCAAACATCCAAATATTCTGCAATGATCCAAAGTAGGTTTCTTACCCCACCAAGCTTCATATGGTGTCATACCTTGCAAAGCTTTACAAGGCAATCTATTAACCATATATGTAGCTGTATTTACAGCCTCTGCCCACAAGTAATTTGGGCAATTCTTCTCTTTCATCATGGACCTTGCAAACTCAACAAGAGTCCTATTTCTTCTTTCTGCTACCCCATTTTGTTGAGGGGAGTACCTGCAAGTAACCTCTCTCTTTATACCTGCATTCCACAAATAATCATTGAATTCATTTGAAAAATACTCTCCTCCTCCATCTGACCTTAGTCTCTTTAATTTTTGACCTGTAATCCTTTCTGCATATGCATGATAGTGTTTAAATGTATTAAACACTTCTGACTTTTCTTTAATCACATAAATTGTGATCCACCTGGTAGCATCATCAACATATATAACATAATATCTTGAACCATTTATACTAAAGTCCTTTGAAGGACCCCACACATCTGTATGCACCAATTCAAGTCTTTCTGAATACATAAACCCATGCTTGGAATAGGATTGCTTATGAGCCTTACCTAATTGACATGCCTCACATCTATATGTCATGTGTTGACCTGCAATGTTAGGCAACCCAAGCACTGAATCATTGTTAATCATTTCTTTAATACCTCTTTCATTGAAGTGTCCAAGTCTTTTGTGCCAAAGATCCAATTCTGACACCTTTTGCTCTCCATATGTGAACATAGCATGTCCAACATTTCCTTGTACCTTTAATGTGAAGAGCCTTCCTTCTTTCTTTCCTGTAATAACCTGTTTATACCCTTGGCTAGGGTCTTCAACATAAACTCCATCATTTGTGAACCTTACCTCATATCCTTTTTCCACAATTTGACCTACACTGATCAAATTCTTTGGGATTGTGGGAACATAAAGTACCTTACTCAGAAGAGTGCTCCCATCCTTAGCTTTGACTGAACCAATTGACTTTACCTTATGCTTTGTATTATCACCTGTCTGAACTGTATGATTAATTGCATTATAATCTAGGTCAGTCATCAAAGCAATATTTCCACTTAAATGATTACTACATCCTGAATCAATATAAAACACTCTCATGTCCTCATGTGAGGTTTCACATGTATTCATAATGAGAGTCGAGTCCTCCTTCTGATCTGATGCATAGTTGTAGTAGGTGTTATTATAGGATTGATTTTGGAAGCTTCTTCCTCCACCTCTTCCAAAAGAATTCCTACCACCTCTACCTCTGAAATTTCCTCTCTGAAATCTACCACCTCTTGCTCTTTGATTAAAGTTCTGATAATTACTATTATTCTGATTATTATGCCAACAATCATGAGATAGATGATTGGTCTTACCACATATCCAACAAGCTCTTGCATTATCTTTGTTGTTTCTGCCTCTTCCTCTACTTCTGCCATTTCCTTTTCCTCTTATGAAATTTGCTTGGTTTGAAGTACCTTCTTCTTCACCTGATTGTTGCTTTCCTTTGTTAGCTTTCTTCTTGTCTTTAGAATACATTGCATGACCTGCACTCTTATCAACATCTCCTTTGATGTCATTCTCAAAAGTTAGCATATGACCTAACAATTGATTCAAATCAGGAGTAAAGTGATCTAATGAAAGTTCTGTAGATAAAATGAAAGGCTTCCACTTCTCATCTCCTCTTAGCCCTGTGAGTATTTGTCTTACCAACTTGTCTTCTTCAATATCTTCATCCACTGCACCTAAAGAATCTGCAATGTCCTTCATCTTTGTCACATAATCAGAGATTGACTGTGAGGCCTTCTTCTTGAAGGTAGTAAATTCTGCCCATAGTGAAGCCTTCCTTGATTTAGTTGTGTTTTGGAAATGCTCCTCCAAAGCATTCCAAATGTCACATGCACTTTCAAGTCCTCTAATGTGAGGAAGCAAATAGTCATTGACTGCCATGTAGATTATGCTCCTTGCTTGAGCATCCTTCTTCATCCAATTCTTCAAGTCTGCAAGCTCCTCCCTAGTTGGAACACTAGGATCTCTGAATTCTGGCTTTTCTTCATCTCCTGTGATGTATCCTATCAGATCTTTGCTCATAAGATGAGCTTCCATCCTCATAGACCAAGCTGGATAGTTCTCTCTATCCAATTTTTCAATTTGGAGACTCTCCCATTGTTTCTTTACCTGTATTGTCAACTCTTTAATCTTTATGAGAAATAAATGTACCTGGACTTTGAATCTCGCTCCTTCTGATCCTTTTGATAGCTTCAATGTGTCTACCTTCAAGTTTTCTTCAACCTTTATCCTTTTGCACCTTCAAGATGTAAAGATTTGTATTTCTGCAGTAGTCGGAGTCTTCTTCACTTCAATTTTGACACAACCTGCTCTGATACCACTGATGGAGAGTGTTAATCTCCAAAAGAACAAGTTGACCTTGAACTTAGATCACCTCTATATCAAGATCAACTTTAGACTCCACCAAATTTAGAGATCATTCACCAATTTATCAAGAAACTGATTATTCTGAAAAATTCAACTTCTCAGAAAAGTCTGCTGCAGATTAATCACTCATTGACTAATCAATCCTGTAAAGTTTTTGATAAAACTTTGTACAACACTTTGCCTTGAGATTGCGCAACTTTACTAAGTTAAATTTCTCAAAATGATTGAGTACACACTGAGAAATGTGTGAAACACTTTACCTATGTCTGAAACAGCTTCTCTGCAATGACGACTTTGACACCTGCAACTTCTTAACACTGGTTCTCCCAAAGTAAATCCCGTTTGATCAAGATCTTTTAGCCATAGATGGCTTATCTTCCAACTTAGATTTTGAGCCCTCACTTGTGTAAAACTTTACACTGTGGACTGAGCAATGACCATTTCTCTGAAGATGAAAACTGCGCCAGTTTTGACGACTCTTAGAACATTTTCACATATGAATGTTCCTAAACAAAATTCTCTCAGCCTGATTGCAATTAACCTCTCAAATTCTAGCCATAGATATATTAGCTATGGACTTAGATATGTGCAGAAGGATTTCTCCAAAGATTAAACACAGAAGGAGCAGACAGCAAAATATCGGGCGCAAAATTTTTTGATTTCTCAGAAAAATTACATCTAAGTGAGGATAGACAATTCACTCACTTTTCATGTGTCTAATGACACACCTTACAACTGATTTCTCTCTACCTATATTCTATTCTTCTTCTGCTCTATTTGCCCCGACATTTTCCAACATATTTATAGATGAATATATACAAGTGTATGACTAGACAAAAGTATATGTCAGCTAATGTACATATGTGTACATATCTTTGGATTTCTGAATATGTCCTTCCTTCAACCTTCTGAATTTGTTCTCTTCTTAACTCTTTGACTTCATTTCTTCATAATCCTTCAATTGATGATTGTCATGCACCAACACATAGGACCACAGACATCACTATGTACAAGCTATAGTTTCTGAGTAGCCCGAACTGAACCATCTTTTTGAAAGGAGGAACGCTGCATTTTGCCCAAAATATAGCCTTCACAAACACTTTTTTGGGGTGCCTCAATTTTGGGCAAAGAAGACACCATTTCAGTTTTTTGCAGGCATAGCAAACTAGCAAAATTCAGATGACCAAAGCATGCATGCCAAAGCTTTGCATCTGACATAGCCTGAGAATAATACAGATCTTTCACAGTCTATGAGCTTATACAACCCACGACATAAAATACCAGAAGCAATAATCACATCGCCATTTGACAAATCATGAATTGTACATCTGTCATCAACAAATTTCACAACCAAGCTAATCTTGGCTAATGTAAAAACTCATAACATATTTTTCTTGATCCTTGGCCCAAACAAAGCATCTGACAAAGTGAAAGAACTACCATCAGCAGTATTCAAAATGATCTTACCAACTCCCATAATAGGATAAGAGGAGTTGTTGGTGCATATAACAGTATTCCCTGTAGGGACAGGCTCGAGTGAAGAGAAGAAACTATGTTGCGAGGTAATATGTTTGGTTGCCCCACTGTCAAAGTTCCAAACATCTGAGTCTACTGCAGACATGCACTGCTCATAAGAAGATGGGTCAAAACTACAAACAGTAGTACACGCCCATTCTTCTTCCTGCACAAGATTAGTAGACTCTGTTTTTGGTATAGAGGCCTCTGCAACAACCATTCCAGCCTCTTTCTTCTTTGCCTCTTTAGCAGAGAGTTTTGGATAGTTCTCTATGATATGATCATTTCCTTTATAATACTTGCAAAACAATTTCTGCTTTTCTGATTTCTTTTCATCTTTGTCGTCCCTCTTCGATTGTGCAGAATTAGCAGATTTCTACTTACTAATTGAAGAGCTCCATTTTCCTTTGCCCTTCTGACTAGCCAGGAAAGCTTGATATGCAACACGCATAATGGACCTATTTTGCTTGAACTGATCTTCTTGCAACAGAACAGTGACTAACTCCTCAAATGACAAGGCATTTGGATTGCCTTTCATCATCAACCGAAGAGTAGAAGCAAAACTCTGATATGAATCAGGAAGACCATTCAGAACGGCCTACAAAAGTGAGCTATCTAGTATAACCTCATCAGTAGAAATCAACTCTTCCTTCAAGTCTTTGATCTTTATTAGAAAACTATCCATAGAATCATCTTCATTCACGTGCTCACTCTCCAACTGTTTTCGGAGGTAAGCAACATGAGCCTCATTCCTAGCTTGGTACAATGTGGTAAGTGTATCCCAAGCATCCTTAGCTGTTCTGCAAGAGTGAATGTGAGGAATAATGGCATGTTTGACAGACAAAGCTATCAATGCATATGCATGGACATCTCTGCCATCCCAACGAATTTGCTCTACACTAGGTGCAATAAAAACCACAACACGAACAAGAATATGCAGAATATCATCATCATCGACACCTTCTGCATCAGCTTTAGTACTTGCAATTATAACAGTTGTAGGTGTGATAGGACGTTTTTCAACACCTTGCACAATGTTCCACAGTCCTTTTGCAACCAATACATGTCGCATCATATAAGCCCACAATGGGTAGTTGGTACCATCCAACTTATCCTCAACAACCAACATACGAAATACATCACTGCTTTCAGCCCTGGCCAGTGACTAAAATACCTTGATGCATAAAATTGATTGTATCTCAAAAAGTTGAACAGAATTGCCTAGACAAATTATGTGAAACATCTAGCAGAATTTGAGATGCTTATACTGGAAAACTGAAACTAGTATATACCTTTGGCACAAAAAAAGACAAAATAGCCTGCACAAGCACTATGATAGTGCATTTGGAGGCGGAAACGAGCTCAGATTGTGATTTCGGCATCAGAGAGCGAAGCAGTTTTGATCTTGAAAACATGCTGAGTCTGCTCACCAAAATTCATGTGATTCTAAGACTGCAATTGGAGAGGTGTCGATGATGCCCTAGGTGAAGCGACAACCTGCTCGGATACCAATTTTTGGAGTTAGACGTCTGCGGAAGCACGCGAACAGCAGAAGGAAGAACAAGAAGCTTGAAGCACAACACACAATACTGAATGTATTACTAGAGAATATACAAAGATAAGTAGCCCATTAGGTCAATAGACATATATACAATCCAAGGGAAAAAACCTCCTAAAGAGGTAAAAAAGTGTCTCGACGGTGCTAGAGTGTTCACACATCATTACCTAAATATATCAATAGATTTGTTGATATATTTAGGTAGTGATGTGTGTGAGCACACTTAGGACCATCGAGACATTTTTTTCCCTCTTTAGGAGTTTTTTTTTCCTTGGCTTGTATATATGCATATAACCCTAATAGGTGATTTATTCTTGTACATTGACTTGGTAATTTATTCAATGTTGTGTTGTGCTCCAAGCTTCTTCTTCTTCTTCTTCTTCTTCTTCTTCTTCTTCTTCTTCTTCTTCTTCTTCTTCTTCTTCTTCTTCTTCTTCTTCTTCTTCTTCTTCTTCTTCTTCTTCTTCTTCTTCTTCTTCTTCTTCTTCTTCTTCTTCTTCGTCCTCTTCTTCTTCTTCGTCTTCTTCTTCTTCCTTGTGTTGTCCGTGCAATTTCGAAGACATTAAACTCCTACATCTTCTCACTTCAACATCCTTAATCGGTTGTTTATGCATCTTATACTCATTGAAAATGGCATCACTACTTTTAATCACTGACCATGTTTCAAGATCCCAAGCAATATCTAAATCGACCATCTCTACCATATCCAAGAAAAATGCATTTCTTTGACTTATAGCCTAGCTTTTGTCTATGATTCTTGGATATATGAGCATATGTTTCACATAGAAATGCAAACATGATCATAATATGTTGGCTTCCCTATTCATAACTCTTGTGCCACTTTCAGACCTTTCGACAATACAAGATGAAAGGTTAATAGCATGAATTGCAGTGAACATTGATTTTGTCCAAAAGCTTTCTGAAAGGTTTGCCTCATGTAACATAGAAACCTCTCTATCTTGAATAGTTCTATTCATCCTCTCAGTTACGCTATTTTGTATTGGGTATAAGGACTTATAAAATCTCTATGAATTCCTCTAGACTGACAGAAAAGGTTGAATTCATGTGAGGTATACTCACCTCCATTATCTGAATATAAAGCCTTGATCTTAGTTCCTTTTTTAGGCTCAATTGAAGAAAGCCATTTTCTAAAGTACATAATACCTCATCCTTTGACTTGATAGGATATACCTAGACTTTTCTAGTAGCATGATCTATGAAAGTGACAAAGTAAAGAGAATCACCTAATGAGCTTGTGGGCATAGGACCACACACATATGTATGAGATATAAAGGCTGAATTGAAGAGTGAATGTTCATTTTATGTACATTCCTAGTTTTCTTTCCATATGGACAATGCTCACAAAATGATAAATCAAAGAATGATAACCTACATAAGTAGCAAGAATGACAAAGATTTTCTATTCCACATATACAACTAATAGCTTTTCTAATGATAGCTAACAGTTTTTCTTTCTATGATACAAATAAAGGATAAGGTGAGTTAACTTTGCTTCCCTTTGCTATATGCATCTCCACTTAAGTGCCAACTATAAACTTTCTACAAATATCTTCACTCAAGATAGCTCCACATACATCATGGTAGACTAGTTTACCATCAGGTGCACTATTGCTAATAGCTATGCAAAACATATCCCATGATGATGGCAAGGTGTATAGCAACAAGACTGCTTTCATTCATTATCCATCTCCATTTTTTTATCCTGTAACTAAGAAAGTATAGCATCAAACTCATTTAGATTAGTAGCAACACTATTTGAGTCCTTCATGTGAAGGTCATATAAATTTCTCATCAGATATAATTTATTTGATGTCATTTCTTTTTCATAAGTGTTCCATAACTTCTTTCAAAGCTCCTCTACACCTTCATAGTCCAATACTATAGAGTAAAAATATTTATGAGGTGCAATCAAATGGGAGATTTAGCCATCATCCCAATCATCATCATCCAAATCAACAAGCTTCTTTGAGATTCCATTGACTAGCTTACATTCCCTCCTATGAATCAACACATCTTCAATCTAATTCTTCCATAGATCAAAGTTTGTGCCATCAAATTTTTGGATCTCATAATCGTATTTTCCATGCAAGTTAGAGTTCCTTTTGGGAACACTGGCACTAAACCCTATTCCTCCAAATGTGGCTGGGGGCTAAAAAAGGTGACCAAGTGTTAGATTTTGGGAAAATGTCAAGAAAGCCTCCCCAAAAAAAATGAATCAATAAATAGAAATGACCAACCAAAGTTATTGTGGGAGAATGTGTGTGCTCATACCAATACTTTTCTCAAGGATTAGTTTCAACCACTATACAGTTGAAAATCTAAAATCTGCAAAAAATTTGCTAGAGTTAGGAAGACTATACTGAGAGCGATGTGCATACCAAGTTAGAGGAGTGAGTTGACTTCTACAGAATTGTTAGAATTAGAAACAATTCCTACCTCTTTATCTTCAAGTTTTTTACTAAAACTCTTTGAGAGAAGTTTAGAATCTTACTTCGTGCATTGACCTTGAAGCAATACTCAATGGATGAATGAGTTCTCTTAAACTCAAGCATCTTCTTAAAATGAATGCATTCTATACATAAAATCCACGTATGATATTTAATTCAGTTACCTCTTCCATCCAACTAAAATTGGTCTAGGGATGACTTCAATTATTATTTCAAAGTCAAATCCAAGGTTCTAAAAAGTGAGAAGGAAGAACTAATATTATGTGTAATCCATTCAACTTCAAATATGACTTTTCTGGAAGATGAAGATACATAGACATAGTCACCTTGATTTGTTCATACTCAATATCTACAACTCCAATGACCATGAAACTTTGTAGACATGCTCATCATAGTCCTCACTTCATATTCCAATTGATATACTAGTCTTTAAGACCATACATGTAGAGAGATAACTCAGAGAAGTTGGTGGTATCTACTCAATGTATTGTAATAGTAGAGAGAGATCAATATAGCCATGAAAATGAGTTGTAAATGTATTGCTAACTGAGATAAATAAAATGAGAAAGTGGATGACTTATCTAGCTTTGCATGAAGACTTGAATCACTCACAATTAGTGTGATTATCAACTCATATCCCATGACTAAAATGACTAGTGTATATATACATGTTTCCTCATAATTATTGATTGATTCCACCTAAAAATAGTACATAGTTTTAAGACTTGATTTGAATTTTGAATTCAAATGAAGTCATGGATTTTTGCTTCCAATGTGTCTGCAAGATTCTCTCCAAAATTTGACCAAGGTAAATCTTGACATTAACTTTCAGAACTCATTAATTGTATAATGACATGTGTGCAAGATTATGCCTTAAATATCAAGAGAAGTCCTAATGCATAAGCTAAGCACTTAGGATTGCTTCATGCACCAATAGTTTCCCCTCAAGCCTAAGATAATTGACTCTTCAATCAATATATTTCCCAAAGTCCAATCATAGCTTTGAATGTGTTTAGCTTCACTCCATCCAATGTTTTGGTCATCATATATACACATTGTTTTTTAGTTGATACATATGAGAGTTCAAATTCCTTGCTTGTGATTTTCCCCCTAACATAATGATTATGGACCTCAATGTGTGTTTTTTTAGCACAATAAATTAGATTTGCTACAAGATGAAGTCATCTTATGTTGTCCCCAAAGATATGAGGATTATAAGGCTTCACACCCAAATCTGAGTAATTCTTCACATCCATTTGATAGATCTTCTAATTCTTGGTAGCTGAAATGCTCATAGGAACTCTGATTATTGGCATCTTTGCCAAAAGTGAGAAGGTTTCCTCATAGTCTATTCCTTGGGTCTAAGCATAATGTTTAGCCATAAATCTAGCTTCCTATCTCTTTATGGTTCCATCAGAGGTCTTCTTCACTTTGTATATCCATCTAGATCCAATGATCTTCATGGTTGGAGTATTGGGCACCAATTCCCAAGTGTGATTCTCCTACAAAGCTTCAATTTCTTCTTCCATAGCATTCATCCACTTTGAAATCTTATTGGTGTCCTCATCACATAAAGGCTCTTCAAATTTTAAGTCTTGTGTTACATAGATAGGATGCTTAGCCATTAGTGATGTATCATTGCCATACCTGATGAGGTCCTATGCCCAAGGAAAAGATGCATGTATATGCCTATATTTTGCCCAAATTCCTTGGAATTTGTCAATTGGTCTTACTCCAAGTCTAGACTTGTACTCAAATGTAATTGTGGAAGAGAGAGGAACAAGAATTTGAGTACATATGCTAATGGAGATCCAACTTTGATGGCTGCTAGTTTGGGATCTCACTCTCTCCTTACTCCCACTTGTTCCACTTATTCTCTTTTTCTTTCTCTCTTTCATTCACTCTTCCTTTTTCCACCTATCCCCTCCTTCACCTACACACACTCTTCAATTTTTCTCCTTTGCACCACCTTATAATTCACTCTCTTCCTTACTTGCTTCTCAAACACCCACTTTCTTTCACTCTCACCTATTTTCCTTCACTTTTTCACTCTCTCATTCTCTCTCAAACTCTATCCTCCCCTTCACTCTTTCCCTTCACTTTCATTTCCCTTACTTCTAACTCCTCTCTCTCACTAACTCTCCCACACTATCACTTACAATCCCCTTTTTTCCACTTTCTCTCACTTAACCTCACACATGCTCATAATTGTTATCTCTCACTCTCTCATCCACTTCCACCTTTCTTCTCTCTTTCTTTCTTTTTGACTCCTTCTTTTTCTCTCTCTTTCTCTTTCCCTTTTTTCCCTTTTTCTAATCTCTTTGATCCTATTTTCCTCCCTCACTTCCTCTTCACCCACTTTCCCTCTTTTTCTCTTTTCCTCTCTTTCCCTTTTACACACCAACACATGCACTCACACCCACACACTTGCACATATACTCGCATGCATATGCATGTTCACTCTCTTACACACCCTCTTCCTTTATCTCTCTTTTTCCCTCTCACTCACTTCCTCCTCTTTCTCTTTCACTCTCACACTTGTTTACACACTCTTTTGCACACTCTCACTCTTTGCCACACTCTCTTTCACTCACACTCTCTCATTCTCTATCCCAATCCCTTTCACTCACACTCACATACACTCTCTCACTCTCTTTCTTTTTCCCTCTCACTCACTTCCCTTTCACACACCCTCTTTCCTACTCTCACACACCCTCTTTCCTACTCTCACACACCCTCTTTCCTACTCTCACACACCCACACTCACACTCTCTCACACACTCTTTCACACACTCCCTTCAAATATGAGAACAGACACACACACACTTTATTGAAACTCCCATAAATGTGTGAGGTTCCAACAGTCCTGAGTTCAGGCACCACATGATATCTCACATTCTCAAGAATCTACCTCCAAAAACATAGTTTAACACTCAAACTTTATCGTGAGAATATCTCAAACACAAAAAGGCTTGCTAAAATGGAGAATCATAGGTAGCACTTTTAGAAATCTCTGACATTCTATTTAGAAGGATCCACTTTACCAGGGAACAAGTAATTCAACCTTGAACGACCCTATATTTGTTGCAACAACAATTAATCTCTTTGATGACTTCAACTTTGAGATTCCCCCAACCTGTCTAATAGGATATTTGTGCCACATTAAGCTGCTCAAGGCACACACAATGCTGAAGACCCCTGATCTCATGTATAGAATTGTTTGCTAGCCGCAAAACCTCAAGATCCATGGGGTGTTAAATATTCTTGATATGCTCTATTTTATTGTTATATGAATAGAGCTCATAGAGCCTTGTTCAACTCTCGAGCCTATCAAGCTTTTAAAGACTCTATTATTTAATTCAAAGAGGTAAACATTATGACTACACTTATATGCTTGTAGGCAAAGCCGAAAAAAATCTTTCAATTAGATTCTCATTCAGGCAAAGTGTCTCTAATCAAGGGTAGTTGTGGAGACCCTCCATATCAAATGTACTCTGTTGTATGAGGGTCAGAGATGCAAGATGCTTGAGGACAGATAAGCAGCATATCTAGGGAATGCCTTGCATGAACATTTATATGCTTGTGATCGTTTCTGGAGCATAAAGCAATTGTCCTTCTGTTATATCATTATGTGCACATATATCTTGCAGGGCTCAATGCACTGAATATGGATTTTCTGAGCTCACAATCTTCTCTCATTTCTATGCTTGTGATCGTTTCAAGAGCACAAAGCAATTGTCACTCTGTTATATCATTATGTGCACATATATCATGTAGGGCTCAATGCAATGAACATGGATTTTCTGAGCTCACAAGCTTTTGGAAGAAGATTTCACCTCCATTGTGTGGACACCGTGTGCTGACCATTGCATTGGTTTGTTGATAGAGGATGTGGGGAAGATGTCGTGGATTTACACCATTTTTACCACTTGCTTGAAAGTGGTCTCTTTGTTCACAAAGAGACTAAAGTTGCTTGCTTTACTTAGGTCTTACAGTGATATTGACATGGTGAAGCCTGCCAAGACGAGATTCGTATACATTTGGACATGCTAGTCCTCCCCACAATGTTCTCTCCTTCTCTAAGTTTTCTTCATTATTTCTTGATGTATGTGTCTTCTCGGATTGGTTGAGGCGTTTCCTCAATATTTCATGTTCTTCATCTTTGCTCCTATTGTCCTCTCCTTGTCTATAGATCCACCAAGCATATTCCACATCTACAACCTGGTTCACTCTTCCCTGATGGAAACACAGATGTCTAGGCTCATTTCCTCTTCCAACTAGCAATGTTCTTCTCATAGTTAAGTGTTTACAGATGCTCCATCCATAGTCTTTTGCAAATTGAATAATGCTTGCAAATTTGCCCTTCAACATAATCTTCTAAAACATTGTAGAGCTCTGTTTGATGGAAGTCACTCGAGTTGTATTTCTTCGTAGAAGCCTTTAATATCCCTCTGCCTCCTCGTCCCCTTCCTCCTTCCCAATCACTGAGAGCCCCCTTCCACAACAAGGTTCCAAATCATCGGTAGAAACATTGCCACTCTAGCCAACAATAAGACCTGTATCCTCATTGACATCTCTACTAGTCAAGAGATTCATGAAAATAGGGATAATAGGAAGATTTTGCCTGAAATAAGAAATGTTCTCCCGATCGGCTTCTTCTGTTCGGGAAAAAATGAAGTTGCCAAGGTTGTTCCATATGTTTTGCTCCTCTACCACTTTGTGATGTATGCACCGATGGATTATGTATGAGGGTACCCCTTGTATTGTATGCCTATAGTTGGCCCTTTACTCCTTCCACAGGTATTTGTAGATTAAGTAAATGTATGGGAAACATCCCCCTTACTCCTTGTCTGTGTATCTCCGCCTTAGCATGGAGAACTGTCCATGCTTTTTTACTGCATTCTTGTTCTTGCCCAATGATTGTGAAACCCTCTAAAAACCTCATTTCCCCCTCGACACCACAAAACTCTCCATGGAATGAATGCCCAACATCGTGATAGTGATAGGACGAAGAAGAGATAGAAAATCAAAGTGTTGAATCCTCTAGCACCTCACGAATACAAATATCCCCCTCCTCTATTGTAGACCTCCACAAAATGCTCATTGAAAGTTGCTCATATTATCATCGGTGCCCTGTTGAGATCTTGAATGCTAAAAACAAAACCTGAAAACATCCACACTCTTCTCCCCTGTTGTGCCATGATCTTAGAAGGGGTGGAACAACACTTGTCTCTTCATGCTAACATGGAGATGGTTCATCCAAGCTGAGCACAAACACATCATTCAATAGGCCTTTTTTCACCACCTACTGTCCTTTTCTTGCATACAAATGCTTCAAGTGTAGTCAACTCTTTGGCCAACCTACCCCAACCATGCTTGATTGTGCCTGGGACACCTCCCAATAAGCTTGTCGTATCACTACCCCAAGCATTGTGTCTCTTCCTAACAATCCCACATTTGTGGAATAGCTTGCAAGTCACATCAACTCAAATGATGAAGAGTCTCTTTTCCATGGCCACTGTGAAAGTATCCAATAATCATGGCAGTCCATGAGACCCATGGCTACTATATGTTCTCAATATGTGGAAAAAGGAAATTTGTCAAATTTCAAACTTTTATGCATCATGCTATCTGTTGATATATTTAGGTAGTGATGTGTGTGAACACTCTAGGACCGCCGGGGCACTCTTTTCCCTCTTTAGGAGGTTTTTTTCCCCCGGCTTGTATATACGCCTATTGCCCTAATGGGCTACTGATCTTTTGTACATTCTCTAGTAATACATTCAGTCTTGTGGTTGTGCTCCAAGCTTCTTCTTCTTCCTTGTGTTGTTCGCGTGCTTCCGCAGACGTCTAACTCCAACAATTGGTATCAGAGCAGGTCGTCGCTTCATCTAGGGCACCGTCGACACTCCTCCGTTTGCAGTCTCAGATTCGCAGTGAGCATACTCAGGGTGTTTTCGAGATCAAAACGGCTTCGCTCTGTGGTGTCGAAATCGCGATCTGAGCTCGTTTCGGCCTCCGAACGCACTATCGCAGCGCTTGTGCAAGCTATTTCGTCCTTTTGTGCCAAAGGTATATACCAGTTTCTGTTCGCCAGTTTAAGCGTCTCGAAGTCTGCTACAGGTCTAGCAGAACTCGTCTGGGCAGTTCCGTTCAACTTTTTGAGATACAGTCAATTTTCTGCATCAAGGTATTTTAGTCACCGGCCATGGCTGAAAGCAGTGATGTATTCCATATGTTGGTTGTTGAGGATAAGTTGGATGGTACCGACTACCCATTATGGGCTTATATAATGCGATATGTATTAGTTGCAAAAGGACTGTGGAACATTATGTAGGGTGTTGAAAGACGTCCTGTTACACCTGCGACTACAGGTACTACAAATACAGGTGCTGGAGGTGCTGGAGCTGATGAAGATGGTGTCGAAGATGATATTGTGCAAATTCCTATTCGTGCTGCTGTTTCTCTTGCACCTACTACAGAGCAGATTCGTTGGGATGGCAGAGATGCCCAGGCAAATGCATTGATAGCTTTGTCTGTCAAACGTGCTATTATTCCTCACATACGCTCTTGCAAAAAAGCTACGGATGCTTGGGATACACTTACCACATTGTACCAAGCTAGGAATGAGGCTCGTGTTGCTTATCTCCAAAAACAGTTGGAGAGTGAGCACATCAATGAAGGTGATTCTATGGACGAAGATCAAAGATTTGAAGGAACAGTTGATTTCTGTTGATGAGGTTATACCAGATAGCTCACTTGTGCAGACCGTTTTGAATGGTCTTCCTGACTCATATCAGAGTTTTGCTTCTACTCTTCGGTTGATGATGAAAGGCAATCCGAATGCCTTATCATTTGAGGAGTTAGTCTTTGTTCTGTTGTAGGAAGATCAGTCCAGGCAGAACAGGTCCATTATGCGAGTTGCAGATCAAGCTTTCCTGGCTAGTCAGAAGGGCAAAGGAAAATGAAGCTCTTCTACTAGTAAGCAAAAATCTGCAAATGCTGCACATTCAAAGAACCAAGACAAAGATGAGAAAAAATCAGAAAAGCAGAAATTGTTTTGTAAGTACTGTAAAGGCAATGATCATATCATAAAGAACTGTCCAAAACTGGCTGCTAAAGAGGCAAAGAAGAAAGAGGCTGGAATGGTTGTTGCAGAGGCCTCTACACCAAAAACAGAGTCTGCAAATCTTGTGCAGGAAGAAGAATGGGCGTTTACTACTGTCTGCAGTTTTGACCCATCTTCTCATGATCAATACATGTCTGCAGTAGACTCAGATGTTTGGTACTTTGACAGTGGGGCGACCAAACATATTACCTCGCAGCATAGTTTCTTCTCTTCACTCGAGCCTGCCCCTACAGGGAATACTGTTACATGCGCCAACAACTCCTCTTATCCTGTTATGGGAGTTGGTAAGATCATTTTGACTACAGCTGATGGTAGTTCTTTCACTTTGTCAGATGCTTTATTTGTGCCAGGGATCAAAAAGAATCTTTTATCACTTTCTGCATTAGCCAAGATTGGCTTGGTTGTGAAATTTGTTGATGACAGGTGTACAGTTCATGATCTCTCAAATGGTGATGTGATTATTGCTTCTGGCATTTTATGTCGTGGGTTGTATAAGCTCATAGACTATGAAAGATCTGTGAATGATTCGGCATGTGTAGTTCAAGATTCTCAGGCTATGTTAGATGCAAAGCTTTGGCATGCACGCTTTGGTCATCTGAATTTTGCTAGTTTGCTACGCCTGCAGAAATCTGAAATGGTGTCCTCTTTGCCCAAACTTGAGGCACCTAGAAAACATGTTTGTGAAGGCTGTATTTTGGGCAAAATGCAGCGTTCTTCGTTTCCAAAAGATGGTTCAGTTCGGGCTACGCAGAAATTGCAGCTTGTACATAGTGATGTCTGTGGTCCTATGCAGACACCCTCTTTTGGAAATTACCTTTACTTCGTGACTTTCATTGATAATTTTTCCAGGCATGCATGGGTATATCCACTCAAAGCAAAGTCTGAAGTGTTCATGTGCTTCAAACAGTTTTTGGTTTTGGCTGAAAATCTGTCAGCATGTAAAATGGGCACCCTCCGTTCTGATCGAGGGGGGGAATATATGTCTTCAGATTTTAATGCATTTCTGGCTGAACGTGGGATAAAACACCAGTGTATAGTGCCGTATACACCTCAACAGAATGGAGTTGCTGAACGGAAGAACAGGTCTCTCATGGAGATGGTGAGGTGTATGGTCAAGAGTCAGGCTTTACCTCATAGTTTCTGGCTTGAGGCTGTCATGTGTGCAGCATATGTACTAAACAGGTGTCCCACTAAAGCACTGCAGTCTATCACTCAACAACATCGCAAAAAAATGGATGATAAAGCAATTAAATGTATTTTTGTTGGATATAGTTCTGAAAGTAAAGGCTATCGCCTGTATCATCCACAGACTAAACGCATTCTGGTTAGCCGTGATGTTGTATTTGTGGAAGATGCTATTCAGCCATTGCTTTCATGTACTAAGGAGACATCTGTTAGCTCCAAAGACATGTATGGTACTTTGATGCCTCTTTTTACAGGTGGACAGTCTAGTGCTGGTCCTAATGAGACAACTTCTCAGCCTTTGCAGGTTTCATATGATGATGCAGATCATTCCATTTCTGATGCAGATTTACATGATGCACTTGTTGATGAGAGAGCTGATATTGAGTAGGCAAAAACTATGCCAAAATGGCTAGTGCAGACTTTGCGTGACAGCAAATTAGATGCACCTTTATCATATCGTACTCGTTCAGGCTCTCATAGTGCCTCTTTTGCATCAGATTGCTATGCTATGGCTGCATCTAGTCTTTGTGATGAGAATGAGCCTGTTTCTTTTGATGAAGCACAGAATTTTGAAAATTGGATGGCTGCTATGCAATCTGAATATGATGCTATAATGAAGAATGGTACATGGTCTTTATGTGACTTGCCTCCTGGCAAGAAGGCCATTGGCACTAAGTGGGTATACAAGCTGAAGCGTAAACCTGATGGTACAGTTGATAGGTATAAGGCTAGGCTTGTTGCAAAGGGTTATGTGCAGGAAAGAGGCATTGATTTTGATGAGACCTTTGCACCTACATCCCGTATGACTACTGTTCGGAGCATTTGTGCACTTGCAGCCCATCATGGTTGGAATGTACATCAGTTGGACATTAAAACAGCATTTCTGAATGTGACTTGCATGAAGAAGTGTATGTTTTTCAACCCCGTGGCTTTGTGCAGAAAGGGCATGAAAACCAGGTGTGCAGGTTAAAGAAGGCGTTATATGGTTTAAAGCAAGCACCACGTGCTTGGTATGAGAAGATACATGCCTATCTGATTGCACATGGTTTTGAGAACAGTCCAACTGAAAGCACCTTATATGTTAAGCGTGCTAATGATGTGCTTCTGATCATTGTTGTCTATGTAGACGACATGCTGCTCACTGGTCCTATTGAGAAGCATATTGCTGATTTTAAGGCTGATTTGCATGCCTCATTTGAGATGTCTGATTTGGGGCATTTGCATCACTATTTGGGCATTCAGTTTATGCAAGTTGATGTTGGAATGGCTTTGTGTCAAACGAAATATATTGACACATTATTGCAGCGTTTTGGCCTTGAAGACTGTAAGCCTATTGCCACTCCTATGGAGACAGGTTTACGATTGAGTCTTCATGATGCTGGAGATGCATTTGATGATGTTCTCTATCAGCAGGCTGTTGGATGCTTGATTTACTTATGCATTACTCGACCAAATATTCAGTTTGCTGTCTCATAGATGAGCAGGTTTATGCATTGCTCAGGAGTCACGCATTGGAAGGCGGTTAAGCGCATCTTTCGCTACTTGAGTGGTACTCGGCTACTTGGGTTGTTTTATCCCAAGGGGGGATCACTACCGCCAGATTTGCATGCTTTTTCTGACTCAGATTGGGCTGGTTGCTATGACACTCGTGTGTCTACCAGTGGTTTTTGCTTTATGCTTGGTTGAGTATAGGGCAGCTTTCACAGTGTCTGTTGAGTGTGTGTGGCTCAGACGCCTTATGGCTGATTTGGGTGTTAGCTAGTCTTCTGCCACCACCATCTTCACTGACAGTCAGAGCGCATTGGCAGTTGCGAGGAACCCTGTGTTCCATGCTCGCACTAAGCACATTGAGGTGCATTATCACTATGTCAAGGAGAGGTTCTCTGCTGGGGAGATCAGCTTGGCATATATGCCCACGCAGTAGAACATTGCAGACCTTTTCACGAAGGCTCTGCCTAAGGAGAAGTTTGAAGCTTTCCGCAAAGTTTTGGGCTTACTTCCTTTTGTGGAGTGATTTCCACATAGCTTGGCACTTCCTTATACATGAGTGCCAGCTCCTTGTTCACCGCATCACTCCCAGGGAGGATTTGTTGATATATTTAGATAGTGATGTGTGTGAACACTCTAGGACCGCCGGGGCACTTTTTTCCCTCTTTAGGAGGTTTTTCTCCCCCGGCTTGTATATACGCCTATTGCCCTAATGGGCTACTGATCTTTTGTACATTCTCTAGTAATACATTCAGTCTTGTGTGTTGTGCTCCAAGCTTCTTCTTCTTCCTTGTGTTGTTCGCGTGCTTCCGTAGACGTCTAACTCCAACACTATCAAATACCTATAGAACCCTCTCAAAAAGGTTGTGCCTTGCATGCCTTGTAATCATTTCAACCCACAGATGTACAATAAAATTCAACCACTCTTGGAGCTAACATACTCCCCTTTCCTTGCTTGCGATGTCGTCCTCAACGAGCATTTCTGTAACCTGTGCAACCTTGCTTTTCCCCTATCACGCATTCAAATGGTTAGCTCGTTTTCATGGAGATACATAAAGCACCATAATCCAATCACCCAAACCATTCAGCCATGATAAATCAGAGGCATAGTCCAAACTCTCTACTCATACATAATCATCATGCACGAAGATTTTCTTCACACATTCAATTCACCCCACCAGCCATATCATCAGTTGTATCAATGCACGCACATACTCACATCTATTGCACCTGGTTGAGATGCCCCCATACCTCCTCATACTTGCTCATACACAACTCCTTTCACATCTCATTCTCTCTTGCAATAAAACCTCAACAAAAACCATGTTATCCATATGCTTCCCTCAATCCAAGATATAAATGCAATGAACAAAACCAACAACTCAGGGAGGATACAATAATGCGACCATGAATCAGCTCTCGAAGACCGTCCTGCACACCTATAATCAATCAATATTCACATCATGGATCAACAAAAAATCATTTCCCTACCTTGAATACCTTGGCAAATTCCTTCCTTGTGGTCATATCCTTCCCATATGCACACTCATCAAAAGAGATGAATCCAAAAAAGTCATGCAGAAAAAGAGAATCAACAAAAACATGTAATCCGATTGTGCATCTACCTATGATATTTCCTTCTATACCTGGTATGTATATATGAGCAAAAATGAGGCCTCCTAAAGTGTGGCCTTACCTCACATCCCAAAAACCTGATCAGCCAAAATGAAGCGAGAAATAAGTATAAAATTTTTAAGAAGCATACACCGTTACCCACCTTTGGAATAAGCCTATCAATAACATAAGAAGCGCCGAGTCTGAGGAGTTGCTTATCAACTAACCAGCCATGCACATATAATAATTATACCTTTGTCAGTGTTGGCCTCGAGCGGATTGATCTATCAACAGTCAACATCTCATCCTTGTAGATATATACATGCAAAAAGCACATCCTTCCAAGTAATCACCGCCCTCCTCCTCTCTGTCTCTCCTACTCAGGAGTGGGAATTTCTCTTCTCTTTTTTCTTTTTTGTTTATTTTTAATACATGAGTTTTCCTATGCTGCAACTGGATGCAACTAATGGCCCTGACCTCTCGGCCAGGTTTGTTCCATCCGTCTACCAACACAACATAGCATGCAATGAACATATACACGATGTGTACATACATATATACATTCTAGTCCATAGCAAAGCTGGGTATGGCTCATGAACTTGACCACCCGTCCAAGATAGTTCCACTCATCTATCAACCTACCATGGCATGTAGCACAAAATAGATATAAACACATAATTGTCTAGGCCTATGATGAAGCTAGCATCAACTCACGTACCTGACCGGCCATCCAAGATGACTCCACTTGCCTACTAACCCATCATAGGCACTTGCACACATATATACATGCTTTTATTTTTGTTTCATTTCCCATGTCTTGAGAGTTAGGGAGAGATAGAAAGGAGCATCTATCCCACCCTTCCCACACACCATGCATACATAAAAACAAAAAAAGGAATACATCCGTGGAAGCTAATAGATTGATCTTCCCTTTGTCGTTACTTCCTAGGGCATAAGGATTATATGGCATAATTGATTAATCGCAACCACTCTTACCAAAATGGATTTCCTTATCTTATCTTTAAGTCCCTTAGGTGTAATGTGGTACAAACATCCTCCAAAATTCCTACTTAGTCCCGTTCGAAGTTGATGATCAACGTACTCCAGGAGGTGAGTCACGCTCCGCTTCAGGAGCCTCATCATCACTGCATAAATCATCTCTTCAACACCTCCTCAACCAATTTTGCTTTTTATCTCCAAACTCTTCTGTGTGAAAAATCCATGTGATTTGACATCTTTTGCACATGGTCTTCTACCCAAACAAGGCGATTTGTAAGGCGTTGTGCACTCTCGTTTGCTACGTTCCTCAACTTGTCAACCTCCATAACTAGTTCCCTTAATCTTCGTCCATTTAGATCGATATCGTTTTGATATTTTATCATTTTACAATCTACATACCTCATCCGTTTTTGCAACTTCTCATTCTCTGGTTCCATCTCATGTATCCTCTTTTCATTTTCTTGAGCATTTTCTATTCTCCCAAATAAATCATATAGCCTCTTGATTTTCTTTCCTAGCATAATGTGTTTTCTTTCAAGCTCCTCAGATCCATCTTTATGTTTTTGCTCAATCTCATCAAGCTTCTCCACTAGACTAAGCTCTTTGCATCTTCTTCTTCCAAAATTCTCTAGCTTCTTTTCGAACTCATTCCCTCTTGATTTGACTCCTCCAACTCTCTTATACACTTCTTGAAAGCTCTTTTTTGAATGACCCACTAGGGTTTCTATAGTCCCCTTCAAAGTGTCTGTCTCCTCTATCACTCCTCTGATTACCCTTAGCTTTTCCATCATCAACATCCACTCTTCCTCAATTCTATCGATTTTGTTATCTTTCTCTACACATCTCCGACTTTTGTTGTCTCTCTAACTTATCCATCTATCAATCTCTCCTTTTAGCCTCACGTTCTCTCTTCCAGGTTCTCCCATTTTCTTATCACTCTCTACTTAGGCACACTTAATCTTCTCTAATTCCAACTGGAAGTCCTGACTGATTCTACCTATTTGATAACTACACTTGCAAATTACTTCTTGCACTCTCTTGATTTCCCACTCTCCTTGATCAATTCTTCTCATCAAGTCATCCTTCCCTCATTGGGAGTCATCTCTGATCATGAACCAATAGCAGTCTACTATCACTAAATCTAAACCGATCTCCAGGACCTCTCTCCCTATTTCTTTACCCTTCTTAAAACTCTTTCCACTCTCAAGTCTTTCAATTTTCTTCCTCAAGTTTTTGTTCTCTTTTCAACTCTTTGTTTTGGCTTTCCATGCATTTTACCTTCTCCTCCTATTTATCTAAGACCTCCTCTATTTTAGTTTGACTATTCGCTAATCTCTTCATCTTGGTCCTCTCGTTGTCTTGCTCCTCATGTATCAAGTTTACTTGACATTGTAGAGTTTTTACAAGTCCTTTCAAGACTTGATCTTCCAATTTATTGGCCTTATTTTTACTCGCATAGCCAAGACCCTCATCTATCTTTAGCTTCTCAAAGTTGTTGGTCATGTTGATCGGCTATATCATCTTGGAGATGTCCCTTGCTATCCTCAAGGTCCCAATGGATTGAGAGACTTCATTTTGTACCTTTTTCACTCCAGTATATCTTTCATTGCCAACTTCCACATAGAGAGTAGGGAGAGAAAAGCTAGTTTCCTTCCTTTTGACCTTCCTGCCAGAGATATCTTTTACCTCACATACATGCTTACACAAGCTCTTCTTTCTACAATCTGCATAGATAGGGACAAAGTCCAAAAGAGTAAATACTCGAGGGTGAAATTTGGCAACACCAACATCTCACATAGTTTGAGATTGGACCAAATCGATGACATCGGCTCACATGATGTCTCATTGTTGGACCAAACTCTATCCATCTATGTATCCATCCAGAATTCATTTGCCTCATGTTGGTCTTCTCAAAACCACAAGTGTGCCTTCACTTTCACTTCCCCTACTTCTAACTCCTCTCTCTCCCTCACTCTTCCACTATCACTTACACTCCCCTTTTTTCCACTTTCTCTCAGTTACCATCACACACGCTCACACTCCTTCTCTCTTTCTTTCTTTCCCACTCTCCTTCATTTTCTCTCTCTTCCTCTTTTTCTTGTTTTTCCCTTTTTCTACTCTCTTTCTTCCTATTTTCCTCTCTCATTCACTTCTCTTTCACACACCCTCTTTCCCACTCTCACACACCCACACACACTCTCTCACACACTCTTTCACACAATCCCTTCAAACATGAACACACACACACACACACTTTGTCGGAACTCCCATAAATGTGTGAGGTTCCAATAGTCCTGAGCTCATGCACCACAATATGATATCTCACATTCTCAAGAGTCTACCCCCAAAAACACAATGTAACGCTCAAACTTTATCATGGGAATAGCTAAAAGGCTTGCTAAAATGGAGAATCATAGGTAGCACTTTCAGAAATTCCTGACATTCTATTTAGAAGGATCCACTTTACCAAGGAACAGGCAATTCAACCTTGAGGACCCTGTATTTGTTGCAACATCAATTAATCTCTCTCATGACTTCAACTTTGAGATCTTGCCAACCTTTCTAATAGGATCTTTGTGCCACATTAAGCTCCTCAAGGCACACACAATGATCAAGACCCCGAATCTCATGTATAGAATTGTTTTCTAGCCACAAAACCTCAAGGGCAGTGGGGTGTGAAATATTCTTGATATGCTGTCTTTTATTACTATGTGGGTAGAGCTCAAGGAGCCTTGTGTAACTCTTGAATCTATCAAGCCTATAAATATTCTATTATTTAATTCAAAGAGGTAAAGATTATCACTACACTTACATGGTTGTAGGCGAAGCCCAAAAAATTCTTTTGATCAGATTCTCATTCAAGTGAAGTGTCTCTAATCATGGGCAATTTTGGAACCCTCGATGTTAGGTGTACTCTATTGTAAGAGGGACAAAGATGCAATATGCTAGAAGAAAGATAAGCAGCATATCTAGGGAATGCCTTCCATGAAAATTTTTATGCTTGTGATCGTTTTTGGAGCACAAATCAACTGTCCTTCTCTTCCATCATTATGTGCTCATATATCTTGTAGGGCTCGATGCAACGAACATGGAGTTTCTGAGCTCACGATCTTCGCTCATTCCATTGTTGGTCCTCCCCAAGATGTTCTCTCCTCCCCTAAGTTTTCTTCATTATTTCTTGATGTATGTTTCTTAGTTAGGTTCAAGCGCTTCCTCAATATTTTGTGCTCTTCATCTTTATTCCTGTTGTCCTCTCCTTGTTCGTAGATCCACCAAGAATATTCCACATCTATCCAGATGGTTCACTCTTCCCTGAGGGAAGCACAGATGTCCAGGCTCGTTTCCTCTTCTAACTGGCAATGTTCTTCTCACAGTTAAGTGTTTATAGATGCTCCAACCATAGTCTTGTGTAGATTGAATAATGCTTGCAAATTTTCCCTTCAACATAATCCTCTAAAAAACTATAGAGCTCCATCTGAGGGAAGTCACTCGAGTTGTAATTCTTCATAGCAGCCTTCAATAGCCCTCTGCCTCCTCGTACCCTTCCTCCTTCCCAATCACTGAGAGCCCCCATCCACAACAAGGTTCTAGATCATCAGTAGCAGCATTGCCACTCCAACTCACAATACTACTTATATCCTCATTGACATCTCTACTCGTCAAGAATTTCATGAAAATAGGGACAAGTAGATTCTGCCTAAAAAAAGAAACGTTATCCCCATTGACTTCTTTTGCTTGGGAAAAAATAAGGTTGCCAATGCTATTCCATATGTTCTCCTCCTCTACCACTCTGTGATGTACGCATCGATGGGTTATGTATGAGGGTACCCCTTGCACTTTATGCCTACAATCGGCCCTCTACTCCATCCACAAGTATTCCCAGATTAACTCAATGTATTGGAAACACCCCCCTTATTCCATGCCTGCATATCTTCACCTTAGCATGCAAAATTGTCCATGATTTTTTAGTGCATTCTCATTCTTGCCCAATGATTGCAAAACCCCCGGAAACCCTCACTTCCCCCGATGATGCAAAGCTCTCCATGGAATAAATTCCCAACATCGTGATAGTCACAAGGCACAACAAAGATAGAAAATCAAAGGGCTGAATCCTCCTACACCTCGTGAATACAAGCATCCCCCTCCTCTGTTGCAAACCCATAAAATTCTCACCGAAAGTTGCTCATACTGTCATCGCTACCCTGTTGAGATCCTGAATGCTCAAAAGAAACCCAAAAACATCCACATTCTTCTCCCCTTTTATTTTCTTGTATGATGATAAAAGCTCTCCTTTGTTCAAGAGTTATCACCGCTTGGACAACTCACAAAGCTAAATCCTTCACAATCATAACACCAAACGGATGTTAAACATAGAAACTATGCACCCCCCAAACCATGGTGAGGGGCTTCCAACCTAAAAGGAGCAAGAAGAAAAATCTTGCATGTTCCCCTTGGGCAAGAATCCCTCCTTCATTAAAAAAAAACTCCCTTAATTAATCACCTCCCCCTTTGACACTTCAAAGGGCAGGCGACCACCGTCTCCCCCCCCCCCCAAGAACCGAAGAAACCCCCCCTGCTCATATGTATTAATGGGGCATCTCCCCCCCTTGTTTCTGACATTGCAAAGGGTGGGTGACCATCGTCCACCCCCTGCCCTATTGATAAAATCAAGGACATAACAAATCCTTGCAATCCCACTTGTCTATGGGAGCTACAAATGGATCCCAAAAACATGTTGCTACCAAAATTGTTAGAACAGGTTCCAAAGAGACAAGTGAAGCACCATTAAATTAGCAACTTATCACTCGACCTCAATTTTAAAGGTCCACTTCTTTCAAGACCACCAAACATCAAAATATTCCTTTTTCCATAACGAGAAAGTAAATGCCTTAACTGACAGAGAGGCCTATAGGTCACTGTAACTTCTCTCCACATGGGTTTATCTATCATTAAAATGAGCAAGAATGTATCACTAAGAAGAACAGCTAAATTTGCATATCCTCCCGCCACAACAACCGTAGTACCATCCACAGTACATGAGCTATGCCATGATCTCAAAAGAGGTGGAACAACACTTGTCTATTCATGCTAACATGGAGATGGTTCATCCAAGCTAAGCACACACATCATTCAATAGGTTGTCATAGCATCCCTCAACTCTTCTATCTTGGCCTTGCCTTTGGAGTTCCATGAATCGATTTCCTTCCCAGGAGTCTTTTGATCATCTTTAGAATCACTTGATGCTTCAACTATATGTATATTCTTACTTGAGAGTGTTGAAAAGTCTTCTTCTAGGTCATATGGTAGCTTGATTTTCTTGTAATTATCTTCAAACCATGATTTTGTCTCATCGAACACATCTCAACTAATTATAAAACCTTTGTTGCTAGGATTATATAGTACATAACCTTTTTTATTAAGTTCATAGTCTATAAAGATAGACTTCTCTACATTAGGGTCTAATTTACCTCTTATTTGAAATGGCATGTGTGCATATGCAGTGCACCCAAATACCTTGCAATGATCCAAGCTTGGTCTTCTTCCATTCCAAGCTTCATAAGGGTCCATACCATCCAAGGCTTTTGAACGTAATCTGTTTATCAAGTATGTGGTAGTGGACTCTAGCTCTACCCACAAATAATTTGGTAGCTTCTTTTCTTTCAACATGGATCTTGTTGCTTCAACAATGGTCATATTCTTCCTCTCTAGTACTCCATTCTATTTAGGTTTGTACTTGGTAGTAATCTCTCTCTTTATTCCTCTATCTTGCAAGTAGGAATTAAGTTCATGGGAGAAGTATTCTCCGTCTGCATCAGACCTTGTTCTTTTGAGGGTTTTACATGTTTGATTCTCCACAAGAGCTAAATACTTCTTAAAACATGAGAACACTTCATCCTTATGCTTCATAAACTACAAAATAGTCCATTTGCTACAATCATCTATAAATGACACATAATACCTTGATCTTGAGATTTATGGTTCTTTGTTTGGTCCCCAAACATCTATGTGAATAAGTTCTAGAAGGTCTCCATGTATATATCCTCTGTTTATGAATGGTTGCCTGTGAGATTTTCCAAAGTGACATGCATTACACTTGTATATCATGTGTTGCTTTGAGATAATTGGTAGTACAAACACAATTTTATCTCTATTGAATTGTTTGAGGGCTCTCTCTCCAACATGATCCAACCTCTTATGCCAAACACGTAGCTGTAATAGGGTTTGGGTACCATAATTGAACAAAGAGATGTTGTTTGTTTCTTAGAGTTCAAATATGAACAATCTACTTGTTTTCTCTCCCTTTTCTATCCTCTTGAAACCTTGATATGGATCCTCTACATAGGCTCCATGTTTGGTGAATCTCACCTACAAAAGGTTCTCCACAACTTGACCTACACTTATTAGTAATACTTGGCATATAGCGGACTCTACTCAACAGATTCATATTACCATTGGAAGTGTTCACATTCCCTATCATCTCCATGGGGTGACTTGTATCATCACCTATCTGAACCTCATGCTTATTCTTTGGATCTTCTAAGTCTAAAAGCAATGCTACATTCTCTACTACATGATTAGAGCATCCAAAGTCAATGTAGAACCCATTCCCATGAGAACTACCTTCCTTTGTTGAGAACTACCTTCCTTTGTTGTCATATTCAAAAGTAGAAGTGAATGCTCTAGAGCTTGATCATTGGTGTAATTGTTGTAGTCTCTCCTTCCTTTGTATCCACTTTGATAGTTGTTGTTGTTGTTGTTGTTGTTGTTGTTGTTGTTGTTGTTGTTGTTGTTGTTGTTGTTGTTGGTGGTGGTGGTGGTGTTGTTGTTGTATCCACATGAATTGTTGGATCTACCTCTTGAAGCTCCATAACCACCCCTATTGTATCCTCTTCCCCTCTGATCCCTTGGATTCTTCAAACAATGCTCTTTGAGGTGATTTAATAGGCCACATATGGCACATGGTGAGGATCCTTGACCTCTCCCCTTCCTTGTCTACCTCATCTGCCTCTTCCTCTTTAGCTTTTACCTCTTCTAGCAAAGTTATGTTGGGGAGGTACTTCCTTCTTCATCATAATTTTTACTTCTTCCTTTGTTATCTTTGCCTTTGCTTTTATCTTTGTAAAGGAAAGAGGATTGGTTACCATTTTGGTTCTCACCATTCTTCATAAGTTTGGCCTCATGAGCAAAGATTTTCCCCATGAGAGGTTTGCATTTTGGCACTTGCATATCCATATATAGATCCATGGCTATGGTGAAAGGTTCCAACTTGTCAACCTTAATTACATTGATGATATTCCTCATAATTTGCTCTTCATCAATTCTTTATCCAATGTTCCCAAGTTGGTCTATAATGTCCATCTATGTAATTGTTGTAGTCTCTCCTTCCTTTATATCCACCTTGATAGTTTTTTTATCATCTGTGTAGTTGTTGTAGTCTCTCCTTCCTTTGTATCCACCTTGATAATTTTTGTTATTGTTGGTGTTCTTGTATCCGCATGGATTGTTGGATCTACCTCTTGAAGCTCCATAACCCCCTTTTTTGTATCCTCTTCCTCTCTGATCTCTTGGATTCTTGAAATAATGATCTGTGAGGTGATTTGATAGGCCACATATGGCACATGGTGAGGAGCCTTGAGCTCTCCGCTTCCTTGCCTACCTCATTTAACTCTTCCTCTTGAGCTTCTATCTCTTCTAGCAAAGTTATGTAGGGAGGTACTTCCTTCATCATCATAATTTTTACTTTTTCCTTCGTTATCTTTGCCTTTGCTTTTATCTTTTTAAAGGACAGAGGATTGGTTACCATTTTGGTTCTCACCATTCTTCATAAGATTGGCCTCATGAGTGCAAAAGTTTGCCCATGAGATCTTTGCATTTTGGCACTTACATATCCATGTATAGATCCATGGCTATGGTGAAAGATTACATTGATGACATTCCTCACAATCTGCTTTTCATCAATTATTCCTCGAATGTTCCCAAGTTGGTATGCAATGTCCATCATGGGGATAAAATCAATCACACTTTTCTCAGGCATCTTCTTAAGTGTTGTGCATTCCGTCCACAATTTTTCTTCCTATCTTTGGTACTTGAGGAGAAGAATGCTTCCAAAGCATTCCATGTCTCTTGAGAGTTCTTACAATTCCTAATATGAGGAAGTACCAAATCAGAGATAGAGTTTAGAATATATGACCTTACAAAATCATCCTTCGCACACCATGTATTTAACCTTTACTATTTCTCTTGTGTTGGTTGACCTTTGTTTCTTAGTAGAGGCATCAGCTCATCTCCTAGGATGTATCCATACAATTTTCTCCCTTGCAGGTAAGCCTCCATTGTTAGATACCATGTTGAGTGTTCGGCTTTAATCCAGTTTGTCAATTGATGAGGCATCACATATAATGTTCAATCTATGATTGTGCTCTAGTACCATTATGAGGAGCAATGGCAATCCAGAGAGATCAAAGGGTCTTGGAAAAAACCTTTTCTACACTAGCCTAAGTGACTCACAAAACCTTTAATAGACTCCTTAAGCTTTCAATGTATGAATTTAGATCACCATAGTACCTTGGAGTATTATTCTCAAACTTCTATGTCAAAACAGATAATTTGTGTGTACAAAGCACTTAAGAAAACCTTATATTTATGGAAGGAGGCACTCAATGTTTTGTATCAATTTATTTCATGAATTTAGGAGGACTATACTAAGATCAATGTGCATAAGAAGTCAGGTAGGTAATGCGACTTTTTAGGAAGATGAAGATACACAAACACATTCACTTGGGATTTATTCATAACTCAAGATATACAAGTTCAATGACTATGAAACTTTGTAAGCATGCTTATCATGCACTAATTTACAGATTAGATAATAAGACAATACACGTAGAGAAATAACACATAGAAGTTGACAAACTTTACTCAATGTAATATAACAATATATAGAGATAAATATAACCATGAAAATGAGTTGTAAATGTGTTGATAACTAAGATATGATACAATAAGAGACTGGAGGACTTCTTAGCTTCTAGGCAAGACTTGAATCACTCAAAATCAGTGTGATGATCATGTGACTAAATTGACTAGTGTATATATACACTTTTTCTTGTAAATGTTGATTGATTCCACTTAAAAGTATTCTGTAGCTTTAGCAGTTGATTTGAATTTTGGATTCCACTTAAAATTATTCTGTAATTTTAGCAGTTGATTTGAATTTTGGATTCAAATGAAGTCATGGTATTTGGCTCCTAGTATGTCCATGAGATTCTCTCCAAATATCTCCTTTACTTTTGACCAAGGTAAATCCTGAGATTAACCTTTAAAACTCATTAATTGTATAATGACATGTGTACAAGTTTATGGCTTAAATATCAAGAGAAGTCCTAATGCATAATGCAAGCACTTAGGATTGATTCGTAAGAAAGAGAACAAATTGGGGTGCTGCTCAATCACAAATAAACAAAAGGTGTCGAGGAGCACTTGGAGAGACAGACAGACAGACAAACAAACAGAGAGAGGGCGGCCTTCTCAAACAATAAGATAGATGTGTTGCGAGATCAACCTGGATAGAATGAATGCCAGTTTTACATGAAAACTGGAACTTGCAAGTTTGGATCTCCTTGTCCGTTTTACCATCCATAGCCAAAGCGTGCAAACAAAAGTTTTCAATAGTGGTCCAATTTACTCTTAAGATCCTGGTTTTGTCCCATCTCGATATGATCCAAAAAAATCTACAACAACCATTTTACATGGGTAGATACTATTTCCAAAAAGAGCAAGGCAACTTGATTATCACTAGTATATGAAGACGAGGAACTGCAAATTTGGCATGAAGTGCAAGTATCACCACCCAAAGGCTAGGGCAACATCATTGCCCTCAAGACCTAATGCAATGGTCTGCCTCTTCGTCCTAGGAAGCAATCTTGCCCATACTACATCAAACATGGTATTTGCACATTTGGGCATGTATGTAAGTTTGACCATCCTATCCATGTACCACCTTCTGGTCCTCCTTATAGCCCATCATTGTCTTCATTAAATGAGATGTTAGTTGCTCCTATTATGCATGAGTCATCTTAAGCAAGTCCTAGATCAATTGTGTCAGAAAGTCTTCAAGACTCTTCTAAAGATGAGATAAAATTTTAGAACAACAATACAGAAGAACATGTCAAGGCTCTTTCAAAAAATATAAGCACACAAGAAGTTGGGCAAAAGAGGAATTGTACTGTAGAAGCATGGGAGAGAGAGAGAGAGGATTGGATGGATGCATGAGCACAAAAATAGAAGTCGGTTGAGAATAGGTTAACCTAGAGGAGAAATGACAAAGATATAAAATCGAATCAGATATTTAGCCGGTCTTAATGAAAATAGTTGGAATCATTTAAAATAAGGAAGAGTTTTCATGAGAATACGAATCTTGTTTTTCATTTCAAATTCTTGTGTTGTTGTGAAAGCATGTGTTTGGTACAGGAGATAAAGTCAGAAGAAATGGGCTTTCATTTGTTTTATAAATCCATAAGGTTTTCCTTTGAAAGTGCATGCAATTAGGATTTTTTCTATATGCATGAGCTAAGTCTTCTTACAGCAAGAATAGAGTAAAAAACACAAACATTCTATTGACTAAGTATATGAGTTCTTGTGTGCCTTCGGTCACAAGAAGGATTATGAGAAGTCTGAGAATTGGTCAAGTTATCTTTCTCCTTGCCATGATACACACAAAACCACTCATAATGATCTAGGTAATCTTACCATAGAAGCTCATATGCATATGTTTGCTCATATGCATATGTTTGTTCATACACATGTTTGTTCATACGCATATGTTTGTTCCTTGCAAGAATGCATTCAAACAAAGACCTTGGATGGTCACTTCATCATAGTTATTTAATAAAGGATGGGTGATATGGAAATATTTTCTCTCTTCCACCATAGCAAATATGTATGGCTTTCATTAACGATTCTTTGAGTCAATAAATCATAAATTGTTGAGAGCGATTGAACTTTAGTGGGGAAATTGATACTTGCTATAAAGGCAAAACAAAAAGTAAAATACAACAAAGAAAGGAAAAATAGCATATTGAATTTCATTTCATGAGTGTGTTTTATTTAATTTAAAATTTTTTGATTAAAAGTTTGTTTATCCCAATGAATTTTTCACATAAACCCAAAAATATAAAGTGAAGAGAAGAGAAGGTTCCTTTTCCGTCCTAGAACTGAGAAGATCGAGCACCACTTTTTCCATCTGCATTGTAGGAGAGTTGATACTTTTTCCCATTTACACTATGGTAAGAGTTTTATATGATCCTTAAAATTCGAAGATCCTCTACTTTGATTTAATTTAGTTGTATTAGGAATCTACCCCGCACTTTGTATATCGCTCATGGATGGCAACACTATTGATTAGTATATGATTGTTGAGGTTTTCAGCTTATCTTTTGCATCGAGTGTGATAATTAGTAGTACATAGTTTTTTTGTTTCGAATTCCTCTTGCCCATACCTACTTTTGTTCCTATCCCGCCAAGCAATTTCAACCACGAGATCCTACTCCGTCTTCCACATGCTTCATTGTTACCCCTGAAGCACAGGTAAGGCTCAACAGACTATCCACCGGACGGGGACAACACACCCCTAGGGCCCAATCCAACCCTACACTCACTCCCCATCCCGACCCCCTTCCCTTTGATAGCCTCTCATCGAGAGCTTTAAAATAATCTTCTATACACTATATTTGAATACCATAGCTAGTAGATATTTCTTAATTTGTATCTGCTGCTACACCAAGTATCGAAATACACACTTTGGTGTAAGAGTGTTGTGTGAGCTGGATGTTCCTTTTTTGCATACATTACTTTTCTTTTTCCCATATTAATCATCATTTAAGCACATGTTTCCATGCACTTGACTAGGCCAGGCTCTCCGTTTGATAAATTAATGTGTATCAAACCAACACTATATGCCTTTTTTGGATGAGTGGGGTATAGTCTCTCTCATCACAAATCCCTAAGACCTTGTGAGTCTAGGTACATGCATTTTTGGCATCATTTCTAGGGATGCGGGCCTAAGACTAGTGTTGTGTACCATTTACAAACCCAAGTGTCATATCATATAAGGGTCTCCCAGTATCACATATCATGACTCACATATCATAGCGTTTGAATGTTGTATTGTCTATCGTTTGGATCCACAATATCGTATATCATGTCATATACCCCATTATCGTGTATCGCACCCCTGAAGTATCATTTAACATGAAGTGTCTTGTTGAAGTGTCTTGTATCATGTATCGCCTAAACCTGGGTAAAGTATTATGGAGAGCCATTTGCCATGTATCATGGAGACTCAAGTATCAGGTGTTGTGGAAATTGATGAGCAAACCCTAATTGTGTCTAAAACCAAAATTAAGAAGTTCATTGCTCAAGCACCAATTAGAACTATTTCTTACAGATAGTGAATGGAACCTACAATCAAGACATGTCCTAGGGAGCCAAAGAAGCATGATCTCATCAACAGGGATTTTAACTTAAAGAAGTACTCACTCCACTTATTCTCACACCTCTAGTGATCTAGAAGATGAGTTAATCATGGCCTTAAAGGACATGCATACCTCTATCTATTTAGCTCAACTCATGTCTTTCATAGAGGGTGAATTTAGACCTTAATTGCAGTATGTCTCAACAAACTTGCATGGAGTTTTGATATACTTAGATGGTCTTAATAGGTCGATGGCAAGACTTAGGAATTCAATTGACTCTAAAGTTTTGCGAAGATCAGCTCTAAAATTTGAGGGAGGATGTTACATGGACAAATGAGAGCACTTATACCTAGTTACAGAGCATCCTGATTGGATCAACGAAAGAGGAGAAAGTTAGGAGCCAAATAACCCAACTAGGACTGACAATAGAGAATCCATAAAGACCCCAAGAGGAAGGTTGATTGTGTTAATATTTGGAGAGGAGATAGGATCCCTCAAGATGATGATCTAATGGATTTTTATTTAATAGCTTGAATCGATAAATTGTTGCAAGCCACTTCACCCATAATCATAAGCAATATTAACCTTGCTATCATCTATGAATTGCATGATCCTGAAGACTCTTCTAGAGTCACATATCTAGATCAAAACAAACGAAGATATTGGAAAGTTACTAATTCACAAAGATCTAGGTTGCACTACATGGGTTTACTAGTATTCCCCCCAAGGGATCAAGCAACCACATCCCAAAACCCTCAAGGGTAGCAACAAGGCCGGGGAAATCCCTTCATAGGATAAACTATTCAGCAAAGTGTTCCACTTAGACTACATGTTCACTTCCCTACACCAAATACTAGTAGAATATCCAATACTCATTGGGGAAGAGAGACAATGAACCAACAACGATTTCCTCTAAGGCCACCACAAGAAAGAGGGCTAGGTGTGCATCCTATGGTTCAAGTTGTTTCTCGACCTCTTGAAGTGAGTAGAAGAGTAAGACCTTACCAGGTGGCAAATTGCTTAAGAAACTACTATGATGGGACTAGAGATCCATATAATTACATGGCAGAATTCAAACAAGTATTGTAGGCAAAACAGATAGGTGAATTTTTTTACTCAATATGAATCTTTTGGACTTACATTGACTTGGAAAAGCTTTAACTTTGTTCTAGCCCTTAGATCCCAATTGATTTGCTAATATAAAGCAGTTTTAGAAGAATTCATTGGTGAATTCACGAAGAGAGGAATTAAACATGATACCTCTTCCTTGATTCATAACTTCAAGTAGGCATCCAATGAATGAGAAAGGCAAGCAGTCAGAAGATTCAATGAATATGTGGACCGATGTCCTATGGTTGAGGCACACCCAACAAAAGATGATATCATTATTCTTGGATGGTTTAACTAATAGAAACTTGAGAATGTTGGCGTATGTGAAATGCTTACAAACATTGGGTGAGTGTCTACAAGAGTGCATAGACTTGGAGGATAACTTAGTAGATGACTTCAAGATTCCACAGACACTGACCAAATCAGATGATACTTCTAGCAGTGTATCTTCCCAATCTAACAACATTGAGGAATTATCGAATGTAGTGGCCAAAAAACTAGGAGCTCAAAACCAGCAAGGTCAAAACCCCTATCAAGCCCAACGTATGTGAATGCTCATGTTAGGAAGATGTGTATATTGTGGAGAATACCATCCATCTGAAGCCTGTGTAAGAGGAGGATGTGCCCCCCCCATAGCCATATCAATATAATAGGCAAGTAGAGATACACTCATCACATTACTAAAAATTTTTCATATAATAGACAATCTAGGCCATTCCAACGACCACAATAGAGGCCTTATAGACACCAAACTAGAGAGCAAGCCAAGGAGGCTTCAAGATATGTTCCCCCCATGGCCCAAAGGTCTTATGAGTATCAAGGATATACCCAACCTCAACAAGTGCTAGTACACTAGTGAAGTATACACAATTGGAAGAGAACTTAGAAATATTTGTAGTACTTTTGACTCCATTGGTAAGCTCAAAAATCCTAAATCAAGGATATGAACAAAGCTATGGAGATTTTAATGCCTATGACCATAATCTCATAGAGTATAGATCTTCCTATGAACAATAATATTATGAACATGATGGCTAAGAAAATTCTTATGGGTCTAAATATGTCAATCTAATGTATGAAGCACCTAGAGCTTAATCTCTAAGAAGACCGATAGTGAGATCACCTACACCTAGAGGAACATGCTATAGATGTGAAGAATGCACCATGCCCTATCACCCACCACCTCAGAAGGTTTGGGAAGGATATTGCACTGATTGTGGAAAATAACACTTGTTAAAGAATCATCCCAAGAAGCCCTCTAAAGCCCATTCCACTGCTCAATTTAATGTGATTGAAGTCATAGAGTTCTCAAACAGTGATAAGGAATGCATAGTACCATTAAAGGACATGATGAGAGCTAGAGCTAACGAGAACTTGGAAAATCAATGAACTAATAGTCCTAGGAGTGAGAAGGATGTGGAATCCTTACCTCAAGAAGTGGGAGAACCAAAAGAACCATCAGAGACCTCAACTAAAAGGAAAGGTCAAAGATGGAAAACTAGATTGGAGAAAATAAAAAATAAGTGTATTGAGAAGATGGCTCAAGAAAAGGAAAAATTGGTACAAGACATCGAATCTAGCCAAACTGGTCCAATCAAACAAAATATGAATGTGGCGAAGGAAGAACAAATGAAGGACTAGGCAGGATCAACTCTAGAAGATCCTATGCCTGAAGACTTAAAGATGTGGCTAGAAGCTTATTAGTCTAGAATAGAGATAGAACCTAGTCTAGAGAAACATGACCACAGTTACCCAAGAGGAGATCTCGAGAAGGAATTGATTGAAATTGCTTTAGACTATGCAAGAACAATCAACACCAAACATCCCTAAGATTGGAATTCCATAAGAGACATTCTAGGGAAATTTAGGCAACTCCAATTCAAAATAGAAGAAACAAGAATCAAATATGGAAATTAAAGAAGAGTTAAGGGTAGAAACCATAGAAATAGATTGTGTGATTCTTGAAGTGGAAGCCAAATAGCTACATGACTTATGGGTCAAAGTTCAAGAAGAGAGGTGGAGAAAATGGAAGATGAGATCCCTCCCTTCTCGGAACTAGAGTCTTCCATGAGTCAACCCATGATGGAGTAAGAAATGAACTCAAAGGAACTATCCAACCAAGATCAGGAGAGAGATGAAGCTATAAGCTTAACTACCCTTCCAAACATTGGTGAATACGAACAAATGTCAAATCTCTTTCATGCCCCTACAATAAGATGCAAGAAGAGGAGAACTAAGGAAGTTTCAACCACTCTATAGGGGTTGAAAAAGGCTACAGCTCATTATGCCTTAACATATCTTCTAATCAAGTAAAACCACACCTATGGAAGAAATTGGCCACTCAATTGAATTTGAAGGAACATAGTATCTCAGCCCAAGAAACATAAATGGAAGAAGCCCCAACTTGTGGATAAGGTTGGAGACTTCAATGAAGGGATGAAGGAAATACGTCTCCCAATTACCTTTTGAGGGCCTATGACCAAGGCCATACTAGATACCGGTGCTCAAGTAGGGATAACAACCAAAGAGATTTAGGAAAAATGGGGAAAACAAGCACTGAGATCAACACAAATGAAGTTGCAGCTAGAAGATGGTCATGTAGAACATCCTTTAGGACTCTTAGAAATGTAATTTTGACTATATGTGGAGTAGAATTTAAGCATACCTTACCCATATGCTAGTTTGGAAAGGCAAGTAATTACAAGAGATTCTAGGAAGACCTTTCATGCGACAACGAAGGGTAGTTCAAAATTGGGGACGACATTCTTTATATCTTCAACACGAAGGCATGAAAACTAAAATAAATCCTCAAAAAATCTCCTATAGGGAGGTTCCACCTCTTTAATGGAACACCATCCATAAAGAGGAGTATAATGTATCAATCCATAGTGCTAGATCTAGTGATCGATCCTAGATGAATGACGATACCCAACTATGGATATGTAAGGCAATCCAAAGAGAGGAAAAAAGGTTACAACATGGGCAATTAGGACAAGAGGAAGATAGACCTATAGAAGATCCAGCATACATGCCTCAAGTATTTCTTGATGAAGCTTTTGAACCACATGGATGGATGGAAATATAAGTTACCTTAGATGTGTGCGTGAATGAAGAAGTTCTAACCTTGAATGAATGTATAGATGAAGAAGGTTATGATTTGAGCTTGTACATGGTAGTACTCCAAGAAGTAAAAGGAGAAAAGGCATGGAAAGAGGAATATGAAAGTATAGAAATGGAACCCTTTAACACAGAAACTTAAAAGAAGTAAAAATGGAAAACTTTTAAGAATGTAAAAATATATTCTTCATCGAAGAATACCCAAAAAACATTGATAAGAAAATGAAGGGATGGATAGAGAAAATCAAGCAACAAGAATTTTTTGAAGTACCATGATATTCTAAAAGGTAGGAAGAAGAGGAGCGAAAGAGCTCTATTCAAATGCTAAAGAGAGAAGCACAAGATGGAGTAGCATATGACAACAAAGAAAAAACAAAGAAAATTGTAGTAACCCGAGAATGTGAATTAGAGAGATGCACCTACATTGGCAAAGATGTGTCCAAAGAAGAGGAACAAGAACTCAAGAGTTTATGGACATATGTTCTTGGACCTACAAGCATATGAAAGGAGACGATCCCTTGATCTGATCTCATAGAATTCTTATGACTCCAGATGTCAAACCTTCAAAGCAAAGGCCTTATACTCACAATGATGTATATTTGGCCAAAATTAAAGAAGAGATAGACAAATTGTTAGCAGTTGGATTCATCTATGAGATTGAACACACTGAATGGGTTTCTCCTTTAGTAGTTGTACCAAAGAAGAAAGAAAAACTTAGGGTTTGTATTAATTTAGAAAAGGTTAATGTTGCCATTATAAGAGACAGTTACCCATTACCCATCACAAACCATCTATTGGAAAGAGTAGCAGGCAAGGAAGTGTACAGCTTCCTTGACAGATGGAGAGTGTATGCATTTAGGGTTATGCCTTTTGGCTTATTAATAGAACTTTCCAAATATTAATGTGTCATGTCTTCAAGGAATTTATGAGAAAAAGTATGGAAGTCTACGTGGGTGACTTATGTACCTATTCATCTTAATGTCTGGCTCATATACCTAAACTAAGAAGAATATTTGATAAATGTAGACAGTATCGAGTATGCTTGAATCCAAAAAAAAAAATCATAGTAAACAAGGAAGACTATTGCGACATATAGTGTCTAAGAATGTTATTTCAATCGATGAAGATAAGATCAAAATAATTCCTGAATTACCAAGATCCAAAAACATGAAGGAAGTGCAAGCTTTTATGGGTCACTATGGATATTATCGTAGATTTATTCACATGTACATAATAATTGTGAAACATGTCTATGGACTTTTAACTCAATTGACTTGAATCGATGAATGCGAACAAGCATTTAATGAGTTAAAACAAAGATTGAGTTTAGCACCAATTCTGAAAGTCCCGATTCGGAATAAATCATTCAATATTTACGTTCGTGCCTCTAACTTCATCACTAAATGTATCTTGGTACAACCGGCCAATGAAGGTAAGCTAGATCAACCTATAACCTATACCTATAGGCAGTTGAACCATGTAGAACCAAATTACACCACAACTGAGTGAGAGGATTAGGGATGGTCTACGCAATGAAGAAAGTTAGACATTGGCTACAAGCCAAGAAATTCAAAATCTTTATTGATCACTAAGATCTATTATACTTGTTCAATAAACCTTGCAATACTGGAAGGCTAGTTAGATGTTTCGTATGGAATTCAATTTTGAGGTAGTGTACAATAGAGATGACATACCATTGAGACCTATGATTGATCAATGCAAGAGCTTTCTCTAGATGGGGAATCGACTTTATTGGACCCATTAGTCCCCCAACAAGAGGATCTCATGCTGAGTATATCATAGTAGCAATTGAATACTTAACAAAGTGGGTAGAAGCCAAAGCCACTTGGAGGAATGATGCATATACAACAACGCAATTCTTATTTGAAAATATTTTCACTAGGTTTGGACTACCTATAAAGATATCCAATGATAGAGGAATGCACTTTATTGATGAACTCATTGAATCACTTATGAATGAATTCTTGGTGATTCATAAAAAGTCAGCACCCTATCACCCACAAGCCAATGGACAAGCTGAAAGTTCAAATAAGGTGTTATGCACAATTCTCACTAAGATAGTCAACAATGGAAGATTTGACTAGGATAAATAAATGCACCATGCAATTTGGGCTTTCTGAGTAGCTCATAAGATGGCTATTATAACTACACCTTTTAATCTAGTTTATGGACATGCAATCTTGCCAATTGATTTCTTGATTCCTAATCTTCAAGTATCCGAGAAATACAAGTGAACCAAACATGAGCTCTCTAACCAATGGGATCAAATTGAGAAATTGCATGAAACTAGATTACAAGCTATAGCATGCATTTATGCTATTAAGAGAAGACAAAAAGCCTACTATGATGCCCATATAAAAGATAAAGCTCTAAGAGTTGACAATCTAGTATTTGTATACACTCTGAAACAACACGCCAAGGAACTACAACAAAGAGGATATGGCCATTTCATTATAATTTGAATTTCCTCTGGTGGAGCTATCAAGTTAGTTATGTTGGATGAATACATATTACCAAACTATATAAATGGTTCCAAAGTTAAGAAATGCATGGAACCTGTCACTGAACAAGATTTGAAAAGAATTTTACGAGCTCAAATCCAAAAAAAAAAGGGAAGAGGAGAGAATAAGCGAAGAGTTGAGACTAGAAATGCTAGAGAGAACTAGAAAATGGAAGGAATGGATTAGAGAATGCGATGAGAGATACATGCAAGGTAATGAACCCGTTCCAATAGCAAATTATCATGCCACAAATATCAAAGCCCTAGGCTACAAAAAAATCAACCTTATTTAAACCTAAGGATCAGGCAGAATATCACCTTGTAGATTCTTTAATTGATATAGGAACAGCTTTAAGCAGTGTTCATGTTTCTTTAAATGAAAAATTAAAGATCTCGATCACTTCTAGCAGCACGTATATGATTGGCATTGGGAATAACCCTATCAAATGCTTAGGGAAGATAACATTATCCTTGCACTTGGAATAACACTATGAAGCAAAAACTCTTGGTCTACAAAGAATCTAACTTACTAAAAGAGCTAATCCTAGGACAAGATTAGATGTAGGAATTCGAAGTTACCCTAAATCTTGCTCAAGGATACATATTCGCCAAAGTGGGACATAGAGAAGTATTTATTCTCCTAGATAAGAAACCTCTAAAGAAAATTGAAATGGAAAACCCTTATATATCCAATCTAAGTATGTGTGACTTAGAACCCAAGCCAAACTCTCAATCTAATGATTCCAGTCTTCAACCTACCTTCTGTCTCAATCAAAACTCTTGTTCTACTACATGTGAACAACCCTAGCCTCCTCAAGAGAACATTTCAAAGAACCATAGTGAGGTCACTAATTCTCGATAGGAATATAGAGAGTTTTCTATAAGTCTTACATCAAGAAAGACTAGATAGCAGTCAACCAGAAGAATCAAACAAATATAGATCCACAAAGATCAATTTCAAGAGTATAAATGCAATTGGTAACAATCATGAACGACAAACTCTAAACAAAGAAAGTCATCCAAATCAGAAAGAGCATAGCAAATCAACTCAAAGACAATTCAGGTATGGCTACCAAAACAACTCATTGAATCCCGAAGACAAAAGAAGCAAATTTGCATCCCAAAGATGATGATGGAGAAGGACAAGGAAGCAAACAGATCATTCAACAAAGTAATTAGGTTTCAAATAAAGACTACTCCAAGATCTCAAGAAAATATGTTGGACTTCAAGGTCTATGGAACCATGCAAACAGCACAAGGAAGAAGAAGAAGCTTGGAGCACAACACACAATATTGAATGTATTACCACCAGGATGTACAAAGATAGGTAACCTGTTAGGGCAATAGGAAAAAACCTCCTAAAGAGGGAAAAAAATGCCCCGGTAGTCCTAGTTCATTCACACACATCACTACCTAAATATATCAACAAATCCCCCCTGGGAGTGATGCAGTGAACAAGGAGCTAGCACTCATGTATAAGGAAGTGCCAAGCTTTATGGAATCAATCCACAAAAGGAAGTAAGCCCAAAGCTTTGTGGAAAGCTTTATACTTCTCCCTGAGCAGAGCCTTTGTGAAAAGGTCTACAATGTTCTCTTGCATGGGCACATATGCCAAGATGATCTCTCCAACAGAGAGCCTCTCCCTAACATAATGATAATGCACCTCAATGTTCTTAGTGCAAGCATGGAACACAGGGTTCTTTGCAACTGCCAATGTGTTGTGACTGTCAGTGAAGATGGTGGTGGTAAAAGACTGACCAACACCCAAATCAGCCATAAGGCATCTGAGCCACGCACACTCAACAGTCGTTGTGAAAGCTTCCCTATACTCAGCCTCACAACTGGAAGTGGCCACAGTAGGCTGCTTCTTGCTCAACCAAGATATGCATCAGCTACCAAGCATGAAGCAAAAACCATTGGTGGACACATGAGTGTCATAGCAACCAACCCAGTGAGTCAAAAAAAGCATGTAAATCTAATAAAGAGTTAATGACATTATCTACTCCTCAATCAAAAAAAGCATGTAAATCTAATAAAGAGTTAATGACATTATCTACTCCTCAATCAACTGACTGCAGAAACATTAACAAGTGACAAAGAAATTCATAGTCTCAAAAAGCAATTAGATGATTTTGCTACCCAAAAAAACATTGTGTGCTCAAATAGAAGCAAAATACACTTGAGACACAACTAAATTAAAGAAAAATTGGGACCCAATCAGTGAAATTATATGTTAATCAATGTAGTCAATATGTGAAACAACTAAAAGAGATCTGTGAGAGCTAAAAGAATAACTTCATGGAAAATGATCAACTAATAGAGCAATTACATGAACAGATATGACAAATGCAAAACACAAATCAAGCTCAAGTAATGAACATGGGGACACCAATACTACCAAATCCAAATCTAGCTACTAAGGATACTGAGGTACATCCTCTTCCTCCACCCATGGTTCCATCTATGATACAAGATCATCATGACACCATTAATGAAGATATTACAATGCCCTTCACTGTAGAGCTAGACCAAAAATAACGGGCACTACTGGTGTCTTGTATGATGTAGAACTTTGAAGAAGCAATGGTGTGAGTCATGAAAGAGGCCAAAATTAAAATTAAAGATCTTGATCAAATAATAAAGCCTTTCAATGTACGATATGGAATACTGAAAGAGCATACTCGGGGTATATGAAGCGAATTGCCCAAAAGGATCCATACAAAGATTTAAAATTCATTGTAATTCTTTTACATATATGCAAGAAGAATTCAATGTAGTTGATCCTACCTAGAGGAAAAGATTTTTGGAAAAGAATCCTACACTGTAGGTGCATTGGCAAGATGCACAATAGTTATTATAGGTCCACCCATCTTTTTCCCCAATGCAAAGGCACCACCATGGTCTGAATTTCAAAAAGGATAGAATAAAAATACCATAAATAATCAACAGTTCAAGTTTCTGTTATTACTTTACATGATCAAAGCAATTGAATTTTGGATGTCCAGACATGCTTATGTCTTGGATTTAACGATCAAGCTCAAAAATAAAATACTCAACATGATCCTTACAGTACTCAAAGTCTTCAAGCATGCACAGTATACTTTTTTGAATTTTATCGACATTAACCAAGGAGTGGATGCACTCATTTTTTACCTTTTCATTACACTGAGAAAATTAACCATAATGGCTAATTATTTACGTTTAATGTTTTTGCCTAGTCAATACCTTCTAACCTTTGAAGCAGCTTTCTTCATATGATTTTTAGAAATGCACTCAAAATGTTAAAAATGTCAATGAATTTAAATGCCCGATTAATAGCTTATGAGCTAAATTTTTTTGTCAACCATCATCAAGCACCACATGATTGTGTAAAATCAGCTCAATGAAAAGAATTTATGATACGAGAAGCAAATCTACTAAATCAAATTGAACAAAGAGTATATCAAACTTACACACATTGCCATCAAAAGACTATCAGGGACAATAGAGTTTAGGAGGAGGGGCATGTGGATGGAGAGACAAGCAAAAGAAAAAGAAAATAAAAATCAAAGAAAAAGGTAACTCAATGATAGCTTTACACTTTATCCAAAGCCCCACAGGGGCACGTATCAGGCTAAAATAAGATGCAAGGAAAAGGAAAGACATTGGCCCTAGATAGTTACAAGCCTATACTTCCCAACCTATGTTACAAAATCTTTCGCCATGGGTGGCAGGTGTGGCCAACAATAAGAATATAGCAGACCCCACTGGACGAAAGTAAAGAATTATCAAGGGAAAACCAAAGCATCAGCAAAAAGATCCTATAGGGAGAAATATCTTGTGAGTCTTGAATGCTTCCTTGACAACCAACTGCATGCATTTCAAGAAGTATTAACACGAAAATAGAAACATCAGCCATGAGAGGAACAAGTTGGCAAGAGGGGAGGAGGAAAAGAAGCCTCAATTGCCCAATGTGGATGAAACACCATCTACTGATTGCATCTAAAGGCCGAACATAAAGCATCAAGACAAAAAAAGCAGTGCACAAGTCTTACAAAGCATCACAAGTCCATATCTTGATACTCGATGTATCCTAAGTTCAACCACTTGAAGAGCAACAAATATAGCACCGTAGAAAGCATGTCAAGGGATGATAGAGGCTTACAGGGGGAGAGTCTTGTAGAATACTAAAGACAAGAAGAGAAGAAAAGAAGGCCTACAAAAGTTTAATTGCCCATTTTCTTTTCTTAAGATCCATCATAGAGCATTAAGAAGCCTTATAAATTCACTAGAGTCCTCTAGATGCATAATCCCTAAAGATTGTAACATTACTTTTGTACAATAGTAAGAACTTAGAGATTTATTGAGGAAGTGCCGGTCTCTTGTGTGAACGGACTAAATTTAGGGCACATGTATATAATTCAATTGTGACTCATTTGTAAAGACTTTTTGACATAATCAAGAGCTAACTTTTGAAATTTTGAATTTGCTTCTTCTTTTCTGTGTACCTTCTTCTTCATGCGCTTTTGTGTGTGCTTGAAGCATGGAATGTGAGTCCAAAGGTATTATCTACCCCTTCCCGATCTATGTTCACTGCTAATGTGTGTGGGTGTGCATGACATGTAGGAAGTCTTTAAGTGTGAGTAGGGGATTCCCGCTACTCTATTTTGCGGTCACAACTTTGAGCAAATAGATCTGATGAGGCTGAAAATGAAGAGCTACAAAGCTCATACCCCTTGTAGGAAGTGTTTGGCAAACACTGCCTACTTCTTTTGTTATTTCTCTCTTTGTAGATATCCATTTACTACATATCATATCTTGTTAGAAAGCTTATCTTTTATACTTCCTGCTATTCAAATATCTCTGCCAACTCGAAGAAATTCTAGTGAACCTCTATTTCTATTATAAGTAAGCTCCCTACATAGTCTGTTTTGTACAGTATGGTTGTCTAACCTAAACCAGTCCATTTGGAGTGGTTCATAGCTATTCTTGGTGCTATACAATTCCACTATGTGTGGAAAAAATATTAGGTGATTTGGACCTAAGGTCAAATAGGTGTAAACATATTGATTAGTTGTAGAAGGGGGTGAATTAGAGGGACCTAGGAGGGCCTACTCATGCTATTCACTTTTGAGGGACCTAGGAGTGCCCTCAAAAATGAATAGCAAATAGGTACAAACATATTGACTAGTTGTAGAAGGGGGTGAACTAGAGGGACCTAGGAGGGCCTACTCATGCTATTCACTTTTGATGTTACCCTCATACATATCCAAGTGGCATAAAAGAATAGGGCATGTGAATATTCATAAGCTCAAGAACATGAGCAAAGCAGGATTGGTGAAAGGTTTACCAAAGTTTAATGGACAATCCATGCATGCATTTTGTGATGCTTGCCAAATAGTAAAGCAAGCTAGACAACCTCTCAAGAGGAGTAATCACATATCAACAAAGACCTTAGAGCTCATACACACAAATGTTAGGCGGCCTAGCAAGGAGGCTTCCTTAGGTGGAGCAAGGTACTTTTTCACATGAATTGATGGCTTCCCAAGAAAGGTACTATATCATTAAAGAGAAATTGGATGTGTTCTCCATGTTTCAAATGTTCAAGAATGAAGTTGAGATGGAAACAAGTAATCAAGTAAAAACCCTAAGGTTTGATGGATGGGGAGATTAGTTCTCTAAGGAATTTACAAAGTACTTGCAAGATAATGGCATAAAAGGGAACTTCACATGCAAGTACATCCCTCAACAAAATGGAGTGGTAGAAAGGAAGATTAGGCATAGTGTGGAGATAGCTAGCTGCATGACAAATGAATACCATTCTCTTACTAGGCACATGTTGTAAATACATCAATGTATCTTATGAACAAGGTTCCTACAAGTGGAATGCGGTTATGTGAATGTGAGATTTTCTGGAACTTGAATCTTCATAGTTCTTGGTCTTTGTAGAGTTCTTGATATGTGATACTGGAACATGATGATGATGGATACCCATGATGAAACTAGAGAGGGTTTGTAGTATATCTAGGTACAAAATCAAAGGCATGATTCTCATGATGGGAAGTACTCCTCTTTTGCTTGTGATGATGATCCTTTTGATGTGGGATGGTGATTGTAGAAGTCCTAATTCCAACTTGCTTCTTCTTCTTAGGACATTTGAATGACATATGATCATGACCTCCACAATAAAAACATAATCCATTGTCTTTTCGATGTTTTCTTTCCTTTTGGTGTAAGCCGTTTGATCCAGATGTTATCCAATTGCATGGGTCCTAGTTGAGATTCTTCCAATACATGTTGAGGAATTGAAATAAATTTCTATTCTCGATCTTGAGTAGAAATCCTCTTCTCTTGCTTTCTCTCGAACAACCTATTATCACACTCGATTGCCTGATTCATGAATTCATTCAAAGTATTTACCTTGGGCATGGTTAACATGAGGTCCTTGACATCATCACGTAGACCCCATCGAAATTGGTTAATAAAATAATCTTCATGCCATATGAGATCACAAATGATTTGTCTTAATTCTAATGCACAGACAGAAGCAAGTATATTTCCTTGATGTAGCTTCCTTAACTTTGTCTCAACAACACGTGAACAATAGGTATCTTCGAAAGAGGACATCAATTCTCGAACAAAGGCCTTGAAATCATACAAAATTTCCATGTCCTTCTCCAAGATAGGTAGGTGCAAACCATGAAAGAGTGAAACCACATAACAGAGTTCCTATGAGTCCCACTTGAGAAGCATCATCTGGGTACCTATCGAATTGCATTCTTATGAAAAGCTTAACCTGCTGAAGAAATCCTCTAAACTTTGATCTTGTCCCATCAAATTTCTCAGTCATGCTCACTTTTGGGCTTTTCTTCATATTGTTTGCCATGGGGATACTTGAAGAAAATTGATTTACTATGACCTGTACCTCCAAGATTTGCTGCCTTTGAAGTTATGTGATTACATCTTGGTGATGAATCCTTTCTTGGTTTTCTCCTATCTCTTGGACTTGTTATTGAATGACTTTAAGTGCACAAAATATCTCTTCACGAATAATCTCCATGGTGCCTAGTCTTGATGAAGGTAGTCTTGCCAAATGTTAGGGGAGCACTAGATTGTGCCCTCTAACTAGACTAGATAAGATTTCGGAATTACACTTTCAATTACAAGATCACTCGTATAGGAAAATAATACAAGAATATATATATTGATACAAGAAGTCCCACAATCCGGGATTGATAGGTATGGATAAGTGGAGTACAGATGCTCTACGAGATCCCACAACTCCGGATTGTAGGTATGAAACAAGATATCTGAATTACAAAAACTCCCTTTAGGAAGATGAACTAGATACAAGGAATAACTCGACAAGATCTCGTTCTATGAGATTACGACAAGATACGATAGGATGTCCAAGATACTAGACTAGACAAGACTAGAACAAGGCACAAGACTAGAACTCGAACAAGAACTTGGAAAGTACTTACTTGGAGATTATGACTCCTTGAGCTCCCAAGACTGGTATTGGCAAGATTGAGTATGTATGTGGCCAGCCCCTCCTTATATAGGTTTTCCAAGGGCATTTCATGGGCAATTTTGAGTTGATGATATCATCGATGATATCATAAACTTGAAATAAGACCTTCAGGTATCAAAATTTAGTTCATGGGCAGTTATGAGTTAATGATGTCATTGACGATGTCATAAGCTTGAAATAAAACCTTCAAGTATCAAAATTTAGCAAATAGACAATCGATCTTGGAGTTTTGGCTCATTCCAAGTGTGATGGCAATATTAGATTCTCCAAATTCTAAACCAATCATGAGATATAGAAATTTTCATAAAATCTAAGGTTTAGGATGGTTTCCTTTGTGTCCATGACACATGCACATTACTGGATGATGGGTGAACATTATGTGACATGATACATCATACATGTATACACAATATATACACATTTGATATGTGTACATGCATATGCACATGCACGATATAACACAGTATGCCGTACACATACACATGCACATGAATTCATTATAATTTATCATCTATATAATATGCATTTATCATCTATATAGTATGCATACATGCATGATGCAAGCAACAATACATAGGAAACACAAAGCAACACATGAAACACAAGCACATTGCATGGATAAACATTATGTGGCATGCACACATTACTAATTACTAATTACACAACACTTAGTTTCTTAGTCTAGTTTCAACTTTCATCACTAATCTCTTTAATCTTATCATGTGTGCACACTGCACATATGCCATACATGCATCATGTACATGTACTATAGTTTATGCATAAGTGACCACAAAACACATGGAGTAAGAACCAAAATCCCAAGACTAAAACTCGAAACACGATCAAAATTGACCTAAAAACAAGCATAAAAAAGGGTAGGCCAGAAACAACGTTTCTGTTTGGAAACTGTCGGAGCAAATGGCGAACCATTTCCGGACCCCAAAAATGTTGTTTCTGGTAACTATGTTCCGAATCCCACACAAGCACGAAAACACCTAGCACCCACTAGGAATGTACAAAACCCAAATGTCCATTGTCCACTAAGAAGAGGACGCGGAAAAGCATAGCCCTAAGGCCAAACTAGGAGAGTAATGGTTTCTATTACAAAAGATATAGAGGTAAAGGTCGAATTCTTTGGCAAGCTTAGAATTGAGAGTTGTAACCTCAAAATTATGCATGAATAGCTACTTTCATATTGGGCCACCATATGACAAGCCTAATGAACATACTTGTTAAAAAAGTTTGAATATTTGGTCAAGAGGTACGATGCTCATATGAGAATTTTGACCCAAAAACCCCTTTTTCTGTTGTTTTAACATCTTAAAGCCTATCACTATATATTCTTTGTTCAGCATAGAATTTTAGATGAAAACAAATTCTTAGTATTTGTCCAGCTTCTTATTTAGCTATCAAGAGTCATGCATCTCAATACTTTTTCCCCCACAGTTCAAGGAGTGAAGTTTACATCCCTTCAAAACTACTAGTTCAAATTGTTTCTTACTACTAAAGTTAGCTGTTATATTCAAAGTTATATGTTTCTCAATACAAACAACATCCCAATTTACTTGTTACATGTTCACATGTTGACACTTGCAGAGCCATGGAAGAAAAAAGAAGGACGAAAATATATATAGAGAGCGAATAATTGGTATAGCATCCTTGAAAACTAAGAAGAGTACAGAAAGTGATTGATTTACTACACAGATGAGATCTTCCACACACACGCTTGTTGCATGAATGGGGATCCATTCTTGCATGAAAGGAACATAGCTGCTTTTTTGAATATATGGACACCAAGTAAGATCTCTCAAACTGCTCTGCATGTGCCATGTACATGACCAGTTTGTTTCTTGTAAAAAGAAATCCAACATGTGTACAAATTTGTAAACACAATACAGATAACTTGTTATAAAGAAGCTTTTAATCAGCTGATATGCCTCAATAGAACCCAATATCTTCAAATTATAAAAGCCTTTTTCCTGATTATCAGGCCTAGTGCATAGTTTTGGTTAATTGGAAAAATGCGAAGTTCATATGCTGTAGCTCACAGTCTACTGTCTAACTGACAAGTGTGTCAACTATCAGTTGAAGCACAAGGGATATATACCAAGCTCTATATAGGCAGACCCCAAAATAACCCCAAAAAGAAAGTGCAACCATAAGAATATGATAGTCAATGACAAGACTATATAGCCATCTGCTCCATTATCCATAATACTGACTAAATACTATGACATCCCCTTTAGTGTCATCGTGCTTGACAGTGGATATAGAACTAAGAAGAAATACATGCTCAGACACGCACCGCAAGTATGAACTCATAGGAAGCTCTTCAAACTGAGTTTCTGTCACTTTAAAAACTGATAAGCAAGCTCAGCCATAATGAAGCCTAGCACAAGATGCAAGCTAAAGATGGAAAAAAAATAAAACAAATGCAAATATGATAGGTATACAGACCTATCAACTGATCACAACTCAGATAAAGATTCCACAAGTGAAAACTACATGTCCAATAATATATCAAACATATATACCAAGATGAATCCAGCAAACTCCAAATTCACCCCAAAAGGAAAGTGCAACAAAAAGATCATGGCAGTCACAACTGCAAGATTATATAGCTATCAGCTCCATTATGCGTAGTATCATATAAATACTATGACATCCCAATTTCCCACTAACTTCAACAGTGCCAAATAGCAGGTCTAGAGCTAAGAATGAATTGATGCTCACTCACACACACACACACACACACACTCTCCCATGAGCAGAACTCATAGGAAGTACAGAGGATATGACTATCATATATGATCTTTCTCAGCGAAAGATGTGAAGGTGCAAACTCTAGATCAATATTGTCTAATGTCATCAGTGCTCAACAGCGGATATAGAACTAAAAATAAATACATGCTCAGACACCCACCACACCTATGGGCTCATAGGAAGCTCTTCAAACCGAGTTTCTATCACTTTAAAAAGTGATAAGAACCTCAGCCATAATGAAGCCTAGCATAAGATGCAAGTTAAAAATGGGAAAAAATAAAACAAATGCAAAGACGATGGGTATGCACACCTATCAACTGGTCACAACTCAGATAAAGATTCCATAAGTGAAAACTGCATAGTATATCAAACATATCTACCAAGATGAATCCAGGCAAACCCCAATTTCACCCCAAAAGGAAAGTGCAACTAAAAGATCATGATAGTCAACTACCAAGATGAATCCAGGCAAACCCCAATTTCACCCCAAAAGGAAAGTGCAACTAAAAGATCATGGTAGTCAACTACCAAGATGAATCCAGGCAAACCCCAAATTCACCCCAAAAGGAAAGTGCAACTAAAAGTTCATGGTAGTCAACTGCAAGACTGTATAGCTATCAGCTCCATTATGCGTAGTATCAGCTAAATACTATGACATTCCCATTAACTTCAACAGTGCCAAATAGCAGATATAGAACTAGGAATGAATACACGCTCACAGAGACACACACCCCCATGAGCATGAACTCATAGGCAGCACAAAGGATATGACTATCATATATGATGTTGCTCAGCGAAAGACGGGAAGGTGCAAACTCTAGATCAATATTGTTGAAAACTACTTAGAACAATTAGAAATAGCAAATAGTCATTCAAATAGCGTGCAGGAATATGAGAATTTATACATTCTCTTTCACAGTGAATTCTTTTGAATCACCAATTACAGCAAGTCAATTAAAAACAATTCTTTATAAATCTAGATACCTTAAGCTATGATAAAATCTCTGCATGCCTAGGTTTACTTAGGACAATCTCCACTAAGGTGTTCACGGCTTGTTTATCTGTTAAAATGGTACTGTGGGTTTTTCCATGCAGATTTATAACTTCAAGATCTTCTCCTTGGAGTGCCTTCCAACGATTCAAAACTCCCATGAGACTCTGCAAGTTGACAGTTCCATCTCCATCTCCATATGTGACTAGTGGCTGGTGCTCAAACCCCTTCCTCCCATAGGCCAGCATTAGAGGGGTGTCAATCCCATCACTATACACTATAGTTACAGGAATGAAAGGGGGATTGAGGCTTTCCACAAGTGCAGGAATGCGTGATTCATACAAGGGGACACCCTCAGGGTATCCAACATCCTCAAGGAACCTTGATATGTCACAAGCAGAGTAGGAATCTCTCTCAGTAGTTACTAATACCTGCTTATCAAAGGTAGCTGGAGTAGGAAGCAACCAAAGGTTACTTTCTGAGCTCCTCTGCTCTGCCCGTAAAAGCAATGGATTGATGAAGGGAGCTCCCTCTGCATATCCTGATGCAAATATTTTCATGCTTTGAACAGTTCCACCCCATGGAGTGGACACAGCTATAAAATGGCCAATGTATTCCTGCTGCCAAGTCAGTGATTGCTGTCTTAAGAAGTGTAGAGCCCAAAGGCCACCCAAACTATGAGAAAGAATTATGACAGGCTGCTTTCCATTATTCATGTATGCAATCTCAATCAGCCCTTTAAGATCTCTAAGGAATGAACTTGCGACATGTGATGCATGTTTCCCAGGTGCATATCGGAAGTCATAAGGAGCTCCAAAAATGGATTCACCATCAACATATCCTTCTGCCTCCAATGCCTCTATCAGCACAGCCATATACACTGACAACCTTCTGTGATTGTTTATGACAAGCAACCAGAAAAACTCTCGTTTTGAGTTGCATGCCACTCTTCATAGCCCTCCCTCAGCACCCCCTTTCCTCCTCACTCGTCCCCCCCCCCCCCCCCCCCCCAAGCATTTGCAAATGATTCATACAAACCTTCTAAAAAAACTTTAAAATAGTATGTTCCTTTGCCAATGTTAGTGAAGCGATTGTTTCATATCGTATGCCCAGTCCAAACATGCGCATACCCACATTAAACATCCTTAGAACAGCTTGAGGAATCATGAGGTTCCAGGAATCACCCGTACAGGAGACAATGGTCTAGACACTTTCGTATCCACAAGTCACACTGGATCTTGACATGGGCTTGACATGGCTCCGGTACCAAAACTTCTAGCATGATATCTCAGCTGATGCATTATGCAGAGATGAACCCCTAAAAATTTCACACCATCGCCTCCCTGCCTATTATAAATACGTGATCTCATCGTTATTCATACCGAATAAAGTCGAAGATAAATAGCAACCTTGCTTCACCCCAATGGTGTTGATGAAGCATTACGATGCCTTTCGGGCGACATACTCCTAACACTTCCCTCATATATGCCATAAATACCCTCATTTTGGACCTCTGAAATTTGTAATCTGCTCAAGAGCCTCTCTTTTAAGAACTGAATTTTTCAGAAATTCACAAACACATCCCTGGCCTTGTCTAATTGATATCTTGAGGTGAAAATGTGATCACTGGTGGAATAGTACATTTGAAGACAGTCTAATCTATACTCTCCACACATCCATTAAGTTGGACCTCCATAACCACCAGTGGTGTTTGATCAGAGCATGACCAATCATGATAGATCTACATGTACCAAGATGTGTAGAATTTTCCCCCTTGTGGATAGGGATTACTAATGCCTTGTACATTATCATAGCAACCCCTCGATGGAGTGTAGTTGACAAGGTGAGTGATTATTAATGCGAAGTCTTATCAAGTGTAAACGAAGTGTTTTGTTTCTGGTCGTGTGCTCTTCACCCTTCTATGTGATAGCAAATAGAGAGTAGACACACTCTAAATTCAAAACAAATGGAGTAAAAGAGAGAGAGAGACAGTAGAGACAAGAGAAAGAAAGGCACTCACATGTAGGCAAAGGAGCAAGAGCTCCACACTAACTACGAAATTGAAAATACTTACAAACTTCAAAGTAGCTCCAACACTTGGTAGCATGAAAGTATGTATGAGTGATGATATAGACCTCCATGGTCTACCATTGGTCTACCTGCATTTGGTCGAGGACCCTAGCCATGTCAAGGACCAGAGCTCGGGGGGCCAAGGCTCTAGCACGGATCTTCGAGGTTATTCCATCTCCTCAGAGTGGCCATATGAGGAGTGTTTGGACCTTAGAGAAGATTCTAGAGGTGCCAAGGGCAAGGGCTATTTAAGGTTGGGAGGAGAGTGGCGGGTAGCGAATGGGGATCTTTCATTTGGTATCAGAGCTCCAGTGAGAAAAGGGAAAGTCTTGGAGAGAAAGCCACCTCATCTTCTTCCTCAAAAAAATTCGTGGGCAAGAAGAGAGAACTTTCGCGCGTGAAAATTGGGAGAACGTTTGTGGTTCGTTTTCATCTTGAGACGCGTGAAGACTTGGGCGTTTTGCAAAAGGTTTGGTGGTTGTCGAAGCAACCTCACAAGTTGAGAGGTAAGATAGTTACTCTTTCACCCACAGGCGTGCATGCACCTCGAAAGTATTGAACCCCAGACCTCCAAGGAAGAAGGCGCATGCCTTACCCACTCCGCCACACGCTGTTGGTGCCTTTATGGTCGCTGCCGTCGCCTACACACGCTCATGAAAAAAGAAAAAAAAAATCGACACCATTTATTTTCTCTGATTTTCACTTCTGAAACACCTACCTGGGTGCACTAAAATGGCCATAGCTTGAGCTAGGAATATCCAAATTCAAAAATTCAAAGTGCTATGGATTCCTTGCTTCAAGAGCTTTCTAATGATAGGTTATTTGATAGTTTTTGAGTAGATATGACCATCTGTACAGAGCTTTGAAGTTGATCGAATAGTATCATGAGGGAGTTCATTTGATAGGTCTACTCAGTGGATCTTGGGAGAGCTGTCTCACTTCCAAGACCTCCTATACATAGGTATAGGTTTGCAGAGTTTTGGTCATAAATTCATGACCATAGCTCCAATTCATTTGATTTCACTTGGAGGTGAAAGCTAACTTCCACGGCTATATGTATACCAAAAATCATTATTCTTGGATATATTTAAGTATTTCTAATGTTCTAGTCTTTTTGCAGGTACTGCACTTTTTGACATAAGAAGTTAGAGGAAGTGATCAAAGACTTTAAATTGTAACTTTTAGAGAAAAATCACTTGGATTTAGCATGTAATAGATTGGTAGTTTGTATAGGATCATTTATTAGCATTTTTGAAAATGTATTAGTTTGTATAGCCTATACTTGGCGCTTATCGCCGGATGTATTCTAGGAATTTTCCATTGCTTGTATTGTCATCATATAGACTTGTATAGGACTTGGGTTTTGTGGTGTGATCAATGTATGGGATTGAGAGAGGATCGATGGTACATCTTTTAATTCATGTTTTACACGAGCGATCTATCGATTAGGAATATCATTAGTTTAGTATTACCTCTTTGCATTCACATGACTTATTAGTTGTCCTATGTTTTTCTTTTTAGAATGAATCCCGATGAAGTTGTAACTCCCATGGAAGAGGTCGAGCTTGAGCGACCTTATACTACGGAGATTACGAATCTCAATGCTAAAGTTACAGGCATGGAGGATACCCTTCAGAAGATCCTCCAAGCAATTAACAAACCAGAGGTCCCACCCATCGACACACCTATGCAGGTGGAAGTTCCATATGTTGAACCATCTAGTTCACAAATACCATTGACAAATGTGGGGGCTTCTTCTGGTAGAGACGTTAGATGGCAAGTGAAAGACTTAAACCCACCGAAGTACCACGGACAAGTTAGTGCCAGGACGGCAGATGCGGTGGAGCAATGGATAAGTAAGTGGGAACAGTGTTTTCGAGTTTGTAATATTGAAGATGAAAAACAGAAAATACAGCATGCCACTTATAGTTTGATGGATGTTGCTCATCGGTGGTGGAGGAAAATAGAGCAAGATAAGATAGAACCGGCCACTTGGGCAGATTTTAAAGTTATATTTTACAATAATTTTGTTACTCCAGATGAGCGTACTAGGGCTCTAGATGCATGGTTTTTCCTACAGCAGAGACAACTTTCAGTGCAAGAGTATGCAGACAAATATAGGGAAATCTTGTTGAAGATTCCAGATAAGGTGCCTGATTTTCTTCAGGTGCATAAATTTGTTCTTGGGCTTAGGGAGACGTTGCGTCCACTTGTGCGCAAGGAGCGCTGCCACACCCTAAATGCGGCAGTAGAACTTGCTTTGGTGTTGGAGGATGGGCAACGCTCTCGATTGCAGCCTTCTAGACAAAAGAATACTTTGACAAGATTCAAGAAGCCTATAGTTTCAATTCCAGTATCTAACAGATAGATGAACGTCATTCAAACTTCGAGTCGTGGGAAGAGGAAAGTAAGCGCATCCATGGAAGATAGAGCTTTTCAGAGATCCAATTTGACTCAGCAACAGAAAGAAAAGGCTCGCCGTGAGGGTCTTTGTTATGAATGCCTAGGTCGGCATCCTTACAGGATGTGTCCTAAGAAGAAAAAGAAGATATCTGCAGCGACGGTGGTGGAGAGGCAATAGTCCTCGCCATCCACTCCATCATCTCCTTCAGATTTTGATCTTCTAGCTACAGACACTGAGATGGATCCTCCATCTAAAGATAAACAACCCATCTTGAATATAACAGTGACTAAGAAGGTTAAGAATGTTCTAGCTGTGGTGTTATCCCCAGTAGCTCAGAAAGGGTATCAGTTTCCAGGCACCGAGTTGGTCGTCATGAGTGGGGAAGTTCATGGACATCTCGTTAAAGTTTCTATTTGATACAAGATCCACACATAATGTTATTAACTCTTCCTTAGTCAAGAAACTAAAGTTGAAGACTACTCCATCTGCATACACCTATAGGGTAGAGTTGGAAGATGGGAAGGGATCTGAGATCTGGGATCGACGAGTTGTTGGATTACCAATCCAGATACAGACTTATAGAGATGAGCTAGATTTCGAGATCGCCAGGTTGGCTAGATTTGATCTCGTCCTCAGTAAACAGTGGCATGCAAGTAAGAAGCCAACTATTGATTTTCAGACCCACATATATCAGTTCAATCATAATGGTCGCCGCATTATCATCCGTGGAGAGCCGGACGTCAGGGTGTACAGACGAGCATCTACCTCTGCGATGGTAAAAGCAGAGTGTAAGTATTTGTATTTCTTATATTTTGAGCATAAAGAGTTGTTAAATTCACAAATTCAAACTAGTCTGGAGGCTCAGCGAGCTTCTAGAATGAAAACTGAATTCCACCACTTGTTTCTTTCAGAGTTACCTTCAGGTCTTCCACCTCGCAGAAAAGTGGAGCATAGGATTGAGCTAGTACCAGGAGCTCATCCACCGGCCAGACCGCCGTATCGAATGAGTCTGCAAGAGGAGGCAGAAGTACGTCGTACTGTCGAGGAGTATCTTGACAAAGGACTTATCAGATCCAATTATTCACCTTTTCCAGCCCCAGTGCTTTTGGTTCGCAAAAAGGATGGATCTTTTAGGATGTGTATAGACTTTAGAGCACTAAATAAAGTTACAATAAAACACAGATATCTGATGCCTTGCATTGATGATATTCTGAATGCACTCGGAGGTGCTATTGTATATAGTAAAATAGACTTAAAAAGTGGTTACCATCAAAGAAGAGTCAAGGACGATGATGTACATAAAACAGCTTTTCGTACTAGATTTGGTCATTATGAGTATCTTGTAATGCCTTTTGGTTTAACTAATGCACAAGCTCTGTTTATGATGCTCATGAACGATATTTTTCGTCCTTTTATTGGTCAGTTTGTAGATGATCTGTTGGTTTATAGTAAAAGTTTGGAAGAACATGAATGTCATTTGCGTACAGTATTTCAAATGTTGGATGACAATACTTTGTACGTCAATCCAGAGAAGACACAGCTATGTTTATATGAGGTTGAGTACTTAGGACATATCATTTCTGCAGATGGAATTAGAATGGATCCACGGAAAGTTTCTGTGATCCTTGGTTGGCCGATTCCTCAGAATGAGCGCAAGTTGCGATCATTCTTAGGATTATCAGGCTTCTATAGGAAATTCATTGCCAGCTATTCACACATAGCTGCGCCATTGACGGATTTGTTACAGAATAATCAGAAGTTTGTATGGACTAGTGCACAACAGAAAGCTTTTGACACAATGAAACAAGCAGTTTCAAGTGCCCCAATTTTATTGGTGGTAGATCCCCAAAAGCCTTTTGAAATAGAAACCGATGCTCGTGGCCTCGCAGTTGGTGCAGTTTTGATTCAAGATGGCAGACCAGAAGCTTTTGAAAGTAAGAAACTATCTCCAGCTCAGAGAAACTGGCATGTCCATGAACAGGAATTATATGCAATAGTTCATGCTTTGAAGATTTGGAGACACTATCTATATGGTGCAACTTTTAAAGTGTATACAGATCATCACACATTGAAGTATTTTTGTTCCCAGCCTGATCTTCGGAGGAGACAGGCTGAGTTGATGCAAGAATTTCATATGGAAATTCTATATTTGAAAAGGAAAAATGAATACAGTTGCATATGCATTATCTCGTATTTTGCATCAGATTAGCTTCACAGTTCTTGATAGTGATTTGATCCAAGAGATCAAAGATTCACAGATTGAAGATGATTATTGTCAGTCTATAATCAGCAAGTTATCACAAAATGATAAAGATCAAGCATTCTCAAATTTTCAAGTGGAGCAAGGTTTGCTCAAAAGAAAGGGGAAGATTTGTGTGCCTAATTCCCAAGAAGGGAAGTTTACAAAAGAGGTTATTTTCGATAACCATGATGTACCTTGTGTAGGACATCCTGGTATTGAGAAAACTTTGCAGTTGATCAGACGTACCTTTTGGTGGCCAAAGATGGTCAGAGATGTAAACAATTATGTAAGTCAGTGTTTTAAATGTCAGGTGAATAAAGCAGAGAGAATTAGTTCTCCAGGTCTGCTACAGCCATTGGAGATACCACAGTATTGTTGGGATAGTATTTCCATGGACTTCATAATGGGTTTACCTAGAACGCCACGACAGAAGAATGCTATTCTTGTAGTGGTTGATCGTATGAGCAAAATGGCACACTTTATTCCTACAAAGGAATCAGTGGAGGCTCCGCAAGTCGCGGAACTATTTATTCAAAATATTTTTGACTACATGGTCTACCTAGATCTATAGTTTCAGACAGGGATCCCAGGTTTACAGGAAATTTTTGGAAACACGTGTTCAATAAGCTTCAAGTTCAACTTAAGATGAGTCGTGGAGAGCATCCACAGGCAGACGGTCAGACCGAAAGAGTTAATAAGATACTGGAAGATATGCTACGGGCATATGTTTCAGAAAAGCAAACAGATTGGGATAGTTTTCTCCCATTAGTTGAATTTGCTTATAATAGTTGGAAGCACAAGACTACTAGGCTTGCACCTTTTGAGGTCATCTATAGATTTATTCCACATAGTCAAGCTACCATTGGATTACCTAGGAAATCTCCGAGTGCTTCACAGTTTTTGACAGATATGCAAGCTAACTTAAAAATAGCTAAGTTCAATCTCCAGCAAGCTAGCAAGCTGCTGAAAGGATGAAAACATTTGTAGATCGACATCGAACACCACGAACATTTCAAGAGGGAGATCGTGTGTTTTTACAGGTCCCATTTGGTTCATCATTGACAGTGGGTCAGAAACCCAAGTTATCCCCTAGATTTTGTGGACCTTGGACAGTAATCAAGAAGATTAGTGATGTCGCATATAAATTGCAATTGCCAGAAAATTGTAAAGTTCACCCAGTTTTCCATGTTAGCAAGTTGAGACCATACATTTCTCAAGATGAGAATTGTGTAGATGGTTTAGTTGCTTTAGAAAATAGAGCATCTCAGCCAGATGTTCCATTTCAGGTTCTTGATAAGAGTGAGCGGAAGTTGAGAAATCGCTCCATACCAGAGTATTTAGTAGCATGGACTAGCCGTCCACTCACAGATGCTACTTGGGAATCAGAAGCTCTGATTCGCAAACACTTTCCTTCCTTAATCACTGAGGACAGTGATCTCTAGAAGGGGGAGAGAGTGTTAGATTTATTTAGACCTCCATGGTCTACCATTGGTCTACCTGCATTTGGTCGAGGACCCTAGCCGGGTCAAGGACCAGAGCTCGGGGGAGCCAAGGCTCTAGCACGGATCTTCGAGGTTATTCCATCTCCTTAGAGTGGCCATATGAGGAGTGTTTGGACCTTAGAGAAGATTCTAGAGGTGCCAAGGGCAAGGGCTATTTAAGGTTGGGAGGAGAGTGGAAGGTAGCGAATGGGGATCTTTCAAAACTGATTCGGGAAAACAGATTTAGGGTGAAGGAATTCTTGCATGTGCTTTTTGGATGCTTTAATTTGCTGAGGTGGCAACTTTGAGGCAGCCAAAACAGGCGGCTAGATTTGTAGCCATTCGATCTACAACTTTTCTATCTTTTAATCCTGACATTTGATTTAATTTAAATCATGTTGACTTTTTAGGTACTTTGGCCAGAGTTTGACTTTTGACCTACCTAATGATATTGCATGATAGAGTCTTATATATGGTTGGATAACTCTCAATGAACTCTAAAAGAATATCTGAAAATATTTTTTACTTATCTAATGATATTGCATGATAGAGTCTTATATATGCTTGGATAGCTCTCAGTGAGCTCTACAAGAATATGTGAAAACATTTTTTATTTACCTAATAATAGTGCATGATAATGTCTTCTATATGGTTGGATAGCTCTCAAAGAGTTCTACAAGAATATGTGAAAACATCTTCGACTTTGTAGCATTGGCAGATTTCTGCTTATTGGTAGATGAGCTCCATTTACTTTTGCCCTTCTGACTAGCTAAAAAAGCTTGATCTGCAACACGCATAATTGACCTATTCTGCTTCGACTGATCTTCCTGCAACAAAACAGAGACTAACTTGTAGAATAAAATTTTCTTTGAAGAATATGACAGACAAACTCTCTAGCGCCTAGGAGCCCAACTATTGGAAAGAGGGCACCAAGAAGCCCAACTACTGAAAAGAGGGTGCAAAGGAGCCCATGAGCCCAACAGCTAGAAAGAAGCGCCAAGGAGTCCAAGCCTCTGGAAAGAGGGTGCAAAGAAGCCTAGGAGCCCAACTTCTGGAAAGAGGGCGCCAAGGAGCATAGGAGCCCAGCTTCTGGAAAAGGGGAGGCAGGAAGCCCAACTTCACTTTTTGGGCGACAAGACACCCAATGTGATAACAAGGGTGCCACGGCCCCCAATTTCACTTATGACCAAGAGACAAAGTGGACCAAGCCCTGACAAGGGGAGACCGCTGAAGAGGCTGACAAGGGGGGCCAATTAAATCTCAACCATTCAGCACATCAGGACAAAGTCTGGTACTGGCAACTGTCAAATATAAATTCCCTAGTACACTAACTCCCCCACTACTTTGTATGTAACACACCCTCTTGTATCTCATCTCTTGTCTATAAATGGGAGGCATTTCCAGAAAACAATATAGTAGATAGAGGATACAGAGAGAGAGAGAGGTGTATGAAGTATTGTCTTGATTCTTAAGTCTTGCCTAGGAAAAGAGCTAGCTCATAAGCCGCGAGCCAAGAAATTCAGACTCATTGTCTTACTCATACCTTGCAACCAACAAGTCCCTACTAGTTAGTGCTAGCACGAGGTTCCCTTGGAAGAATGGAGCTGAGAAGATAGTGTAGTTCATTGGTTATCATGGCTCTAGTGGTTGATTAAATACATTCTACTAGTTATGTTGTCATTGTTCAAGTACTTTCCTTAAGTGTTCTTCTTAATTGTCTTGTTAATATATATACTAGAATGAATCCAGGCAGACCCTCCAAATTCACCCTCAAATGAAAGTGCAACTATAAGCTCATGGTAGTCAACCACGACTATATAGCATATCAACTCCACTATGCACAGTATCGACTCAATACTATGACATCCCCACTGACGTCATCAGTGCCCAATAGTGGGTCTTCTTAAGTGTGATATTTGTTTGGTGTTATGCTCCAAGAGTAGTGCATTTTGCATTCCCTCCATGCTCACACAACTTCACCATCTACACAAATAATCAAATGTTAAGGCAATTAGATTACCTTTCATCATCAATCGAAGAGTCAGAGCAAAACTCTCATACAAATCTAGAAGACCTTTAAGAAAGGTTTACACAAATGAAGTATGTGGCAAGATTTCATCCATAGAAATCAACTACTCCTTTAAGTCTTTGATCTTTGTCAAAAAACTATCCATAGAATCTCCTTCATTCATATGTTCACTCTCCAAATATTTTCAGAGTTAACCAACATGAGCCTCATTTCTTGCCTTGTATAATGTTGTAAGTATTTGCAGGAGCGAATGTGAAGAATGGCATATTTGAAAGACAAAGCTATCAATGCATGTGCCTTAGCATCTCTGCCATCCCAACAAAGTTGTTCAAGAACTAACTCACCAATTTTCGAGTGATTTTGAGACTATGACCGGAGGGGTATCAACAACACCCTAGATGAAGCGACGACATGCTCTGATACCAATTGTTGGAGTTCGAGGTCTATAGAAGACCACGAACTACGCAAGGACGAGAAGAAACTTGGAGCACAACACAATACAGAATGAATTACCAAGTGAATAGGCAAAGATAAGTGACCCATTAGGGTTATAGTCATATATAAACACCGTGAAAAAGAACGAGAAAGAAGTGCCCCGACAGTCATAAGTGTGTTCACACAAATCATTACCGAAATATATCAACAATCCACAATGTGAGAAATGTTCTCACACCGTGTTGCATCATAAGCTAATCTTCTAAAGTGCTTTCCTATGAAAGTAGAAGCCTCTGGCATCCTTGCAAATTCATCGCTCAATAAGAGTCCTCTCAAGACATCACTATGTTTCACTACTCAGTGTGACATTCTGAAGTTGTATGCAAATCTTTTTTTGAACACTTAGCAAAGCAAGAAAATAAACATCTTGCTAAACTCATTCTTAACACATGCATGGTTGTTGATGGAACTAACCAATTAATTTGCCTCATTAATTACTGACAAAATCCAATCCAAATTCCCAATATCTTTGAGAATATTAATTAAAGAATGAGCCATGCAAAACCAAACAATGATGTGTGTACAAATTATCAGTAATTGCACTTGCGACTCTGTTTGCAGGCTCTCCATCTGACAATACAAACAACATTTGATGGCCTCACAATCGATAAGGGACTTGCCCGCTCTGCTTCAAGTACATCAACTTACCTCCCTATCTTAAATGCATCATATGATGAGATGAAGTGTATCTCCCCGTGAGAGTAAGCCACCACTCCATGGATAGAGCATCGTTGAGCATCACTCCATCCATGTACAAGTAACGAAACTCCATTTCTTTCCATTAATTTTTAATGCTCTTCTTCTCTTTCTCCAATAAACCGATGCACAAGCTCTCGAAAGATGGAGGCACACAATGTGCTCCATATTCACCGATCTTTCGATGAAGACGATGCTCTTGAAATGGATGGCATAGAAATTTAGAAGACTTCACAAACGATGTCGGATTGATGGAGCTTCTGAAGCACAAGCACGAACTTGGACATCACTAATAACAAGTTTATTGAGTAGTTCTTGCTTCTTCTCCAAAGTGATTACATAATAAAATCTTACTTCATGTCTATGTTTATGAAGTAAGTGTGCATGCACTTTGTAGAGATGATACAAGAGATCCCATAACCCAAGACCGTAGGTATGAAGCAAGATATTTGAATTACAAGAACTCCCTTCAAGGAGATAAACTAGATGCAAGGAATAACTTGAAAGGATCTTGTATTACGAGATTACAATCAGACAAGATAGAATGTCCAAGATACAAGACTAGACAAGACCAGAACAAAGGACAAAATTAGAACTCGCCTTATATAGGTGTTCAAGGGCGGTTACGGATTGATGATGTTATCGATGATGTCAACAATCTGAAATAGGACCTTCGGATGTCAAAATCTAGCAAGTAGGCAAATGATCTTAGGGTGGCACGTTCTAGACGCAATGGAAGCATTAGTTTCCCCAAATTCTAAACCAAACATGAGATATAGAAAGTCACATGGAATCTAAGGTTAAGAATGGTTTCCTTTGTGACCATGACAATTTATGCTTCTATGTGGGGTTGAAAGAATTTTCTAGAAGTCCTAGAAGTAGGCACCAAAACTTTGTTGGAAGACAATGTACATATGGTCCATTTCCAGCAATTCTACATTTTGGACTTAGCATTTTTTGTACACTTTGGATAAAACTTTTTTAGGCTAGATAGATAGAGCTTGGCGAGAGCTATCTAGTGGCATGCTTCATTTCTTCATCAAAGGTCAGAATAGGGAGAAAAGTCAAACCCTAATTCAGCCCACTATAGAGGATGGATATTTTATTAAGACCAAACTCTTGAAAAGCTAGGTTATAAAGTCAAGTCACCAAAAGCAAGTTTTAATTAGCGATGGAATTCTAAAAACAACATCAAAATTGGGCGATTGCTATTTTTAATTAAAAAGCAAAAACATGCGTTAAAAAAATTGCGACAGCAGATTTTTTTTACTACGATCAGCTTTTCAAGGAAAAAAGATCGCATGCTTTACTTGGAGGCTACAAACCTATATAAGGAGCACTTTGGCACACTTTTGAGAATAACTTGAAGCTAGAGTTGATGTTTACTTGTGTCAATTTTGAAGTTCTAAAGCTTTGGAGGTGAAGGATAGGTGAAGGAGGGGCTACTCTCTTGGAGCAAGGAGTCTTCTACAAGTTGGTGGCAGCTATCTTTTGTAAGTTGATCCTATTTTCTATTTTTAGGGTTTCTGAACCCTAATTTCAGAATTAGGGTTTGCTGATTTTCAGATTTGTTGCACTATCTTGAGAGGTTAGGTTCACTTCGTTGCTCATTTACTTCACACACACTTAGATTATAACAGCATAATCTGAATTCTGTACATCATCATCTTCTTGGCTATTCTTCCATTCAATGAGTGCACCATCATATGGTTGAGTAGTACTCCCATGTTGTAATTCGGCCATCTATATTTAGTGAGTAAGCACTTTGCTTACGTTACTTACTCTTGTCTCAAGATCTCTTTTTGTCTCTCTCTTATCATCTTGTTTAATTAAGTGTGTATGCTCAAAGGTTTTTAGTATTGTAAGATCTTGGGCCCCAAATTCCAACAAACTTTGATTGAAAAATCAAAACTCAAATTGAATTTCAAGCCAAAAAAAAAAAAAAGTCGCACCAACCTTCGAACTCTCCATCTCGTCCAAGACAAGGTTTGTCACTAAAAAACTTCCTAGGGATAGAAATGTGTTTCAAACATGTCCCTCTTCCATTCATATTGGAAACGGTATCTCGACATCACTAGGATCGGGGACATGTCCCCGTGTGACTTTGATTTTTGTTTTGGTTTTGCTTTCTCCATAAATCTTGTTATCAATATGGCGTGCTATGGTTTGGATATCAAAAAGAAGGGTCAAATAACTTCAAAATGAGACAAAAAACATGGATAATGGATTCAATAACTTCTTTGAAGAGATATCTAAGCTTTTCTTTGTGGTTTCCTAGTTGTTGTTTTGACTTTTGCACTTATCTCCTAAGACATTGGTATCTAGGTTTTCTACTTATATCAACAAAGTGAAGAAAGAAAGAGCTCTCACCTAGCTAAGGAGCATTGAATTCAGATATCTTTTTTTTTTTTTTCAAACACTTGTGTTTCTTTTATTCTACTATATGAAGGAGTGAAAAAGTACACTAGATTTCTTTCTACCTAAAAACTCAATCATAAAATCAATATGTATTTGTAGTCCTTTCACACACAACACTTTCTTGCACCAATCCTACCTTGATATCTCAAAGATAAACTTCAAACCTTTACTTTTTCAATTCCTATCTTTATAGCTTTTTCGATTTCTATTTAAGTTAAGCACTCTATAATCATGCACGTCAAATCCAAAAACCCTATGTTCAACGTCTTGCACTAGAATAGTTCCCATGATGCTTCGAGAAGATATGGCATACATGACTTGCAATCCTCAATTTGCATCCAATCAAGCCCTCCAAGCTCCCCTAATGATGGGATCATCCTTTGAATCACATAGAATGAAGTCTGGTCATCTTTTAGAGGTGGGCTTCTCCATGTACTAGGATCTCAAAACCAAAGTAGTAATGCTCTCTTTCTAGATAGAGGACTAGTATTTTTAGGATTCATAACGGGTTTGTGTATCATTGTATCCTTCCTAGAGTGTGACTATCTTCTTATGGTGATGAACCTTCTTTGAGAGCCATGACTTCAACAATTAATCGTCTTCCTTTGAGCTTACCTCTCTTTCACATAGTCTCCATCTCGTGTTGAATGTCTTCTTCGATATTTTTGGATTTCTCCTTTCAAGTCATTGATTACTATGATTTCTCCTTCCTCACGAGAGGGGTACAAATGCCTTGTTTTCTCTCACATTCCATGGGGGTGTACATTGAGATGACCATATTCATCTTTGAGTCTTTCGGCTCTTCTTCTAATTGTTATATCTTTTCATTGTTGTTTCATTCTAGAGTTCCATACACATGCTTCTTTTGTGTGTTTAGAGTGTTGTAAGCTTCATTCTCGCATTCATAGTAGAATAAAATCAAAATTTTTGCTCTAGAATATAGTTTGTTTAAATCATTTTCAATTTAAATCAGACCCCACGATTTTCATCAACCTTAGAACGATTTTTATGTTTTCTAGTTCTCATGTCTCATATGGAGTGCCTGTCCTAATTCCTTCCCATTCAAAAATAATCAATAAATCTCTTCCTAACATCACATGCAAAAATGTAAACCAATAGAGACTCTTTCTTTCTCAATGTCCATTGAAAAGAACGGACTCGAAGAGGTTGCAATGACATGGTAAATATCCTCATCAATTTTGTGAAGAAACAAGGAATCTTTTTCATCTTACCTCAATCCCTTCACTAGACCCCATCAACTACAGCCATCAATCTCTCAACCTTTTTTGAGCATCGCACACATGAAAGGTCTAAATGAAGATTAAGTTATGAAAACCACGAAGTATTTCCAATCATATGCATGAAAACATAGAGTATTTCTTGTGGGAATCCATGAATAATTGAGCATGGAAGGCTTCATATATCGTAGTGCATGCATAGAATTCTCAGTTCATGAGGAAAAGAGAGAGATGGGGCTCTCCCCTCCCTCGCGATTGGACACATTTGTGATAGCAACGCACCCCTATCGATCTCGACGTGCAGAGCATTTTGAGGATCGCCACGATGCCTTACCCATCGATGCATTATATCCTACACCCACTCCAGGCATTTAGAGCGTTATGACACCATCGAGCCTCCCCTCCCTATGCATATCATATTTGTATCTCACCTATTGAGCATATAGAGTGCATACCCATAGCACCCCACACCCTTGAGGCTAGTTATTATCCACTCCTTTTATACTCTGTTTTGTACTCACACTGTATTTTCATTTTAGGATCATAGTGGATTGGATCACACTCATGTATATGTTTGGTCTCATAGGCTGATTTTGGCCTCTAATAGACGTTAAAAAGTCTTTCTTTCTTTCTTTCTTATCGGCCTCTGATAGACGTTAAAAAGTCTCTCTCTCTCTCTCTCTCTCTCTCTCTCTCTCTCTCTCTCTCTCTCTCTCTCTCTCTCTCTCTCTCTCTCTCTCTCTCTCTCTCTCTCTCTCTCTCTCTCTCTCTCTCTCTCTCTCTCTCTCTCTCTCTCTCTCTCTCTCTCTCTCTCTCTCTCTCTCTCTCTCTCTCTCTCTCTCTCTCTAATAGACCTCTGCTGCCGACCTGTCCTGCCAAGCTGCTGACGACCTGCCCCGCCTCTCTCGCGCTCTCTCCCGCCAGCTGCTGCCGACCTGTCCCGCCCAACTGCTGCCGACCTGTCCTGCCCAGCTGCTGACGACCTGCGCAACCCTAACCCGTCTGTTTCATCTCGTCCAGCTGCTGCCTCGGCCCGCCTGCATGCCCTCTGACTTGTACGGGATATGGAACCCAATGGAAGCTCTGCTCAGATGCTCCGACGCTCAAACCCTTAACCCTGAACTCGTGGACCTCTTCCCTCGTCGACCATGCCCCTTAATGTGCCGCCATATTCTCTTCGACCTCTACCCACCTAGCCTAGACCGCACCCCTACCCGATCCAACCTTAAGTGCAATCCTAACCCTAACCCTAACCCTAACCATTACCCGAACCCTAACCCTAACCCTAACTCCAAAACCCAACCCTAATCCCTAACCCTGAGAAACCCCCACCGCCGCCCCCCTCCCTCTCTCCCTCTCTCTCAGAAGTAGTGTGTCCCTGCCCCGAACTAATCTCTCTCTCTCTCTCTCTCTCTGAAGTAGTGCGTCCCTACCCCGGACTAATCTCTCTCTCTCTCTCTGAAGCAGTGCGTCCCTGCCCCGGACTAATCTCTCTCTCTCTCTCTGAAGCAGTGCGTCCCTGCCCCGGACTAATCTCTCTCTCTCTCTCTGAAGCAGTGCGTCCCTGCCCCGGACTAATCTCTCTCTCTCTCTCTGAAGCAGTGCGTCCCTGCCCCGGACTAATCTCTCTCTCTCTCTGAAGCAGTGCGTCCCTGCCCCGGACTAATCTCTCTCTCTCTCTCTGAAGCAGTGCGTCCCTACCCAGGACTAATAACTGTTTCCGGACTAATAACTGTTTCCTACAGTTATTAGCCACTCCCACCCTTGCTCCATCGCGCATCGGGCGCGCTCCCGTCTTCATCGCAAGTCTTTAGGCTCAGTACTCTGAGCATTTTTTCATCTTCGAATGCAATGAGCGCTACGGCTAAGAAGGACGATTTGACAAAAATGGAGGACAAATTGACCATAGCTATCAAAGAAAACAAGAAGATGGTGGACTCCACTATCACGGCCATCATCAGCCGCCTCTCAAAGCTCGAGAAGGAAGTAGAAACATATCATAAGGAGAGGGAAGCATGGCAGAAAGAGAAAGAAGAATGGGCTAAGGAGAGGGCAAACATGAAAGAGGAATTGGAGCTCCTCAAAGCTTCAATGGTCTCTCTTACACCCGAAGAAGGAGAGATTAATATGAACAAGACAGAAGCTCTCAAAGAAGAACTCACCAAATCCTTGACCGAGAGCATGGAAAACAAATTAGAAGCTACCAAAGAAGGGTGGATCGACATAGTGAAGAAGAACATCAAAAAAGAAGCCAAAGAGAAAGCACAAAAGGAAGAAGCCCTCATCGTGCACACCACTATTGAGGAAGAAAAGATGAGACATGCCCGCCGTCTCAATGTACGCATCACGGGCATTGAAGAAAAAGAAGGCTCTACCCCCGAGTCCGATGGGAAGACACTATGCAAGATACTCGGCTACAAAGAGGAGTCCCCCCCATTCATCAAGTCTTGGAGAACGGGACGAGACCCCACGAAGAAGAGAGCTCTCATTCTACACTTCCCTTCCGAAGATATAAGATCTACTTTCCTACGCAAGAGGGTGATTTTGAGAGCACTTGATGGCCCCCCCATCTACCTTGACGATGATCTCACACCCATGCAGGTAGCACACCGTCGTGCATGCATGCCGAGAGTACATCAAGCTCGCAAAGAAGGAAAGAAAGCTTCATACAGAGATGGTCGTGTCATCATTGATGGCAAGGCCATCCCATAGGGATTCGCGGCCTGTGAGACACTCGAGGAGATACACCTTGCAGTTTGGAACTGCAATGGAGATCTATGGACACACCCAGAGAGATTGGAAGAGGTGCGCAAAGGCAAAGACATCATTATGCTCACAGAGACACATGAGAGCCCGGACCGGGGCCTACCTCGTGTCCACGGTTTTCAGTGGGAGTCCACATACAGAGAGTGTACACGTCAGCACACCACCCGAGGATCAGGAGGAGTAGCCATACTCTTTAGAGATGGACTTCAGAGCAGGATACAGATAGTCGCACGTGATTCACAGGCAAGATATCTTTGGATTCGACTCAAGCTCTCGCAGGAGCGGATCATCTTCATAGCATTATGCTACTTTGCTCCTTCTAGCTCGCGTTTCGCTATCATAGATCGAGAGGAGGACTCACCATACACTTGCTTGTCAGAAGAGATTATAGAGTACTCTGCATTAGGGGAAGTCTTCCTTATGGGAGACTTCAATGCAAGGACAGGCAATGATCAGTGTGAGATATTTGACCCAGAAGACCCGGAGATACTACATACCATAGAGGATGAGTCTACAGCTCGAGCTTCAGCTGACGCTACACACACTCACTATGGCACTCACCTACTCAGACTAGGCTCTCGACATAATCTCGTTATCTATAACGGGATGACTCAGTGGCCTACCTCAGGAGGATTGACATGCATACCACACTCAGTCACAGATGGCGGGGGAAGTACAGTAGATTACGTCATGGGGTCCAGAGAGGCCATCCACCTACTTACCTCATTCACCATCCCACCCATACCCATTGGGGCCGATCACACATACCTCGCACTCTCCCTGAAGGGAGACACCCCTACACGCATACCCGCAGCACGCATCCCACACACCACCATCCACTTCACACACGAGCTAGCTCACATATATGCGGCTCGAGTCGAGCAGGGTCTTCTCTTACTTCATCCTGACACTCCACTATCCCTACTCACCTCTCAGATAGCATCAGTTCTTCAGACATCAGCCATCAGCTCCTTCCCACACACCATCCATTCTCGTCACACACCTCCTCCCGGGACTATGCCACAACATCGTTGGTATGATGAGGATTGCAGAGATCTTTACCGCCGACTACGAGCTCAGCGAGCATTGGGAGAGATCACAGAGAGAGAGGCCAAGGGATAGATGAAGACTCTCACACGTCGAAAGAGGCGAGCCTTTGAGGAGGCACAGGAGCTTGAGCTATACCATCTCTTTATGAGTATGGACAGTGCTGCAGCATGGCGCAGCCTACGAGAGCCACGCCCGACCACACCTATTGGAGACCCACACACATGGCATGATTATGCTCAGAGGTTATATGAGGTACCTAGGCAGCCTCCCATTCCCCAGCCACTTGAGCCTCGCCCTACTAGTTCTTCTCTCTTCACAGCAAAGATGGTTGAGAGGGCCATACGACGACTTCGACATGGACGTTCGACAGACCACGCAGGATTGCAGAGCGAGCATCTCATATATGCAGCCTCCACTATAGCCCCGTTGATTGCACATGTCTTCAACCGGGCTATAGGAGAGGGCTTCCCAGAGGAGTGGACTAGGCACACCATTGTGCCTATCCACAAATCTGGCGACACCCTGGATCCAGGGAACTACAGGACCATCATGATTGGCCACACCATGGCCAAACTATACGGTGCCATACTTGAGGCAGAGCTCAAGTCATATGCAGAGACTGAGGGGCTACGAGCACGAGGCCAAGCAGGTTTTCGACGAGCTTTCTCTACTATTGATCACATCTTCATTCTGCGCTGCCTCATTGATGGGGCAAGGGTGCGGAAGAAGAGGCTATATTGCTGCTTTGTGGACTTCCGCAAAGCTTTTGATACAGTGCCGCGAGAGAGGCTCTTCCAACGCCTCCAGAGCTTGGGAGTACCATCAGGGATGATTTGGGCCATCTATGCACTCTATGAGCAGGTGACTGGGAGGGTACGGTGTCCAGGAGGTATGTCTGAGGCCATTGCTAGCACCATCGGTGTTAAGCAAGGCTGCCCACTCTCTCCCACTCTATTTGGTCTCTACATTGACGAGATTGAGGACTACATTCTCCGAGCTCGAGGAGAGGGTGCAGACCTCGCAGGTACACATGTCCACATTTTATTATATGCCGATGACATTGTCTTGATTTCAGAGTCACCCGAGGGATTACAGCGCCACCTTGAGGCCCTGGATGAGTTTTGTACACAGAGGGGCTTGACAGTAAACCTTGGCAAGACCAAGGTCATGATCTTCCACACCTCCCCCATGGTGAGGAATGGAGCAGGATTCAGAGCTGGTGGTGGACAGATTGAGGTGGTCACTTCCTATGTCTATCTCGGAGTCACATTCACGAGCTTGCCTGGCCCCTTCAGCATGAGACAGGCAGCCACCGATAGACTCACACGCGGATATGCAGCTTTAGCCATGTTAGAGCGGAGATGTCACCAAGCACACTTCCAGGAGCCCCGCACGAAGGGCTGGCTATTTGACACACTGGTCAGACCAGCTATGATGTATGCTGCGACGGTTTGGGCCCCAAGTCTCACAGTCACCCAGTGGAGTGCGATCGAGAGGCCACAGGTACGTATGATCTCGCGATTATTTCGTGGGAAACAGTCGGTGCCACATGACATCATCAGGGCAGAGCTAGCTGCACCACCCATGGCAGTAGAGGCACTATTCCAGACTATCTGCTTTATTCAGAGGATTAGGGACCTCCCTACAGATAGACTCACACACAGAGCTCTTGAGGCATCTATACAGATATCAGAGTTAGGATATGAGAGAGCTTGGTACACTCAGGTTAGAGTCTGGTTTGATAGTCATGGACTTGATATGGACAGATTGCCGCCTTTTCAGTATGACCCAGACTCACCTCACATCCACCTCTCTCGTCGTGAGAGGAATGTTGTGCTCAGACAGGATCTCTGGCAGCTCTACATTAGTCAGACATGGCACACACCACACATGGGATCGAGACTATCGCACTATCGAGACCAGTTCATAGACATACTAGCTGACGGTTTCATCCAGCGACCACGCTACATGGATACTCACATGCCTCATAGCTTGAGGGTAGCGATTGGCCAGCTGAGAGTCTCATCACACCGACTCGAGATTGAGACGGGCAGAGCCGCAGACATTCCCAGAGAGGAGCGGATATGCAGAGTATGCAGAGTAGAGATGGAGGATGAGGAGCACTTTGTATGCAGATGTAGCGCATATGATGGCATCAGAGGCAGATACGAGACTCTGTTTGCAGGGCAGCCCACCCTCCGAGAGATCATGGACTCTAGAGACCAGCGACAGCTCGGGCGATTCTTACTAGAGATACAGAGTCACAGAGATTCCCTACTCCAGCCTACTGTAGCACTCCATACAGGAGGGAGACAGAGTCAGCTCACTGACTTCTTTATTCCACGACGTGCTGCAGCCCTCCCCCCCTCAGCCCACATACCGAGCGGGGTGACTCTTCAGCAGGCTCAGATATCTCGAGCTAGGAGACGACCCCGTGATATAGGATATCGGGCCCCGAGACTTCACCGACACCAGATTGCGGAGATCCAGGATTGTGACCATCGCGCCATGGAGGAGAGACGATCCCAGATGATGGCCGATCCCGTTGCAACCATCAGGGTGGCCCTGACTCCACCTCCACCTATGTATCACATATTACATCCCACCCACTAGCACAGGATGGAGCTAGTTAGTCGTTTTAGATGCATTCTCATGGTTGTTGTACTACCCTTTTGCATATAGACTATCATAGATATCGCACTCCATACACCCCCCACCACTTTCATGGGTATCCCCACATGCACACTACGGAGATCTATATCAGCTTAACCAGTTTCTTTTCAGCACTTTTATCTTTTCTGATTGACAGAAGATACACCCATGTACATCGATTTGTCTCATAGGCCGAGTTCGGCCTCCTAATAGACGTAAAAACACTTTCTTTCTTCTCTCTCTCTCTCTCTCTCTCTCTCTCTCTCTCTCTCTCTCTCTCTCTCTCCCTCCCTCCCTCCCTCCCTCCCTCCCTCCCTCCCTCCCTCCCTCCCTCCCTCCCTCCCTCCCTCCCTCCCTCCCTCCCTCCCTCCCTCCCTCCCTCCCTCCCTCCCTCCCTCCCTCCTCTCTCTCTCTCTCTCTCTCTCTCTCTCTCTCTCTCTCTCTCTCTCTCTCTCTCTCTCTCTCTCTCTCTCTCTCTCTCTCTCTCTCTCTCTCTCTCTCTCTCTCTCTCTCTCTCTCTCTCTCTCTCTCTCTCTCTCTCTCTCTCTCTCTCTCTCTCTCTCTCTCGACTTTTGCAAAGCCTTCGACACAGTTCCCAGGGAGAGACTCTTCAGACGCCTACTCGACATCAGGGCTCCAAAGGAGATGATATGGAGGATATATGCCCTATATGAGAGAGTATCAAGTAGAGTGAGTTGTTCGGGCGGCCTATCAGATTCACTTGCTAGCATCATCGGGGTGAAGCAAGGGTGCCCTCTCTCACCCACACTTTTCGGGCTATACATTGATGAGATAGTCGACTTCATACAGCAACAACGAGGGGATGGCATTGAGATATGAGGAACCATGGTCAATATTCTTTTATATGCTGTTGATATTGTCTCGGTTTCAGAGTCTGCGGAGGGTCTACAGCATCATTTACACAGTCAAGACGACTTCTGCACACACAGAGGGCTATCAATGAATCTTGGTAAAACCAAGGTTTTGATCTTTCTACATCAGCACAGGTGAGGAGGCAGAGTTCTTTCGCAGCCGCAGGCGGATCCATCGAGGTAGTCAACTCATATGTATATCTGGGCATGTCGTTCACAGTAGCCTCCGGGGCTTTCTCCATGTCTCAGGCAGCTTGACATCGCATCACACGAGGATATGCAGCATTAGCTTTGATGGAGAGATAGTGCCACCAGGCCTACTTTCAGGAGCCCCGCACAAAGGGATGGCTCTTTGACACTTTGGTCACCCATCACTTATGTATGGAGCAGCCATATGGGGGCCAAGGTTATCAGCATCAGCATGGACAATGGTGGAGAGACCACAGGTTCTCATGATTGCCAGACTCATCCGTAGCAAACCCTCGGTACCCCATGATATCGTAAGGGCAGATCTTGTTGCACCATCAATGCTAGTAGAGGCACTCTTCCGGACAGTATGCTTATTACATAAGATCCAAGGCATGGATAGAGAGCGCATTACTTATAGAGCTTTCCAGGCATCACGAGACATGGCATTAGCGAGGACACCTCCTCATGGTATGCACAGACACGAGATTGGCTGGCCCACCATGGACTTGACATAGACAAACTACCACCAGTACATTATGACTCCCACGCCCCCACCAGGAGAGGAATAGGATCATTCGCCATTAGATATGGCATCCATACATACAGAGGACACGGGACAGCCCGAGAGATCCATCGCAACCGAAAATGCTCTATTATCGTGAGCATTTCCTAGCGATCTCATATCAAGGCTTCATTGAGATCCCACGTTACATGGAGACATACCTACCACGCCACCTTCGCGTCGTTATTGGGCAGCTTCAATTTTCATCACATCAGCTCGAGATCGAGAGAGGTCGGGCCAGAGGAGTCCCCCGAGAGGAGAGGTGGTGCCCAGTTTGCCATACAGAGATAGAGAGTGAGGAGCACTTGATTACGAGATGCCTGGCATACTTAGACCTACAAGCAAAGCTCCAGATTGAGTCACTCCAGTTGTGCATGACCATAGGAGACCAGCGGAGGGTGGGTCGTTACATCACGATAGCATATGAGATGTTGAAGATAAATGTACAAGCTCATTTTCATATGAGCCATGCTTGGATAAATTTACCAAATATAAAGATAAAGGAAAAGTGGAGGAAAAAAGGAAAAAATAATAAAAGAAAAAGTCTAGTCAAAATTCATGATGAGTAAGAGATACAATATCTTGCCTTGTAGTTAGTAGCGTGTAGCGGAGAAAGTGATGAGTTAAGAAGGAGGCACAAACTTCTTCACATGCTCATTGGTTATAAAAGTGAAGTGGGAGCACATTCAAAACAAGGAGAGAAAGAGGCAAGAGCTCAAGCTCCCAGTAGTCAGATCTAGCCATTTTGTCATTTTTGTCTTCTCTTAGACTCCTTCCAGCCGCACGTCAGTTTGTATACAGCTCTGTTGCAGAGCTCATATCTCGAAGCATATGTAACCATTTTGCGCGTTTAAACATTCATTGGAAAGCTTATCTCGTGTACTTTCTGCATATCAAATATCTCTTTGAAATCTTATGTAGTTTGTGAGATATCCGTGAAAGAGTGAAGTCCAGTTTTTTAGTATACCTGTGTAGATAGGTAGTCTATTTTGGTCGGTTAAGTTTCCCGACCAAAACATATCCAAATTGCGTGATTTTTGTCTTGTTGGAAAGCTCTTGACATCTACTTTCACTGTCCCAAATATCTCATTGAGATCATTTATATTCCATGAGATATCTATCAGAGAGTAAAGTCCAGTTTTACAGTGTACTTATGTGTGAAGGTGGTCTATTTTGGTCAGTTGAGTTCATTGATCAAAACTCATCCAAATTACTTGTTTTTTAGCTTGTTGGAAAGCTATTTGTGTCTACTTTCTCTATACCAAATATCTTTCTCAAAGGATGTATATTCAAAGAATTATCAGTTCGAGAGTGAAGCTCAGTTCTTCAACATACTTGTGTGGACAGCTATTTGTCCAAGTGCTAGACATACAAGGATGGTTCACTACACATTTTCGTTGCGCATGGGAGAACTCATTCTCCACAGTTGGTATCAGAGCAAACTTGGTGCTGAAGCTTCATCAACAGAGCTTGAAATAAAGAAAAGTAAAAGAGGAGCTATAAAACAAGGAGGAGCTTCGCAAACGCAAGAGCAAAGGACTATAACTATTCGAGGTAATTCTCAAAGTCTTTGATACTCTTCAATGGCTGACTTGGGTCAACAAGTAGAGAAGTTGGATAAGGATAACTATCCCGTGTGGAAGTTTACAATGACCAACTACCTAATGGGCAAAGGCTTATGGGGTATTGTGAGCGGCGATGATGCTCAACCTCAAATCAATCAAGCTATGGCCACCGAAGTCCAAAGGAGGCAAGCAAAAGAATGGGAAGAGAGGAATAGGAGAGTCTCGTTCCTCATTTCGCAAGTCATTACTAATGCCATGGTAGGTCATATTCAACATCTAGAGAAAGCTAAGGATGCTTGGGAAGCTCTTGAAAGGATGTATTCAACAAATACCAAGGCTAGGAAACTTCAACTCAAGAATGAGTTGAACACAATCAAGAAAAGTTTAAGTCAATCCATAGCTGAATATACTTTGAAGATTAAGGAGCTAAGCGATGCTTTAGCTTCTATTGGCACAACGGTTGAAGATGAAGATCTTGTGTGTTATACTCTCAATGGCTTGAGAGAAGATGAAAGATGGAAGCCTTTTATAACTTCCATTAACTTGAAAGATGTATATCCAGGTTTTGAACAACTAATCCCTCGTCTTGTCACAGAAGAGCTTAGCTTCGCTGGTCCCAAAGGAAAGGATAGCCACAACCAAATGTTATATGCACGTCGAGGTAAAGGAAGAAACTCAAGAGGAGGCTCAAGAGGAAACGCAGGAGGTCACAACCACTCCAACTACAATCAAAACAATTCGGAAGACAACAAGGATGCATCAAATGCCAACACACAAGGAAGAGGTCGAGGTAGAAGTAGAGGAAGAGGCCGAAGCTCCTACAATTCTCATAAAGGTATAACATGCTATCATTGTGGTAAAGTAGGACACTATGCTAGTGATTGTTGGCTGAAGAATGGAAGACCAAATGGAGGCAATCAAAGGAACCAAAGCAACTATGCAAGCACCAAAGTGAACCAAAGTGAAGGAAGCAAGGACACACTACTTGCAATGAGACATGAGTATAGAAGCTCTTGTGAAGATGACAAAAGATGGTACATTGATTCAGGTTGTAGTAACCATGTGTCATGCCAAGGAAGTTTGTTCACTAATCTACAGGTACCAAGTGGAAAAGGATGTGTTGAAACAAGTGATGATACTCAACACATGATTGAACACATTGGAGATATAAGGCTTGGAGATACAAGCAGAACAAAGGTACTATCTAATGTTCATGTTCCTACAATTTCAAAGAACTTGATTTCAGTAGGACAAATGGTAGAGAAGGGTTATCATGTCATATTCAATGAGAATGGGTGCTTCATAAAGAATCCAAAAGAAGGCTTCAAGGTCATTGCTCGAGGTAGAAGAGAAGGAAGGATGTTCACTTTGGATGTCCAACATCCACATGGAAAGGTCATGTACATTCAATGTGGAAACAAGAAGATTTCAGAGCTTGACTTATGGCACAAAAGAATAGGACACATCAACATTCCAAAGCTGAAGGACATCAGCAAACATGAAGTGATAAGAGGTCTTCCAAAATTTAATAGCATTGGACTACATGAGTTATGTGAAGCTTGTAAACTAGGAAAGCAAACAAGGCAGCCATTCAAAAGGAGCAATTATGTGGCTCCAAATGTCTTGGACTTGATACATACGGATGTATGGGGACCAACCCAAGAGGCATCAATGGCTGGTAATAGATTTTTTGTCACCTTTATTGATGATCACTCAAGAAAGGTATGGCTATTTTGTATGAAGCAAAATCAGAGGTGTTTTCTATATTCAAAAGATTCAAAGCTGAAGTTGAAAAGGAAACAAGAAGGTCTATCAAAACCTTAAGGTCCGATGGTGGAGGAGAATACTTCTCCAAAGAATTTTCAGATTTTTTACAAGAGAATGGGATCAAAAGGCAATTCACTTGTAGATATACACCACAACAAAATGGAAAATAGGCAAATTGCTGAAATTGCAAGATGCATGCTCAACGAGACGAAGGTACCATTGTACTATTGGGCTGAAGCTACCACAACCGCCATTTACTTGATGAATAGGTGCACAACATCGGGAATACATCACTTGACTCCAGAAGAGGTATATTCCGGTAAGAAACCTGACCTTACACACCTCAAAGTGTTTGGATGTGTTTGCTTTGTTCATATTCCACAAGAAGTTAGAACAAAGATGGAACCAAGATCAGAAAAATGCATTTTCATCGGCTACTCGACGGAGCAAAAAGGATACAAGTGTTACAACCCTAGAACAAAGGAATTAAGAGTCTCGCAAGACGTGGTCTTTGATGAACTAAGACCATGGTACAAAGATAAAGGAAAGGAAAAGATTCTTGAAGAAGATTGTGATGATTATGCAGGAACAAATCAAAGAGAAGTTCAACAATCAAGCACAAAGCTTTCAGGTCCAGAGGCATCTACATCAAATGAAGAATGTTCAACATGAAGGGGGAGTCATTCTTTGTCTCCAAATTCAGCTCATAGTAGAGTTGAAGAAGCAAGTGCTACTCCAAACAGTGAGGTAGATGCAAGTGAAGAAGAATATGAAGAGGTAATCACTCCGATGGTAAAGTTGAATACGTTAAAGAAGAAACTTTCTAAAGGCAATGAAAGAAGATCTTCAAGGACAAGGTATCCAACTCAAAGGTTGAGTTATGATAGTTTTATGGAGACACATTTTGCATACATGATGCAGGTTATCAAAGACAAAGAGCCTGAGACATATGAAGAAGCTTGCACACAAAAGGAATGGAAGCAAGCTATAAAAGAGGAGATCAAAGCTCTCAAAGATAATCACACATGGGAGCTAGTGCCAAAGAAAGAAGGTATGAAGATTGTTCCAAACAAATGGGTGTTTAAAGTAAAGAGGAATGCTGATGGTTCACTAGCTAGATATAAAGCTAGATTAGTTTCCAAAGGATTTAAACAAACAAGGCATAGATTATGATGAAGTTTTCAACCCCGTTGCAAATATGGGAACTATCAGAACCTTAATAGCAGTTGGTGCTTCAAGGAGATGGCCATTATATCAACTCGACATCAAAAATGCCTTTCTGAATGGAGAACTACAAGAAGAGGTATACATGAGTCAACCGATTGGATTTGAAGTTGAAAACCATCCAGATTTTGTTTGCGGGATGAAGAAGGCACTTTATGGCTTGAAGCAAGCACCAAGAGCATGGAATAAGAGATTGGTAGAGTATCTATCTAAGTGTGGATACAACCCAAGTAGTGCAGATCCTTTGTTGTACATGAAGAAGGAAGAAAATAGAGAGGTATATATTTGCATATACGTCAATGACCTCATCATAACAAGAAATGATGTTACAGGGATTAAAGATATCAAAAGGAAGCTTGGTAAGGAGTTTAAAATTTCAGATCTTGGAGAGCTTAAATATTTTTTAGGAATTGAAGTTGTTTATGGAAAGAGTGGCATCTACTTGATGCAAAGGAAGTACTTGTTGGATGTTCTTTTCAGATTTGGAATGAGTGAATGCAAACCACTCACTCAACCAATGGACACAAATACAAAGATTTGTTCAAATGATGCAGAACCATTGGAAGATGTAACGACATACAGAAGCATTGTAGGATCATTGATCTATGCAAACATTACAAGACCTGATTTGTCTTATGTTGTCGGTGTACTTTCTCATATTATGCAAGCCCCAACAAGTGAACACTTAAATTCAGCCAAGAGAGTGTTGAGATAAATAAAGCATACCGTTAATCATGCTTTGTTTTACAAGTTTGATGAAGAACTGCAGGTCAAAGGCTTTAGGGATGCTGATTGGGCATGCTCAAAGGAAGATAGAAGATCAACCTCAGGTTATGTGTTCATGATAGGAAGCAAACCTATCACATGGAGCTCAAAGAAACAACCTACTGTTTCACTTTCATCTATGGAGGCTCAATATAGAGGATTAGCATTTTCCACATGTGAAGCAATGTGGATTAAAAAGCTTTTGGTTGATCTTGGAGTGCAAGTTGGAACCATACCTATATAGGTGATAACATGTCAAGTATCTACTTGGCAAGCAATCCTATGTTTCATGCAAGGAGCAAGCACATAGAGGTCCACTACCATTATGTAAGGAAGAAGGTGCTGAGCAAAGATGTGGAGATAAAGTTCATTAGAACCAAAGAGCAGGTTGCAGATATGTTTACAAAGTTCTAGGATGCTTCTAAACTCAAAGGCTTCAAGGATGTGATAAATTTGTAGGACATGGATGAAGATAACTCCCAAATGAGCTTGAGGGGGAGTGTTGAAGATAAATGTACAAGCTCATTTTCATATGAGCCATGCTTGGATAAATTTACCAAATATAAAGATAAAGGAAAAGTGGAAGAAAAAAGGAAAAAATAATAAAAGAAAAAGTCTAGTCAAAATTCATGATGAATAAGAGATACAATATCTTGCCTTGTAGTTAGTAGCATGTAGTGGAGAAAGTGGTGAGTTAAGAAGGAGGCACAAACTTCTTCACATGCTCATTGGTTATAAAAGTGAAGTGGGAGCACATTCAAAACAAGGAGAGAAAGAGGCAAGAGCTCCCAGTAGTCGGATCTAGCCATTTTGTCATTTTTGTCTTCTCTTAGACTCCTTCCAGCTGCACGTCAATTTGTAAACAGCTCTGTTGCAAAGCTCATATCTCAGTGCATATGTAACCATTTTGTGCGTTTAAAATTCATTGGAAAGCTTATCTCGTGTACTTTCTGCATATCAAATATCTCTTTGAAATCTTATGTAGTTTGTGAGATATCAGTGAAAGAGTGAAGTCCAGTTTTTCAGTATACCTGTGTAGATAGGTAATCTATTTTGGTCGATTAAGTTTCCCGACCAAAACATATCCAAATTGCGTGATTTTTGTCTTGTTGGAAAGCTCTTGACATCTACTTTCACTGTCCCAAATATCTCATTGAGATCATTTATATTCTGTGAGATATCTATCAGAGAGTAAAATCCAGTTTTACAATGTACTTATGTGTGCAGGTGGTCTATTTTGGTCAGTTGAGTTCCCTGACCAAAACTCATCCAAATTACTTGTTTTTTAGCTTGTTGGAAAGCTATTTGTGTCTACTTTCTCTGTACCAAATATCTTTCTCAAAGGATATATATTCAGAGAGTTATCAGTCCGAGAGTGAAGCTCAATTCTTCAACATACCTCTGTGGACAGCTATTTGTCCAAGTGCTGGACATACAAGGGTGGTTCAATACACATTTTCGTTGCGCATAGCAGAACTCATTCTCCACATGAGAGACGAGAGAAGATGTTAGAGCACACACGTAAGACACAGGCGGATACCCTGTAGACTATTACTCAATTCTTTCGATGACTTGAGCCACATCAGACAGACAAGCCTTCAAGAGGCATATAGGGCTCACGCTCGAGTGGCCAACGGCATAGAGAGTGCGACGTAGATCACGTATGACTTGGTACCAACGACCACGATTGCATCATGAGGACAACTCTCGCATCAGGATAGCCCACGACCACATGATGGAGCATCGGTGCACCACCACCACTTGGGTCATCCTCTTGCAAGAGATGTTGAGTCCATCGCCGATGTACCATATACTCCACCCTCCTCCACCCATCTCTACCAAGTAGGGTATACATATTCACTCCCACATATGTCCCCATGTAGTAGGTGGCCATTATCTGCAGAGTCAGAGCCACGCTCCCCACGCACCACTACTTTATCTCCACTACTCCATCATTGCTAGGTACACCATCGTCTTTCCGTTCTCAGCCTATATAGTTCTTTTCAATAGTGAGTACTTTTCTTTTCACGATACACAGAGATGACCACAGTTGTACATGGTTTTGTCTCATAGGCCAAGTTTGGCCTTTTGGTAGACGTTAATATGACTCTCACTCTCTCTCTCTCTCTCTCTCTCTCTCTCTCTCTCTCTCTCTCTCTCTCTCTCTCTCTCTCTCTCTCTGAGGAAGATGTAGCGCATATGATGACATCAGAGGCAGATACGAAACTCTGTTTATAGGGCAGCCCACCCTTTGAAAGATCATGGGCTCTAGAGACTAGCGACAGTTCGGGCGATACTAGAGATATAGAGGCTCAGAGATTCCCTACTCGAGCCTACTACAATAGCCTAGACAGGAGGGAGAAAGAGTCAACTCACTGACTTCGGCCCCGAGACTTCACCGACACCAAATTGTGGAGATCTAGGCTCGTGACCATCACGCCATGGAGGAGAGACGATTCCATATGATGGCTGATCCAGTTGCAGCCATAAGGTAGGCCTTGACTCCACCTCCACCTATGTATCACATCTTACACCTGCCCACTAGCACAGGATGGAACTCGTTAGCCATTTCAGATGCATTCTCATGCTTGTACTACCCTTTTGCATATGGACTATCATAGATATCGCACTCCATGTATGCAAATATAGCACATATGATGACATCAGAGGTAGATACGAGACTCTATTTATAGGGCAGCCCACCCTTTGAGAGATCATGGGCTCTAGGGACCAGCGATAGTTCAGGCATTACTTACTAGAGATACAGAGGCACAGAGATTTCCTACTCGAGCCTACTACAGAAGCCGAGACAGAAGGGAGACAGAGTAAGGTCACTGACTTCTTTGTTCCACGACGTGCAACAACCCTCCCCCCTCAGCTCACACAACGAGAGGGATGACTCTTCAGCAGGCTCAGACCTATCGAGCTAGGCTCAGACCCATGCTATATAGGATATCGAGCCCCGAGACTTCACCGACACCAAATTGTGGAGATCTAGGCTCGTGACCATCGCGCCATGGAGGAGAGACGATTCAAGATGATGGCTGATCCTGTTGCATCCATCAGGGTGGTCCTCACTCCAACTCCACCTATGTATCACATCTTACACACGCCCACTAGCACATGATGGAGCTAGTTAGTCATTTCAGATGCATTCTCATGCTTGTTGTACTACCCTTTTGGATATGGACTATCATAGATATCGCACTCCATGTATGCAGATGTAGCGCATATGATGACATCAGAGGCAAATACGAGACTCTGTTTATAGGGCAGCCCACCCTTCGAGAGATCATGGCCTCTTGAGACCAGCGACAGTTCGGGCGATACTTACTAGAGATATAGAGGCACATAGATTCCCTACTCAAGCCTACTACAACGGCCCATACAAGAGGGAGGCAGAGTCAGCTCAATGACTTCTTTGTTCCACGACGTGCGGCAGCCCTCCCCCCCTCAGCTCACACAGCGAGAGGGGTGACTCTTCAGCAGGCTCAGACCTATCGAGCTAGGAGATGACCCCGTGCTATAGGATATCGGGCCCCGAGACTTCACTGACACCAGATTGTGGAGATCCAGGCTCATGACCATCGCGCCATGGAGGAGAGACGATTCCATATGATGGCTGATCCTGTTGCAGCCATCAGGGCGACCCTGACGACTCCACCTACATATCACATCTTACACCCGCCCACTAGCACAAAATGGAGCTAGTTAATCATTTCATATGCATTCTCATGCTTGTTGTACTACCCTTTTGCATATAGACTATCATAGATATCGCACTCCATGCCCGCCCCACTTTCATGGGTATCTCCACATGCATATTACAAAGATCTATATCAGATTTACCAGTTTTTTCAGCACTTTTATCTTTTCTGATTGACAGAAGATACACCCATGTACATTGATTTGTCTCATAGGCCGAGTTCAGCCTACTAATAGACATAAAAACACTTTCTTTCTTTCTTCCTTTCTCTCTCTCTCTCTCCCCCTCTCTCTCTCTCATATATTTATATGATGTTTGTCCTTCAATTAAGTTTGTTTTCTATAAGAGGGAAATGTTCCAAGCTATCCAAAGTTAACATAATAGGAGATGGGAAGACCATAGACGGTTGCAACTTAAGCATCAAATGCATGTTAGAAAGAGTCTAGATCCAATTATCATACACCTCTCAAACTATCTTATAGTAAAATTGACACATATATCAAAGGATGCATACAATAGCACTTATTCGTAAGTGGCGAGACTCAAAGTAACCTAGTACATATAAGACCCTTATGATCTGCCACCATGTTAGCCAAGGATATGAAAAAGATCGAAGGATATGCCAAGGGATCCAATGTCCAAAAAGAAGTTAAGATTTCTCTAGAAGCACTATCTATAATATTTATCACACTTTCACCTTGAGATGTATCATTATTGAGACGTTTATGTAATATGAAAGAATGAGAAGCTTACTGCTATTTTGTTGGCTTTCACAAAGCTTTTTGAATCACTCCAACAAAGATATGTTTGGAGCACAACGACCCAAAATGCCTCAATTCAAAGTTCCATGATGCCATGTGATGAAATCTTCTAAAACATTTGAGCACGTAATACAGTTTTTTCTGCACTTGAAGATAGGTATAAGATGTAGTGTGTCAGAGGGCAAGCTTCATTATGTGATTCTTCCATATAATTAAATTAAATGAAGATAGGCCACCTTGCATTCCCATGAAGTATAACTTTGCTTTCAGTGTTGAAAGTAGTTGTTCGTTCCTCATGAGAGCAATGGTTGTGTCAAAGATTGTTCACATCCTCCACATACTTGCACATGTTTTATTTTTAGTCAGTTTATCTCTTGTAAACTTCCTTTTCCATACTTCTCACTTCTTATGATGACTTGCTCACATGAATAGAGTTGTATGATTTTATCTCATTCGCTGAGTTTGTCATCCACGAGGCATTCAATATATCTCTCTTTCTTCCTTTATTTTCCTCTTTTCTTAATCTTTTTTCTCTCCCGCATCTATTCATCCATCTGTTTACATGCCATACGAAAAATAAAAGAACCAGTAAGACATACCTGAAAGATGGATCCAAATACTTCATGCCTTCGGTGGACCCAAAATATGGCACACGAGTCTCCACCCCTGGAGCATTCTCGGCAATGCCATTATCGGAGTTGTAAAGGAGGCGAATACGATCAGCGAAGCAAGAGGTGAAGGGTGGCAGAATGCCGGGTACGCTGAGCCAGAGCCTGGAAAACCCATCCTCGATCTCCTCCAGCTCACGTATTTCCGAACGTTTGGTGATTGAACGCAACGCAAAGGGATCGCACCTGCATATCCAAGAAGGTGGGAGGTATTCGGCTGTGAGCCTCGCTTCGAGTTGATTTCCCCCCGCGCCAGGGATCAATATCACAGGCACAAGCTTCGTTTTCTGCTGCGCCACCCCCCCTGTATCTTCATTCATTTGCATCTTCACATTTATCTTCTTGGTGATGCGCAGGGTGTTGCAGCGTCGAAAAGCGCCATGGATACTGAGACTTTCTCCAGCCGGAAGAAGAGTTTCGCATCGCTGGCTCGACGAGTTCCGGATACACAGAACCATGGATCAACATGGACTGCGTTCCAGACAAAATGCATTAATCGACTTTAAAAACTTGATTTCACGGCCACCGTCATGCAATGGTTATGGCGCATCTCGTAGAGTCTATTGGTGGAAGCAGGATGACAATAGCATTTTCAGCTGACTCAACATTTTATATCAATGTTACGACACATGAGGCTCTGTTTTCTTTTTAATGGAGGTTCGACAACCACCTACTCTCTAGCTTTAACATCAAAGAACAATTGTACAAATGAATGGGTATAGTATTTACGGGATTCTTTTATTCCACAAAGCAAGAGTTAGACAAGATCACAACTTGTTACAACTGGTTTAAACTTGTCAAAGCCATTACTTGTTCAATCCGAGGTTTGAACACAAGACCTTTGCCTCAAAAGACTAGTGGTTAACCAATCCACCTATGGGATATGGACATAGCTCATGAAAAGATTAAAAAAATATGAATGGCCTGTCTCTTCGTAATGGAGCATGGAAAGGATTAAAAAAATATGAATGGACTGTCATCGCGAGGGTGGGGAGCAGGGGTTCACATCTCGCATGCTGCAAATTATAGATGAACTAAAGTTTTCTGCCTGTGAATTATGGCCTTTGGACACCTATTCTCTGTAGCTTGTGGGACAAGTGGATTTTGTGTGAAATCATTTTCTTTGTTAGATCTTAGGGCCATCCCTTTCCAAGATCTATTTTAGTGGGTTATCGAGTTTTGTAGTTCTAGTTGTGCCAGGTATCTAACATGTGCTTTGTGGGATACAAGGGGTTCTATGGGTACTAAGCTCTTCTTCACTTGTACTTTCAATTAATTCAAACTAACCTAGGAAGATTAAGTTTTGTAATTTTTTTTTTTTACTTAAAAACGTGAATTCTAAGCGAAAATGATTAAGATATGGGTGTTTCATTTTTCGTTGTTCACATTTGCGTCTTGAACAAAATTCAATTACCTATGTTCCACTTTTCGTTCTAGACACAAAAATTGATGGAATTCCATATTTATGCCTCCACTTTTGTTTATGTTTATGTATAATTGGATTTCGTATCAAACGAGGGCATACCTATGTGTGTGAGTTATGTTGTATCCATGCTTACTTATTTGTTCATCCTCTTGTTGTCTCCATGCTTAATAATTCCTTTATTCCTCTTGAGCTTCCTCTCATATACATTGTTTGAGCTTCCTCTCATATGTTGTCTCCATGCTTGAGCTTCCTCTCACATACATTGTTCCTCTAACTTTCAATCATTGGTCCTTTGAAGTTGTTCTAACTTTCAATCATTGGTCCTTTGAAGTTTACCATGTAGCACCTCTCCATCAAGATCTGATAAACTTATTGCTTCACTAGTGGACATGTGATTGATGATTAATGGTCCATAGCCTTGATTTTGAAGCTTCTTTGTGTGTTGCTTTAGTGTATAAATTAGAAGCTAGTCACCTATCTTGCAAGTGAGCCTTGCATTGGGGGACTAATTGGTCGTATTAGATGATCGGATATAATATGTATGAGCATCTTGATGTAGCATATTTTTACATATGTATGAGCATCTTGATGTAGCATAGCCATCCCAATCATGTAAAAAGGATCAATTTATCAGGTCATTTAAGACACAAATGTCCTCTTGCTACTTAAACATATGCCATTGCTAATATAGACAAGCATTCGCTCTTATGTATGGATAAAAATGAAATATTTTCTTGACCTATTTTTGTAGAGTTGATTACCTATAATGACCATTGGGTCTATGTATGATCAATGGCATTGATCATATTTCCTAATATGATCATAAACATGTTGCTTCATGTTGCTCCACGAACTAGTGAAAATTACAATTTTCCTCTAATGTTTTACTCTAATCTCTTTTTTTGTAGATTAGATTTTTATATAGAAATATTTGTATATGAGGAAGGATTTTTGGCATAAAATACCACAAGACAAGTAGCCAGGAAAAATTTAGGAAGTTACTAAGTTTGTGAAATTGATGTAAAGTGATACATGAGGAAAAGCACTATAAATACATATCTTCCTATAAGATATGTGCACAACTTTTCCTTCCATTTTAAAGTATGATTCTTGCATGTCTAAACAGTTGTGACCTTTGATTCTTATCTCACTTAATGTTATGTATCTTGAAGCTTCTCTTCATGATCGTTTTTCAAATTTTCAAGCTCTATTTTTCAAGTTATTCATGTGGTTTCCTCATGATCTTTTCAAATTTTCAAGGTCTATTTTTCAAGTTATTCATGTGGTTTCTTGCTCTATAATGTACTTGAATGAACAATATATGTGATTTCTTACATTTTTTTTTAAGTAGCCTCGTAAATTTTCTAATAAGCTTCATTTTGAGCTATCATATGCATGATGATGTAGAGAAACGAGTCAAAAATGGTCATTTTTATGAGTGGTTATTTGCCTTCCTATCATATGTGTGAAAGTGATTGATCATGGGGTTAGAAAATCCTTGGTCATCTATTGGTGGAAGCAAGATAATGATGACACTTCTAGATTACGGAGCATCTTATATCAATGTTATAAGGCTTTGTTCACGATGGGGCAATGGAAAGTGAGGAGTAAACAACCTGAATTTTAGGCGGATATGGTTAAGAAATGGGCATTTGATTTTCTTAACAAAAAAATCATTGCACCACACCTCCACTTTTGTTTATGTTTATGTTTAGTTGGATTTCATATCAAATGATGTCATGAGTTGATGTTGTTTCACCTACAAATAGGCATGTGATACTACAAGAGAATAGGGGGGATAGCAACATCCCCAAATGAAAAAGAAAACCATCGCTTATGTGACACTCAAAAAATAGAACATTGCATAAGCGGAGGCTCTAAAAAATAGGGGGGACTATTGCATAAGTGACGTTGACCATCCCTTAAGTAGCATCGTTACTAGCATTGCATATCAATGATGCTTGCAAACTGCTTATGACACAAAACCGTTGCTTATACGATGCTATCTGTAAGATTAGAAAAAAATGATTTTTCCCAGGATATTTGTGCCCAAACTTGAATTAGAAGCGAGCACTGAGAGAGAGAGAGAAACACACACTTGTAAGGATCAAAGAGAGAGAGAGAGGTATGTATACACACATATACACAATGCATGCACATACACATACACACATGCACATACACACACATGCACACATACATGCATAGACACATACACATACACACATACACATACACATATATACATACACATTGCACATACACATACACACACATACACATACACATGCATACACATACACACACATACATAACAAACATACAAATACATAGTACACATACATGTACACCTACATAGTACATACACATATACACACACATACACTCACGTACACACATATACATACACACACATGTATACACACATGCACATACACACACATGCACATGCATACACACATTGACACACATGCACATGCACCATACACACATTCACACACATACACATACATGCATACACACATATACATGCATGCACACATACACATACATGTATACATATACACACACATACACATACATACACACATGCACACACATACATATACATGCATGCACATATACACATACACATACATGCATACACATACACGTACACATAGATACATACACACACATGCACACATACATATATACATAAATACATACACATACATATATACACACATACACATACACACACATACACATAGATACACATACATATACATACATACATACACACATACATGCATACACACATACACAAACACACATATACATACACATACACACATACACATGCATACACACATGCACACACATACAGGTACATGCATACACACATTCACATGCATACACGCATACACATACACACACATATACATAACAAACACACACATATGCATAGACATGCACACACACATATATGTTGAGAATTCCATGATCCACCCTTTTGTCCAAAGCTAGTTTCATTCTCATGCAAGTCCATTTATCCCACATACAAGGTAATTCTCCCAAACTCCATATAACAAAGGCCTCCCTTCACTCCTCACAAGCCATTGAATCAAGCTCTTGGCAAGAGTGTCCACTCTCTCCTCATGGAGTCTTTTGGTTACCATTAAAGTGCTTCATTTTCATTCCATCATTAGTTCATTATTCATGTATGTTAGAGATTATTTTTCTCCATCTACTTTTAACACTTGCATCTAAAATAAAAAGTGATTTTAAGCACTATGATAATACGTCCTTGTCCTTCATCTTGCATATAAGTCTACTTCATCTCTATAGAAAGTCGATCCTCTCACCATAAACATTTTGTGATAGTCTATAGTTGGCCATTTTGTTTCAATCTAGTAAGCAAGTTTGTTGAAGCATGGAGGGAGCTCCATTCGAGTGCTTCAAGTAATGGGGGAGGTATCTTCAGCTTTGTAGATTATCAAATTTTTATATTACTTGAGAGGCCTCCTATTTGAATCCTCTTGAAGTTCCTATAATGTTGTCAACTGCATGAAGCATCTGTGTCAGTTCCATTAACATTTGCAGAATAGGAGTCGTCTGAGGAAGCTATAATGGGGAACCAAAAGAAGGGTGAGGAGCAAAAAATATTGGAATTGTTCCCATTCCAAAAGAATGGAGCCTTCTCAAAGCATGCATCAAAGAGAATATGCCTCATGAGGAAGGGTGATTAGAGACAATGTCGGGTTTCTTCAAAAATTTGGGAGTTAGTGAGAAGTATATGCTCTCTCTCTCTCTCTGTTGAGCGTCAGAGTGTAGTTACTATTCAGTGCTTCAAAGGTGCAATGGAGTACCAATATCCATAGATTTGGTGAGAAGATCAACATGGAGACACTATGCAAGACATGAGGCAATATCTATCTAATCACGAGAGTTGTCATCAAAGTGTTTGAACAGGCACATTATTATGCTCTCATGTTGCCATGGAGTTGTTGAACAGCAAGGGGTTCAACTTTTGCCTATTACAAAGATCAGTAATGCAAATTAGCACACTTGCTATCGATCTCTTCGCACTCTGATTATTTGCCTAGTCTATACTTCACAAGAGGACCTCTAGAAGGGCTGAAGCTTTGCAATGCATTCAACCAATATTCAGCCAAACCCATGCCTCTCAGAAGGCATACCATGCGCAAAATGCCAAACTGACTATCTGGAGCAACCAAAACAACAACAGTAGCTCCATGCATTAATTGTAAGAGTAGGATGCTCAAACCCACGAATACTTGCAAAGATCACAAGTGAGATAATAGAATAAGCATAGGAAAGAGAGCGAGCGAAAAATTATGGATGTTGTGAAGAAAACAAGCGTGTAAGCCATGTTTTTGGGGCATTCACATCTACTATTCTTGTTGCCTTGAGCATGCAAGAAAGAGATGAATGAGATGCAGCAAAGACATATCTCAGAGAGAAGAAGGAATGGGTGCAGAGAATTATAAGCAGCTCTGTTCGGATTCCTGTGTCCCTTGTGACAGAATGTTTTTGAAAACCAACATGTGCATGATTCTGCTATAGTGAATTGATGATCTGAAGGCAATCACTAGCTTGCACTAGTAATAGAAAAAGCTCTTTGCCTCTCGTTCGAAGATTTTTAGAGCAGACTTTCCAGTCTCGATGAAAGACCCCTCTTCTACCATAAAGAAATCGGGATATTTTGAATTTCCACTGCCTCTCATGTTTCTCTTACATAAGCTATGATTTCATTAAAAAGAATTCAGCCATCAAGTCTGAAATTCAATGTCTCTTGAAAAGCATTTCCACATGGCATTTAATTAATCATGAAATAGTTTTTCCTACATTTATCTACACCATTGTATGTGAGTATTTCAAGCTTTCCTTTGTGGAATGCACACACACTAACTCTATAAAAGGAGAGGAATGGATCCATCTATTTACAAGAAATATATAAGACTTATCTTAGTGATCACTTTCCTCCATCTATGATATGAAAGGATGGACCAATTATATGTATCAAGCACATGGAGCACACATGACCATTTGTAAGGGATTAGACACCACCACGAACATACATGGTGGGACTTTCCCCAAGCCATCAAGTCTTGAAGCCATATACACTCTCTACATATCAAAGAGATCTCACTAAAGTGAAGATGTATCAACACTTTCCAAATTTCAAGCCCCATGTAAAGGGACTAGACACTGCTCTTTAAAAGAGTAAGACCTTCCCTATGGCTTGAACACATGACATTGAAAACCCATCACAAGGACAAACTCAGAATATCTTCAGAAAAGGAGAAACAAAGAACTAAAGCTAAGGATCACAACAATGGATCACAAACACAAAGCAAAAAGAGGAGCAAAGGACTAAAAGCTCAAAGGATCTCAAGGGCTACAAAGATCAAAACACTACCTACCCCATGATGTAAGCCCTTCTATATGTCTAGGGATCCCATATGTCCCTAGATCCCCAAAACCACTTGGATCCCATATATTCACGTATATGTCTTGGGATCCCATATATCCCAAGAGATGAGGGATGCCATATGTCCAACCACCATGGATCCCATATGTCCATGGATACAAAAACCACATGGATGCCATATGTCCATGAAAACCAAGGGATCCCATATGTCCCAAACTTGGATCCCATATGTCCAAGTTCTGTCTAAGGATCCCATATGTCCTTAGATCGAAAACCCAATGGACTAAATGATCTCATATGTCACCAGTCCCCCACATTAAAAACAAAAGGGTCATCACATGGAGGGGGGGTGTTGAGAATTGCGTGCTCCACCCTTTTGTCCAAAGCTAGTTTCATTCTTATGCAAGTCTATTTATCCCACATACAAGGTAATTCTCTCAAACTCCATATAAGTAAGGCCTCCCTTCACTCCTCACAAGCCATTCAATCAAGCTCTTGGCAAGAGTGTCCACTCTCTCCTTATGGAGTCTCCATGCTCATAGAGCATTCGTTGTAAGTTACTTTCTATTTATTTCATTCATCATGTTTACTTATCTTTTGTTCCTTCCTCCTCAAATTGATTAATGTATGATTAATAGTAGATTAGGAGTTTCTTTTTCATTTCAACAACATACACTCACATACACACATATACATACATGCACATACACACACATGCACCCACATATACATACACTACACACACATAGGCACACACACATACACACACATATGCATACATGCATACACACATACACATGCATACACACATACACATATATGCATAAACATACACCTATACACATATATATACACACACATATACATACACATACACATCCACACACATACACATGCATACACACATGCACACACATACATGCATACACACATACACATACACATACACATACACATACACATACACATACACATACACATACACATACACACACCTACACATACACACACCTACACATACACATACACATACACATACACATACACATACACATACACATACACATACACATACACATACACATACACATACACATACACATACACATACACATACACATACACATACACATACGCATACACATACACATACACACACATGCAAACATCCATAACACACACACAACACATGCACACACATATACATACACACACATACACACACATACACATACACACACATATACATACACATACACACATACACATACATACACGTAAACACACATACATAAAACACACACATACACACACATACACACACATATACACACACACATACACACACATATACATACACATACACATACACACATACACATACACATAGTGTGTGTGTGTTGGAGGTTGAGGTCAGTGGAAGCATGCAAACAACACAAGGAAGAAAGAAGAAGAAGCTTGGAGCAAAACACACTGAATGTATTACCAAGTGAATGTACAAAGATAAGTAACATGTTAGGGTCATAGGCGTTTCCCCCTTGGGAGTGATGCGGTGAACAAGGAGTTGGCACTCATGTATACGGAAATTCCAAAACCATGTGGAAAGAGATCAAACCACAAAAGGAAGTAAGCCCAAAGATTTTTGAAAAGCTTCGAACTTCTCCCAAGGAAGAACCTTTGTGAAAAGATCTACAAATGTTATCCTATGTGGACACGTATGCCAAATTGATCTCTCCAACAGAGAACCTCTCCCTTACATAATGATAATGCACCTCAATGTGCTTTGTGCAAGCACAGAACACAAGGTTCCTCGCAACTGTCAATGCACTCTGACTGTCAGTGAAGATGGTGATGGTAGAAGATTGACCAACACCCAAGTCAACCAAAAGGTGTTTGAGTCACACACTCAACACTCGCTGTGAAAGCTACCCTATACTTAGCCTCACAACTAGAAGTGGCCACACTAGGCTGCTTCTTGCTCAACCAAGATATGTGTGAGCTACCAAGCATGGCAAAAACCACTAGTGGACACACGAATGTCATAGCAACCAACCCAGTCAAAGTCAGAAAAAGCATGTAAGTCTGACATTAGTGATCCCACCTCAAGATAAAACAATCCAAGTAGTCAGGTACCACTCAAGTAGCAAAAGATGCGCTTAACCGCCTGCCAACAACCTTGGCAATGCATGAACTTTCACTACAACATATCGGGCGTATACTGAGGCTTCTACCGAGGAAAATGAACGGGTGCAATTTTGCCCCGACGTCGGTGTAAGGGTCGGTGTAGGCGTCAAAACCAAAGCGCCGGTATCAGCGTTGATATAAGTGCCGGTATAAACGTCGGTATAAGCGCCAGTATAAGCGCCAGTATAAGCGACGGTATAAGCCATGGTATGCCCCTGGGCAAAATAGTCGGTATAAGCATCGATATGTGCCTGGGGATACCGACGCTTATACCGTCACTTATATCGACGACCATATCTGCAAAATTTTTTTGGGCAGACTATGTTGTCTCTTGCTATAGCAACATTCCCATGTTGTTGTGTAGCAAAAGACAATACACTCTGCCCAAGAAAAACTCGAGTACATGTGACATGTATGACAGGAAACAAAAACATGATTTGATAAAGCAAAACATACTGTCAAATACAAAAGACATGAGAGAAATCAATCATGAACCATGTACAAAGAAATGAGACACATTGACATGATATTTATAAACAACAACCAGAACACATGTATATGTGTGTATGCCTATGGATATACATGTGTATGTGTATATGTATTATGTGTAATATTTGTATATGTGTAAATATTTGTATGCATTTTTTAAAACCCTAAAACCCTAATCCTAATGACCTAGACCTAAAACATGTGTAAGTGTGTATTTTTGTGTATATATATGTGTATGTGAATATATATATATATATATGTGTATGTGTGTGTATGCATATCTGTATCTATGTAAAAACCCTAAAATCCTAATCCTGAAGACCTAGACCTAAAACATGTATATGTGTATGCATGCGTGTATATATGTAAAAGCCAAAAACCCTAATCTTAAAACCCTAACCCTAAAACATGCATATGTGTGTATGTATATGTCACATGTGTGTATGTGTGTATGCATGCGTATATATATGTGTATGTGTATTTGTATTATGTGTTTATATGTGTATATGTGTGTATGCATGTGTGTGTGTGTGTGTGTATATATATATATATATATATATATATATATAAGCCAAAAACCCTAATTCTAAAATCCTAATCTTAAAACCCTAACCCTAAAACATGCATATGTGTGTATGTATATATGATGTATGTGTATGTGTATGTATGTATGCATGTGTATATGTGTGTGTAGCTCCATGATGAGTAGCACCTCCTTTAATGTCAATCTGGGAAGACGTGAGGATGGTATGAAGACCTCGAGCAGGTGACGGCACAAGTGCGTGAGTGAGAAGCACACTAACATGCACACACATACACACACACGCGCACACACAGTAAGACAAAGAGTGAGAATCAATGGAGTTCTTAGATTACTTTCAAAAAGCTCATACAAGTTCAAAACTATTACAAGCTAACCTCAAAAATGAGCTCTCTAGCTCCTTTTATAGTTTTTGACTAGCTTTGGCCCTGTCCAGACCTAGTGTCCGGCCTAGTTAAAAATTAGGTTCCAGGGCTTATTTGAGGGCTCAAACGAGATCTAAAAAATATGAAAATTAGCAGGTAGATACTTCTAAAGCTTTTCAAGCTTAAGGACTCCTTGGCTTGCACAAAATGGAGCTACAAAAATACGAAATGGTATTTACGATGGTGTTTAGTGATTAAAATCACTATTTGTGTAGGGATTTTCTCTGTTGATTTGTCATACACATCTTTGAGCTCTCTACTTGCTCCTTCTTCTTGTGTGCTCAACTCCTTGATGTCTGAAAAATTTTGATGGCCTACTTGCCGGATCTTCGTTGGCTACTGTGTGCTTGTGCTGTCTCTTCGTTCCGACCCTCTTTGTCTTGTGGCTCCTTCGGTTCCCTGACTGCTGCCAACACCCCCCCCACTCTCGCGTCTGTCGCCCCTGACAGACCCTTGTCTAGATGTTCTTTGAACGTAATATTGGACAACGTCGGAAGCGAGGTGATGTTCTTCCAATCTGAGCCCCCGTGCTAGATCTGTTAATAATGCATCCCAATTTACTGGTCCTGGTACGTCCGGATGTGGCACCCGCAGTTGTTCTGAATGGATGGTTCTCTCCACAGCGAATAAGTGGAGGAGACGTGAGGGCCTGGGTACAAATATTTCTGAGTGATATTCCCAGAATCCCGTTGTGAACATCTCCTCGAATGTCTGTTTAAAACAAGCTGGGAGGTACTTTATTCTGGCGTGCCAAGCATATATTACCTCTATGGATGGGGTTGTGCTCATGTCGTATACCAGATCTTGGTTTCCTGTAAGAAATCTGACACCTGAGAAGTGGGGGTCTTTAATATTCTTGAACGTCTTGAAGGTGATTAGCATTAGTTCAAAGATTTTCATACACATTTGTGCCATCACATCGGGGGTATTCCGTAGTCGAGTGCTCCAGTGTCTGATGGTAGAAATCATGTAATTTACAGTGGGAGGGCCTTGTGGCGGTGCTAGACAAACATAATTTAACCACTTTGCGCAACCCTTGACGTTCTTGACAGTAATTGTAGACTCTGGCCAAGTGTGCTGGCAGAATACTGGTACATAACAAGGATTGTATTTAATAAAAAGGGGCATGTTAGTCCAGGTACGAACCATTTCCGGGTAGGTTTCAAGAAGACGGATTCTCCAGGTTGGTTGATGAATGGAGCCTTTCTTCGCACTTTCTGGGATATCCTCTGGCCCAAATTGTGTGGCAAAAGTTGGAGGTTTGCCACATTTGCGCTGAATCTCTGCATTGTAATCCGTAAGGAGCACACAATATGGCACATATTGATCATCGTTTGTGCCGATCCATCTATGATGAGACATGCTTCGAAAGTATTCCGACTTGATGATGGTGTCTTCTAACTTTGCCATAGATTGGATTTGAATGGCCACTCTATCTTCATGGGTTGTTGCTGTCTTCTCTAGTGCTTGGAGCCATTCATGTACTTCAACTTCTAATGTGTCCATTCCTTCTGAGGTTTGTGCACCACCTGGCATCGACATAGGAACGTATGGTTCCTCATATGTTTCATCCACCTCAATGGGTACTAAGTCCTCCGGTTCGGGTTCTACAACTGGGGAGGGCTTCCTTTCATATTCTAGTAACTTTTTCTGGAGCTCCGCCACCTGCTCTGTCAATGCCTTTACTTCCTCTGAAGTCGAGGCCGTTTCTATTACCTTGGGTGGAGCCTCTTGTTCCCTGAGCTGGCTACGCAGCTCATCTTGTTCCCTTTCCAAGTCGTCATGTGCTTCTAATAAATCCGCATAACTTTCCAAGATGGTTTTCATTGTTTCTGTGGGAACCGCTTTGAACTACTCTGGATCAATCTCATGAGGGGAACCTTCCATGGCTGCTTCCAGATTTTCTTCATTTTGTTTCTGCAACCGTTTATTTTCTTCAAGTGCTGTAGCCATATGCTTCCGAAGTAGAGTTAAATTACGCCGGACTCTCAGGTTATCTGATTGGTACACCTCCAGCAAGGCTTCGAGTTTTTTGACCCCGAGTTCTGCTGATGGTTGGGGTGCCTCCAGGAGTGTTTGATGGGCTTGCTCGAGAGTTGTATAGCGCTGGTTGAGTTCCGCATTTTCTTCTGCTAGCATTGTGAGTTGCCTCTGTAGGTTCTGATGATTCGTTGTCAACTGTTGATGGCGGCCTTCGAGATCCCTGTACTCACGCTGAAGTTGATATACACACTGATGTAATGACAGGAATATACTATTTACATTAAAAGATACAGGTAAAGATGAAGATGCAGGGGGAATGGGGATGGGGAAGGGAGTTGTGAATGTTGTGGAATCAAGTGGTGAAGTTGGTGGAGGGGGTATGGGAGATTGAGGTTGTGTGGGGGGTGGGGGTGGTACTGTGGCGGGTGATGTCTCCATCGTGTCAAATGTGGGTGTGACAGTAAAGAGGGGGACCGTGGGTGGGGTGGAAGTGATATTGGTGAAGAGTGTCGTGAAGGTGGGCATGGAAACTCCTCCGAATTGAATGCCGGGAGAAAGAGGAATTCCCATGACAACTGTGGTAGCGGTAGAAAAGGGTGTGGTCGTGCCGGTTGGTGAGGTGAAGTGTGTAGTAAGAGGTGAGGTGGGTGGAGAGAGTTGTTCCTCCTGATGTTCTTCTGTTGGTGTGCGGCCTCCCGGTTCTGACACATTGATGTGTATTTGTTTTCCAAATCGCATGGGTCGGGCAGGCACACGTTTCTCGAATCGATGAATGTATGTCATGGCTGCATGTATGGCTTCATCTAAGCCGACCGCCTCTGCGTATAGGTTCATGGATTCGATAAACATATCGTCCACGCCTTCCTCTGCCAATAGTTGGCTCATGAGCACCTTGCCTGATTCAAGTGACATTTTGTGTTGTTCCTGAACTTGCTTCATGGTTTGGTACAATCTTTTTATTTGTGCCGAATATGCTGGGGCACTTGCTAGCTCTGAGAGTTCATCATATTCTTGATGTTGTTCGTCGTCACCTTCTTCTTCTTCTCCTCCTCCCTCTTGTTCATCTCCTTCGACGTCTACGACGACTGGTTGTGTCGGGGCGGGTGTTGTTGTGGTGGGATGTGGTTCCTGGGTCTGGTCTGCTTCTGTTTCAAGATTAGATTCGTATATCAGCCTGGCAACTTCTTCATCCGTGAGGTCATTGAGAGTAAATCCCTGTGGAAATTCCAAATCTGATGGAATGGGGGGAAACACCAAGTTGGGTCCTTCTGTACTTGGTCTGGGAAGACGAATGGTGAATGGCCGAACACACCTAGTTTGAGGGGGAGTTACTTCAGGTCTGGTAGTAGCACCTCTTGGTTGAGCACATGGTAGTTGGACGCCCCCTCTCATCTTCTTCGATGGAGGACCCACTGTTGATAGTCGCCTTTGGAATTCTTGGGCTCTGGACCACACTAGTGCTCGTTGAATAGGCACGTCATATGCTAGGCACCTGTAAATTATTCTTGTTAGGGCACAACATCCATGAAGTACATTTTTTTGCTTCTTATTCCAGCGCTGATGGGCTAGGTGTATCTGGTCGATGACCCAATGCGGTATGTTGAGGGTGAGGTTCTCTGTTTCTGCCAAGTATAAGCTGAACCAAATTTTCTTAGGGGGCATAGTGAATCGCTCCTGTGCGGGAAAAGCAAAATGTTGCATAACAGTTCGTAAGTGGAGAGCAATGGTAGGCGTCATTGCCACCATGTCCTTCAATTTATTGAGATCTTTGTGCTTCATCCTACCAGGGACCATTGTTTCTTTCTCGGTTGGAATGTGCATACCTTGCATGTTCAATGCTTCCCGTACCAGATTGAGGGTTAGTTTGAATCTTTTGAGTTCGTGTCCTGGCAGCAATGATGGTAGTACAAAGGTACTATCGCCTACCTTGACCCTGCTAGGAGTTATGGTACTTATGAAGTAGGAGCAACGTAGAAAATCAGGTTTAGGCAAGTGTGCCCTGAAATATCTATCCAGGCCTGCCTTGGTCCAAACTGATCGCATTACCTCTGCATTCTGATAGTTCTTGAATTCCCGAGTGAAAAAGTGGTAGCATCCCCATTTGCCATTAAATTCAATTTCTGCTTCCCAGAAGTAGGTGCCGTCACCCAATGGCCCTGCTACATCACTAAACCAATGAGCATGTTTCCCCACTTGAGAAGTGTGTCCTTGAGGGGGGTCCTGGATAGGAAGGACATGCACCGCTTGAAGTTCTTGAGGCCTTTCAGTGAGTGGCGGTTCCAGAAGAATGGTTTCAATGTCCACAATCTGTGCGCTGGACCCTGCCTGGGAACTGGTGCCTCCAGCTTCTGCCATAGTTATTGCTTGCTACTCGTTCTGTCGAGAATATAGAGCATGCGTTAATATTGTAATGGACAAGATAGGACACATTTTGCCCCGTTACAATATTATTGTGAGATGAGTAATGGGTTAGTGGTCAGTGGGTGCACGATGACAGTGTGTGTAGTTAATGAATGGATAGTCCTAGGAGCTAGATGGAAAGATGCAGTGTCTGACTGATGCAATTAGTAAGTGGAAATGAATTCACAAATTGTGGTCGGGGGGTTTATTACAAGTCTTGGGTTGCCAAACACCATGGATGGCTTTTGGTCTTGGTTTTGTGGAGACTCGGGAGGGTTGCATGAGTAATTCTGCTGGGGTTTGTTGTGTCTTTGGGACCCATTTACGAGTGAGTCTGTGCGTGCTTCTAGGTGGCAGCGTGCTTCCCTGACAAGAGTGGGTGGCGGCTACTTGAGTGAGTGAACCCAGTCGTGTATGATGTGATTTGTTTGGGGCTAGTTGTGCCCGCAAGCAAGCCTTAGGCACCCAAATTTGTCTTGATTGTGGGTCAGCCTTCATCGACTCCTTGGGCACCCAGATAGATTTCACTTTCTCAACAGAGGTCTTAGGAGTCCTCTTATTAGTATCATGTCGTTGATTACTAATAGGTGGTTGAGACAGTTGTTGCGACTTGGCTACAGTCGGCAGCTCGTCTTTTCGCACCCACATTCGTTTCACTGGCTGAGTTGTTCGGCTTCGCGCGTTCTTTTGGTCTCCCGCATAGATAGTCTTCAGTAATTGATCTGCCCTTAGTTGCTGCCTCCTTCTGGCCTTTGGAAAAGAAGGGAGTTCCGCCAATGCCTTGACTTTTCTATTGAGATCTCCATTCCCTTGCATCACATAGCTTTGGACAAGAACAACATGGTCAACTTCATGTGTACCCCTGGAGGGACCAGGAGTTTGTGCCTTTCCTAGTTTCGGAAGTGCTCCATTATCTAACTCGACTGTAAGTCTACTCTGATTCACCCATACCTGAAGAAGTCCACTTCTTAGGTTTAAGTTGACTGCTTGGTCATAAATCCAATGTTGACCCAAGACAAGAGGTTCAGTGAGGTCCTCATCTTGACACACTAGTACTTTGACTGTCATTGCCTCGTCATGAATATAGAGGGGAAGTTCCACCTCGCCCATGCAAGGGGTTTCCACACCTCCCAATCCTATGAGATATGCTTCTATAGGATTGACAGTTAATTTCAACTCTTGAAAGTAAGTCAATTTAACAGCACTAGTGGCTGCACCTGAGTCAATCAAGGCTCTTACAGTCCTTGCATTTTTTCCTTGTCCTATATCTAAGGTTATAAAAGGACGTCGATCAATTATCCTATGAGAGCTGATACCTGAAACTTCACACATATCCACATGATATCCTTGATCTGCATATGCACCTGGCCTAGGTTGCTCTCTACCTTGTCTTCTTAATTTCATTCTCTGTATGCGCTCTAAAGCTTCTGCTTGAGCTTCTTCTCGAATTCGCTTTTCTTCTTCTTTGCGTTTCTTAGCAGTGTTGAGTCGACTTAGCATTTCCTCTGTGAGAGGTTCCTGATACAACTTGACTCTGCATCCACTAATGTAACTTGGAAGAACATCGCCTTCTAATGTGGCTAGCTGCACTGCTCCACTTGTTGAGATTCTATTAATGATCATGGGTCCGTAGCCTCTTTTCTCTAGTTTTCTCGCATGTTGTTTCAACGTGTAGACTAGTACTAGGTCGCCTGCCTTCAAGCCTTTATCCTTAATGTGGGCATCAAAGTATGCCTTCTGTCGTTTCTTAGCTGCATATATCCCTGCAGCCGCCCTCAGTCTTGTTTCTCCTAATCGTTCAAGGTCAAAAAGTCTTGAGGAGAGTTCGTGACCCGTCCATTCATGCTCTTGTGCCACTTTCAATGTAGGTATTAAGAAGTCCAACGGTAGCACTGCATTTTGACCAAATACCATCTGAAAGAGGGTGGCTTGGAGTACCGTTTTGTAGGCGACTCGGTATGCCCAAACAGCATGGTGTAGCTGTTTGTCCCAATTAGAGCGTTTATTATTCTCTAACTTGGTCAACACATTACACAGAATCTTGTTTGTGCTTTCGGCTTGTCCATTAGCTTGTGGGTGGTAGGGGGCAGACTTCTTATGAACTACCAAGAATTCTTGGAGTAGATTTTCAATCACTTCGTTCAAGAAGTGAGTGCCTCTATCACTTACTAGTTCTATAGGTAGCCCGTATCTTGTGAATACATTCTCAAACAAGAATTTAGCAGTTGTTTGAGCATCGTTCTTCGTCGTGGCTTTTACCTCCACCCACTTTGTTAGATAGTCTGTCGCAACAATGATATATTCTGCATGGGAACCCTTAGCTGGGGGATTAATAGGACCTACGAAGTCTATTCCCCACTTAGAGAATGCACATCCACCCATCATAGGTTTCAGTGGCATCTCATCTTTGTATAGGATACTGAGTTCTCTGACAGACATCACATCGTTTCACATAAGTATGTGCATCCATGTGAAGGGTCGGTCACCAGAAGCCTGCGAATAGTATTGCCTTGATCACCCGATCTGGTCCAAAGTGTCCTCCTTCTACACCTTGGTGAGCAGTTTCCAAGATCTTAAGATATTCACTCTCATGGACACATAGTCTCAGGTAACCATCTTTACCACGCTTGTATAGGTTATCACCAATTAGTGAGTAATCCTGGGCTTCTTGTTCTAAACTCCTTTTCCTAGCCAGAGTCATATCTGAATGGAATGTTTTCGTCCTCAAAAAGGATACTAGTGGTTCACTCCAATCTGGCACTATGGACACTTGATAAAGAGTGGCGTGTTCCACAGGTGGTTTAGTGCAACAGATTGGGCATTCCTTGCACAACTTCTGGACATCAGCTTCCATAGTCGGCCAATGCGCTCCGAGTCTCCTTAGTGTCTGTAGGGTTCGTTGCTTTGAATAGTGTTGCTCTAATGCACCTACATGTGCTAATTGCAACCATTTAGCGTACTCATCCTCTTCCACACAACAAGCCAAGATCCCTTGATCTGTGTGTTTGTACATACTTCCTGCCATGATTTGATATTTCTGGGCTTTTACTACCTCTCTATTTTGTATGTTTACTACTGGATGGTTAGGCCCGTATGTCAATACTGGCACTAGTGGCTTGGCCCATTGTGGTACCACTTCCAAATTAAACAAGTAAGCATCAGGAAGGTCATCTGACACTCCTTGTGGGGCTTCCCCAGATGTGAGCCTAGAGAGATGGTCTGCTCTCAAGTGAGTCCTTCCTTTCCGTACCACAACCTCGAAGTCATATTCCATTAGTAAGAGAAACCATCTTACTAATCTTCCTGTATTGCATGGCTTGTTTACAAGATATAATAATGCCTGATGGTCAGTAAAAAATTTAAACTTATTTGCAAGCAAGTAATGCCTAAACTTTTTAACTGCATATACCATGCCTAGTCCTTCTCTCTCCGTAGTGGTATAATTTCGCTCAGCTGCGTTCAGCTGTCTACTCGCATAGGCAATTGGAAGATCCATATTACCCTCACTAGTAGGTTGTGCAAGTACACATCCAATAGCATGATTGGAAGCATCCACATGAACATGGAATGGCTTGCTCCAATCTGGTGTGGTCAAGATTGGTGCTGAACATAATCTTCGTTTAAGCTCTTGGAAGGAATTCTCACATTCGTCAGTCCACTCAAAGTTAGTCAAAAGTCCGTACAGAGGCTTTGCTATGATGGCATACATGTGTATAAACCGTCAGTAATAACCACAATGCCCCATGAAAGCTTGTACTTCCTTGACATTCTTAGGCCTAGGTAACTCGGCTATGGCTCTCACTTTCTCTTCATCAGTGGATATGCCATTCTTTGACACTATGTGTCCTAGAATCTTGCCTTGCCTGACCATGAAAACACACTTTTCTGGGTTTAGGCAGACTTGATATTCTCTACATTTGTCAAAGATTTGTCTGAGTTCAGGAATATGGGTGTGCCTAATGTTGGAATGAGCACAAAGATCATCAACATAGACTTCTAAGTTCTTCCTCAAGAACTCTTTAAATACATGACACATCAGTCTTTGAAAGGTAGCAGGTGCATTAGTAAGCCCGAATGGCATTGCCCAAAAGGCAAATATGCCCCACTCCGTGGCAAAATCCGTCTTATGTTGATCCTCTGGAGCTATGGCTACTTGATTGTAGCCCGAAAATCCATCGAGGAAGCTATACACTTCCTTGCCTGCTACTCTTTCTAAGAGATGTTCTGTGATAGGAAGCGGATAGTTATCTCAAATTGTGGCTGCATTGACCTTCTTCAAGTTAATGCATACATGTAGCTTTCCATTTTTCTTGGGCACCACTACGATAGGGGATACCCACTCAGTGTGCTCAATTTCATAGATGAATCCAGCTTCAACCAGTCTATCTATCTCCTCTTTGATCTTAGCAGCATAATTATCATTATATGTATATGGCTTTTGCTCAGAGGGTTTAGCATATGAGGTCATGGGGATGGTGTGTGAGCATATGTCAGGGTCCACACCTTTCAAGTCTTTGTAACTCCAAGCGAATACATCTCTGTATTCTCTTAGCAAGGCTATCAATTTGTGCTCTTCGTCTTCCGTCAGGTCATGGCCTATGTATGTGCATGTCTCTTCTCCTTCTTCTAGGGCTACTACTATTTTCTTGGTGGTCTCTTTGTTATCATAGGCCTCCCCCGATTGCGCCTCTCGTTTAGGCATTCTGATCATGACTCTCCTGTCATCTATCTCATATTTCTTAAAATTTTTCGGGACCTCAAACAAAGATTCTTCCTCTTCTGGTGTGACTTCTCTCTTCTTTCTTTTCTTTCCTTCTTCCTTCGGGGTCACATGTGTGGCTAGTCTTGCATCACTTGTAAGCTCTCCATAACTCTGGGGTTGAAATTCTACTTCATAGAAGTATTCTTCATCTGATGCAAAAGGTGGGTCCATAATGATTGACTCTAGATCTGAGTCAATTGCATCTTCAAATGCATCAGGCCTAGGTTCGCACTCTTCTAACACTGCCTCTCCCATGATTGGCTCTATGGAGAAAACTGAAATGTCATAGCCATCCTCATCACAGTGAGGTGTCCATTGTTCTTCATTGATGGCTACATCTATTGTTGCTAAGATTTCTGCCCAGCCGTGGGGTTCAAATTCTTCATCAGGAAATACTACAGGTGCATAGGCTGGGTCTTGAATGGGGCTATGTGTTTCGTTTGCACCTATTTCTCTGGCCTTTTCTCTTTTCTCCTCCTCTACTGCCACTTTGCACATCCATAAGTGGGTGTCTTCATGCATCCATGAGGATCCTGATCCTATGGAATGCACCGATTCTGTATCATCTTTAGCTCTATGGATGGGATTCCATTGGATAGGAGGGACATCTCTATGAGAGTAATCTTTAAGATTCACTTTGGTCGTAACACCTAAGTGTTGCAGATACAAGGAGTTGGTTCCCCAATCCTGTACCACTTGCAACTGTCGCATAAACGGTCTTCCCAAAATCATCTCATAGGCATGATTTTTGCTAAAGTCACATATAGCGAACGTATGCTCAAACTCAACACCACATGTAGTGAGAGTTATTCCTTCTAGCAAGCCTAAGGGTCTTTCTATGTGACCATCGGCCATCTGCAATTTCATCCTCGTGGGCCTGAGTGCTGGCTTGCCCCAACGCTTCCATAGGGAAGTGGTAGCAATTGCAACTCCTTCACCTGAGTCGAGAATAGCCTTGGTTGTGTATCCTTGATGTGTAATGGGAAGATAAGTGTTTCCCTCTTCTCCTTCACTCATATCTCCTATCTTGTCCAAGGGTATTTCTGGCACTGTTCTATGAGATGCTACCTGGGAACGAGGTTTTGCTATCTCTGGTACTTGTTTGGCTACGTGTTTCCATAGCTCTGGCCTTACTTTGAGTAGCTCTTCTAAGGTGAGGTTGCACTGTACTTTAGTGTTTTTCACTACCTCTGTGTTCCTAGGTATGACTGAGTCCTCATTTCGTACCATGACCGTGGGTGCTCTCATACAAGTAGACTTAGCTTCCCATGGGCCTGTGAAGTGGGGTAATTCTTGTAGAGAGTTAGACTCAAAGTCTAATCTTTCCTGAGATTGGGTGCTCTCCTGCTCCTCATAAATGGATGGGATGTCTTGTGGGAATTGGTCATGTGCATCATCCACAAGTTCAATAGGAGGGGGAACTTCACTCTCTTTAGCCCATTTGTCTTCTTGAATCTCACGTAGAAACTCTGGTGTGAATCGATTCATAGAAGATGATGTGTCTGGCTCTGTAGAGTTAGGCACATAGGCTTCAGGCACATAGGCTTCCTGGGCAGGAATGCTTACTCTTTCACTTGCCTTGTCCTTGTGTTGAGAGACGGGTTCCTTTTCTGATTGTGCAATCAACTTCTCTATTCTTTCTAACAGTCCATCAAAGTGCAACTGTGTCTTCGCTGAACTAGAGATGTTAAATAGGCGACTGGCCTCAAACATGGTCTGAGCCAACTCCACCATCTTAACACAAATTTTGGTTCGTTCTAGCTCTAGTTCTGCTCTAGGGTAACACTTTTCATGATCAGTTACGTTTGGCCCTTCTTGGATTCTGGCCTGATATGCTTTAAGCATCATATTAAGGTCCTCGGGAGTGGGATCTGCTAGGACTGATCCTACTCTTGGGGGTGGTGGAATTGTGTGAGGTGGGTTGGAAGGTGGCGGGTCAGATGGAGATGGGAATGGTGGTGGTGGGGTAGTGTGAGAGGGAGTTTGAGATGTGAGTTCAGTTATCCTGGCCTTTGTTTCTCTGAGGCTTTCCTCAAGTTCACTCATCTTTTTTGCCCATTGTCTTTTCATTCTTTCGCGACTATCTCGCCAAGCTCTAGTCCTTTTCTTGGTTATGCTCTCAGTTTCACTAGCCTCTGGGCTCTTTTCCTGGCCTACCCCTTGGTTTTGCTGCAATGCTTGAGCTCTAGTGACTACCTGTACGGGTGCAGTGGAAGTGACACTTCCTATGGATTCCACCACTAACCCAATAACGTTGATAGGAGTGATTTTTGGCATATTGTTAGGATTCTTAGGGCAGTCTCGTAAGAGATGCTCCTTTCCACACTCTTGGCAAAAGCCCTAGATCGTCACTGTCTAGGATTGTGTAGGTGGAGGTAAGGGACAATCACGAATGAGATGATCTCCCTGACATCTGTAGCATGGTCCTCTTGGGAATGGAGGTCTTATTTGCCTAGGTTGGGGTCTTGAGTTAGGGTTTGTATACATCTCCGGTTCCCAACTAGGTTCATTTGGCTCTTCACTATAGTAGGACTCACCATGTTAAGGAGACTGCATGTAGTAAGCCTGGGGGCTATCAATGTGAGTAGAATCAAAGCTATGATCGCTCGGGTCACTTTCTGAAAGCAGTGGTATTACTGGCACTATAGCTCTATTCAAATTTTCCTCAGCTGCTGTATACTTTACTGGGATCACATTAGCTGGGGCAGGGGTTTGTTGTGCTAGCATAGGCTGAGGCCTTTGTTGGTATTGGGGTTGGTAGGTTTGTTGAGGCCTCGCATACTGCTACGGTGGGTACTGATTCTGGTATCTTCCCTGCTGAGGATATGGCTGAGGGTAGGGTTGCCTAATTGCTTGCTTATTGTATGGACAGTCTTGGGCTGTGTGATTTGTGTATCTCCGTTCTATGGTACAGTATTGGCTACTCGGATTTACTTGGGGCTGAGTTGTAATGGGACAGACATTCGCCATATGGTCGCCTCCACAAGTATAACATCTTTTTACAGGGGCAAACCTTGGAATTTGTTTACTAGAGACACCTAGTTTCTGAGCTACTTTCTCAGCAAGTTCCTCTATGGATGTGGATTGCGAGGAAGAGAGGCTAGAGGCACTATCTGAATCTTTGTATATTTTGGAAAGCTCTAACTCCTCCCCTAGGTTGTCCTCGATGTCAATGCACATGCGTACACACTCTTCTATGGTCCTAGGGTCCTTCAAGTACACATAAGATCTCAATTTGGTACTTAGCAATCCATCCAAGAATAAAGCCACTTGCTTAGTTGGTGTGGGTAGCTCCGAAACAGGGCATCTTTCTAAGTATTGCCTAAATCTTCTTCGTGCAAGTCTCACAATTTCTTGAGGGGTTTGCTTGAAGCTGTGAATCAGCGAGGAGGTATTATGTCTTATGCCACTCTTAGAGAATTCAATAATGAAAGCCTCTAGGAGTTGGTCTATATTCCTGAACTGTCTCTCATTCAATGGTTGAAACCACGTAAGGGCTGTGTTCCTAAGTGTTAGACCAAAGGCATTGTACTGTGTGAATAGATCCTCCACTTGTTTAGCTCTCAAGACTTGCCTAAACTCAGCCACATGATCGTATGGATCTCCAGTGCCATCGAAGTAGTTCTTCATGGACTTAACTAGCTGAGTCGGTCTCAGGGTTCTCGTGTGCTCTCTTGGTCTTGGCAAAGGGAAATCATCGGCATTTCTTCGATTTCCTGGGGCTCTAAGTATCTCAGGTTCCACCCTATTTGTCTCCATTCTCGTTCTTTCTCTGCCCCCTGGGTTGGCAAAGCTTACTTCTAGCATATCTCTACTTCTGTCTCTTTGCGTTCCATGAGCTTGGGATGTTCCAGCTCCCGGGTGACCATAGGACACGTTCGATCTTGGTTGGGGGAAAACGAATTCACCCTTCCAAGTATAAGCATGTCTATCATGTTCTGTAACCACAAAGATTCTCTCTGAGGCGTGATCTAGGTAGGTCACTCTGCCTGGGCTATCTGGATCTTTAAACTCATAGATCATGATTGTTCCTATGTCATTTGGCTGCTCAGATTTATACCTCCAAAAGGCTTCGTCAGTCTCTCGGTTCAGAAGCAGATCTATACTCTTGTTGTCTTGGGGAACCCACTCAGGATTGAGGATTCTGGTAAGAACAGATTTGCCTCGGGGGGTTCTAGGTTCTACACCCGTGTTTCCTTGCTCCAGGTCACCTAAATCCGCTTCTGAGGTCACATTTCCGAATTCGTCTATCCTATCTGGGTGACTGGTGACTACGTATATGGTTCCTTCTTTGTCCAAGTATGCTCCATTTTCAAACTTGACAGCGGGGTGCTCTAGTCCAATGGATTGGTCAGGGTTTTTAATCTGGATCACGGACCTTCCTAGGCCGTCCTCATAGATGCTAGCACCTAGTCGGTTAGTCCTAATGTATTCCAATTGCGTCTTGTAGGGGCCTTCCACCCTATACAGATATGGCACTCCTGAACTTCCTGTAGGTCTGTCCATGCCTTGGGACATCTTTGATTCACTTGTCTCAGAGCTAGGGTAATGCGAATGGTGGCTCAGTTGCTCGGCCCAAGACCTAGCAGTGTGATTAACACTAGCCTCTGAAGACCTAAGGCTTTGTCTATCCCTTACTAGATGTCGTCCTGATCTAAGGTTCATAAGCCTAACTGAATAGCCCAAATTTTCCCAAGTACAACCTCGTTGCTGAGTTCTTTTGTATCAGTTACTTGATTCTTTTTAGTGGTTACCGTGTTTATGCTCTTGTCAGAAATCATGTCGTCAGGAATACTTGAGTGTATTTTCCGCACTTGAAGTTGATCGTTCCACGTTAGATCCTTTCCTTTAAGGTTATCGCATCACGAAGAGATTATGTTTAATCTTGAACTTGAGTGCATAGGTAGTCTTCAACTTGATTGATGCCTATAGCTGCCCTGGCCTACTCCTATTACTAGTCGTTCTTAGCCTAAGCTAGGAATTGACAGAGGGAGTTGAGGATTTTCCAACCTTGAGTTTCTTTCCTTGTGTTGTTGCCCTGGTGTGCCCAGCATGCGTATTCCCAAGCTTGCACTTACTCTTGCTTGAATGCCCTCAAGTGCTCTTACTGGACCTGTAAACGTCCCACGGTTAGCTCAAGACTTAGATTCAAACGACACAATAGACTACTTTCATGCACGTAACTCACAGACCAAATTATCCTTTGCTCTTATGGAATTCAATCCCAAGGATCCCTCAGTTTTCCTACCTCGGGGTATGGTCAACTTCAAAAAACCCTATCTCATAATCCTGATATTAATTTTCACATAACCAGTGGAAGTTTTGGTTGTACTCCCCACGAGCTTTCCAACAAAACAAGAATCACAGTAAACGGATTTCGTATGAGAAAGTTATGTCAGTTCAGGCTTCAGGGATTAAAACAGGGTTCAAAACAGTTTAATGAGGCAGGCAGAAATTCTTGAATTACTTGGGTTGCGGCCTCCACATGCAATGCTAACCCCGAGTGTTTGTCCCACAAATTGACCAAATTAGCCCCCTATTCCTTGCCCCCAAAAATTGGCCAAATTTGCCCTTCTATCGCGTTCGCAAGTTCTGTCAGTCGGGATTGACAGGTCAATCGTGATTGATGTGTCGATCGCGATTGACAGGTCCGTCGTGGCTGTCAGTCGCGATTGATGAGTCAATCGCGATTGACACGTGGCTCGAAAAGTCAATCAATCGTGGTCAAAGGGTCATTGACTCTGTCAGGCGCGATTGATGGGTCGATCGTGATTGACAGGTCGGTCGCGAGGGTCTGTCTGTCGTGGTCAAACAATCGTTGACTGTGTCGGTCGCGATTGACAGAGCCGTTATGGGCTGTCAGTCGCGATTGATGAGTCAATCACGATTGATCACTCGATCGCGATTGACACATGTCACGCGTATGATCCGTCAGTCGTGGTCAATCGGTTGTTGACTGTGTCGGTCACGATTGATAGAGTCGTCGTGGGCTGTCAGTCGCGGTTGATGAGTCAATCGCGATTGACAGGTCTGTCCGTCGTGGTTTGTCGATCGCGATTGACAAAAATCTGATGAATTTCAAAAATCTAAACACAGTTTTGGGAAGCTCTAGGCCTGTAGATCATGGTTTTGTACTTTGCTTGGCAAATGGAGCATTTTTTCTGTCAATCGTGATTGACAGAGATCGGCGACACAGAGATAGTTGCCAAGATTTCCGTACCTGCGCGGTGTGCTGGAGAAGATGATGCAGCATGTACCTGCAAAACAGCTCAAGAAACATGCAAAAACAGCACACACAATATCGCTCTCTCGCTCTCTCTCACAAGTGAAATGAGGGAAGTGAAAGGGGGAAGGAGATATAGTCAAAAACTAAAATTTTTGCGATGATGGAGATGGAGGTCGGATATGGTGATGATGATGATGGTGATGATGGTGGTGAGGTAAGAAAAAGAAAATAAGAAGAGTAAAGAAATTACCTACGACGCCAACGTCTCAACTCTACGTCTTACCATCACACGCTCGTCCTCAAAGCTCGATCCCCGGCAACGACGCCAAAATTTGGTGTAGCTCCATGATGAGTAGCACCTCTTTTAATGTCAATCCGGGAAGACGTGAGGATGGTATGAAGACCT
>CM035430.1:125238848-125678848 GCA_020310875.1 Ceratopteris richardii | reverse complement strand
CTTTGTTATGAAATCCATAGAGATGGATTCCCATTTTTGATCAGGCACATCTAATGGTTGTAACATGCCAGGACTCCTTTTAAATTCGGCCTTAACCTGTTGACATTTCAGACATTCTTCGACATACCTCTTAATATCATATTTCATACGTGGCCAGTAATATGAAGCTTTCACTTTTGCATAAGTTCTAGAAAAACCAGGGTGTGCAGAGAAAGGTGCATCATGACAGTCATGCAGGATCTTTTCTTTCAAAACAGATTCTGAAGAAATAATTAAACGAGAATTACAATACAAATCATTATTTCTCAAATGAAATTTTCCCTGAAACATAGAACCTGGATTCATACCCAAAAATTCCAAGATTGCTGCATAAAATAAATCTTTTTTTAATTCTTTTCCAATATCAAAATCAGAGGATAAAATAGAAATTGAACTCCATAGGGGTTTACGACTCAAAGCATCGGCCACCTTGTTTTCTTTTCCTGCTAAGTATTTAATATCAAAATCATATTCACTTAGCAATTGGATCCATCGTTTCTGTCTATTGTTAAGTAAAGGTTGAGTAAATATGTAATTAAGGCTCTGATGATCTGTTCTTAATTCAAACTTTACTCCTAGCAATAAGTGTCTCCAATGTTTAAGTGCATGAACAACTGCAAGCATTTCTAAGTCATGTGTTGTATAATTTAGTTCATGTTTCCTTAATTTCCTTGACTCATAAGCCACTACCCTCCCTTCTTGTGAAAGAACGCATCCGATTTGGCTTCCACTAGCATCACATGCAACAATAAAAGGCTTCCCTAACTTAGGTATCTTTAGCACACAATTTACGATAACTTTCTGTTTTAATTCGTCAAACGCCTTTTGACACTCATCGTTCCATGTGAACTCTCTATTTTTGTTTGTCAATTCTGTAAGAGGATTTGCAATTCGAGAAAACTCCCTAATGTGTGCCCTCTCATATTGTGCCAAACCAAGGAAGCTTCTCACATCCCTCACACATTTGGGTGTAGGCCAGTCAACTATGCTTTTAACTTTCTCAGGATCTATATGAATCCCTTCCTTAGAAACAACTCTCCCCAAATAAGTCACTTCCCCTTTTGCAAAAAAACATTTACTCATCTTACCATATAGTTTATGCTCTCTTAGTTTTTGTAAAGTCTTCCTGAGATGCAATGCATGTTCATCATCATCCTTAGAATACACAAAAATATCGTCAAGAAAAACTAATATAAATTCATGAAACACATTATTCATCAAACACATAAATGGTGCAGGAGCATTTGTTAATCCAAAAGGCAAAACTGTGAACTCGTAATGACCATATCGTGTTCTAAAAGCGGTTTTGGGTATGTCCTCAGACTTTACTCTAATTTGATGATATCCTGATCTTAAGTCAATTTTAGTGAATACTGTAGCACCACTCAATTGACTCAGCAGTTCATCTATGTGTGGTAGTGGATAATTGTTATTAATGGTTTTCTTGTTCAATCCCCTATAGTCAATACAAAGTCTGTATGAACCATCTTTCTTTTTCTGAAACAAAACAGGTGCTTCCCAAGGTGAAACACTAGGTCTTATCAACTCCTTCTTCAATAGATCATCCAATTGGAGCTTCAACTCTTTCAATTCATCAATATTGAACCTATAAGGTGCTCTAGACACTTCCTGGATAAAGGTCTATAGCATGGTCAATTTTCCTAGGAGGAGGCATGCCCGGTAGATCATCAGGAAATACATCTGTGTACTCATCTAAAAGTTTTTTAACATATTCCGGTATTTCCTCTTCTTTCTTCTTCTCTTGAATGTCATGCACATAAACCAAATATGTCTCACAACCCTGTTGAATACCGCTAATCAACTTTATTGCAGAAATAGAAGAAAAACTTGAATTACACTTGCCTGCAAGACAATGTTCCTTCCCTTCTATTTTCAAAGTAAGGATCCCGCTTTCACAATCAATCACGACACTGTTATGAACTAACCAGTCCATTCCGATGATTACATCACATTCTCTCATTTCAATTACATGGAAGGTACCCAAAAACTTATGTTCTCCTAACATAAAATCAAGATTCTCAATACAGCCTCGAGTATAGTGTATCCTACCATTAGCCATCTGTACAGGTCTTTTAGTCTGCATCTCAATATGCAACCCTAAAGCTTCTACCATCTTAAGTGAAAGGAAACAATTTGTACTACCCGAATCAATCAAGAAACTAACCTTACGTGAGGATATGTCCCCCATAATCCTAATCACCGATGCCCTTGAATGAGAAAAAGTTTTCATGCATTGAAGTCTAGGGCTAGAACACTTACCTTGATCATCCGCTTCCTCAATTGTCATGTTTTCTTCTTGTAGATGAGCTATCTTCGCTTGCATAGAACGGTTGATAGCCTTGTTTGGACATTCAAAAGTGCGATGTCCTTGTTCTCCACATCGAAAACAAAGTCCCAGCCTCTTAGCCCGCTCCAAGAAATCAGAATCATGTTTCCAGTGCATAACTTCTTGCTTCTTAGGTGTATCCGTTTGCTTCGGCTTTGGTCTTCCTCCTTGACCGTTAATAGAGTTAGTCGATCTTTGTCCATTTTGATTTATTGATATAGGTCTTGGGGGTCGATGTCCTGTTGAGATAAACCTTGATTTGAATGCCTTTTTTGTGGTAAACTTCTCCATCTTCTCAAAGTTTTCTGCTTTTGCAACCGCATCAAGAAAATCTACACATCCGGACCCCTTTACTTGATAGCGAAGCTCTTCCCGCAAACCCTCAATAAACTTGCTTTTCAGCGCATCTCCAGAAACTTCTAGTGCATACTTATGTAAATGCAAAAATCTCTCCTTATATTCTTCAACAGACAAGTTATATCTATCTTCCTCATGCTGCTTGAAAGAGTAGAATTCCATTTTCTTTTCCATCCGATAATGTGGAGAACAATAACGATTCTCTGCTTGCTCTCGAAATTATTTCCAAAGGATCGGACCTTCACGTGTTCTTGTCTGTATATAAGATTTCCACCACAGTTTTGCGACTCCTCGCAGATGCAGAATTGCCACCTTTACTTTTGATTCCTCACTAAATACGCGTAGGTCAAAGAAATCTTCAAGTTCCTCAATCCATGCTTCAAGACCTCTCTAGTTTTCTTCTCACCATCAAATTAGTTTAAATTTGCTCTCTTGAACACTTGCTTGAGTGCAGATTCACCTCCATCATCGTCCTCTTCAGGTTCACGTTGTCGTCTAGCTCTACGTGCGTTTGATGTGCCCGCACCATAACCACCTTCAGCATTGAGGTCCATGAAAGCATATGCAGTAGCCTCTTTTTGTTTGTTGGATCTTTCTTTATGTAATTCTGCATTCAATCTACAGATAAGCTCCTCTTGTTCTTCTATCTTCTTCTTCAAAGCCTGCATCTTGTCCCGGAATCCAACTCTGCTCTGATACCAGTTGTAACAAGTCTCCTAAACTTGAGTCACAATCTCACACAGAATAATGGGTTTCGACACCACAAGATATAAAGAAGGCAAACAGAGTATACGCAAAACAAGAAGAGAGAGAATTTTATTATCGGTGCAGATTTACAAGTAGTTCTGATCTGCGTTACAAAATCTATCAGATTGCTTCAATGTGAAGCCTCATCCACCCGACCAGCCCCGAGCTGATCTCAATCCCAATCTCAATCACAATCACAATCTCAATCCCAATCTCAATCACAATCACAATCTCAATCTCAATCTCAATCTCAATCTCAATCGCAATTCCAGAAGCCGAAAAACGATTGCAATGACTGTACGACCATCATCCTTTTCTATCTCTCAGTCTTTGTCTTTTTGGGATCTCCGCCTTTCGCCAGCGCACGACCAATCACTCCTTCCTAGACCCGCACTTTTAAAATCTGCATGCTCCAAGATAGCGTCTTTTCGCATGTCTCATGCAAGAATTCCAGACCACCCATGCATCTACTTTTCATGTCCACCATCAAGAATCGTACCTGCAAAAATAAAGGTAATCCCTGCAACGCACTCACACACACGTCAATCACCCAAAAATAACCCATATACCCATGTGCGTTTTCTAAATCCGCGAACATGAGGAATTAGCTTGAGCTTGTGAGAGTAAAAAATATTCAGTTCTTAAATCTGTACAATAATGTTAGAGACGCCTCAGGTCCAAATTTGCTTCCAGATATCACTTTTGGGCCCTGCAAATTCGAAAATTCTAGAGACATGAAAAAACATGAAAAATCTCTTCATTAACCTATCTTCATGGAATCAAATGAGACATAAAACATAGGAACTACAAAAAATTCAATCAGGTAAAGTTTTTCTACTAAGAATACTCTACCTTTCTCTCGTACAACACTTTTTCAAATTCCTTCATCTTCATGCTCGAAATTAACATACAAATTTCATGCGACAACTTTCTAGAGAGAGAATGTAAAAACTTATTGCTACAAAATTTTGCAGACATGATCAAAATATCCTAAACATAAAATTTCATTATTACCTACACCTTTTTTTTTTCCAAGTGGAAAATCAACGTGGCATCTTACAATTCTCCCCCTCTTTAAAGAACTCTGTCCTCAGAGTTGGAAAGAAGGATAATGTTCCATAAACTCATCTAAACCAACCCATGTTGAATCTTCAATAGGATATGCAAACCACTTTACTAAAATTTCCACTATTTCACGATTCCTAAGATGTCTAACTCTCCTATTCAATATAACTTCTGGTTCAAGTTCAAAAGTGGCGTCTTCATTCAACTTAGATTTGTCCTGCAAAACATGATCAGCATTAGGAACATACTTTTTAAGTAATCCAACATGGAAGACTCGATGAATTTTCAAAGTATTAGCTAGGTCAAGTAAATATGCAACAGAACCAATTTTCTTCAAGATTTTGAAAGGACCAGCATAACAAAGAGACAATCGACGATCTTTGCCTAAAACCAGATTTGATTTAGAAGGACTCACTTTCAAAAAAACTATATCATTTGTTCTAAATTCCAAGGGCCTCTTTTTGAGATCATGATATATTTTCTGACGTTTCTGTGCATCTTTCATGTTTTTCCTTACCTTATTTAGCTCCAAATCCATGTTTTCAAGCATCTGTTTGGATATTTGAACCTGATTCTGTGAATTAAAAAGTGAATGTGGCAGCAAGCAATTATAACCATACATTGCTTCAAAAGGTGTCATCTTAATAGAGGAATGCCATGCACTATTATATGCATACTCAACCAAGGGCAAATATTCAGTCCAATTGTTTTGCTTATCATTCACATACATGCGTAACATATCCTCAAGCACCCTATTAACCCTCTCGGTCTCACCATCAGTTTGAGGATGAAATGCAGTACTCATGCGTAATTCTGTTCCTATGGATTGAAATGTTGCTTTCCAAAAATTAGATGTGAACCTTGCATCCCTATCAGAAATTATACTTTTGGGTATACCATGTAACCTAAAAATTTCTTTTATGAAAAGTTTAGCAACATGCAAAGCTGTATTAGTTTTCCTCATGGGAATAAAATGTGCCATCTTTGTAAGACGGTCCACAACAACAAAGATGGTATCATGCCCACTTCTGGTCACAGGCAACTTTGTTATGAAATCCATAGAGATGGATTCCCATTTTTGATCAGGCACATCTAATGGTTGTAACATGCCAGGAATCCTTTTAAATTCGGCCTTAACCTATTGACATTTCAGACATTCTTCGACATACCTCTTAATGTCATATTTCATACGTGGCCAGTAATATGAAGCTTTTAGTTTTGCATAAGTTCTAGAAAAACCATGGCGTGCAGAGAAAGGTGCATCATGACAGTCATGCAAGATCTTTTCTTTCAAAACAGATTCTGAAGAAATACATAAACGAGAATTACAATACAAATCATTATTTCTCAAATGAAATTTTCCCTGAAACATAGAACTTGGATTCATACCCAAAAATTCCAAGATTGCTCCATAAAATAAATCTTCTTTTAATTCTTTTCCAATATCAAAATCAGAGGATAAAATAGAAATTGAACTGCATAGGGATTTACGACTCAAAGCATCGGCCACCTTGTTTTCTTTTCCTGCTAAGTATTTAATATCAAAATCATATTCACTTAGCAATTGGATCCATCGTTTTTGTCTATTGTTAAGTAAAGGTTGAGTAAATATGTATTTAAGGCTCTGATGATCTGTTCTTAATTCAGACTTTACTCCTAGCAATAAGTGTCTCTAATGTTTAAGTGCATGAACAACTGCAAGCATTTCTAAGTCATGTGTTGAATAATTTAGTTCATGTTTCCTTAATTTCCTTGACTCATAAGCCACTACCCTCCCTTCTTGTGAAAGAACGCATCCGATTTGGCTTCCACTAGCATCACATGCAACAATAAAAGGCTTCCCTAACTCAGGTATCTTTAGCACACAATTTACGATAACTTTCTGTTTTAATTCGTCAAACGCCTTTTGACACTCATCTTTCCATGTGAACTCTCTATTTTTCTTTGTCAATTTTGTAAGAGGATTTGCAATTCTCGAAAACTCCCTAATGTGTGTCCTCTCATATTGTGCCAAACCAAGGAAACTTCTCACATCCCTCACACATTTCGGTGTAGGCCAGTCAACTATGCTTTTAACTTTCTCAGGATCTATATGAATCCCTTCCTTAGAAACAACTCTCCCCAAATAAGTCACTTCCCCTTTTGCAAAAAAACATTTACTTATCTTACCATATAGTTTATGCTCTCTTAGTTTTTGTAAAGTCTTCCTGAGATGCAATGCATGTTCATCATCATCCTTAGAATACACAAAAATATCGTCAAGAAAAACTAATATAAATTCATCGAGATATTCATGAAACACATTATTCATCAAACACATAAATGTTGCAGGAGCATTTGTTAATCCAAAAGGCAAAACTGTGAACTCGTAATGACCATATCGTGTTCTAAAAGCCGTTTTGGGTATGTCCTCAGACTTTACTCTAATTTGATGATATCCCGATCTTAAGTCAATTTTAGTGAATACTATGGCACCACTCAATTGACTCAGCAGTTCATCTATGTGTGGTAGTGGATACTTGTTCTTAATGGTTTTCTTGTTCAATCCCCTATAGTCAATACAAAGTCTGTATGACCCATCTTTCTTTTTCTGAAACAAAACAGGTGCTCCCCAAGGTGAAACACTAGGTCTTATCAACTCCTTCTTCAATAGATGATCCAATTGGAGCTTCAAGTCTTTCAATTCATCAATATTGAACCTATAAGGTGCTCTAGAATAAGGCTCACTTCCTGGATAAAGGTCTATAGCATGGTCAATTTTCCTAGGAGGAGGCATGCCCGATAGATCATCAGGAAATACATCTGCGTACTCATCTAAAAGTTTTTTAACATATTCCGGTATTTCCTCTTCTTTCTTCTTCTCCTGAAGGTCATGCACATAAACCAAATATGTCTCACAACCCTGTCGAATACCCCTAATCAACTTTATTGCAGAAATAGGAGAAAAACTTGAATTACACTTGCCTGCAAGACGATGTTCCTTCCCTTCTATTTTCAAAGTAAGGATCCCGCTTTCACAATCAATCACGACACTGTTATGAACTAACCAGTCCATTCCGATGATTACATCACATTCTCTCATTTCAATTACATGGAAGGTACCCCAAAACTTATGTTCTCTTAACATAAAATCAAGATTCTCAATACAGCTTGAGTATAGTGTATTCTACCATTAGCCATCTGTACAGGTGTTTTAGTCTGCATCTCAATATGCAACCCTAAAGCTTCTGCCATCTTAAGTGAAAGGAAACAATTTGTAGTACCCGAATCAATCAAGAAACTAACCTTACGTGAGGATATGTCCCCCATAATCCTAATCACCGATGCCGTTGAATGAGAAGAAGTTTTCATGCATTGAAGTCTAGGGCTAGAACACTTACCTTGATCATCCGCTTCCTCAATTGTCATGTTTTCTTCTTGTAGATGAGCTATCTTCGCTTGCATAGAACGGTTGATGTCCTTGTTTGGACATTCAAAAGTGCAATGTCCTTGTTCTCCACATTGAAAACAAAGTCCCAGCCTCTTAGCCCGCTCCAGGAAATCAGAATCATGTTGCCAGTGCATAACTTCTTGCTTCTTAGGTGTATCCGTTTGCTTCGGCTTTGGTCTTCCTCCTTGACCGTTAATAGAGTTAGTCGATCTCTGTCCATTTTGATTTATTGAAGTAGGTCTTGGGGGTCGATGTCCTGTTGAGATAAACCTTGATTTGAATGCCTTTTTCGTGGTAAACTTCTCCATCTTCTCAAAGTTTTCTACTTTTGCAACCGCATCAAGAAAATCTACACATCCGGACCCCTTTACTTGATAGCGAAACTCTTCCCGCAAACCCTCAATAAACTTGCTTCTAGCGCATCTCCAAATACTTCTAGTGCATACTTATGTAAACGCAAAAATTTCTCCTTATATTCTTCAACATACAACTTATATCTATCATCCTCATGCTGCTTGAAAGAGTAGAATTCCATTTTCTTTTCCATCTGATAATGTGGAGAACAATAACGATTCTCTGCTTGCTCTAGAAATTCTTTCGAGAGGATCGGACCTTCACGTGTTCTTGTCTGTATATAAGATTTCCAGCACAGTTTTGCGACTCCTCGCAGATGCAGAATTGCCACCTTTGCTTTTGATTCCTCACTAAATACGCGCAGGTCAAAGAAATCTTCAAGTTCCTCAATCCATGCTTCAAGATCCTCTCCAGTTTTCTTCTCACCATCAAATTCATTTAATTTTTCTCTTTTGAACACTTGCTTTAAGTGCAGATTCACCTGCATCATCGTCGTCTTCAGGTTCACGTTGCCGTCTAGCTCTACGTGCATTTGATGTGCCCGCACTATTACCACCTTCAGCATTGAGGTCCATGAAAGCATTTGTAGTAGCCTCTTTTTGTTTGTTGGATCTTTCTTTATGTAATTCTGCATTCAATCTACGGATAAGCTCCTCTTGTTCTTCTATCTTCTTCTTCAAAGCCTGCATCTTGTCTCAGAATCCAATTCTGCTCTGATACCACTTGTAACAAGTCTCCTAAACTTGAGTCACAATCTCACACAGAATAATGGGTTTCGACACCACAAGATATAAAGAAGGCAAACAGAGTATATGCAGAACAAGAAGAGAGAGAATTTTATTATCTGTGCAGATTTACAAGTAGTTCTGATCTGCGTTACAAAATCTATCAGATTGCTTCAATGTGAAGCCTCATCCACCGGACCACCCCCGAGCTGATCTCAATCCCAATCTCAATCACAATCACAATCTCAATCCCAATCTCAATCACAATCACAATCTCAATCTCAATCTCAATCGCAATTCCAAAAGTTGAAAAACGATTGTAATGACTGTACGACCATCATCCTTTTCTATCTCTCAGTCTTTGTCTTTTTGGGATCTCCGCCTTTCGCCAACGCACGACCAATCACGCCTTCATAGACCCGCACTTTTAGAATCTGCATGCTCCAAGATAGCGTCTTTTCGCATGTCTCATGCAAGACTTCCGGACCACCCATGCATCTACTTTTCATGTCCACCATCAAGAATCGTACCTGCAAAAATAGAGGTAATCCCTGCAACGCACTCACACACACGTCAATCACCCAAAAATAACCCATATACCCATGTGCGTTTCTTAAATCTGCGAACATGAATAAGATGAATGAATGAAGGCTTCTCTTTTTTTTTTTTTTTTTTAAAGTGTTGGAAAACGGCACTTTTCAAAACCCTGTAACTCAAAAATAGTGAGGAATCAGCTTGAGCTTGTGAGAGACAAAAATATTCAGTTCTTAAATCTGTACAATAATGTTAGAGACGCCTGAGGTCCAAATTTGCTTCCAGATTTCACTTTTGGGCCTTGCAAAATCAAAAATTCTAGATAAACCTTGATTTGAATGCCTTTTTCGTGGTAAACTTCTCCATCTTCTCAAAGTTTTCTGCTTTTGCAACCGCATCAAGAAAATCTACACATCAGGACCCCTTTACTTGATAGCGAAGCTCTTCCCGCAAACCCTCAATAAACTTGCTTTTCAGCGCATCTCCAGAAACTTCTAGTGCATACTTATGTAAACGCAAAAATTTCTCTTTATATTCTTCAACGGACAAGTTATATCTATCATCCTCATGCTGCTTGAAAGAGTAGAATTCCATTTTCTTTTCCATCCGATAATGTGGAGAACAATAACGATTCTTTGCTTGCTCTCGAAATTCTTTCCAGAGGATCGGACCTTCACGTGTTCTTGTCTGTATATAAGGTTTCCACCACAGTTTTGCGACTCCTCGCAGATGCAGAATTGCCACCTTTGCTTTTGATTCCCCACTAAATACGCGCAGGTCAAAGAAATCTTCAAGTTCCTCAATCCATGCTTCAAGATCCTCTCGAGTTTTCTTCTCACCATTAACTTCATTTAGTTTTTCTCTTTTGAACACTTGCTTGAGTGCAGATTCACCTTCATCATCGTCCTCTTCAGGTTCAGGTTGTCGTCTAGCTCTATGTGCGTTTGATGTGCCCGCACCATTACCACCTTCAGCATTGAGGTCCATGAAAGCATTTGCAGTAGCCTCTTTTTGTTTGTTGGATCTTTCTTTATGTAATTCTGCATTCAATCTACGGATAAGCTCCTCTTGTTCTTCTATCTTCTTCTTCAAAGCCTGCATCTTGTCCCGGAATCCAACTCTGCTCTGATACCACTTGTAACAAGTCTCCTAAACTTGAGTCACAATCTCACACAGAATAATGGGTTTCGACACCACAAGATATAAAGAAGGCAAACAGAGTATACGCAGAATAAGATGAGAGTCTTCGTCTTTTTGGGATCTCCGCCTTTCACCATTGCACGACCAATCACGCCTTCCTAGACCCGCACTTTTAAAATCTGCATGCTCCAAGATAGCGTCTTTTCGCATGTCTCATGCAAGACTTCCGGACCACCCATGCATCTACTTTTCATGTCCACCATCAAGAATCGTACCTGCAAAAATAGAGGTAATCCCTGCAACACACTCACACACACGTCAATCACCCAAAAATAACCCATATACCCATGTGCGTTTTCTAAATCTGCGAACATGAATAAGATGAATGAATGAAGGCTTCTCTTTTTTTATTTTTTATTTTTAAAGTGCTGGAGAACGGCACTTTTCAAAACCCTGTAACTCAAAAATAGTGAGGAATCAGCTTGAGCTTGTGAGCGACAAAAATATTCAGTTCTTAAATCTGCACAATAATGTTAGAGACGCCTCAGGTCCAAATTTGCTTCCAGATATCACTTTTGGGCCCTGCAAAATCAAAAATTCTAGAGAGAGATGAAAAAACATGAAAAATCTCTTCATTAACCTATCTTCATGGAACCAAATGAAACATAAAACATAGGAACTACAAAAAATTCAATCAGGTAAAGTTTTTCTACTAAGAATACTCTGCCTTTCTCTCATACAACACTTTTTCAGATTCTTTCATCTTCATGCTCGAAATTAACATACAAATTTCATGCGACAACTTTCTAGAGAGAGAATGTAAAAACTTATTGCTACAAAATTTTGAAGACATGATCAAAATATTCTAAACATAAAATTCGTTATTACCTACACATTTTTTTTCCAAGGTGGAAAATCAACGTGGCATCTTACAATTCTCCCCCTCTTTAAAGAATTTGTCCTCAGAGTTGGAAAGAAGGATAATGTTCCATAAACTCATCTAAACCAACCCATGTTGAATCTTCAATAGGATATGCAAACCACTTTACTAAAATTTCCACTATTTCACGATTCCTAAGATGTCTAACTCTCCTATCCAATATAACTTCTGGTTCAAGTTCAAAAGTGGCATCTTCCTTCAACTTAGATTTGTCCTGCAAAACATGATCAACATTGGGAACATACTTTTTAAGTAATCCAACATGGAAGATTGGATGAATTTTCAAAGTATTAGGTAGGTCAAGTAAATATGCAACAGAACCAATTTTCTTTAAGATTATGAAAGGACCAGCATAACGAGGAGACAATCAACTATCTTTGCCTAAAACCAAATTTGATTTAGAAGGACTCACTTTCAAAAAAACCACATCATTTGTTCTAAATTCCAAGGGCCTTTTTTCGAGATCATGATATAATTTCTGACGTTTCTGTGCATCTTTCATGTTTTTCCTTACCTTATTTAGCTCCAAATCCATGTTTTCAAGCATCTGTTTGGATATTTCAACCTGATTCTGTGAATTAAAAAGTGAATGCGGCAGCAAGCAATTATAACCATACATTGCTTCAAAAGGTGTCATCTTAATAGAGGAATATCATGCACTATTATATGCATACTGAACCAAGGGCAAATATTCAGTCCAATTGTTTTGCTTATCATTCACATACATGCGTAACATATCCTCAAGCACCCTGTTAACCCTCTCGGTCTCACCATCGGTTTGAGGATGAAATGCAGTACTCATGCGTAATTCTGTTCCTATGGATTGAAATGTTGCTTTCCAAAAATTAGATGTGAACCTTGCATCCCTATCAGAAATTATACTTTCGGGTATACCATGTAACCTAAAAATTTCTTTTATGAAAAGTTTAGCAACATGCAAAGCTGTATCAGTTTTCCTCATGGGAAGAAAATGTGCCATCTTTGTAACACGGTCCACGACAACAAAGATGGTATCATGCCCACTTCTGGTCACATGCAACTTTGTTATGAAATCCATAGAGATGGATTCCCATTTTTGATCAGGCACATCTAATGGTTGTAACATGCCAGGACTCCTTTTAGATTCGGCCTTAACCTGTTGACATTTCAGACATTCTTCGACATACCTCTTAATATCATATTTCATACGTGGCCAGTAATATGAAGCTTTCACTTTTTCATAAGTTCTAAAAAACCAGGGTGAAATGAAATTTTCCCTGAAACATAGAACCTGGATTCATACCCAAAAATTCCAAGATTGCTCCATAAAATAAATCTTCTTTTAATTCTTTTCCAATATCAAAATCAGAGGATAAAATAGAAATTGAACTCCATAGGGGTTTACGACTCAAAGCATCGGCCACCTTGTTTTCTTTTCCTGCTAAGTATTTAATATCAAAATCATATTCACTTATCAATTGGATCCATCGTTTTTGTCTATTGTTAAGTAAAGGTTGAGTAAATATGTATTTAATGCTCTGATGATCTGTTCTTAATTCAAACTTTACTCCTAGCAATAAGTGTCTCCAATGTTTAAGTGCATGAACAACTGCAAGCATTTCTAAGTCATGTGTTGTATAATTTAGTTCATGTTTCCTTAATTTCCTTGACTCATAAGCCACTACCCTCCCTTCTTGTGAAAGAACGCATCCGAGTTGGCTTCCACTAGCATCACATGCAACAATAAAAGGCTTCCCTAACTCAGGTATCTTTAACACACAATTTACGATAACTTTCTGTTTTAATTCATCAAACGCCTTTTGACACTCATCGTTCCATGTGAACTCTCTATTTTTCTTTGTCAATTCTGTAAGAGGATTTGCAATTTGAGAAAACTCCCTAATGTGTGCCCTCTCATATTGTGCCAAACCAAGGAAGCTTCTCACATCCCTCACACATTTGGGTGTAGGCCAGTCAACTATGCTTTTAACTTTCTCAGGATCTATATGAATCCCTTCCTTAGAAACAACTCTCCCCAAATAAGTCACTTCCCCTTTTGCAAAAAAACATTTACTCATCTTACCATATAGTTTATGCTCTCTTAGTTTTTGTAAAGTCTTCCTGAGATGCAATGCATGTTCATCATCATCCTTAGAATACACAAAAATATCGTCAAGAAAAACTAATATAAATTCATCGAGATATTCATGAAACACATTATTCATCAAACACATAAATGTTGCAGGAGCATTTGTTAATCCAAAAGGCAAAACTGTGAACTCGTAATGACCATATCGTGTTCTAAAAGCGGTTTTGGGTATGTCCTCAGACTTTACTCTAATTTGATGATATCCCGATCTTAAGTCAATTTTAGTGAATACTGTGGCACCACTCAATTGACTCAGTAGTTCATCTATGTGTGGCAGTGGATACTTGTTCTTAATGGTTTTCTTGTTCAATCCTCTATAGTCAATACAAAGTCTGTATGAACCATCTTTCTTTTTCTGAAACAAAACAGGTGCTCCCCAAGGTGAAACACTAGGTCTTATCAACTCCTTCTTCAATAGATCATCCAATTGGAGGTTCAACTCTTTCAATTCATCAATATTGAATCTATAAGGTGCTCTAGAATAAGGCTCACTTCCTGGATAAAGGTCTATAGCATGGTCAATTTTCCTAGGAGGAGGCATGCCCGGTAGATCATCAGGAAATACATCTGCGTACTCATCTAAAAGTTTTTTAACATATTCCGGTATTTCCTCTTCTTTCTTCTTCTCCTGAAGGTCATGCACATAAACCAAATATGTCTCACAACCCTGTCGAATACCCCTAATCAACTTTATTGCAGAAATAGGAGAAAAACTTGAATTACACTTGCCTGCAAGACGATGTTCCTTCCCTTCTATTTTCAAAGTAAGGATCCCGCTTTCACAATCAATCACGACACTGTTATGAACTAACCAGTCCATTCCGATGATTACATCACATTCTCTCATTTCAATTACATGGAAGGTACCCAAAAACTTATGTTCTCCTAACATAAAATCAAGATTCTCAATACAGCCTCGAGTATAGTGTATCCTACCATTAGCCATCTGTACAGGTCTTTTAGTCTGCATCTCAATATGCAACCCTAAAGCTTCTGCCATCTTAAGTGAAAGGAAACAATTTGTACTACCCGAATCAATCAAGAAACTAACCTTACGTGAGGATATGTCCCCCATAATCCTAATCACCGATGCCCTTGAATGAGAAGAAGTTTTCATGCATTGAAGTCTAGGGCTAGAACACTTACCTTGATCATCCGCTTCCTCAATTTGCATGTTTTCTTCTTGTAGATGAGCTATCTTCGCTTGCATAGAACGATTGATGGCCTTGTTTGGACATTCAAAAGTGCGATGTCCTTGTTCTCCACATCGAAAACAAAGTCCCAGCCTCTTAGCCCGCTCTAGGAAATCAGAATCACGTTGCCAGTGCATAACTTCTTGCTTCTTAGGTGTATCCGTTTGCTTCGGCTTTGGTCTTCCTCCTTGACCGTTAATAGAGTTAGTCGATCTGTGTCCATTTTGATTTATTGAAATAGGTCTTGGGGGTCGATGTCCTGTTGATATAAACCTTGATTTGAATGCCTTTTTCGTGGTAAACTTCTCCATCTTCTCAAAGTCTTCTGCTTTTGCAACCGCATCAAGAAAATCTACACATCCGGACCCCTTTACTTGATAGCGAAACTCTTCCCGCAAACCCTCAATAAACTTGCTTTTCAACACATCTCTAGAAACTTCTAGTGCATACTTATGTGAACGCAAAAATTTCTCCTTATATTCTTCAACAGACAAGTTATATCTATAATCCTCATGCTGCTTGAAAGAGTAGACTTCCATTTTCTTTTCCATCCGATAATGTGGAGAACAATAACGATTCTCTGCTTGCTCTCGAAATTCTTTCGAGAGGATCAGACCTTCACGTGTTCTTGTCTGTATATAAGATTTCCACCACAGTTTTGCGACTTTGCTTTCCAGAGGATCAGACCTTCACGTGTTCTTGTCTGTATATAAGATTTCCTCGCAGATGCAGAATTGCCACCTTTGCTTTTGATTCCTCACCAAATACGCGCAGGTCAAAGAAATCTTCAAGTTCCTCAATCCATGCTTCAAAATCCTCTCCAGTTTTCTTCTCACCATCAAATTCATTTAATTTTGCTCTTTTGAACACTTGCTTGAGTGCAGATTCACCTTCATCATCGTCCTCTTCAGGTTCAGGTTGTCGTCTAGCTCTACGTGCGTTTGATGTGCCCGCACCATTACCACCTTCAGCATTGATGTCCATGAAAGTATTTGCAGTAGCCTCTTTTTGTTTGTTGGATCTTTCTTTATGTAATTCTGCATTTAATCTACGGATAAGCTCCTCTTGTTCTTCTACCTTCTTCTTCAAAGCCTCCATCTTGTCCCGGAATCCAACTCTGCTCTGATACCACTTGTAACAAGTCTCCTAAACTTGAGTCACAATCTCACACAGAATAATGGGTTTCGACACCACAAGATATAAAGAAGGCAAACAGAGTATACGCAGAACAAGAAGAGAGAGAATTTTATTATCTGTGCAAATTTACAAGTAGTTCTGATCTGCGTTACAAAATCTATCAGATTGCTTCAATGTGAAGCCTCATCCACCCGACCACCCCCGAGCTGATCTCAATCCCAATCTCAATCACAATCACAATCTCAATCCCAATCTCAATCACAATCACAATCTCAATCTCAATCTCAATCGCAATTCCAAAAGCCAAAAAACGATCGCAATGATTGTACCACCATAATCCTTTTCTATCTCTCAGTCTTCGTCTTTTTGGGGTCTCCGCCTTTCGCCAGTGCATGACCAATCACACCTTCCTAGACCCGCACTTTTAGGATCTGCATGCTCCAAGATAGCGTCTTTTCGCATGTCTCATGCAAGACTTCCGGACCACCCATGCATCTACTTTTCATGTCCACCATCAAGAGTCGTACCTCCAAAAATACAGGTAATCCCTGCAACACACTCACACACACGTCAATCATCCAAAAATAACCCATATACCCATGTGCGTTTTCTAAATCCGCGAACATGAATAAGATGAATGAATGAAGGCTTCTCTCTTTTTTTTTTTTTTTTAAGTGTTGGAAAACGGCACTTTTCAAAACCCTGTAACTCAAAAACAGTGAGGAATCAGCTTGAGCTTGTGAGAGACAAAAATATTCAGTTCTTAAATCTGTACAATAATGTTAGAGATGCCTCAGGTCCAAATCTGCTTTCAGATATCACTTTTGGGCCTTGCAAAATCGAAAATTCTAGAGAGAGATGAAAAAACATGAAAAATCTCTTCATTAACCTATCTTCATGGAACCAAATGAGACATAAAAATAGGAACTACAAGAAATTCAATCAGGTAGAGTTTTTCTACTAAGAATACTCTACCTTTCTCTCAGACAACACTTTTTCAGATTCCTTCATCTTCATGCTCGAAATTAACATACAAATTTCATGCGACAACTTTCTAGAGAGAGAATGTAAAAACTTATTGCTACAAAATTTTGCAGACATGATCAAAAGATCCTAAACATAAAATTTCATTATTACCTACACATTTTTTTTTCCAGGTGGAAAATCAACGTGGCATCTTACAATTCTCCCCCTCTTTAAAGAACTATGTCCTCAGAGTTGGAAAGAAGGATAATGTTCCATAAACTCATCTAAACCAACCCATGTTGAATCTTCAATAGGATATGCAAACCACTTTACTAAAATTTCCACTATTTCACGATTCCTAAGATGTCTAACTCTCCTATCCAATATAACTTCTGGTTCAAGTTCAAAAGTGGCATCTTCCTTCAACTTAGATTTGTCCTGCAAAACATCATCAGCATTAGGAACATACTTTTTAAGTAATCCAACATGGAAGACTGGATGAATTTTCAAAGTATTAGGTAGGTCAAGTAAATATGCAACAAAACCAGTTTTCTTTAAGATTTTGAAAGGACCAGCATAACGAGGAGACAATCGATGATCTTTGCCTAAAACCAGATTTGATTTAGAAGGACTCACTTTCAAAAAAACCACATCATTTTATCTAAATTCCAAGGGCCTCTTTTTGAGATTATGATATAATTTCTGACATTTCTGTGCATCTTTCATGTTTTTCCTTACCTTATTTAGCTCCAAATCCATGTTTTCAAGCATCTGTTTGGATATTTCAACCTGATTCTGTGAATTAAAAATAGAATGCGGCAGCAAGCAATTATAACCATACATTGCTTCAAAAGGTGTCATCTTAATAGAGGAATGCCATGCACTATTATATGCATACTCAACCAAGGGCAAATATTCAATCCAATTGTTTTGCTTATCATTCACATACATGCGTAACATATCCTCAAGCACCCTGTTAACCCTCTCGGTCTCACCATCGGTTTGAGGATGAAATGCAGTACTCATGCGTAATTCTGTTCCTATGGATTGAAATATTGCTTTCCAAAAATTAGATGTGAACCTTGCATCCCTATTAGAAATTATACTTTTGGGTATACCATGTAACCTAAAAATTTCTTTTATGAAAAGTTTAGCAACATGCAAAGCTGTATCAGTTTTCCTCATGGGAAGAAAATGTGCCATCTTTGTAACACGGTCCACGACAACAAAGATGGTATCATGCCCACTTCTGGTCACAGGCAACTTTGTTATGAAATCCATAGAGATGGATTCCCATTTTTGATCAGGCACATCTAATGGTTGTAACATGCCAGGACTCCTTTTAAATTTCAGACATTCTTCGACATACCTCTTGATATCATATTTCATACGTGGCCAGTAATATGAAGCTTTCACTTTTGCATAAGTTCTAGAAAAACCAGGGTGTGCAGAGAAAGGTGCATCATGACAGTCATGCATGATCTTTTCTTTCAAAACAGATTCTGAAGAAATACATAAACGAGAATTACAATACAAATCATTATTTCCCAAATGAAATTTTCCCGAAACATAGAACCTGGATTCATACCCAAAAATTCCATGATTGCTGCATAAAATAAATCTTCTTTTAATTCTTTTCCAATATCAAAATCAGAGGATAAAATAGAAATTGAACTGCATAGGGGTTTACGACTCAAAGCATCGGCCACCTTATTTTCTTTTTCTGCTAAGTATTTAATATCAAAATCATATTCACTTAGCAATTGGATCCATCGTTTTTGTCTATTGTTAAGTAAAGGTTGAGTAAATATGTATTTAATGCTCTAATGATCTGTTCTTAGTTCAAACTTTACTCCTAGCACTAAGCGTCTCCAATGTTTAAGTGCATGAACAACTGCAAGCATTTCTAAGTCATGTGTTGTATAATTTAGTTCATGTTTCCTTAATTTCCTTGACTCATAAGCCACTACCCTCCCTTCTTGTGAAAGAACGCATCCGATTTGGCTTCCACTAGCATCACATGCAACAATAAAAGGCTTCCCTAACTCAGGTATCTTTAGCACACAATTTATGATAACTTTCTGTTTTAATTCGTCAAACGCCTTTTGACACTCCTCGTTCCATGTGATCTCTCTATTTTTCTTTGTCAATTCTGTAAGAAGATTTGCAATTCGAGAAAAATACCTAATGTGTGCCCTCTCATATTGTGCCAAACCAAGGAAGCTTCTCACATCCCTCACACATTTGGGTGTAGGCCAGTCAACTATGCTTTTAACTTTCTCAGGATCTATATGAATCCCTTCCTTAGAAACAACTCTCACTTCCCCTTTTGCAAAAAAACATTTACTCATCTTACCATATAGTTTATGCTCTCTTAGTTTTTGTAAAGTCTTCCTGAGATGCAATGCATGTTCATCATCATCCTTAGAATACACAAAAATATCATCAAGAAAAACTAATATAAATTCATCCAGATATTCATGAAACACATTATTCATCAAACACATAAATGTTGCAGGAGCATTTGTTAATCCAAAAGGCAAAACTGTGAACTCGTAATGACCATATCGTGTTCTAAAAGTGGTTTTGGGTATGTCCTCACACTTTACTCTAATTTGATGATATCCCGATCTTAAGTCAATTTTAGTGAATACTGTGGCACCACTCAATTGACTCAGCAATTCATCTATGTGTGGCAGTGGATACTTGTTCTTAATGGTTTCCTTGTTCAATCCCCTATAGTCAATACAAAGTCTGTATGAACCATCTTTCTTTTTCTGAAACAAAACAGGTGCTCCCCAAGGTGAAACACTAGGTCTTATCAACTCCTTCTTCAATAGATCATCCAATTGGAGCTTCAACTCTTTCAATTCATCAATATTAAACCTATAAGGTGCTCTAGAATAAGGCTCACTTCCTGGATAAAGGTCTATAGCTAGGTCCATTTTCCTAGGAGGAGGCATGGCCGGTAGATCATCAAGAAATACATCTGCATACTCATCTAAAAGTTTTTTAACATATTCCGGTATTTCCTCTTCTTTCTTCTTCTCCTGAAGGTCATGCACATAAACCAAATATGTCTCACAACCCTGTCGAATACCCCTAATCAACTTTATTGCAGAAAAAGGAGAAAAACTTGAATTACACTTGCTTGCAAGACGATGTTCCTTCCCTTCTATTTTCAAAGTAAGGATCCCGCTTTCACAATCAATCACGATACTTTTATGAACTAACCAGTCCATTCGGATGATTACATCACATTCTCTCATTTCAATTACATGGAAGGTACCCAAAAACTTATGTTCTCCTAACATAAAATGAAGATTCTCAATATAGCCTCGAGTATAGTGTATCCTACCATTAGCCATCTGTACAGGTCTTTTAGTCTGCATCTCAATATGCAACCCTAAAGCTTCTGCCATCTTAAGTGAAAGGAAACAATTTGTACTACCCGAATCAATCAAGAAACTAACCTTACGTGAGGATATGTCCCCCATAATCCTAATCACCGATGCCCTTGAATGAGAAGAAGTTTTCATGCATTGAAGTCTAGGGCTAGAACACTTACCTTGATCATCAGCTTCCTCAATTGTCATGTTTTCTTCTTGTAGATGAGCTATCTTCGCTTGCATAGAACGGTTGATGGACTTGTTTGGACATTCAAAAGTGCGATGTCCTTGTTCTCCACATCGAAAACAAAGTCCCAGCTTCTTAGCCCACTCCAGGAAATCAGAATCACGTTGCCAGTGCATAACTTCTTGCTTCTTAGGTGTATCCGTTTGCTTCGGCTTTGGTCTTCCTCCTTGACCGTTAATAGAGTTAGTCGATCTCTGTCCATTTTGATTTATTGAAATAGGTCTTGGGTGTCGATGTCCTGTTGAGATAAACCTTTATTTGAATGCCTTTTTCGTGGTAAACTTCTCCATCTTCTCAAAGTTTTCTGCTCTTGCAACCGCATCCGGACCCCTTTACTTGATAGCGAAGCTCTTCCCGCAAACCCTCAATAAACTTGCTTTTCAGCGCAACTCTAGAAACTTCTAGTGCATACTTATGTAAATGCAAAAATTTCTCCTTATATTCTTCAACAGACAAGTTATATCTATCATCCTCATGCTGCTTGAAAGAGTAGAATTCCATTTTCTTTTCGATCCAATAATGTGGAGAACAATAGCGATTCTCTGCTTGCTCTCGAAATTCTTTCCAGAGGATCGGACCTTCACGTGTTCTTGTCTGTATATAAGATTTCCACCACAGTTTTGTGACTCCTCGCAGATGCACAATTGCCACCTTTGCTTTTGATTCCTCACTAAATACGCGCAGGTCAAAGAAATCTTCAAGTTCCTCAATCCATGCTTCAAGATCCTCTCCAGCTTTCTTCTCACCATCAAATTCATTTAATTTTGCTCTTTTGAACACTTGCTTGAGTGCAGATTCACCTGCATCATCGTCCTCTTCAGGTTCACGTTGTCGTCTAGCTCTACGTGCGTTTGATGTGCCCGCACCATTACCAACTTCAGCATTGAGGTCCATGAAAGCATTTGTAGTAGCCTCTTTTTGTTTGTTGGATCTTTCTTTATGTAATTCTGCATTCAATCTACGGATAAGCTCCTCTTGTTCTTCTATCTTCTTCAAAGCCTGCATCTCGTCCCGGAATCCAACTCTTCTCTAATACCACTTGTAACAAGTCTCCTAAACTTGAGTCACAATCTCACACAGAATAATGGGTTACAAAATCTATCAGATTGCTTCAATGTGAAGCCTTATCCACCCGACCACGCCCGAGCTGATCTCAATCCCAATCTCAATCACAATCACAATCTCAATCCCAATCTCAATCACAATCAAAATCTCAATCTCAATCTCAATCTCAATCTCAATCGCAATTCCAAAAGCCGAAAAACGATCGCAATGACTGTACCACCATAATCCTTTTCTATCTCTCAGTCTTCGTCTTATTGGGATCTCCGCCTTTCGCCAGTGCATGACCAATCACGCCTTCCTAGACCCGCACTTTTAGAATCTGCATGCTCCAAGATAGCGTCTTTTCGCATGTCTCATGCAAGACTTCCGGACCACCCATGCATCTACTTTTCATGTCCACCATCAAGAGTCGTACCTCCAAAAATAGAGGTAATCCCTGCAACGCACTCACACACACGTCAATCACCCAAAAATAACCCATATACCCATGTGCGTTTTCTAAATCCGCGAACATGAATAAGATGAATGAATGAAGGCTTCTCTTTTTTTTTTTTTTAAAGTGTTGGAAAACGGCACTTTTCAAAACCCTGTAACTCAAAAACAGTGAGGAATCAGCTTGAGCTTGTGAGAGACAAAAATATTCAGTTCTTAAATCTGTACAATAATGTTAGAGATGCCTCAGGTCCAAATCTGCTTCCAGATATCACTTTTGGGCCCTGCAAAATCGAAAATTCTAGAGAGATGAAAAAACATGAAAAATCTCTTCATTAACCTATCTTCATGGAACCAAATGAGACATAAAACATAGGAACTACAAAAAATTCAATCAGGTAGAGTTTTTCTACTAAGAATACTCTACCTTTCTCTCAGACAACACTTTTTCAGATTCCTTCATCTTCATGCTCGAAATTAACATACAGATTTCATGCGACAACTTTCTAGAGAGAGAATGTAAAAACTTATTGCTACAAAATTTTGCAGACATGATCAAAAGATCCTAAACATAAAATTTCATTATTACCTACACATTTTTTTTTCCAGGTGGAAAATCAACGTGGCATCTTACAATTCTCCCCCTCTTTAAAGAACTATGTCCTCAGAGTTGGAAAGAAGGATAATGTTCCATAAACTCATCTAAACCAACCCATGTTGAATCTTCAATAGGATATGCAAACCACTTTACTAAAACTTTCACTATTTCACGATTCCTAAGATGTCTAACTCTCCTAAAAGTGGCATATTCCTTCAACTTAGATTTGTCCTGCAAAACATGATCAGCATTAGGAACATTTTTAAGTAATCCAACATGGAAGACTGGATGAATTTTCAAAGTATTAGGTAGGTCAAGTAAATATGCAAGAGAACCAATTTTCTTTAAGATTTTGAAAGGACCAGCATAACGAGGAGACAATCGATGATCTTTGCCTAAAACCAGATTTGATTTAGAAGGACTCACTTAAAAAAAAACCACATCATTTTTTCTAAATTCCAAGGGCCTCTTTTTGAGATCATGATATAATTTCTGACATTTCTGTGCATCTTTCATGTTTTTCCTTACCTTATTTAGCTCCAAATCCATGTTTTCAAGCATCTGTTTGGATATTTCAACCTGATTCTGTGAATTAAAAATAGAATGCGGCAGCAAGCAATTATAACCATACATTGCTTCAAAAGGTGTCATCTTAATAGAGGAATGCCATGCACTATTATATGCATACTCAACCAAGGGCAAATATTCAGTCCAATTGTTTTGCTTATCATTCACATACATGCGTAACATATCCTCAAGCACCCTGTTAACCCTCTCGGTCTCACCATCGGTTTGAGGATGAAATGCAGTACTCATGCGTAATTCTGTTCCTATGGATTGAAATGTTGCTTTCCAAAAATTAGATGTGAACCTTGCATCCCTATCAGAAATTATACTTTTGGGTATACCATGTAACCTAAAAATTTCTTTTATGAAAAGTTTAGCAACATGCAAAGCTGTATCAGTTTTCCTCATGGGAAGAAAATGTGCCATCTTTGTAACACGGTCCACGACAACAAAGATGGTATCATGCCCACTTCTGGTCACATGCAACTTTGTTATGAAATCCATAGAGATGGATTCCCATTTTTGATCAGGCACATCTAATGGTTGTAACATGCCAGGACTCCTTTTAAATTCGGCCGTAACCTGTTGACATTTCAGACATTCTTTGACATACCTCTTGATATCATATTTCATACGTGGCCAGTAATATGAAGCTTTCACTTTTGCATAAGTTCTAGAAAAACCAGGGTGTGCAGAGAAAGGTGCATCATGACAGTCATGCATGATCTTTTCTTTCAAAACAGATTCTGAAGAAATACATAAACGAGAATTACAATACAAATCATTATTTCCCAAATGAAATTTTCCCTGAAACATAGAACCTGGATTCATACCCAAAAATTCCAAGATTGCTGCATAAAATAAATCTTCTTTTAATTCTTTTCCAATATCAAAATCAGAGGATAAAATAAAAATTGAACTGCATAGGGGTTTACGACTCAAAGCATCGGCCACCTTGTTTTCTTTACCTGCTAAGTATTTAATATCAAAATCATATTCACTTAGCAATTGGATCCATCGTTTTTGTCTATTGTTAAGTAAAGGTTGAGTAAATATGTATTTAAGGCTCTGATGATCTGTTCTTAATTCAAACTTTACTCCTAGGAATAAGTGTCTCTAATGTTTAAGTGCATAAACAACTGCAAGCATTTCTAAGTCATGTGTTGTATAATTTAGTTCATGTTTCCTTAATTTCCTTGACTCATAAGCCACTACCCTCCCTTCTTGTGAAAGAACGCATCCGATTTGGCTTCCGCTACCATCACATGCAACAATAAAAGGCTTCCCTAACTCAGGTATCTTTAGCACACAATTTACGATAACTTTCTGTTTTAATTCGTCAAACGCCTTTTGACACTCATCGTTCAATGTGAACTCTCTATTTTTCTTTGTCAATTCTGTAAGAGGATTTGCATATCAAGAAAACTCCCTAATGTGTGCCCTCTGATATTGTGCCAAACCAAGGAAGCTTCTCACATCCCTCACACATTTGGGTGTAGGCCAGTCAACTATGCTTTTAACTTTCTCAGGATCTATATGAATCCCTTCCTTAGAAACAACTCTCCCCAAATAAGTCACTTCCCCTTTTGCAAAAAAACATTTACTCATCTTACCATATAGTTTATGCTCTCTTAGTTTTTGTAAAGTCTTCCTGAGATGCAATGTATGTTCATCATCATCCTTAGAATACACAAAAATATCGTCAAGAAAAACTAATATAAATTCATCGAGATATTCATGAAACACATTATTCATCAAACACATAAATGTTGCAGGAGCATTTGTTAATCCAAAAGGCAAAACTGTGAACTCGTAATGACCATATCGTGTTCTAAAAGCCGTTTTGGGTATGTCCTCAGACTTTACTCTAATTTGATGATATCCCGATCTTAAGTCAATTTTAGTGAATACTGTGGCACCACTCAATTGACTCAGCAGTTCATCTATGTGTGGCAGTGGATACTTGTTCTTAATGGTTTTCTTGTTCAATCCCCTATAGTCAATACAAAGTCTGTATGAACCATCTTTCTTTTTCTGAAACAAAAGAGGTGCTCCCCAAGGTTAAACACTAGGTCTTATCAACTCCTTCTTCAATAGATCATCCAATTGGAGCTTCAACTCTTTCAATTCATCAATATTGAACCTATAAGGTGCTCTAGAATAAGGCTCACTTCCTGGATAAAGGTCTATAGCCTGGTCAATTTTCCTAGGAGGAGGCATGCCCGGTAGATCATCAGGAAATACATCTGCATACTTATCTAAAAGTTTTTTAACATATTCCGGTACTTCCTCTTCTTTCTTCTTCTCCTGAAGGTCATGCACGTAAACCAAATATGTCTCACAACCCTGTCGAATACCCCTAATCAACTTTATTGCAGAAATAGGAGAAAAACTTGAATTACACTTGCCTGCAAGACGATGTTCCTTCCCTTCTATTTTCAAAGTAGGGATCCTGCTTCCACAATCAATCACGACACTGTTATGAACTAACCAGTCCATTCCGATGATTACATCACATTCTCTCATTTCAATTACATGGAAGGTACCCAAAAACTTATCTTCTCCTAACATAAAATCAAGATTCTCAATACAGCCTCGAGTATAGTGTATCCTACCATTAGCCATCTGTACAGGTCTTTTAGTCTGCATCTCAATATGCAACCCTAAAGCTTCTGCCATCTTAAGTGAAAGGAAACAATTTGTACTACCCGAATCAATCAAGAAACTAACCTTACGTGAGGATATGTCCCCCATAATCCTAATCACCGATGCCCTTGAATGAGAAGAAGCTTTCATGCATTGAAGTCTAGGGCTAGAACACTTACCTTGATCATCGGCTTCCTCAATTGTCATGTTTTCTTCTTGTAGATGAGCTATCTTCGCTTGCATAGAACGGTTGATGGCCTTGTTTGGACATTCAAAAGTGCGATGTCCTTGTTCTCCACATCGAAAACAAAGTCCCAGCCTCTTAGCCCGCTCCAGGAAATCAGAATCACGTTGCCAGTGCATAACTTCTTGCTTCTTAGGTGTATCCGTTTGCTTCGGCTTTGGTCTTCCTCCTTGACCGTTAATAGAGTTAGTCGATCTCTGTCCATTTTGATTTATTGAAATAGGTCTTGGGGGTCGATGTCTTGTTGAGATAAACCTTGATTTGAATGCCCTTTTCGTGGTAAACTTCTCCATCTTCTCAAAGTTTTTTGCTTTTGCAACCGCAATAAGAAAATCTACACATCCGGACCCCTTTACTTGATAGCGAAGCTCTTCCCACAAACCCTCAATAAACTTGCTTTTCAGCGCATCTGCAAAAACTTCTAGTGCATACTTATGTAAACGCAAAAATTTCTCCTTATATTCTTCAACAGACAAGTTATATCTATCATCCTCATGTTGCTTGAAAGAGTAGAATTCCATTTTCTTTTCCATCCGATAATGTGGAGAACAATAACGATTCTCTGCTTGCTCTCGAAATTCTTTCCAGAGGATGGGACCTTCACGTGTTCTTGTCTGTATATAAGATTTCCACCACAGTTTTGCGACTCGTCGCAGATGCAGAATTGCCACCTTTGCTTTTGATTCCTCACTAAATACCCGCAGGTCAAAGAAATCTTCAAGTTCCTCAATCCATGCTTCAAGATCCTCTCCAGTTTTCTTCTCACCATCAAATTCATTTAATTTTGCTCTTTTGAACGCTTGCTTGAGTGCAGATTCACCTCCATCATCATCCTCTTCAGGTTCACGTTGCCGTTTAGCTCTACGTGCGTTTGATGTGCCCGCACCATTACCACCTTCAACATTGAGGTCCATGAAATCATTTGCAGTAGCCTCTTTTTGTTTGTTGGATCTTTCTTTATGTAATTCTGCATTCAATCTACGGATAAGCTCCTCTTGTTCTTTCTATCTTCTTCTTTAAAGCCTGCATCTTGTCCCGGAATCCAACTCTGCTCTGATACCACTTGTAACAAGTCTCCTAAACTTGAGTCAGAATCTCACACAGAATAATGGGTTTCGACACCACAAGATATAAAGAAGGCAAACAGAGTATACGCAGAACAAGAAGAGAGAGAATTTTATTATTTGTGCAGATTTACAAGTAGTTCTTATCTGCGTTACAAAATCTATCAGATTGCTTCAATGTGAAGCCTCATCCACCCGACCACCCGCGAGCTAATCTCAATCCCAATCTCAATCACAATCACAATCTCAATCCCAATCTCAATCACAATCACAATCTCAATCTCAATCTCTATCTCAATCTCAATCGCAATTCCAGAAGCCGAAAAACGATCGCAATGACTGTATGACCATCATCCTTTTCTATCTCTCAGTCTTCGTCTTTTTGGGATCTCCGCCTTTCGCCAGCGCACAACCAATCACGCCTTCCTAGACCCGCACTTTTAGAATCTGCATGCTCCAAGATAGCGTCTTTTTGCATGTCTCATGCAAGACTTCCGGACCACCCATGCATCTACTTTTCATGTCCACCATCAAGAATCGTACCTCCAAAAATAGAGGAAATCCCTGCAATGCACTCACACACACGTCAATCACCCAAAAATAACCCATATACCCATGTGCGTTTTCTAAATCCACGAACATGAATAAGATGAATGAATGAAGGCTTCTCTGTTTTTTTTTTTTAAAGTGTTGGAAAACGGCACTTTTCAAAACCCTGTAACTCAAAAACAGTGAGGAATCAGCTTGAGCTTGTGAGAGACAAAAATACTCAGTTCTTAAATCTGTACAATAATGTTAGAGACGCCTCAGGTCCAAATCTGCTTCTAGATATTTCTTTTGGGCCCTGCAAAATCAAAAATTCTAGAGAGATGAAAAAACATGAAAAATCTCTTCATTAACCTATCTTCATGGAACCAAATGAGACATAAAACATAGGAACTACAAAAAATTCAATCAGGTAAAGTTTTTCTACTAAGAATACTCTACCTTTCTCTCATACAACACTTTTTCAGATTCCTTCATCTTCATGCTCGAAATTAACATACAAATTTCATGCGACAACTTTCTAGAGAGAGAATGTAAAAACTTATTGCTACAAAATTTTGCAGACATGATCAAAATATCCTAAACATAAAATTTCATTATTACTTACACATTTTTTTTTCCAGGTGGAAAATCAATGTGGCATCTTACAATTCTCCCCCTCTTTAAAGAACTCTGTCCTCAGAGTTGGAAAGAAGGATAATGTTCCATAAACTCATCTAAACCAACCCATGTTGAATCTTCAATAGGATATGCAAACCATTTTACTAAAATTTCCACTATTTCATGATTCCTAAGATGTCTAACTCTCCTATCCAATATAACTTCTGGTTCAAGTTCAAAAGTGGCATCTTCCTTCAACTTAGATTTGTCCTGCAAAACATGATCAGCATTAGGAACATACTTTTTAAGTAATCCAACATGGAAGACTGGATGAATTTTCAAAGTATTAGGTAGGTCAAGTAAATATGCAACAGAACCAATTCTCTTTAAGATTTTGAAAGGACCAGCATAACGAGGAGACAATCGACGATCTTTGCCTAAAACCAGATTTGATTTAGAAGGACTCACTTTCAAAAAAACCAGATCATTTGTTCTAAATTCCAAGGGCCTCTTTTCGAGATCATGATATAATTTCTGACGTTTCTGTGCATCTTTCATGTTTTTCCTTACCTTATTTAGCTCCAAATCCATGTTTTCAAGCATCTGTTTGGATATTTCAACCTGATTCTGTGAATTAAAAAGTGACTGTGGCAGTAAGCAATTATGACCATACATTGCTTCAAAAGGTGTCATCTTAATAGAGGAATGCCATGCACTATTATATGCATACTCAACCAAGGGCAAATATTCAGTCCAATTGTTTTGCTTATCATTCACATACATGCGTAACATATCCTCAAGCACCCTGTTAACCCTCTCGGTCTCACCATCGGTTTGAGGATGAAATGCAGTACTCATGCGTAATTCTGTTCCTATGGATTGAAATGTTGCTTTCCAATAATTAGATGTGAACCTTGCATCCCTATCAGAAATTATACTTTTGGGTATACCATGTAACCTAAAAATTTCTTTTATGAAAAGTTTAGCAATATGCAAAGCTGTATCAGTTTTCCAAATGTGCCATCTTTGTAAGACGGTCCACCACAACAAAGATGGTATCATGCCCACTTCTGGTCAGAGGAAACTTTGTTATGAAATCCATAGAGATGGATTCCCATTTTTGATCAGGCACATCTAATGGTTGTAACATGCCAGGACTCCTTTTAAATTCGGCCTTAACCTGTTGACATTTCAGACATTCTTCGACATACCTCTTAATATCATATTTCATACGTGGCCATTAATATGAAGCTTTCACTTTTGCATAAGTTCTAGAAAAACCAGGGTGTGCAGAGAAAGGTGCATCATGACAGTCATGCAGGATCTTTTCTTTCAAAACAGATTCTGAAGAAATACATAAACGAGAAGTACAGTACAAATCATTATTTCTCAAATGAAATTTTCCCTGAAACATAGAACCTGGATTCATACCCAAAAATTCCAAGATTGCTGCATAAAATAAATCTTCTTTTAATTCTTTTATGTTCTAAAAGTGGTTTTGGGTATGTCCTCACACTTTACTCTAATTTGATGATATCCCGATCTTAAGTCAATTTTAGTGAATACTGTGGCACCACTCAATTGACTCAGCAATTCATCTATGTGTGGCAGTGGATACTTGTTCTTGATGGTTTCCTTGTTCAATCCCCTATAGTCAATACAAAGTCTGTATGAACCATCTTTCTTTTTCTGAAACAAAACAGGTGCTCCCCAAGGTGAAACACTAGGTCTTATCAACTCCTTCCTCAATAGATCATCCAATTGGAGCTTCAACTCTTTCAATTCATCAATATTAAACCTATAAGGTGCTCTAGAATAAGGCTCACTTCCTGGATAAAGGTCTATAGCTAGGTCAATTTTCCTAGGAGGAGGCATGCCCGGTAGATCATCAGGAAATACATCTGCATACTCATCTAAAAGTTTTTTAACATATTCCGGTATTTCCTCTTCTTTCTTCTTCTCCTGACGGTCATGCACATAAACCAAATATGTCTCACAACCCTGTCGAATACACCTAATCAACTTTATTGCAGAAATAGGAGAAAAGATTGAATTACACTTGCTTGCAAGACGATGTTCCTTCCCTTCTATTTTCAAAGTAAGGATCCCGCTTTCACAATCAATCACGATACTGTTATGAACTAACCAGTCCATTCCGATGATTACATCACATTCTCTCATTTCAATTACATGGAAGGTACCCAAAAACTTATGTTCTCCTAACATAAAATCAAGATTCTCAATATAGCCTCGAGTATAGTGTATCCTACCATTAGCCATCTGTACATGTCTTTTAGTTTGCATCTCAATATGCAACCCTAAAGCTTTAACCATCTTAAGTGAAAGGAAACAATTTGTACTACCCGAATCAATCAAGAAACTAACCTTACGTGAGGATATGTCCCCCATAATCCTAATCACCGATGCCCTTGAATGAGAAGAAGTTTTCATGCATTGAAGTCTAGGGCTAGAACACTTACCTTGATCATCGACTTCCTCAATTGTCATGTTTTCTTCTTGTAGATGAGCTATCTTCGCTTGCATAGAACGGTTGATGGCCTTGTTTGGACATTCAAAAGTGCGATGTCCTTGTTCTCCACATCGAAAACAAAGTCCCAGCTTCTTAGCCCGCTCCAAGAAATCAGAATCATGTTGCCAGTGCATAACTTCTTGCTTCTTAGGTGTATCCGTTTGCTTCAGCTTTGGTCTTCCTCCTTGACCGTTAATAAAGTTAGTCGATCTCTGTCCATTTTGATTTATTGAAATAGGTCTTGGGTGTCGATGTCCTGTTGAGATAAACCTTGATTTGAATGCCTTTTTCGTGGTAAACTTCTCCATCTTCTCAAAGTTTTCTGCTTTTGCAACCGCATCAAGAAAATCTACACATCCGGATCCCTTTACTTGATAGCGAAGCTCTTCCCACAAACCCTCAATAAACTTGCTTTTCAGCGCATCTCTAGAAACTTCTAGTGCATACTTATGTAAATGCAAAAATTTCTCCTTATATTCTTCAATTGACAAGTTATATCTATCATCCTCATGCTGCTTGAAAGAGTAGATATCCATTTTCTTTTCGATCCAATAATGTGGAGAACAATAACGATTCTCTGCTTGCTCTCGAAATTCTTTCCAGAGGATCGAACCTTCACGTGTTCTTGTCTGTATATAAGATTTCCACCATAGTTTTGTGACTCCTCGCAGATGCAGAATTGCCACCTTTGCTATTGATTCCTCACTAAATACGCGCAGGTCAAAGAAATCTTCAACTTCCTTAATCCATGCTTGAAGATCCTCTCCAGTTTTCTTCTCACCATCAAATTCATTTAATTTTGCTCTTTTGAACACTTGCTTGAGTGCAGATTCACCTGCATCATCGTCCTCTTCAGGTTCACGTTGTCGTCTAGCTCTACGTGCGTTTGATGTGCCCGCACCATTACCACCTTCAGCATTGATGTCCATGAAAGCATTTGTAGTAGCCTCTTTTTGTTTGTTGGATCTTTCTTTATGTAATTCTGCATTCAATCTAGGGATAAGCTCCTCTTGTTCTTCTATCTTCTTCAAAGCCTGCATCTTGTCCCAGAATCCAACTCTGCTCTAATACCACTTGTAACAAGTCTCCTAAACTTGAGTCACAATCTCACACAGAATAATGGGTTTCGACACCACAAGATATAAAGAAGACAAACAGAGTATACGCAGAACAAGAAGAGAGAGAATTTTATTATCTGTGCAATTTACAAGTAGTTCTGATCTGCGTTACAAAATCTATCAGTTTGCTTCAATGTGAAGCCTCATCCACCCGACCACCCCCGAGCTGATCTCAATCCCAATCTCAATCACAATCACAATCTCAATCCCAATCTCAATCACAATCACAATCTCAATCTCAATCTCAATCTCAATCTCAATCGCAATTCCAAAAGCCGAAAAACGATCGCAATGACTCTACCACCATAATCCTTTTCTATCTCTCAGTCTTCGTCTTTTTGGGATTTCCGCCTTTCGCCAGTGCATGACCAATCACGCCTTCCTAGACCCGCACTTTTAGAATCTGCATGCTCCAAGATAGCGTCTTTTCGCATGTCTCATGCAAGACTTCCGGACCACCCATGCATCTACTTTTCATGTCCACCATCAAGAGTCGTACCTCCAAAAATAGAGGTAATCCCTGCAACGCACTCACACACACGTCAATCACCCAAAAATAACCCATATACCCATGTGCGTTTTCTAAATCCGCGAACATGAATAAGATGAATGAATGAAGGCTTCTCTTTTTTTGTTTTTTTTTTGAAGTGTTGGAAAACGGCACTTTTCAAAACCCTGTAACTCGAAAACAGTGAGGAATCAGCTTGAGCTTGTGAGAGACAAAAATATTCAGTTCTTAAATCTGTACAATAATGTTAGAGATGCCTCAGGTCCAAATCTGCTTCCAGATATCACTTTTGGGCCCTGCAAAATCGAAAATTCTAGAGAGATGAAAGAACATGAAAAATCTCTTCATTAACCTATCTTCATGGAACCAAATGAAACATAAAACATAGGAACTACAAAAAATTCAATCAGGTAGAGTTTTTCTACTAAGAATACTCTACCTTTCTCTCAGACAACACTTTTTCAGATTCCTTCATCTTCATGCTCGAAATTAACATACAAATTTCATGCGACAACTTTCTAGAGAGAGAATGTAAAAACTTATTGCTACAAAATTTTGCAGACATGATCAAAATATCCTAAACATAAAATTTCATTATTACCTACACATTATTTTTTTCCAGGTGGAAAATCAACGTGGCATCTTACAATTCTCCCCCTCTTTAAAGAACTCTGTCCTCAGAGAGTTGGAAAGAAGGATAATGTTCCATAAACTCATCTAAACCAACCCATGTTGAATCTTCAATAGGATATGCAAACCACTTTACTTAAATTTCCACTATTTCACGATTCCTAAGATGTCTAACTCTCCTATCCAATATAACTTCTGGTTCAAGTTCAAAAGTGGCATCTTCCTTCAACTTAGATTTGTCCTACAAAACATGATCAGCATTAGGAACATACTTTTTAAGTAATCCAACATGGAAGATTGGATGAATTTTCAAAGTATTAGGTAGGTCAAGTGAATATGCAAGAGAACCAATTTTCTTTAAGATTTTGAAAGGACCAGCATAACGAGGAGACAATCGATGATCTTTGCCTAAAACCAGATTTGATTTAGAAGGACTCACTTTCAAAAAAACCACATCATTTTTTCTAAATTCCAAGGGCCTCTTTTTGAGATCATGATATAATTTCTGTGCATCTTTCATGTTTTTCCTTACCTTATTTAGCTCCAAATCCATGTTTTCAAGCATCTGTTTGGATACTTCAACCTGATTCTGTGAATTAAAAATAGAATGCGGCAGCAAGCAATTATAACCATACATTGCTTCAAAAGGTGTCATCTTAATAGAGGAATGCCATGCACTATTATATGCATACTCAACCAAGGGCAAATATTCAGTCCAATTGTTTTGCTTATCATTCACATACATACGTAACATATCCTCAAGCACCCTGTTAACCCTCTCGGTCTCACCATCGGTTTGAGGATGAAATGCAGTACTCATGCGTAATTTTGTTCCTATGGATTGAAATGTTGCTTTCCAAAAATTAGATGTGAACCTTGCATCCCTATCAAAAATTATACTTTTGGGTATACCATGTAACCTAAAAATTTCTTTTATGAAAAGTTTAGCAACATGCAAAGCTGTATCAGTTTTCCTCATGGGAAGAAAATGTGCCATCTTTGTAACACGGTCCACGACAACAAAGATGGTATCATGCCCACTTCTGGTCACATGCAACTTTGTTATGAAATCCATAGAGATGGATTCCCATTTTTGATCAGGCACATCTAATGGTTGTAACATGCCAAGACTCCTTTTAAATTCGGCCGTAACGTGTTGACATTTCAGACATTCTTCGACATACCTCTTGATATCATATTTCATACGTGGCCAGTAATATGAAGCTTTCACTTTTGCATAAGTTCTAGAAAAACCAGGGTGTGTAGAGAAAGGTGCATCATGACAGTCATGCATGATCTTTTCTTTCAAAACAGATTCTGAAGAAATACATAAACGAGAATTACAATACAAATCATTATTTCCCAAATGAAATTTTCCATGAAATATAGAACCTGGATTCATACCCAAAAATTCCAAGATTGCTGCATAAAATAAATCTTCTTTTAATTCTTTTCCAATATCAAAATCAGAGGATAAAATAAAAATTGAACTGCATAGGGGCTTACGACTCAAAGCATCGGCCACCTTGTTTTCTTTTCCTGCTAAGTATTTAATATCAAAATCATATTCACTTAGCAATTGGATCCATCGTTTTTGTCTATTGTTAAGTAAAGGTTGAGTAAATATGTATTTAATCCTCTGATGATCTGTTCTTAATTCAAACTTTACTCATAGCAATAAGTGTCTCCAATGTTCAAGTGCATGAACAACTGCAAGCATTTCTAAGTCATGTGTTGTATAATTTAGTTCATGTTTCCTTAATTTCCTTGACTCATAAGCCACTACCCTCCCTTCTTGTGAAAGAACGCATCCGATTTGGCTTCCGCTACCATCACATGCAACAATAAAAGGCTTCCCTAACTCAGGTATCTTTAGCACACAATTTACGATAACTTTCTGTTTTAATTCGTCAAACGCCTTTTGACACTCATCGTTCCATGTGAACTCTCTATTTTTCTTTGTCAATTCTGTAAGAGGATTTGCAATTCGAGAAAACTCCCTAATGTGTGCCCTCTCATATTGTGCCAAACCAAGGAAGCTTCTCACATCCCTCACACATTTGGGTGTAGGCTAGTCAACTATGCTTTTAACTTTCTCAGGATCTATATGAATCCCTTCCTTAGAAACAACTCTCCCCAAATAAGTCACTTCCCCTTTTACAAAAAAACATTTACTCATCTTACCATATAGTTTATGCTCTCTTAGTTTTTGTAAAGTCTTCCTGAGATGCAATGTATGTTCATCATCATCCTTAGAATACACAAAAATATCGTCAAGAAAAACTAATATAAATTCATCGAGATATTCATGAAACACATTATTCATCAAACACATAAATGTTGCAGGAGCATTTGTTAATCCAAAAGGCAAAACTGTGAACTCGTAATGACCATATCGTGTTCTAAAAGCGGTTTTGGGTATGTCCTCAGACTTTACTCTAATTTGATGATATCCGATCTTAAGTCAATTTTAGTGAATACTGTGGCACCACTCAATTGACTCAGCAGTCCATCTATGTGTGGCAGTGGATACTTGTTCTTAATGGTTTTCTTGTTCAATCCCCTATAGTCAATACAAAGTCTGTATGAACCATCTTTCTTTTTCTGAAACAAAACAGGTGCTCCCCAAGGTGAAACACTAGGTCTTGTCAACTCCTTCTTCAATAGATCATCCAATTGGAGCTTCAGCTCTTTCAATTCATCAATATTGAACCTATAAGGTGCTCTAGAATAAGGCTCACTTCCTGGATAAAGGTCTATAGCCTGCTCAATTTTCCTAGGAGGAGGCATGCCCGGTAGTAAAGAACGACCATGTTGGTCTTGTCTTGCGTAGATCATCAGGAACTACATATGCGTACTCATCTAAAAGTTTTTTAGCATATTCCAGTACTTCCTCTTCTTTCTTCTTCTCCTGAAGGTCATGCACGTAAACCAAATATGTCTCACAACCCTGTCGAATACCCCTAATCAACTTTATTGCAGAAATAGGAGAGAAACTTGAATTACACTTGCCTGCAAGACGATGTTCCTTCCCTTCTATTTTCAAAGTAAGGATCCCGCTTCCACAATCAATCACGACACTGTTATGAACTAACCAGTCCATTCCGATGATTACATCACATTCTCTCATTTCAATTACATGGAAGGTACCCAAAAACTTATCTTCTCCTAACATAAAATCAAGATTCTCAATACAGCCTCGAGTATAGTGTATCCTACCATTAGCCATCTATACAGGTCTTTTAGTCTACATCTCAATATGCAACCCTAAAGCTTCTGCCATCTTAAGTGAAAGGAAACAATTTGTACTACCCGAATCAATCAAGAAACTAACCTTACGTGAGGATATGTCCCCCATAATCCTAATCACCGATGCCCTTGAATGAGAAGAAGTTTTCATGCATGGAAGTCTAGGGCTAGAACACTTACCTTGATCATCCGCTTCCTCAATTGTCATCTTTTCTTCTTGTAGATGAGCTATCTTCGCTTGCATAGAACGGTTGATGGCCTTGTTTGGACATTCAAAAGTGCGATGTCCTTGTTCTCCACATCAAAAACAAAGTCCCAGCCTCTTAGCCCGCTCCCGGAAATCAGAATCACGTTGCCAGTACATAACTTCTTGCTTCTTAGGTGTATCCGTTTGCTTCGGCTTTGGTCTTCCTCCTTGACCGTTAATAGAGTTAGTCGATCTCTGTTCATTTTGATTTATTGAAATAGGTCTTGGGGGTCGATGTCCTGTTGAGATAAACCTTGATTTGAATGCCTTTTTCGTGGTAAACTTCTCCATCTTCTCAAAGTTTTCTGCTTTTGCAACCGCAATAAGAAAATCTACACATCCGGACCCCTTTACTTGATAGCGAAGCTCTTCCCGCAAACCCTCAATAAACTTGCTTTTCAGCGCATCTCCAGAAACTTCTAGTGCATACTTATGTAAACGCAAAAATTTCTCCTTATATTCTTCAACGGACAAGTTATATCTATCATCCTCATGTTGCTTGAAAGAGTAGAATTCAATTTTCTTTTCCATCCGATAATGTGGAGAACAATAACGATTCTGTGCTTGCTCTCGAAATTCTTTCCAGAGGATCGGACCTTCACGTGTTCTTGTCTGTATATAAGATTTCCACCACAGTTTTGCGACTCCTCGCAGATGCAGAATTGCCACCTTTGCTTTTGATTCCTCACTAAATACGCGCAGGTCAAAGAAATCTCAAGTTCCTCAATCCATGCTTCAAGATCCTCTCTAGTTTTCTTCTCACCATCAAATTTATTTAATTTTTCTCTTTTGAACACTTGCTTGAGTGCAGATTCAGCTGCATCATCATCCTCTTGAGAATCACGTTGCCGTTTAGCTCTACGTGCGTTTGATGTGCCCGCACCATTACCACCTTCAACATTGAGGTCCATGAAATCATTTGCAGTAGGCTCTTTTTGTTTGTTGGATCTTTCTTTATGTAATTCTGCATTCAATCTACGGATAAGCTCCTCTTGTTCTTCTATCTTCTTCTTCAAAGCCTGCATCTTGTCCCGGAATCCAACTCTGCTGTGATACCACTTGTAACAAGTCTCCTAAACTTGAGTCACAATCTCACACAGAATAATGGGTTTCGACACCACAAGATATAAAGAAGGCAAACAGAGTATACGTAGAACAAGAAGAGAGAGAATTTTATTATCTGTGCAAATTTACAAGTAGTTCTTATCTGCGTTACAAAATCTATCAGATTGCTTCAATGTGAAGCCTCATCCACCCGACCACCCCCGAGCTGACCTCAATCCCAATCTCAATCACAATCACAATCTCAATCGCAATCTCAATCACAATCACAAACTCAATCCCAATCTCAATCACAATCACAATCTCAATCTCAATCTCTATCTCAATCTCAATTGCAATTCCAGAAGCCGAAAAACGATCGCAATGACTGTACGACGATCATCCTTTTCTATCTTTCAGTCTTCGTCTTTTTGGGATCTCCGCCTTTCACCAGCGCACAACCAATCACGCCTTCCTAGACCCGCACTTTTAGAATCTGCATGCTCCAAGATAGCGTCTTTTCGCATGTCTCATGCAAGACTTCCGGACCACCCATGCATCTACTTTTCATGTCCACCATCAAGAATCGTACCTGCAAAAATAGAGGTAATCCCCGCAACGCACTCACACACACGTCAATCACCCAAAAATAACCCATATACCCATGTGCGTTTTCTAAATCCGCAGACATGAATAAGATGAATGAATAGAGGCTTCTCTTTTTTTTTTTTTTAAGTGTTGGAAAACAGCACTTTTCAAAACCCTGTAACTCAGAAACAGTGAGGAATCAGCTTGAGCTTGTAAGAGACAAAAATATTCAGTTCTTAAGTCTGTACAATAATGTTAGAGACGCCTCAGGTCCAAATCTGCTTCCAGATATCAGTTTTGGGCCCTGCAAAATCAAAAATTCTAGAGAGAGATGAAAAAACATGAAAAATCTCTTCATTAACCTATCTTCATGGAACCAAATGAGACATAAAACATAGGAACTACAAAAAATTCAATCAGGTAAAGTTTTTCTACTAAGAATACTCTACATTTCTCTCATACGACACTTTTTCAGATTCCTTCATCTTCATGCTCGAATTTAACATACAAATTTCATGCGACAACTTTCTAGAGAGAGAATGTAAAAACTTATTGCTACAAAATTTTGCAGACATGATCAAAATATCCTAAACATAAAATTTCATTATAACCTACACATTTTTTTTTTCCAGGTGGAAAATCAATGTGGCATCTTACAATTCTCCCCCTCTTTAAAGAACTCTGTCCTCAGAGTTGGAAAGAAGGATAATGTTCCATAAACTCATCTAAACCAACCCATGTTGAATCTTCAATAGGATATGCAAACCACTTTACTAAAATTTCCACTATTTCATGATTCCTAAGATGTCTAACTCTCCTATCCAATATAACTTCTGGTTCAAGTTCAAAAGTGGTATCTTGCTTCAACTTAGATATGTCCTGCAAAACATGATCAGCATTAGGAACATACTTTTTAAGTAATCCAACATGGAAGACTCGATGAATTTTCAAAGTATTAGGTAGGTCAAGTAAATATGCAACAGAACCAATTTTCTTTAAGATTTTGAAAGGGCCAGCATAACGAGGAGACAATCGACGATCTTTGCCTAAAACCAGATTTGATTTAGAAGGACTCACTTTCAAAAAAACCAGATCATTTGTTCTAAATTCCAAGGGCCTCTTTTTGAGATCATGATATAATTTCTGACGTTTCTGTGCATCTTTCATGTTTTTCCTTACCTTATTTAGCTCCAAGTCCATGTTTTCAAGCATCTGTTTGGATATTTCAACCTGATTCTCTGAATTAAAAAGTGAATGCGGCAGTAAGCAATTATAACCATACATTGCTTCAAAAGGTGTCATCTTAATAGAGGAATGCCATGCACTATTATATGCATACTCAACCAAGGGCAAATATTCAGTCCAATTGTTTTGCTTATCATTCACATACATGCGTAACATATCCTCAAGCACCCTGTTAACCCTCTCGGTCTCACCATCGGTTTGAGGATGAAATGCAATACTCATGCGTAATTCTTTTCCTATGGATTGAAATGTTGCTTTCCAAAAATTAGATGTGAACCTTGCATCCCTATCAGAAATTATACTTTTGGGTATACCATGTAACCTAAAAATTTCTTTTATGAAAAGTTTAGCAATATGCAAAGCTGTATCAGTTTTCCAAATGTGCCATCTTTGTAAGACGGTCCACGACAACAAAGATGGTATCATGCCCACTTCTGGTCACAGGAAACTTTGTTATGAAATCCATAGAGATGGATTCCCATTTTTGATCAGGCACATCTAATGGTTGTAACATGCCAGGACTCCTTTTAAATTCGGCCTTAACCTGTTGACATTTAAGACATTCTTCGACATACCTCTTAATATCATATTTCATACGTGGCCAGTAATATGAAGCTTTCACTTTTGCATAAGTTCTAGAAAAACCATGGTGTGCAGAGAAAGATGCATCATGAGAGTCATGCAGGATCTTTTCTTTCAAAACAGATTATGAAGAAATACATAAACGAGAAGTACAATATAAATCATTATTTCTCAAATGAAATTTTCCCTGAAACATAGAACCTGGATTCATACCCAAAAATTCCAAGATTGCTGCATAAAAGAAATCTTCTTTTAATTCTTTTCCAATATCAAAATGAGAGGATAAAATAGAAATTGAAGTGCATAGGGGTTTACGACTCAAAGCATCGGTCACCTTGTTTTTTTTTCCTGTTAAGTATTTAATATCAAAATCATATTCACTTAGCAATTGGATCCATCGTTTTTGTCTATTGTTAAGTAAAGGTTGAGTAAATATGTATTTAATGCTCTGATGATCTGTTCTTAATTCAAACTTTACTCCTAGCACTAAGTGTCTCCAATGTTTAAGTGCATGAACAACTGCAAGCATTTCTAAGTCATGTGTTGTATAATTTAATTCATGTTTCCTTAATTTCCTTGACTCATAAGCCACTTCCCTCCCTTCTTGTGAAGGAACGGATCCGATTTGGCTTCCACTAGCATCACATGCAACAATAAAAGGCTTCCCTAACTCAGGTATCTTTAGCACACAATTTATGATAACTTTCTGTTTTAATTCGTCAAACGCCTTTTGACACTCCTCGTTCCATGTGAACTCTCTATTTTTCTTTGTTAATTCTGTAAGAAGATTTGCAATTCGAGAAAACTACCTAATGTGTGCCCTCTCATATTGTGCCAAACCAAGGAAGCTTCTCACATCCCTCACACATTTGGGTGTAGGCGAGTCAACTATGCTTTTAACTTTCTCAGGATCTATATGAATCCCTTCCTTAGAAACAACTCTCACTTCCCCTTTTGCAAAAAAACATTTACTCATCTTACCATATAGTTTATGCTCTCTTAGTTTTTGTAAAGTCTTCCTGAGATGCAATGCATGTTCATCATCATCCTTAGAATACACAAAAATATCGTCAAGAAAAACTAATATAAATTCATCGAGATATTCATGAAACACATTATTCATCAAACACATAAATGTTGCAGGAGCATTTGTTAATCCAAAAGGCAAAACTGTGAACTCGTAATGACCATATCGTGTTCTAAAAGTGGTTTTGGGTATGTCCTCACACTTTACTCTAATTTGATGATATCCCGATCTTAAGTGAAATTTAGTGAATACTGTGGCACCACTCAATTGACTCAGCAATTCATCTATGTGTGGCAGTGGATACTTGTTCTTAATGGTTTCCTTGTTCAATCCCCTATAGTCAATACAAAGTCTGTATGAACCATCTTTCTTTTTCTGAAACAAAACAGGTGCTTCCCAAGGTGAAACACTAGGTCTTATCAACTCCTTCTTCAATAGATCATCCAATTGGAGCTTCATCAATATTGAACCTATAAGGTGCTCTAGAATAAGGCTCACTTCTTGGATAAAGGTCTATAGCTAGGTCAATTTTCCTAGGAGGAGGCATGCCCGGTAGATCATCAGGAAATACATCTGCATACTCATCTATAAGTTTTTTAACATATTCCGGTATTTCCTCTTCTTTCTTCTTCTCCTGAAGGTCATGCACATAAACCAAATATGTCTCACAACCCTTTCGAATACCCCTAATCAACTTTATTGCAGAAATAGGAGAAAAGCTTGAATTACACTTGCTTGCAAGACGATGTTCCTTCCCTTCTATTTTCAAAGTAAGGATCCCGCTTTCACAATCAATCACGATACTGTTATGAACTAACCAGTCCATTCCGATGATTACATCACATTCTCTCATTTCAATTACATGGAAGGTACCCAAAAACTTATGTTCTCCTAACATAAAATCAAGATTCTCAATATAGCCTCGAGTATAGTGTATCCTACCATTAGCCATCTGTACAGGTGTTTTAGTCTGCATCTCAATATGCAACCCTAAAGCTTCTGCCATCTTAAGTGAAAGGAAACAGTTTGTACTACCCGAATCAATCAAGAAACTAACCTTACGTGAGGATATGTCCCCCATAATCCTAATCGCCGATGCCCTTGAATGAGAAGAAGTTTTCATGCATTGAAGTCTAGGGCTAGAACACTTACCTTGATCATCGGCTTCCTCAATTGTCATGTTTTCTTCTTGTAGATGAGCTATCTTCGCTTGCATAGAACGGTTGATGGCCTTGTTTGGACATTCAAAAGTGCGATGTCCTTGCTCTCCACATCGAAAACAAAGTCCCAGCTTCTTAGCCCGCTCCAGGAAATCAGAATCACGTTGCCAGTGCATAACTTCTTGCTTCTTACGTGTATCCGTTTGCTTCGGCTTTGGTCTTCCTCCTTGACCGTTAATAGAGTTAGTCGATCTCTGTCCATTTTGATTTATTGAAATAGGTCTTGGGTGTCGATGTCCTGTTGAGATAAACCTTGATTTGAATGCCTTTTTTGTGGTAAACTTCTCCATCTTCTCAAAGTTTTTTGCTTTTGCAACCGCATCAAGAAAATCTACACATCTGGACCCCTTTAGTTGATAGCGAAGCTCTTCCCACAAACCCTCAATAAACTTGCTTTTCAGCGCATCTCTAGAAACTTCTAGTGCATACTTATGTAAATGCAAAAATTTCTCCTTATATTCTTCAACAGACATGCTGCTTGAAAGAGTAGAATTCCATTTTCTTTTCGATCCAATAATGTGGAGAACAATAACGATTCTCTGCTTGCTCTCAAAATTCTTTCGAGAGGATCAGACCTTCACGTGTTCTTGTCTGTATATAAGATTTCCACCACAGTTTTGCGACTCCTTGCAGATGCAGAATTGCCACCTTTGCTTTTGATTCCTCACTAAATACGCGCAGGTCAAAGAAATCTTCAAGTTCCTCAATCCATGCTTCAAGATCCTCTCCAGTTTTCTTCTTCCACAATCAATCACGACACTGTTATGAACTAACCTGTCCATTCCGATGATTACATCACATTCTCTCATTTCAATTACATGGAAGGTACCCAAAAACTTATCTTCTCCTAACATAAAATCAAGATTCTCAATACAGCCTCGAGTATAGTGTATCCTACCATTAGCCATCTGTACAGGTCTTTTAGTCTGCATCCCAATATGCAACCCTAAAGCTTTTGCCATCTTAAGTGAAAGGAAACAATTTGTAGTACCCGAATCAATCAAGAAACTAACCTTACGTGAGGATATGTCCCCCATAATCCTAATCACCGATGCCCTTGAATGAGAAGAAGTTTTCATGCATTGAAGTCTAGGGCTAGAACACTTACCTTGATCATCCGCTTCCTCAATTGTCATGTTTTCTTCTTGTAGGTGAGCTATCTTCGTTTGCATAGAACGGTTGATGGCCTTGTTTGGACATTCAAAAGTGTGATGTCCCTGTTCTCCACATCGAAAACAAAGTCCCAGCCTCTTAGCTCGCTCAAGGAAATCAAAATCACGTTGCCAGTGCATAAATTCTTGCTTCTTAGGTGTATCCGTTTGCTTCGGCTTTGGTCTTCCTCCTTGACCGTTAATAGAGTTAGTCGATCTCTGTCCATTTTGATTTATTGAAATAGGTCTTGGGCATCGATGTCCTGTTGAGATAAACCTTGATTTGAATGCCTTTTTCGTGGTAAACTTCTCCATCTTCTCAAAGTTTTCTGCTTTTGCAACCGCAATAAGAAAATCTACACATCCGGACCCCTTTACTTGATAGCGAAGCTCTTCCCGCAAACCCTCAATAAACTTGCTTTTCAGCGCATCTCCAGAAACTTCTAGTGCATACTTATGTAAACGCAAAAATTTCTCCTTATATTCTTCAACAGACAAGTTATATCTATCATCCTCATGTTGCTTGAAAGAGTAGAATTCAATTTTCTTTTCCATCCGATAATGTGGAGAACAATAACGATTCTCTGCTTACTATCGAAATTCTTTCCAGAGGATCGGACCTTCACGTGTTCTTGTCTGTATATAAGATTTCCACCACAGTTTTGCGACTCCTCGCAGATGCAGAATTGCCACCTTTGCTTTTGATTCCTCACTAAATACCCGCAGGTCAAAGAAATCTTCAAGTTCCTCAATCCATGCTTCAAGATCCTCTCCAGTTTTCTTCTCACCATCAAATTCATTTAATTTTGCTCTTTTAACACTTGCTTGAGTGCAGATTCACCTGCATCATCATCCTCTTCAGGTTCACGTTGCCGTTTAGCTCTACGTGCGTTTGATGTGCCCGCACCATTACCACCTTCAACATTGAGGTCCATGAAATCATTTGCAGTAGCCTCTTTTTGTTTGTTGGATCTTTCTTTATGTAATTCTGCATTCAATCTACGGATAAGCTCCTCTTGTTCTTCTATCTTCTTCTTCAAAGCCCGCATCTTGTCCCGGAATCCAACTCTGCTCTGATACCACTTGTAACAAGTCTCCTAAACTTGAGTCACAATCTCACAAAGAACAATGGGTTTCGACACCACAAGATATAAAGAAGGCAAACACAGTATACGCAGAACAAGAAGAGAGAGAATTTTATTATCTGTGCAGATTTACAAGTAGTTCTTATCTGCGTTACAAAATCTATCAGATTGCTTCAATGTGAAGCCTCATCCACCCGACCACCCCCGAGCTGATCTCAATCCCAATCTCAATCACAATCACAATCTCAATCCCAATCTCAATCACAATCACAATCTCAATCCCAATCTCAATCACAATCACAATCTCAATCTCAATCTCTATCTCAATCTCAATCGCAATTCCAGAAGCCGAAAAACGATCGCAATGACTGTACGACCATCATCCTTTTCTATCTCTCAGTCTTCGTCTTTTTGGGATCTCCGCCTTTCACCAGCGCACAACCAATCACGCCTTCCTAGACCCAGACTTTTAGAATCTGCATGCTCCAAGATAGCGTCTTTTCGCATGTCTCATGCAAGACTTCCGGACCACCCATGCATCTACTTTTCATGTCCACCATCAAGAATCGTACCTGCAAAAATAGAGGTAATCCCTGTGACGCACTCACACACACGTCAATCACCCAAAAATATTCCATATACCCATGTGCGTTTTCTAAATCCGCGAACATGAATAAGATGAATGAATGAAGGCTTCTCTGTTTTTTTTTTTTAAGTGTTGGAAAACGACACTTTTCAAAACCCTGTAACTCAAAAACAGTGAGGAATCATCTTCAGCTTGTGAGAGACAAAAATATTCAGTTCTTAAATCTGTACAATAATGTTAGAGACGCCTCAGGTCCAAATCTGCTTCCAGATATCAGTTTTGGGCCCCGCAAAATCAAAAATTCTAGAGAGAGATGAAAAAACATGAAAAATCTCTTCATTAACCTATCTTCATGGAACCAAATGAGACATAAAACATAGGAACTACAAAAAATTCAATCAGGTAAAGTTTTTCTACTAAGAATACTCTACCTTTCTCTCATACAACACTTTTTCAGATTCCTTCATCTTCATGCTCGAAATTAACATACAAATTTCATGCGATAACTTTCTAGAGAGAGAATGTAAAAACTTATTGCTACAAAATTTTGCAGACATGATCAAAAGATCCTAAACATAAAATTTCATTATTACCTAGAAATTTTATTATTTCATCATAAAATTTCATTTGTTATGAAATCCATAGAGATGGATTCCCATTTTTGATCAGGCACATCTAATGGTTGTAACATGCCATGAATCCTTTTAAATTCGGCCTTAACCTGTTGACATTTCAGACATTCTTCGACATACCTCTTAATATCATATTTCATACGTGGCCAGTAATATGAACTTTTCACTTTTGCATAAGTTCTAGAAAAACCAGGGTGTGCAGAGAAAGGTGCATCATGACAGTCATGCAGGATCTTTTCTTTCAAAACAGATTCTGAAGAAATACATAAACGAGAATTACAATACAAATCATTATTTCTCAAATGAAATTTTCCGTGAAACATAGAACCTGGATTCATACCCAAAAATTCCAAGATTGCTGCATAAAATAAATCTTCTTTTAATTCTTTTCCAATATCAAAATCAGAGGATAAAATAGAAATTGAACTGCATAGGGGTTTACGACTCAAAGCATCGGCCACCTTGTTTTCTTTTCCTGCTAAGTATTTAATATCAAAATCATATTCACTTAGCAATTGGATCCATCGTTTTTTTCTATTGTTGAGTAAAGGTTGAGTAAATATGTATTTAATGCTCTGATGATCTGTTCTTAATTCAAACTTTACTCCTAGCACTAAGTGTCTCCAATGTTTAAGTGCATGAACAACTGCAAGCATTTCTAAGTCATGTGTTGTATAATTTAGTTCATGTTTCCTTAATTTCCTTGACTCATAAGCCACTACCCTCCCTTCTTGTGAAAGAACGCATCGGATTTGGCTTCCACTAGCATCACATGCAACAATAAAAGGCTTCCCTAACTCAGGTATCTTTAGCACACAATTTATGATAACTTTCTGTTTTAATTCGTCAAACGCCTTTTGACACTCCTCGTTCCATGTGAACTCTCTATTCTTCTTTGTCAATTCTGTAAGAAGATTTGCAATTCGAGAAAACTACCTAATGTGTGCCCTCTCATATTGTGCCAAACCAAGGAAGCTTCTCACATCCCTCACACATTTGGGTGTAGGCGAGTCAACAATGCTTTTAACTTTCTCAGGATCTATATGAATCCCTTCCTTAGAAACAACTCTCACTTCCCCTTTTGCAAAAAAACATTTACTCATCTTACCATATAGTTTATGCTCTCTTAGTTTTTGTAAAGTCTTCCTGAGATGCAATGCATGTTCATCATCATCCTTAGAATACACAAAAATATCGTCAAGAAAAACTAATATAAATTCATCGAGATATTCATGAAACACATTATTCATCAAACACATAAATGTTGCAGGAGCATTTGTTAATCCAAAAGGCAAAACTGTGAACTCGTAATGACCATATCGTGTTCTAAAAGTGGTTTTGGGTATGTCCTCACACTTTACTCTAATTTGATGATATCCCGATCTTAAGTCAAATTTAGTGAATACTGTGGCACCACTCAATTGACTCAGCAATTCATCTATGTGTGGCAGTGGATACTTGTTCTTAATGGTTTCCTTGTTCAATCCCCTATAGTCAATACAAAGTCTGTATGAACCATCTTTCTTTTTCTGAAACAAAACAGGTGCTTCCCAAGGTGAAACACTAGGTCTTATCAACTCCTTCTTCAATAGATCATCCAATTGGAGCTTCAACTCTTTCAATTCATCAATATTGAACCTATAAGGTGCTCTAGAATAACGCTCACTTCTTGGATAAAGGTCTATAGCTAGGTCAATTTTCCTAGGAGGAGGCATGCCCGGTAGATCATCAGGAAATACATCTGCATACTCATCGATAAGTTTTTTAACATATTCCGGTATTTCCTCTTCTTTCTTCTTCTCCTGAAGGTCATGCACATAAACCAAATATGTCTCACAACCCTGTCGAATACCCCTAATCAACTTTATTGCAAAAATAGGAGAAAAGCTTGACTTACACTTGCTTGCAAGACGATGTTCCTTCCCTTCTATTTTCAAAGTAAGGATCCCGCTTTCACAATCAATCACGATACTGTTATGAACTAACCAGTCGATTCCGATGATTACATCACATTCTCTCATTTCAATTACATGGAAGGTACCCAAAAACTTATGTTCTCCTAACATAAAATCAAGATTCTCAATATAGCCTCGAGTATAGTGTATCCTACCATTAGCCATCTGTATAGGTCTTTTAGTCTGCATCTCAATATGCAACCCTAAAGCTTCTGCCATCTTAAGTGAAAGGAAACAATTTGTACTACCCGAATCAATCAAGAAACTAACCTTACGTGAGGATATGTCCCCCATAATCCTAATCACCGATGCCCTTGAATGAGAAGAAGTTTTCATGCATTGAAGTCTAGGGCTAGAACACTTACCTTGATCATCGGCTTCCTCAATTGTCATGTTTTCTTCTTGTAGATGAGCTATCTTCGCCTGCATAGAACGGTTGATGGCCTTGTTTGGACATTCAAAAGTGCGATGTCCTTGTTCTCCACATCGAAAACAAAGTCCCAGCTTCTTAGCCCGCTCCAGGAAATCAGAATCACGTTGCCAGTGCATAACTTCTTGCTTCTTAGGTGTATCCGTTTGCTTCGGCTTTGGTCTTCCTCCTTGACCGTTAATAGAGTTAGTCGATCTCTGTCCATTTTGATTTATTGAAATAGGTCTTGGGTGTCGATGTCCTGTTGAGATAAACCTTGATTTGAATGCCTTTTTTGTGGTAAACTTCTCCATCTTCTCAAAGTTTTTTGCTTTTGCAACCGCATCAAGAAAATCTACACATCCGGACCCCTTTACTTGATAGTGAAGCTCTTCTCGCAAACCCTCAATAAACTTGCTTTTTAGCGCATCTCTAGAAACTTCTAGTGCATACTTATGTAAATGCAAAAATTTCTCCTTATATTCTTCAACGGACATGCTGCTTGAAAGAGTAGAATTCCATTTTCTTTTCGATCCAATAATGTGGAGAACAATAATGATTCTCTGCTTGCTCTCAAAATTCTTTCCAGAGGATCGAACCTTCACGTGTTCTTGTCTGTATTTAAGATTTCCACCACAGTTTTGCGACTCCTCGCAGATGCAGAATTGCCACCTTTGCTTTTGATTCCTCACTAAATACGCGCAGGTGAAAGAAATCTTCAAGTTCCTCAATCCATGCTTCAAGATCCTCTCCAGTTTTCTTCTCACCATCAAATTCATTTAATTTTGCTCTTTTGAACACTTGCTTGAGTGCAGATTCACCTGCATCATCGTCCTCTTCAGGTTCACGTTGTCGTCTAGCTCTACGTGCGTTTGATGTGCCTGCACCATTACCACCTTCCGCATTGAGGTCCATGAAAGCATTTGTAGTAGCCTCTTTTTGTTTGTTGGATCTTTCTTTATGTAATTCTGCATTCAATCTACGGATAAGCTCCTCTTGTTCTTCTATCTTCTTCAAAGCCTGCATCTTGTCCCAGAATCCAACTCTGCTCTAATACCACTTGTAACAAGTCTCCTAAACTTGAGTCACAATCTCACACAGAATAATGGGTTTCGACACCACAAGATATAAAGAAGGCAAACAGAGTATACGCAGAACAAGAAGAGAGAGAATTTTATTATTTGTGCAGATTTACAAGGAGTTCTGATCTACGTTATAAAATCTATCAGATTGCTTCAATGTGAAGCCTCATCCACCCGACCACCCCCGAGCTGATCTCAATCCCAATCTCAATCACAATCACAATCTCAATCTCAATCTCAATCTCAATCTCAATCTCAATCGCAATTCCAAAAGCCGAAAAACGATCGCAATGACTGTACCACCATAATCCTTTTCTATCTCTTAGTCTTCGTCTTTTTGGGTTCTCCGCCTTTCGCCAGTGCATGACCAATCACGCCTTCCTAGACCCGCACTTTTAGAATCTGCATGCTCCAAGATAGCGTCTTTTCGCATGTCTCATGCAAGACTTCCGGACCACCCATGCATCTACTTTTCATGTCCACCATCAAGAGTCGTACCTCCAAAAATAGAGGTAATCCCTGCAACGCACTCACACACACGTCAATCACCCAAAAATAACCCATATACCCATGTGCGTTTTCTAAATCCGCGAACATGAATAAGATGAATGAATGAAGGCTTCTCTTTTTTTTTTTTCTTATAAGTGTTGGAAAACGGCACTTTTCAAAACCCTGTAACTCAAAAACAGTGAGGAATCTGCTTGAGCTTGTGAGAGACAAAAATATTCAGTTCTTAAATCTGTACAATAATGTTAGAGATGCCTCAGGTCCAAATCTGCTTCCAGATATCACTTTTGGGCCCTGCAAAATCGAAAATTCTAGAGAGATGAAACAACATGAAGAATCTCTTCATTAACCTATCTTCATGGAACCAAATGAGACATAAAACATAGGAGCCACAAAAAATTCAATGAGGTAGAGTTTTTCTGCTAAGAATACTCTACCTTTCTCTCATACAACACTTTTTCAGATTCCTTCATCTTCATGCTCGAAATTAACATACAAATTTCATGCGACAACTTTCTAGAGAGAGAATGTAAAAACTTTTTGCTACAAAATTTTGCAGAAATGATCAAAATATCCTAAACATAAAATTTCATTATTACCTACACATTTTTTTTTCCAGGTGGAAAATCAACGTGGCATCTTACAATTCTCCCCCTCTTTAAAGAACTCTGTCCTCAGAGTTGGAAAGAAGGATAATGTTCCATAAACTCATCTAAACCAACCCATGTTGAATCTTCAATAGGATATGCAAACCACTTTACTAAAACTTCCACTATTTCACGATTCCTAAGATGTCTAACTCTCCTATCCAATATAACTTCTGGTTCAAGTTCAAAAGTGGCATCTTCCTTCAACTTAGATTTGTCCTGCAAAACATGATCAGCATTAGGAACATACTTTTTAAGTAATCCAACATGGAAGACTGGATGAATTTTCAAAGTATTAGGTAGGTCAAGTAAATATGCAACAGAACCAATTTTCTTTAAGATTTTGAAAGGACCAGCATAACGAGGAGACAATCGATGATCTTTGCCTAAAACCAGATTTGATTTAGAAGGACTCACTTTCAAAAAAACCACATCATTTTTTCTAAATTCCAAGGGCCTCTTTTTGAGATCATGATATAATTTCTGACATTTCTGTGCATCTTTCATGTTCTTCCTTACCTTATTTAGCTCCAAATCCATGTTTTCAAGCATCTGTTTGGATATTTCAACCTGATTCTGTGAATTAAAAATAGAATGCGGCAGCAAGCAATTATAACCATACATTGCTTCAAAAGGTGTCATCTTAATAGAGGAATGCCATGCACTATTATATGCATACTCAACCAAGGGCAAATATTCAGTCCAATTGTTTTGCTTATCATTCACATACATGCGTAACATATCCTCAAGCACCCTGTTAACCCTCTCTGTCTCACCATCGGTTTGAGGATGAAATGCAGTACTCATGCGTAATTCTGTTCCTATGGATTGAAATGTTGCTTTCCAAAAATTAGATGTGAACCTTGCATCCCTATCAGAAATTATACTTTTGGGTATACCATGTAACCTAAAAATTTCTTTTATGAAAAGTTTAGCAACATGCAAAGCTGTATCAGTTTTCCTCATGGGAAGAAAATGTGCCATCTTTGTAACACGGTCCACGACAACAAAGATGGTATCATGCCCACTTCAAGTCACAGGCAACTTTGTTATGAAATCCATAGAGATGGATTCCCATTTTTGATCAGGCACATCTAATGGTTGTAACATGCCAGGACTCCTTTTAAATTGGGCCATAACCTGTTGACATTTCAGACATTCTTCGACATACCTCTTAATATCATATTTCATACGTGGCCAGTAATATGAAGCTTTCACTTTTGCATAAGTTCTAGGAAAACCAGGGTGTGCAGAGAAAGGTGCATCATGACAGTCATGCATGATCTTTTCTTTCAAAACAGATTCTGAAGAAATACATAAACGAGAATTACAATACAAATCATTATTTCCCAAATGAAATTTTCCCTGAAACATAGAACTTGGATTTATACCCAAAAAATTCCGAGATTGCTGCATAAAAGAAATCTTCTTTTAATTCTTTTCCAATATCAAAATCAGAGGATAAAATAGAAATTGAACTGCATAGGGGTTTACGACTCAAAGCATCGGCCACCTTGTTTTCTTTTCCTTCTAAGTATTTAATATCAAAATCATATTCACTTAGCAATTGGATCCATCGTTTTTATCTATTGTTAAGTAAAGGTTGAGTAAATATGTATTTAAGGCTCTGATGATCTGTTCTTAATTCAAACTTTACTCCTAGCAATAAGTGTCTCCAATGTTCAAGTGCATGAACAACTGCAAGCATTTCTAAGTCATGTGTTGTATAATTTACTTCATATTTCCTTAATTTCCTTGACTCATAAGCCACTACCCTCCCTTCTTGTGAAAGAACGCATCCGATTTGGCTTCCGCTACCATCACATGCAACAATAAAAGGCTTCCCTAACTCAGGTATCTTTAGCACACAATTTACGATAACTTTCTATTTTACTTCGTCAAACGCCTTTTGACACTCATCGTTCCATGTGAACTCTCTATTTTTCTTTGTCAATTCTGTAAGAGGATTTGCAATTCGAGAAAACTCCCTAATGTGTGCCCTCTCATATTGTGCCAAACCAAGGAAGCTTCTCACATCCCTCACACATTTGGGTGTAGGTCAGTCAACTATGCTTTTAACTTTCTCATAATCTATATGAATCCCTTCCTTAGAAACAACTCTCCCCAAATAAGTCACTTCCCCTTTTGCAAAAAAACATTTACTCATCTTACCATATAGTTTATGCTCTCTTAGTTTTTGTAAAGTCTTCCTGAGATGCAATGCATGTTCATCATCATCCTTAGAATACACAAAAATATCGTAAAGAGAAACTAATATAAATTCATCGAGATATTCATGAAACACATTATTCATCAAACACATAAATGTTGCAGGAGCATTTGTTAATCCAAAAGGCAAAACTGTGAACTCGTAATGACCATATCATGTTCTAAAAGCAGTTTTGGGTATGTCCTCAGACTTTACTCTAATTTGATGATATCCCGATCTTAAGTCAATTTTAGTGAATACTGTGGCACCACTCAATTGACTCAGCATTTCATCTATGTGTGGCAGTGGATACTTTTTCTTAATGGTTTTCTTGTTCAATCCCCTATAGTCAATACAAAGTCTCTATGAACCATCTTTATTTTTCTGAAACGAAACAGGTGCTCCCCAAGTTGAAACACTAGGTCTTATCGACTCCTTCTTCAGTAGATCATCCAATTGGAGCTTTAACTCTTTCAATTCATCAATATTGAACCTATAAGGTGCTCTAGAATAAGGCTCACTTCCTAGATAAAGGTCTATAGCCTGGTCAATTTTCCTAGGAGGAGGCATGCCCGATAGATCATCAGGAAATACATCTGCATACTCATCTAAAAGTTTTTTAACATATTCCGGTACTTCCTCTTCTTTCTTCTTCTCCTGAAGGTCATGCACGTAAACCAAATATGTCTCACAACCCTGTCGAATACCCCTAATCAACTTTATTGCAGAAGTAGGAGAAAAACTTGAATTACACTTGCCTGCAAGATGATGTTCCTTCCCTTCTATTTTCAAAGTAAGGATCCCGCTTCCACAATCAATCACGACACTGTTATGAACTAACCTGTCCATTCCGATGATTACATCACATTCTCTCATTTCAATTACATGGAAGGTACCGAAAAACTTATCTTCTCCTAACATAAAATCAAGATTCTCAATACAGCCTCGAGTATAGTGTATCCTACCATTAGCCATCTGTACAGGTCTTTTAGTCTGCATCCCAATATGCAACCCTAAAGCTTTTGCCATCTTAAGTGAAAGGAAACAATTTGTAGTACCCGAATCAATCAAGAAACTAACCTTACGTGAGGATATGTCCCCCATAATCCTAATCACCGATGCCCTTGAATGAGAAGAAGTTTTCATGCATTGAAGTCTAGGGCTAGAACACTTACCTTGATCATCCGCTTCCTCAATTGTCATGTTTTCTTCTTGTAGGTGAGCTATCTTCGCTTGCATAGAACGGTTGATGGCCTTGTTTGGACATTCAAAAGTGCGATGTCCTTGTTCTCCACATCGAAAACAAAGTCCCAGCCTCTTAGCTCGCTCCAGGAAATCAAAATCACGTTGCGAGTGCATAAATTCTTGCTTCTTAGGTGTATCCGTTTGCTTCGGCTTTGGTCTTCCTCCTTGACCATTAATAGAGTTAGTCGATCTCTGTCCATTTTGATTTATTGAAATAGGTCTTGGGCGTCGATGTCCTGTTGAGATAAACCTTGATTTGAATGCCTTTTTCGTGGTAAACTTCTCCATCTTCTCAAAGTTTTCTGCTTTTGCAACCGCAATAAGAAAATCTACACATCCGGACCCCTTTACTTGATAGCGAAGCTCTTCCCGCAAACCCTCAATAAACTTGCTTTTCAGCGCATCTCCAGAAACTTCTAGTGCATACTTATGTAAACGCAAAAATTTCTCCTTATATTCTTCAACAGACAAGTTATATCTATCATCCTCATGTTGCTTGAAAGAGTAGAATTCCATTTTCTTTTCCATTCAAGATTTCCACCACAGTTTTGCGACTCCTCGCAGATGGAGAATTGCCACCTTTGCTTTTGATTCCTCACTAAATACCCGCAGGTCAAAGAAATCTTCAAGTTCCTCAATCCATGCTTCAAGATCCTCTCCTGTTTTCTTCTCACCATCAAATTCATTTAATTTTTCTCTTTTAACACTTGCTTGAGTGCAGATTCACCTTCATCATCATCCTCTTCAGGTTCACGTTGCCGTTTAGCTCTACGTGCGTTTGATGTGCCCACACTATTACCACCTTCAACATTGAGGTCCATGAAATCATTTGCAGTAGCCTCTTTTTGTTTGTTGGATCTTTCTTTTCTGCATTCAATCTACGGATAAGCTCCTCTTGTTCTTCTATCTTTTTCTTCAAAGCCCGTATCTTGTCCCGGAATCCAACTCTGCTCTGATACCACTTGTAACAAGTCTCCTAAACTTGAGTCACAATCTCACACAGAATAATGGGTTTCGACACCACAAGATATAAAGAAGGCAAACACAGTATACGCAGAACAAGAAGAGAGAGAATTTTATTATCTGTGCAGATTTACAAGTAGTTCTTATCTGCGTTACAAAATCTATCAGATTGCTTCAATGTGAAGCCTCATCCACCCGACCACCCCCGAGCTGATCTCAATCCCAATCTCAATCACAATCACAATCTCAATCCCAATCTCAATCACAATCACAATCTCAATCCCAATCTCAATCACAATCACAATCTCAATCTCAATCTCTATCTCAATCTCAATCGCAATTCCGGAAGCTGAAAAACGATCGCAATGACTGTACGACCATCATCCTTTTCTATCTCTCAGTCTTCGTCTTTTTGGGATCTCCGCCTTTCACCAGCGCACAACCAATCACGCCTTCCTAGACCCGCACTTTTAGAATCTGCATGCTCCAAGATAGCGTCTTTTCGCATGTCTCATGCAAGACTTCCGGACCACCCATGCATCTACTTTTCATGTCCACCATCAAGAATCGTACCTGCAAAAATAGAGGTAATCCCTGTGACGCACTCACACACACGTCAATCACCCAAAAATAACCCATATACCCATGTGCGTTTTCTAAATCCGCGAACATGAATAAGATGAATGAATGAAGGCTTCTCTGTTTTTTTTTTTAAGTGTTGGAAAACGGCACTTTTCAAAACCCTGTAACTCAAAAACAGTGAGGAATCAGCTTGAGCTTGTGAGAGACAAAAATATTCAGTTCTTGAATCTGTACAATAATGTTAGAGACGCCTCAGGTCCAAATCTGCTTCCAGATATCAGTTTTGGGCCCTGCAAAATCAAAAATTCTAGAGAGAGATGAAAAAACATGAAAAATCTCTTCATGGAACCAAATGAGACATAAAACATAGGAACTACAAAAAATTCAATCAGGTAAAGTTTTTCTACTAAGAATACTCTACCTTTCTCTCATACAATACTTTTTCAGATTCCTTCATCTTCATGCTCGAAATTAACATACAAATTTCATGCGATAACTTTCTAGAGAGAGAATGTAAAAACTTATTGCTACAAAATTTTGCAGACATGATCAAAATATCCTAAACATAAAATTTCATTATTACCTACACATTTTTTTTTTCCAGGTGGAAAATCAATGTGGCATCTTACAATTCTCCCCCTCTTTAAAGAACTCTGTCCTCAGAGTTGGAAAGAAGGATAATGTTCCATAAACTCATCTAAACCAATCCATGTTGAATCTTCAATAGGATATGCAAACCACTTTACTAAAATTTCCACTATTTCATGGTTTCTAAGATGTCCAACTCTCCTATCCAATATAACTTCTGGTTCAAGTTCAAAAGTGGCATCTTCCTTCAACTTAGATTTGTCCTACAAAACATGATCAGCATTAGGAACATACTCTTTAAGTAATCCAACATGGAAGACTGGATGAATTTTCAAAGTATTAGGTAGGTCAAGTAAATATGCAACAGAACCAATTTTCTTTAAGATTATGAAAGGACCAGCATAACGAGGAGACAATCGACGATCTTTGCCTAAAACCAGATTTGATTTAGAAGGACTCACTTTCAAAAAAACCAGATCATTTGTTCTAAATTCCAAGGGCCTCTTTTTGAGATCATGATATAATTTCTGACGTTTCTATGCATCTTTCATGTTTTACCTTACCTTATTTAGCTCCAAATCCATGTTTTCAAGCATCTGTTTGGATATTTCAACCTGATTCTATCAATTAAAAAGTGAATGCGGCAGTAAGCAATTATAACCATACATTGCTTCAAAAGGTGTCATCTTAATAGAGGAATGCCGTGCACTATTATATGCATACTCAACCAAGGGCAAATATTCAGTCCAATTGTTTTGCTTATCATTCACATACATGCGTAACATATCCTCAAGCACCCTGTTAACCCTCTCGGTCTCACCATCGGTTTGAGGATGAAATGCAGTACTCATGCGTAATTCTGTTCCTATGGATTGAAATGTTGCTTTCCAAAAATTAGATGTGAACCTTGCATCCCTATCAGAAATTATACTTTTGGGTATACCATGTAACCTAAAAATTTCTTTTATGAAAAGTTTAGCAACATGCAAAGCTGTATCAGTTTTCCAAATGTTCCATCTTTGTAAGAAGGTCCACGACAACAAAGATGGTATCATGCCCACTTCTGGTCACAGGAAACTTTGTTATGAAATCCATAGAGATGGATTCCCATTTTTGATCAGGCACATCTAATGGTTGTAACATGCCATGAATCCTTTTAAATTCGGCCTTAACCTGTTGACATTTCAGACATTCTTCGACATACCTCTTAATATCATATTTCATACGTGGCCAGTAATATGAAGCTTTCACTTTTGCATAAGTTCTAGAAAAACCAGGGTGTGCAGAGAAAGGTGCATCATGACAGTCATGCAGGATCCTTTCTTTCAAAACAGATTCTGAAGAAATACATAAACGAGAATTACAATACAAATCATTATTTCTCAAATGAAATTTTCCCTGAAACATAGAACCTGGATTCATACCCAAAAATTCCAAGATTGCTGCATAAAATAAATCTTCTTTTAATTCTTTTCCAATATCAAAATCAGAGGATAAAATAGAAATTGAACTGCATAGGGGTTTACGACTCAAAGCATCGGCCACCTTGTTTTTTTTTCCTGCTAAGTATTTAATATCAAAATCATATTCACTTAGCAATTGGATACATCGTTTTTTTCTATTGTTAAGTAAAGGTTGAGTAAATATGTATTTAATGCTCTCATGATCTGTTCTTAATTCAAACTTTACTCCTAGCACTAAGTGTCTCCAATGTTTAAGTGCATGAACAACTACAAGCATTTCTAAGTCATGTGTTGTATAATTTAGTTCATGTTTCCTTAATTTCCTTGACTCATAAGCCACTACCCTCCCTTCTTGTGAAAGAACGCATCGGATTTGGCTTCCACTAGCATCACATGCAACAATAAAAGGATTCCCTAACTCAGGTATCTTTAGCACACAATTTATGATAACTTTCTGTTTTAATTCGTCAAACGCCTTTTGACACTCCTCGTTCCATGTGAACTCTCTATTTTTCTTTGTCAATTCTGTAAGAAGATTTGCAATTCGAGAAAACTACCTAATGTGTGCCCTCTCATATTGTGCCAAACCAAGGAAGCTTCTCACATCCCTTACACATTTGGGTGTAGGCCAGTCAACTATGCTTTTAACTTTCTCAGGATCTATATGAATCCCTTCCTTAGAAACAACTCTCACTTCCCCTTTTGCAAAAAAACATTTACTCATCTTACCATATAGTTTATGCTCTCTTAGTTTTTGTAAAGTCTTCCTGAGATGCAATGCATGTTCATCATCATCCTTAGAATACACAAAAATATCGTCAAGAAAAACTAATATAAATTCATCGAGATATTCATGAAACACATTATTCATCAAACACATAAATGTTGCAAGAGCATTTGTTAATCCAAAAGGCAAAACTGTGAACTCGTAATGACCATATCGTGTTCTAAAAGTGGTTTTGGGTATGTCCTCACACTTTACTCTAATTTGATGATATCCCGATCTTAAGTCAATTTTAGTGAATACTGTGGCACCACTCAATTGTCTCAGCAATTCATCTATGTGTGGCAGTGGATACTTGTTCTTAATGGTTTCCTTGTTCAATCCCCTATAGTCAATACAAAGTCTGTATGAACCATCTTTCTTTTTCTGAAACAAAACAGGTGCTCCCCAAGGTGAAACACTAGGTCTTATCAACTCCTTCTTCAATAGATCATCCAATTGGAGCTTCAACTCTTTCAATTCATCAATATTGAACCTATAAGGTGCTCTAGAATAAGGCTCACTTCCCGGATAAAGGTCTATAGCTAGGTCAATTTTCCTAGGAGGAGGCATGCCCGATAGATCATCAGGAAATACATCTGCATACTCATCTAAAAGTTTTTTAACATATTCCGGTATTTCCTCTTCTTTCTTCTTCTCCTGAAGGTCATGCACATAAACCAAATATGTCTCACAACCCTGTCGAATACCCCTAATCAACTTTATTGCAGAAATAGGAGAAAAACTTGAATTACACTTGCTTGCAAGACGATGTTCCTTCCCTTCTATTTTCAAAGTAAGGATCGCGCTTTCATAATCAATCACGATACTGTTATGAACTAACCAGTCCATTCCGATGATTACATCACATTCTCTCATTTCAATTACATGGAAGGTACCCAAAAACTTATGTTCTCCTAACATAAAATCAAGATTCTCAATATAGCCTCGAGTATAGTGTATCCTACCATTAGCCATCTGTACAGGTCTTTTAGTCTGCATCTGAATATGCAACCCTAAAGCTTCTGCCATCTTAAGTGAAAGGATACAATTTGTACTACCCGAATCAATCAAGAAACTAACCTTACGTGAGGATATATCCCCCATAATCCTAATCACCGATGCCCTTGAATGAGAAGAAGTTTTCATGCATTGAAGTCTAGGGCTAGAACACTTACCTTGATCATCGGCTTCCTCAATTGTCATGTTTTCTTCTTGTAGATGAGCTATCTTTGCTTGCATAGAACGGTTGATGGCCTTGTTTGGACATTCAAAAGTGCGATGTCCTTGTTCTCCACATCGAAAACAAAGTCCCAGCTTCTTAGCCCGCTCCAGGAAATCAGAATCACGTTGCCAGTGCATAACTTCTTGCTTCTTAGGTGTATCCGTTTGCTTCGGCTTTGGTCTTCCTCCTTGACCGTTAATAGAGTCAGTCGATCTCTGTCCATTTTGATTTATTGAAATAGGTCTTGGGTGTCGATGTCCTGTTGAGATAAACCTTGATTTGAATGCCTTTTTCGTGGTAAACTTCTCCATCTTCTCAAAGTTTTTTGCTTTTGCAACCGCATCAAGAAAATCTACACATCCGGACCCGTTTACTTGATAGCGAAGCTCTTCCCGCAAACCCTCAATAAACTTGCTTTTCAGCGCATCTCTAGAAACTTCTAGTGCATACTTATGTAAATGCAAAAATTCTCCTTATATTCTTCAACAGACAAGTTATATCTATCATCCTCATGCTGCTTGAAAGAGTAGAATTCCATTTTCTTTTCGATCCAATAATGTGGAGAACAATAACGATTCTCTGCTTGCTCTCGAAATTCTTTCCAGAGGATCGGACCTTCACGTGTTCTTGTCTGTATATAAGATTTCCACCACAATTTTGCGACTCCTCTTAGATGCAGAATTGCCACCTTTGCTTTGGATTCCTCACTAAATACGCGCAGGTCAAAGAAATCTTCAAGTTCCTCAATCCATGCTTCAAGATCCTCTCCAGTTTTCTTCTCACCATCGAATTCATTTAATTTTGCTCTTTTGAACACTTGCTTGATTGCAGATTCACCTGCATCATCGTCCTCTTCAGGTTCACGTTGTCGTCTAGCTCTACGTGCGTTTGATGTGCCCGCACCATTACCACCTTCAGCATTGAGGTCCATGAAAGCATTTGTAGTAGCCTCTTTTTGTTTGTTGGATCTTTCTTTATGTAATTCTGCATTCAATCTACGGATAAGCTGCTCTTGTTCTTCTATCTTCTTCAAAGCCTGCATCTTGTCCCAGAATCCAACTCTGCTCTAATACCACTTGTAACAAGTCTCCTAAACTTGAGTCCTAATCTCACACAGAATAATGGGTTTCGACACCACAAGATATAAAGAAGGCAAACAGAGTATACGCAGAACAAGTAGAGAGAGAATTTTATTATCTGTGCAGATTTACATGTAGTTCTGATCTGCGTTACAAAATCTATCAGATTGCTTCAATGTGAAGCCTCATCCACCCGACCACCCGCGAGCTGATCTCAATCCCAATCTCAATCACAATCACAATCTCAATCCCAATCTCAATCACAATCTCAATCTCAATCTCAATCTTAATCTCAATCTCAATCGCAATTCTAGAAGCCGAAAAACGATCGCAATGACTGTACGACCATCATCCTTTTCTATCTCTCAGTCTTCGTCTTTTTGGGATCTCCGCCTTTCGTCAGTGCACGACCAATCACGCCTTCCTAGACTCGCACTTTTAGAATCTGCATGCTCCAAGATAGCGTCTTTTCGCATGTCTCATGCAAGACTTCCGGACCACCCATGCATCTACTTTTCATGTCCACCATCAAGAATCGTACCTGCGAAAATAGAGGTAATCCCTGCAACGCACTCACACACACGTCAATCACCCAAAAATAACCCATATACCCATGTGCGTTTTCTAAATCCGCGAACATGAATAAGATGAATGAATGAAGGCTTCTCTTTTTTTTTTTTGAAGTGTTGGAAAATGGCACTTTTCAAGACCCTGTAACTTCAAAACAGTGAGGAATCAGCTTGCGCTTGTGAGAAAAAAAAATATTTAGTTCTTAAATCTGTACAATAATGTTAGAGACGCCTCAGGTCCAAATCTGCTTCCAGATATCACTTTTGGGCCCTGCAACATTGAAAATTCTAGAAAGAGATGAAACAACATGAAAAATCTCTTCATTAACCTATCTTCATGGAACCAAATGAGACATAAAACATAGGAACTACAAAAAATTCAATCAGGTAAAGTTTTTCTGCTAAGAATACTCTACCTTTCTCTCATACAACACTTTTTCAGATTCCTTCATCTTCATGCTCGAAATTAACATACAAATTTCATGCGACAACTTTCTAGAGAGAGAATGTAAAAACTTATTGCTACAAAATTTTGCAGAAATGATCAAAATATCCTAAACATAAAATTTCATTATTACCTACACATTTTTTTTTCCAGGTGGAAAATCAACGTGGCATCTTACAATTCTCCCCCTCTTTAAAGAACTTTGTCCTCAGAGTTGGAAAGAAGGATAATGTTCCATAAACTCATCTAAACCAACCCATGTTGAATCTTCAATAGGATATGCAAACCACTTTACTAAAATTTCCACTATTTCACGATTCCTAAGATGTCTAACTCTCTTATCCAATATAACTTCTGGTTCAAGTTCAAAAGTGGCATCTTCCTTCAACTTAGATTTGTCCTGCAAAACATGATCAGCACTACGAACATACTTTTTAAGTAATCCAACATGGAAGACTGGATGAATTTTCAAAGTATTAGGTAGGTCAAGTAAATATGCAATAGAACCAATTTTCTTTAAGATTTTGAAAGGACCAGCATAACGAGGAGACAATCGACGATCTTTGCCTAAAACCAGATTTGATTTAGAAGGACTCACTTTCAAAAAAACCAGATCATTTGTTCTATATTCCAAGGGCCTCTTTTTGAGATCATGATATAATTTCTGAGGTTTCTGTGCATCTTTCATGTTTTTCCCTACCTTATTTAGCTCCAAATCCATGTTTTCAAGCATCTGTTTGGATATTTCAACCTGAATCTGTGAATTAAAAAGTGAATGCGGCAACAAGCAATTATAACCATACATTGCTTCAAAAGGTGTCATCTTAATAGAGGAATGCCATGCACTATTATATGCATACTCAACCAAGGGCAAATATTCAGTCCAATTGTTTTGCTTATCATTCACATACATGCGTAACATATCCTCAAGCACCCTGTTAACCCTCTCGGTCTCACCATCGATTTGAGGATGAAATGTAGTACTCATGCATAATTCTGTTCCTATGGATTGAAATGTTGCTTTCCAAAAATTAGATGTGAACCTTGCATCCCTATCAGAAATTATACTTTTGGGTATACCATGTAACCTAAAAATTTCTTTTATGAAAAGTTAGGCAACATGCAAAGCTGTATCAGTTTTCCTCATGGGAAGAAAATGTGCCATCTTTGTAAGACGGTCCACGACATCAAAAATGGTATCATGCCAACTTCTGGTCACAGGCAACTTTGTTATGAAATCCATAGAGATGGATTCCCATTTTTGATCAGGCACATCTAATGGTTGTAACATGCCAGGACTCCTTTTAAATTCGGCCTTAACCTGTTGACATTTCAGACATTCTTCGACATACCTCTTAATATCATATTTCATACGTGGCCAGTAATATGAAGCTTTCACTTTTGCATAAGTTCTAGAAAAACCTGGGTGTAGAGAGAAAGGTGCATCATGACAGTCGTGCAGGATCTTTTCTTTCAAAACAGATTCTGAAGAAATACATAAACGAGAATTACAATACAAATCATTATTTCTCAAATGAAATTTTCCCTGAAACATAGAACGTGGATTCATACCCAAAAATTCCAAGATTGCTGCATAAAAGAAATCTTCTTTTAATTCTTTTCCAATATACAAATCAGAGGATAAAATAGAAATTGAACTGCATAGGGGTTTACGACTCAAAGCATCGGCCATCTTGTTTTCTTTTCCTGCTAAGTATTTAATAGCAAAATCATATTCACTTAGCAATTGGATCCATCGTTTTTGTCTATTGTTAAGTAAAGGTTGATAAATATGTATTTAAGGCTCTGATGATCTATTCTTGATTCAAACTTTACTCCTAGCAATAAGTGTCTCCAATGTTTAAGTGCATGAACAACTGCAAGCATTTCTAAGTCATGTGTTGTATAATTTAGTTCATGTTTCCTTAATTTCCTTGACTCATAAGCCACTACCCTCCCTTCTTGTGAAAGAACGCATCCGATTTGGCTTCCACTAGCATCACATGCAACAATAAAAGGCTTCCCTAACTCAGGTATCTTTAGCACACAATTTAGGATAACTTTCTGTTTTAATTCGTCAAACGCCTTTTGACACTCATCGTTCCATGTGAACTCTCTATTTTTCTTTGTCAATTCTGTAAGAGGATTTGCAATTCGAGAAAACTCCCTAATGTGTGCCCTCTCATATTGTGCCAAACCAAGGAAGCTTCTCACATCCCTCACACATTTGGGTGTAGGCCAGTCAACTATGCTTTTAACTTTCTCAGGATCTATATGAATCCCTTCCTTAGAAACAACTCTCCCCAAATAAGTCACTTCCCCTTTTGCAAAAGAACATTTACTCATCTTACCATATAGTTTATGCTCTCTTAGTTTTTGTAAAGTCTTCCTGAGATGCAATGCATGTTCATCATCATCCTTAGAATACACAAAAGTATCGTCAAGAAAAACTAATATAAATTCATCGAGATATTCATGAAACACATTATTCATCAAACACATAAATGTTGCAGGAGCATTTGTTAATCCAAAAGGCAAAACTGTGAACTCGTAATGACCATATCGTGTTCTAAAAGCGGTTTTGGGTATGTCCTCAGACTTTACTCTAATTTGATGATATCCCGATCTTAAGTCAATTTTAGTGAATACTGTGGCACCACTCAATTGACTCAGCAGTTCATCTATGTGTGGCAGTGGATACTTGTTCTTAATGGTTTTCTTGTTCAATCCCCTATAGTCAATACAAAGTCTGTATGAACCATCTTTCTTTTTCTGAAACAAAACAGGTGCTCCTTAAGGTGAAACACTAGGTCTTATCAACTCCTTCTCCAATAGATCATCCAATTGGAGCTTCAACTCTTTCAATTCATCAATATTGAACCTATAAGGTGCTCTAGAATAAGGCTCACTTCCTGGATAGAGGTCTATAGCATGGTCAATTTTCCTAGGAGGAGGCATGCCCGGTAGATCATCAGGAAATCATCTGCGTACTCATCTAAAAGTTTTTTAACATATTCCGGTATTTCCTCTTCTTTCTTCTTCTCCTGAAGGTCATGCACATAAACCATATATGTCTCACAACCCTGTCGAATACCCCTAATTAACTTTATTGCAGAAATAGGAGAAAAACTTGAATTACACTTGCCTGCAAGACGATGTTCCTTCCCTTCTATTTTCAAAGTAAGGATCCCACTTTCACAATCAATCACGACACTGTTATGAACTAACCTGTCCATTCCGATGATTACATCACATTCTCTCATTTCAATTACACGGAGGGTACCCAAGAACTTATGTTCTCCTAACATAAAATCAAGATTCTCAATACAGCCTCGAGTATAGTGTATCCTACCATTAGCCATCTGTACAGGTCTTTTAGTCTGCATCTCAATATGCAACCCTAAAGCTTCTACCATCTTAAGTGAAAGGAAACAATTTGTACTACCCGAATCAATCAAGAAACTAACCTTACGTGAGGATATGTCCCCCATAATCCTAATCACTGATGCCCTTGAATGAGAAGAAGTTTTCATGCATTGAAGTCTAGGGCTAGAACACTTACCTTGATCATCCGCTTCCTCAATTGTCATGTTTTCTTCTTGTAGATGAGCTATCCTTGCTTGCATAGAACGGTTGATGGCCTTGTTTGGACATTCAAAAGTGCGATGTCCTTGTTCTCCACATCGAAAACAAAGTCCCAGCCTCTTAGCCCGCTCCAGGAAATCAGAATCACGTTGCCAGTTCATAACTTCTTGCTTCTTAGGTGTATCCGTTTGCTTCGGCTTTGGTTTTCCTCCTTGACCATTAATAGAGTTAGTCGATCTCTCTCCATTTTGATTTATTGAAATAGGTCTTGGGGGTCGATGTCCTGTTGAGATAAACCTTGATTTGAATGCCTTTTTCGTGGTAAACTTCTCCATCTTCTCAAAGTTTTCTGCTTTTGCAACCGCATCAAGAAAATCTACACATCCGGACCCCTTTACTTGATAGCGAAGCTCTTCCCGCAAACCCTCAATAAACTTGCTTTTCAGCGCATCTCTAGAAACTTCTAGTGCATACTTATGTAAACGCAAAAATTTCTTCTTATATTCTTCAACGGACAAGTTATATCTATCATCCTCATGCTGCTTGAAAGAGTAGAATTCCATTTTCTTTTCCATCTAATAATGTGGAGAACAATAACGATTCTCTGCTTGCTCTCGAAATTCTTTCCAGAGGATCGGACCTTCACGTGTTCTTGTCTGTATATAAGATTTCCACCATAGTTTTGCGACTCCTTGTAGATGCAGAATTGCCACCTTTGCTTTTGATTGCTCACTAAATATGCGCAGGTCAAAGAAATCTTCAAGTTCCTCAATCCATGCTTCAAGATCCTCTCCAGTTTTCTTCTCACCATCAAACTCATTTAATTTTGCTCTTTTGAACACTTGCTTGAGTGCAGGTTCACCTGCATCATCGTCCTCTTTAGGTTCACGTTGCCGTTTAGCTCTAAGTGCGTTTGATGTGCCCGCACCATTACCACCTTCAGCATTGAGGTCCATGAAAGCATTTGCAGTAGCCTCTTTTTGTTTGTTGGATCTTTCTTTATGTAATTCTGCATTCAATCTACGGATAAGCTCCTCTTGTTCTTCTATCTTCTTCTTCAAAGCCTGCATCTTGTCCCGGAATCCAACTCTGCTCTGATACCACTTGTAACAAGTCTCCTAAACTTGAGTCACAATCTCACACAGAATAATGGGTTTCGACACCACAAGATATAAAGAAGGCAAACAGAGTATACGTAGAACAAGAAGAGAGAGAATTTTATTATCTGTGCAGATTTACAAGTAGTTCTGATCTGCGTTACAAAATCTATCAGATTGCTTCAATGTGAAGCCTCATCCACCCGACCACCCCGAGCTGATCTCAATCCCAATCTCAATCACAATCACAATCTCAATCCCAATCTCAATAACAATCACAATCTCAATCTCAATCTCAATCTCAATCGCAATTCCAGAAGCCGAAAAACGATCGCAATGACTGTACGACCATCATCCTTTTCTATCTCTCAGTCTTCGTCTTTTTGGGATCTCTGCCTTTCGCCAGCGCACGACCAATCACGCCTTCCTAGACCCGCACTTTTAGAATCTGCATGCTCCAAGATAGCATCTTTTCACATGTCTCATGCAAGACTTCCAGACCACCCATGCATCTACTTTTCATGTCCACCATCAAGAATCGTACCTGCAAAAATAGAGGTAATCCCTGCAACGCACTCACACACACGTCAATCACCCAAAAATAACCCATATACCCATGTGCATTTTCTAAATCCGCGAACATGAAAAACGGCACTTTTCAAAACCCTGTAACTCAAAAGCAGTGAGGAATTAGCTTGAGCTTGTGAGAGACAAAAATATTCAGTTCTCAAATCTGTACAATAATGTTAGAGACGCCTTAGGTCCAAATCTGCTTCCAGATATCACTTTTGGGCCCTGCAAAATCGAAAATTCTAGAGAGAGATGAAAAAACATGAAAAAACTCTTCATTAATCTATCTTCATGGAACCAAATGAGACATAACACATAAGAACTACAAAAAATTCAATCAGGTAAAGTTTTTCAACTAAGAATACTCTACCTTTCTCTCATACAACACTTTTTCAGATTCCTTCATCTTCATGCTCAAAATTAACATACAAATTTCATGCGACAACTTTCTAGAGAGAGAATGTAAAAACTTATTGCTACAAAATTTTCCAGACATGATCAAAATATCCTAAACATAAAATTTCATTATTACAACGTGGCATCTTACAATTCTCCCCCTCTTTAAAGAACTCTATCCTCAGAGTTGGAAAGAAGGATAATGTTCCATAAACTCATCTAAACCAACCCATGTTGAATCTTCAATAGGATATGCAAACCACTTTACTAAAATTTCCACTATTTCACGATTCCTTAGATGTATAACTCTCCTATCCAATATAACTTCTGGTTCAAGTTCAAAAGTGGCATCTTCCTTCAACTTAGATTTGTCCTGCAAAACATGATTACTTTTTAAGTAATCCAACATGGAAGACTCGATGAATTTTAAAAGAATTAGGTAGGTCAAGTAAATATGCAATAGAGCCAATTTTCTTTAAGATTCTGAAAGGACCAGCATAACGAGGAGACAATCGACGATCTTTGCCTAAAACCAGATTTGATTTAGAAGGACTCACTTTCAAAAAAACCAGATCATTTGTTCTAAATTCCAAGGGCCTCTTTTTGAGATCATGATATAATTTCTGACCTTTCTGTGCATCTTTCATGTTTTTCCTTACCTTATTTAGCTCCAAATCCATGTTTTCAAGCATCTGTTTGGATATTTCAACCTGATTCTGTGAATTAAAAAGTGAATGCGGCAGCAAGCAATTATAACCATACATTGCTTCAAAAGGTGTCATCTTAATAGAGGAATGCCATGCACTATTATATGCATACTCAACCAAGGGCAAATATTCAGTCCAATTGTTTTGCTTATCATTCACATACATGTGTAACATATCCTCAAGCACCCTGTTAACCCTCTCGGTCTCACCATCGGTTTGAGGATGAAATGCAGTACTCATGCGTAATTCTGTTCCTATGGATTGAAATGTTGCTTTCCAAAAATTAGATGTGAACCTTGCATCCCTATCAGAAATTATACTTTTGGGTATACCATGTAACCTAAAAATTTCTTTTATGAAAAGTTTAGCAACATGTAAAGCTGTATCAGTTTTCCTCATGGGAAGAAAATGTGCCATCTTTGTAAGACGGTCCACGACAACAAAGATGGTATCATGCCCACTTCTGGTCACAAGCAACTTTGTTATGAAATCCATAGAGATGGATTCCCATTTTTGATCAGGCACATCTAATGGTTGTAACATGCCATGACTCCTTTTAAATTCGGCCTTAACCTGTTGACATTTCAGACATTCTTCGACATACCTCTTAATATCATATTTCATACGTGGCCAGTAATATGAAGCTTTCACTTTTGCATAAGTTCTAGAAAAACCAGGGTGTGCAGAGAAAGGTGCATCATGACAGTCATGCAGGATCTTTTCTTTCAAAACAGATTCTGAAGAAATACATAAACAAGAATTACAATACAAATCATTATTTCTCAAATGAAATTTTCCCTGAAACATAGAACCTGGATTCATACCCAAAAATTCCAAGATTGCTGCATAAAAGAAATCTTCTTTTAATTCTTTTCCAATATCAAAGTCAGAGGATAAAATAGAAATTGAACTGCATAGGGGTTTACGACTCAAAGCATCGGCCACCTTGTTTTCTTTTCTTGCTAAGTATTTAATATCAAAATCATATTCACTTAGCAATTGGCTCCATCGTTTTTGTCTATTGTTAAGTAAAGGTTGAGTAAATATGTATTTAAGGCTCTGATGATCTGTTCTTAATTCAAACTTTACTCCTAGCAATAAGTGTCTCCAATGTTTAAGTGCATGAACAACTGCAAGCATTTCTAAGTCATGTGTTGTATAATTTAGTTCATGTTTCCTTAATTTCCTTAACTCATAAGCCACTACCCTCCCTTCTTGTGAAAGAACACATCCGATTTTACTACCATCACATGCAAGAATAAAAGGCTTCCCTAACTCAGGTATCTTTAGCATATCCTATTGAAGATTCAACATGGGTTGGTTTAGATGAGTTTATGGAACATTATCCTTCTTTCCAACTCTGAGGACAGAGTTCTTTAAAGAGGGGGAGAATTGTAAGATGCCACGTTGATTTTCCACCTGGAAAAAAAAATGTGTAGGTAATAATGAAATTTTATGTTTAGGATATTTTGATCATGTCTTCAAAATTTTGTGGCAATAAGTTTTTACATTCTCTCTCTAGAAAGTTGTCGCATGAAATTTGTATGTTAATTTCGAGCATGAAGATGAAGGAATGTGAAAAAGTGTTGTATGAGAGAAAGGTAGAGTATTCTTAGTAGAAAAACTTTACCTGATAGAATTTTTTGTAGTTCCTATGTTTTATGTCTCATTTGGTTCCATGAAGATAGGTTAATGAAGAGATTTTTCATGTTTTTTCATCTCTCTCTAGAATTTTCGATTTTGCAGGGCCCAAAAGTGATATCTGGAAGCAGATTTGGACGTGAGGCGTCTCTAACATTATTGTACAGATTTGAGAACTGAATATTTTTGTCTCTCACAAGCTCAAGCTGATTCCTCACTGTTTTTGAGTTACAGGGTTTTGAAAAGTGCCGTTTTCCAACACTTAAAAAAAAAAAAAAGAGAAACCTTCATTCATTCATCTTATTCATGTTCGCGGATTTAGAAAACGCACATGGGTATATGGGTTATTTTTGGGTGATTGACGTGTGTGTGAGTGCGTTGCAGGGATTACCTCTATTTTTGCAGGTACGATTCGTGATGGTGGACATGAAAAGTAGATGCATTGGTGGTCCGGAAGTCTTGCATGAGACATGCGAAAAGCCGCTATCTTGGAGCATGCAGATTCTAAAAGTGCGGGTCTAGGAAGGCGTGATTGGTCGTGTGCTGGCGAAAGACAGAGATCCCAAAAAGACGAAGACTGAGAGATAGAAAAGGATGATGGTCGTACAGTCATTGCGATCGTTTTTCGGCTTCTGGAATTGCGATTGAGATTGAGATTGAGATTGAGATTGAGATTGTGATTGTGATTGAGATTGGGATTGAGATTGTGATTGTGATTGAGATTGGGATTGAGATCAACTCGGGGGTGGTCGGGTGGATGAGGCTTCACATTGAAGCAATCTGATAGATTTTGTAACGCATATCAGAACTACTTGTAAATCTGCACAAATAAAAAAATTCTCTCTCTTATTGTTCTGTGTATACTCTGTTTGCCTTCTTTATATCTTGTGGTGTCGAAACCCATTATTCTGTATGAGATTGTGACTCAAGTTTAGGAGACTTGTTACAAGTGGTATCAGAGCCGAGTTGGATTCCGGGACAAGATGCAGGCTTTGAAGAAGAAGATAGAAGAACAAGAGGAGCTTATCCGTAGATTGAATGCAGAGTTACATAAAGAAAGATCCAACAAACAAAAAGAGGCTACTACAAATGCTTTCATGGACCTCAATGCTGAAGGTGGTAATGGTGCGGGCACATCAAACGCACGTAGAGCTAGACGACAACGTGAACCTGAAGAGGACGATGATGTAGGTGAATCTCCACTCAAGCAAGTGTTCAAAAGAGCAAAATTAAATGAATTTGATGGTGGGAAGAAAACTAGAGAGGATCTTGAAGCATGGATTGAGGAACTTGAAGATTTCTTTGACCTGCACGTATTTAGTGAGGAATCAAAAGCAAAGGTGGCAATTCTGCATCTGCGAAGAGTCGCAAAACTGTGGTTGAAATCTTATATATAGACAAGAACACGTGAAGATCCGATCCTCTGGAAAGAATTTCGAGAGCAAGCAGAGAATTGTTATTGTTCTTTACATTATCGGATGGAAAAGAAAATGGAATTCTACTCTTTCAAGCAGCATGAGGATGATAGATATAACTTGTCTGTTGAAGAATATAAGGAGAAATTTTTGCGTTTACATAAGTATGCACTAGAAGTTTCTGGAGATGCGCTGAAAAGCAAGTTTATTGAGGGTTTGCGGGAAGAGCTTCGCTATCAAGTAAAGGGATCCGGATGTGTAGATTTTCTTGATGTGGTTGCAAAAGTAGAAAACTTTGAGAAGATGGAGAAGTTTACCACGAAAAAGGCATTCAAATCAAGGTTTATCTCAACAGGACATCGACCCCCAAGACCTATTTCAATAAATCAAAATGGACAGAGATCGACTAACTCTATTAACGGTCAAGGAGGAAGACCAAAGCTGAAGCAAACGGATACACCTAAGAAGCAAGAAGTTATGCACTGGCAACGTGATTCTGATTTCCTGGAGCGGGCTAAGAGGCTGGGACTTTGTTTTTGATGTGGAGAACAAGGACATCGCACTTTTGAATGTCCAAACAAGGCCATCGACCGTTCTATGCAAGCGAAGATAGCTCATCTACAAGAAGAAAACATGACAATTGAGGAAGCGGATGATCAAGGTAAGTGTTCTAGCCCTAGACTTCAATGAATAAAAACTTCTTCTCATTCAAGGGCATCGGTGATTAGGATTATGGGGGACATATCCTCACGTAAGGTTAGTTTCTTGATTGATTTGGGTAGTACAAATTGTTTCCTTTCACTTAAGATGGCAGAAGCTTTAGGGTTGCATATTGAGATGCAGACTAAAAGACCTGTACAGATGGCTAATGGTAGGATACACTATACTCGAGGCTGTATTGAGAATCTTGATTTTATGTTAGGAGAACAAAAGTTTTTGGGTACCTTCCATGTAATTGAAATGAGAGAATGTGATGTAATCATCGGAATGGACTGGTTAGTTCATAACAGTGTCGTGATTGATTGTGAAAGCGGGATCCTTACTTTGAAAATAGAAGGGAAGGAACATCGTCTTGTAGGCAAGTGTAATTCAAGTTTTTCTCCTATTTCTGCAATAAAGTTGATTAGGGGTATTCGAGAGGGTTGTGAGACATATTTGGTTTATGTGCATGACCTTGAGGAGAAGAAGAAAGAAGAGGAAATACCGGAATATGTTAAAAAACTTTTAGATGAGTACACAGATGTATTTCCTGATGATCTACTGGGCATGCCTCCTCCTAGGAAAATTGACCATGCTATAGACCTTTATCCATGAAGTGAGCCTTATTCTAGAGCACCTTATAGGTTCAATATTGATGAATTGAAAGAGTTGAAGCTCCAATTGGATGATCTATTGAAGAAGGAGTTGATAAGACCTAGTGTTTCACCTTGGGGAGCACCTGTTTTGTTTAAGAAAAAGAAAGATGGTTCATACAGACTTTGTATTGACTATAGGGGATTGAACAAGAAAACCATTAAGAACAAGTATCCACTGCCAGACATAGATGAACTGCTGAGTCAATTGAGTGGTGCCACAATATTCACTAAAATTGACTTAAGATCGGGATATCATCAAATTAGAGTAAGGTGTGAGGACATACCCAAAACCGCTTTTAGAACACGATATGGTCATTACGAGTTCACAGTTTTTCCTTTTGGATTAACAAATGCTCCTGCAACATTTATGTGTTTGATGAATAATGTGTTTCATGAATATTTCGATGAATTTATATAAGTTTTTCTTGACGATATTTTTGTGTATTCTAAGGATGATGATGAACATGCATTGCATCTCAGGAAGACTTTACAAAAGCTAACAGAGCATAAACTATATGGTAAGATGAGTAAATGTTTTTTTGCAAAAGGGGAAGTGACTTATTTGGGGAGAGTTGTTTCTAAGGAAGGGATTCATATAGATCCTGAGAAAGTTAAAAGCATAGTTGACTAGCCTACACCCAAATGTGTGAGGGATGTGAGAAGCTTCCTTGGTTTGGCACAATATGAGAGGGCACACATTAGGGAGTTTTCTCGAATTGCAAATCCTCTTACAGAATTGACAAAGAAAAATAGAGAGTTCACATGTTATCCCAAGGGGGGATCACTACTGCCAGATTTACATGCTTTTTCTGACTCTGACTAGGCTAGTTGCTATGACACTCATGTGACCACTAGTGGTTTTTGCTTCATGCTTGGTAACTCATGCAAATCTTGGCTGAGTAAGAAGCAACCTACCACTTCTAGTTGTGAGGCTAAGTATAGGGTAGCTTTCACAACGACTGTTGAGTGTGTGTGGCTCAGATGCCTTATGGCTGATTTGGGTGTTGGTCAGTCTTCTACCACCACCATCTTCAATGACAGGATTGGCAGTTGCGAGGAACCCTTTGTTCCATGTTCGCACTAAGCACATTGAGGTGCATTATCATTATGTCACGGAGATGTTCTCTGCTGGAGAGATCATCTTGGCATATGTGCCCACGCAGGAGAACATTGCAGACCTTTTCATGAAGCCTCTACCTAGGGAGAAGTTTGAAGCTTTCCGCAAATCTTTGGGCTCACTTCCTTTTGTGGATTGATTCCACATAGCTTGGCACTTCCTTATACATGAGTGCTAGCTCCTTGTTCACTACATCACTCTCAAGGGGGATTTGTTGATATATTTAGGTAGTGATGTGTGTGAACACACTAGGACCTTCGGGGCACTTTATTCCCTCTTTAGGAGGTTTTTTCCCCCTCCTTGTATATATGCCTATAGCCCTAATGGGTTACTTATCTTTGTACATTCTAGTGGTAATACATTCATATTGTGTGTTGTGCTCCAAGCTTCTTCTTCTTCCTTGTCTTGTTTGTGTGCCTCCGGAGATGTCTAACTCCAACAAACCATAGCATCAATCTTCCCACACTTCTATGGGAGACCCAACGAAGACACTCCAGAGTTTTGGACAACTTGGAAATGGCACATCTTGTCTCAAGAAGAGATCAAGAAGTTATCAAGCATGTTAGCCTTGAGGGGGAGCTTTTGGTGCAATTAAGCCCAAGCCTACATAATTGATCATCTCACTTATGCTTAAATTAATGGCATAACCTTTGGAAGTCTTCATATGTTCAACCTCTTGTAATTCTACTTCACAATTACTTTTGTAAAAGTGAAATATACCCACGAGGAGTTAGGAAGCACAAAATCTCGTATCACTCGCTAGTTGAGTCAAGAGAGAATCAATCCTATACTTTAACATTCACTTTTAGGTAAAGATTTGAATTTGAATTCAAATCCTTGCCTCCAACATTAACTATAAAAAGAGGATATGAAAGACCCGCGTCTATCTCGAGTTTGAGAGATCACTTTGATGTACTTTCATTGAGAAGGAGAGCTCACCTCTCACTTCTCACTCATTGAGCAATGGTTGATTGCCAATGACATCGTACTTATACATGATTTAATACATATATGATCATTACTTCTCATGTTCATTTCTCTATCATAACTTCATCAAAACAGTGATCTTGTCAGAGCTTGTTCTCACTCTATAGTTGATCATTTCCTATGATTTAAATCATGATAGATCCAACATACTGTCTACTCTAATCCTAAAAAGTTTCATTGGTAATGCTTCTCGCAATCATGAGATATTAATCCATCTTTACTTACTGGTCTGTTAACTATCAAGGCCCATATATGTCGAGATGCTTGGTTGATTTGCTAAAGACATCTCTTTGCATGTAGTCCATCATTTTTATGATATCACTCATGATTGATAGCTTGTTAAGATAATTAGAGTTCCCCAAAAGGAATTTGGTCAATTGTTGTTGTACTCAGAGAATGGTTCAAAACACTGAATAGGTGTATCAACCAAAATAGCAAGTTTTTGATCTTGCACTATCTTCTATCATATATGTTTTGATCCTACAGTTAGTGGATCATCTTCCAAGCAACATATGTGATTACTTATGCTTATTAGCTAGCTAAAGAGGCCCACAACACTCCCCAACCATCACTTGTAGCAAGTGTGAAGTAGGATTTAGCTACACCAATTCATCTCTTGTGACTATCCACCATCTCCTCCAATAGTGGTATGAGAGCAAGCACAATCAAGATGGGAGATGGATTTCCATCCTTCATTGAAAAATTGGATAGGAACAACTACTCATCATGGTCACTAAGGATGCAAGCATACCTTCAAGGGAGGAGCCTATTTGGATACATCATGAGATGAAGACATGCCAATCTTGAGGAGCAAGCATCAACCAACAAAGGAAGAGTAAGAGAGGCTGACCACATGGTGTGCAAAGAATGCTCTTGCCAGGTCATATCTACTAAAATCAATCTCTGATTTCTTGTTACCACATGTTAGGAATTGCAAGACCTCCCAAGAGACTTGGGAAGTGCTTTCATCATAGTTCTCCTCAAACACAAGAGCTAGGAAGAATCAATTGTGGATGGAGTTCATAACCCTAAAGAAACAACCAAAGCAAGGAGTGGTTGGTTATGTAACCAAAATGAAAGTTGTAGCTGACCAACTTGCAAGCATTGGAGAAGAGATAGAGGAAGAGCACATAGTGAGGCAGATCATCAATGGAATTAAGGCTGATGACAAGTGGGAGTCCTTCACCACAACAATGGACCTCTACATGGATATGAAAATACCTGATCTCAACACCTTGATGGGGCAACTCTTCACCCATGAGACAAAACTCAACAGAAATGGTGAAAACTCAAGAGGTAACCAATCTTCTGCCCTTTATACAGATAAGAACAACAATAAATGTAAGATTACAGGAAATAAGCAACTTATGTATGAACTAAGGACACCGATAATCTCTTATGGACCGTTCGAGAAATGGGGGATCGATGCAATCAGACCCTTACCAAGGACAAGCTCAGGAAAGGAGTACATCATTGTGGTAGTGGATTACATGACCAGATGGGCAAATGTAGCCAATACCAAAAGGATAACAACACAAGATATTGGGAAATTCATTTATAATTTCATTTTTTGTAGATTTGGAATACCTTTAGAGATAATGTTTGATCATGTTCTAGGATTTAGATAAGATGTTTTGAATGATCTATTAAGTAGGATAATCATAGATACTCCATGCCTTATTATCATCAATGTAATGGTCTTGTTGAAAAGACCAATGGAATTATTTGGAAAATCATTAGTAAACACATAAAGAAGCATCCTAAGGAATGGGATAAACACCTCACCTTCACCTTATGGGCATATCACACATCCTACACGACATCCTTAGGGTTCACCCCATTTCACTTGGTATATGGAAAAGAAGCATGGCTCCCAATAGAAGTAGAAATTCCAAGTCTCTGAGTACTACTAAAGAAAAGTGGGCAGATTGAGCAAGAGGTAATCCAAAAGAGGCTTATAGATCTACAAGAACTAAGTACAAAAAGGGAGCTTGCAATGGAACATTACATGAATCAAGCAAAGAAAAGGAGGCAAGAATTTAACAAAAAACTTAAAGATAAAAGGTTGATAGAAGAAACTCTTGTTCTAAGATATTATAATCTTTTTGATAACAGGCATGACACAAAGTTCCAACCACGATGGGAGGGACTGTTTTTGATCAAGTCAAAGTTCAAGAATGGTAGCTATCAACTTATGGATCTATCAGGGAAAGTGCACAAGACCAAGGTCAATGGATGGAGGTTGAAGAAGTACTAGAAAAGGATAGAAGACATTGATGACCAGCAAGATAAATCAAAGAAGAAAGAAATATTGATGGTGGTACAAGAACATGACCCACCTTGGGACATCAACAAACTATTCAAAAGCTAGAGAGATGAATGCCTCTAGCCTTAGGGGAGGGCTAAGTATGAGGGCTATATTTTTTGATACCTCCTCTAACCATAATCTTATTCTATATATGTAATATGTTATTTATCTTATTTTCTTATGATATGGATATGTATAAAATAAATATGGAACATAGAAGTTAAGTGGTCTCCACCACTGAAGATATGACTAGCTTTCCCGGTAAATAAAAGGGAAATGATCAATATGGAAGGGAAATATAAAAGAGAGATGGAAAGTCTAAAATATTCAAGTATTTAAAACCATGTCCTACTCTCTTTAGAATAAAATAAAAGTCTTTTCAAAGGCCCCATAACCCCACCACACCTTTTTGAATTTTCAACAAAGGAGACCTTTTGTTTATGAATATATCTTATGTTTTTGGGCCCCAAACTCAAAAGTATCATGAAAAAAGTCAAAATTCGTTGGACATATCCCATTGCACAAATTTTGAGGAGAAAATATCATATTTTTATAATATAACCTCAAAATATCCAAGAAATATGTAAAAATAGGCCAAACATCATACCCTCCTCAGTCTAGAATATTATAGATCTTTGTAAACATCTCCTATTTCACCACAAATGTAAAATATCTAGAAGATTCATCTCAAAATATCATCCCCAAATATCTGCCCGAATGGCCTTTAAAAGGAACCCTTGGGTTCCCTCCGAAAGGGAAGAAGAGTTGTATGCAGGTACATGCTACAGGTGTAGTGGGACTTGTGTAGTGTTTATGTGTTGGTACTAAGAGGGTGGCGCATATCGCCCCTGCCTTAAGAGTACCTTTGTGTCGATTGTGTTTAAGTGTACTAAGAGGGCAGTGTGAATCACCCCCCACCCTAAGAGTGCCATTCTATTTGTGTGACAAGGTAGCACAGACCACCCTTGCCTTGGCAGTGTCGTGTGTGTTTTTCATGTGAATGATTCTATAGGAGCCTAGTGTCCCTCATCTTCAATTCCATTCCTTGTTTATGAGCTGAGCATGGAGGAAGTGTTAGAGGCCATTTTCTTAATACCCCTCTCAGCGGCATTGCCTTGATCAACTTGAACATGTTGGAACATTGAAGAAAGTTGGAACTTTGGGTAAGGTGATCACATCTATAGTGTCATAAGAAGCAATTCTCTCTCTCTCTCTCTCTCCCTCTCTCCTCATCCTTCTCTCACTCTTTTCCTCTCTCTTAGTCTTTTGTTTCTTTTTCTTTTCTTTTTTTGTCTATTTTTCTTGCCCTAGCTTGTCTTTCACCTTCTTATTGGAGTTAATTTTGGACACGCTCTCTTTTAGATTAGCTTCTGTTCCTCCTTTACTTGTGGTGATGATTGTTAAGATATCAAGCTCAACATGTGATGATTGATGATGAAATGTATCACTTTTCATTTCTCTAACATATATAGTGGTTATGTGGATATATGTTAGGGATACTTTATTGAGCTTTACTATATTTATACTACCAAGAGCGATGGTATATTTGTTTCTTGCGAGCTCGCTCACAATGGGAACAAGGTAAGTACAATGGCCACTCTAGAAATGAGTGAGAGCTCTATTATAATCTATGACTTCTTTACTAAAATACTATAAGCTTCTCTCCTTGATTTTATTTGGTAGATATTGATTGATTCTACCAAAATATTCCAATTAATTTTGAGCTACTTATTTAAATTTTGAACTCAAATGTGACTCGTGGATTCTTCCTTCCTTTATACCTACCTTGAGTCTCAATGTTTCATCATAAAAGAGCTTTTACAATAGTTATAAATATGTTGAGGCTTATCTATAGGAATTTACTAAGGATATATGCAAAGACACACATTTGTTTCTCAAAGTCCAATGTAGTCCATGTATATGGTTAAGTACTTAAGGTTTCCATATGTAACAACAACTCCCCCACAAGCCTAATATTTTTGAGTCTTCATTCCTTTGCAATCTTCTAAATTCCAATCATTCATTTGAACCTGGTTAACTTTACTCCATGTAATGCTTTAGCCATCATGTCCGCACATTGTTGCTGAGTTGAGATATATGAAATCTCAATTTCTTTTCTTGTAATCTTATCCCTAACATAGTGATAATGGACTTCAATGTGTTTGTTCTTTGCATTATAAATAGGGTTTGTTGCAGGATCTAAAGCACTCATGTTATCACCAAATATGTGAGGAGTTGAAGTCTTGATTCCTAAATGAACATATAGTGTCTTAATCGACACACAGTCTTGAGTGGCACTAGCTAGTCCTCTAACATTGAGCTTCTCTAGATGAGAGAGAAACAAAAGATTGCTTTGTTGATGACCAAAAAATAAGTTTGGAGCAAGCAAATGAAAGATAACTAGATGTACTTCTTTTATCATCTCTTGATCCTGCCCAATCTACACTAGAAAAGATTTTTCTATATCAAAGGTATATGAATAGAATAAGCCTTCCTTGATTGCCCTTTTGAGATACTTGAGTATCTTTTTGGATGTTTCCATGTGTGGATTCCTAAGTGAGTGCATAAACTAACTTAAAACACTAAATCTATAACAAGTATCTACTTTTGTAAGAGTAGCATAATTGAGACTCCCAACTAGGCTTTGATATCATGTTGCATGTCACTCTCTCTCTCCCTATCTCTCTCTCTCCCCTCTTCAGTGCACCTTTCACATAATTTTTTTCTCCCTGTTTATGCATTCTAGTGAGCTTCTCGATACCCTACTTCATAGTTTGAAGATTTATCACTTCTTTGCAACATGATATAACATCTTCTAGATGATTTTCAAGTGTCAAGAAAGTTATTTCTCATTTTATTGAGGCTCACTAGACTAGCACTATTTGTTCTTTGCGAGCTACCATGAGGGCTTCATAATCTTGAAGCCTAATAAAGCCACTATCATTTTTTTGAGAAATGTGTTCAATCCTCATGGGCAGCCTCTTGTGCCTAATAAGTTGACTAAAAGGATGCATAAAAGAGGCATCCCTTTAATTTCCCTTTTCATTCCTAATCATATGCACATACATTTACACATACAATTGTGAAGTAAGAATCAATATTGAGTCAAACAATCACAATAGATTTTTCATTCACAATTATACACTCATATGCATACACATACTCATACACACACATACATATACTATTATGAAGTAAGAATTAATGTTGAGTCAAACATAATCTACCTACATCTACCTACATCATATGCACATACATTTACACATACTATTGTGAAATAAGAATGAATATTGAGTCAAACAATCACAATAGTTTAAATTATTTAATATTTATAGCAAAAATTTATAACTTGTTCTCTTTACGACACTTTAAGTTTGTATAATATCGTGTACCATCTAGGCTGAGATATTGTGTATCATATAGTTTAGATATCATGTATCGTTTGCTTTCAAGTATCATGTATCATGCTCAGACTAGTATCGTATCATGAGTCTCTCCAGTATCATGTATTGTGAGAGATTACAAGTATCCAAGATAGTATCATGTATTGCCAAAAACCACCAGTATCGTTTATCATGGGAGAAAGAAAGAGATACAAAAGGGATGAGAAGGGAAAATCAAACTTTTCTAGTGCTGAAATATAGATTTTAATTGCACCTAGACTTGCTAGATCACCTCAAGAAGACCCAAGACCTTAAGCGATGAATGAAACTAAGATCCCGAAGAGTGATAGGGAGTTGAAGATGTGTAATATCATTGGTGGGAAGTGTCACACAAAAGAGTATCCATTCTGTCTACTCAGATACATCTAGTTACTTTGAAAGAGATCCTGTTATGGCCTCGAAAGAAATGCATAGCCCAGTGCCATTGGTCGAGCTTTTGTCAATAATAGAAGGGGAGTACAGGAGGGCCCTGCAATACATCTCCACTAATGTGCATGGACTACCTATCTACCTCGACAAACTCAATAGGCATGTGGTGTTGGAGTTAGACGTCTACGAAAGCACACGAACATCACAAGGAAGAAGAAGAAGCTTGGAGCACAACACACAATACTGAATGTATTACTAGCGAATGTACAAAGATGAGTAGCCCATTAGGGCAATAGGCGTATATACAAGTCGGCGGAAAAAAAACTCCTAAAGAGGGAAAAAAGTGCCCTGGCGGTCCTAATGTGTTCACACACATCACTACATAAATATATCAACAAATCCCCCCTGGGAGTGATGCAGTGAACAAGGAGCTGGCCCTCATGTATAAGGAAGTGCCAAGCTATGTGGAAATCACTCCACAAAAGGAAGTATAAGGAAGTGCCAAGCTATGTGGAAATCACTCCACAAAAGGAAGTAAGCCCAAAGCTTTGTGAAAAGCTTCAAACTTCTCCCTAGGCAGAGCCTTCGTGAAAAGGTCAGCAATGTTCTCCTGCATGGGCACATATGCCAAGCTGATCTCCCCAGCAGAGAACCTCTCCCTGACATAATGATAATGCACCTTAATGTGCTTAGTGAGAGCATGGAACACAGGGTTCCTCGCAATTGCCAATGCACTCTGACTGTCAGTGAAGATGGTGGTGGCAGAAGACTGACCAACACCCAAATCAACCATAAGGCGTCTGAGCCACACACACTCCACAGTAGCTGTGAAAGCTGCCCTATACTGGAAGTGGCCATAGTAGGCTGCTTCTTGCTCAACCAAGATATACATGAGCTATCGAGCATGAAGCAAAAGCCACTAGTGGACACACGAGTGTCATAGCAACCAGCCCAATCAAAGTAAAAAAAAGCATGCAAATCTGGCGGTAGTGATCCCCCCTTGGGATAAAACAACCCAAGTAGCTGAGTACCACTCAAGTAGCGAAAGATGCGCTTAACCGCCTGCCAATGCTTGACTCCTGGCCAATGCATAAACCTGCTCATCTGTGAGACAACAAACTGAATATCTGGCCGAGTAATGCATAAGTAAATCAAGCATCCAACAGCCTGCTGATAGAGAACAACATCAAATGCATCTCTAGCATCATGAAGAATCAATCGTAAACCTATCTCCATAGGAGTGACAATAGGCTTACAGTCTTCAAGGCCAAAATGCTGCAATAATGTGTCAATATATTTCCCTTGACACAAAGCCATTCCACCATCAATATGCATAAGCTGAATGCCCAAATAGTGATGCAAATGCCCCAAATCAGACATCTCAAATGAGGCATGCAAATCAGCCTTAAAATCAGCAATATGCTTCTCAATAGGTCCAGTGAGCAGCATGTCATCAACATAGACAACAATGATCAGAATGTTGATGACATGATTGCTCCTACTTCATCTACATTTGTATCTGCATGAGTGCATCTCCATTTTGTATCCAGGAGGCACTCCAATTCTAGTCTATTTCCATTTTATATTGTATTTGCTTTGTATTTGGGTACCTTGCCATGTGCTTCTACCAGTTGTATTCATTCTCCTTTCAGAGACTGTTGGGATTCGAATTCAACACATCACTACTTATTTCTGGTCAGTCAAACTTTAGCGCTGATCTACTTCACACCAAGAATACACTTCCAACAAATTTCAGGTTTAGTACGGTTACACTACGATCCATCATCAATGAACAAAATACAAATAGACAAGATTCATTCTTGCACTGAATGTAATTAAGTAAATTCCTTCATTGGAGTTCCTCTACATCAGGTATACATGATAGAAAAATGGAATAGAACTTCTGAACATTGAAAATACATTACAAAAATAAGTAAATCTGTCTCTGCGCTGTTCTCTCTGAAGATGCGTCTTGACTCTTTTAGTTTTCTCGCGCTCTCCTTCTTGGAGACGTTTTTGCTCCTCTCTAACTTCCTCTTCTTGTGAACGAAATACAACTACTTATCTTTATTGCAACATCAGCGCCTTACAAAAGTAATTGTCTATTAAAATTCGAACAAGAAAATACACATTCGATTGAGTAATATCTGAATTAGCAAAATTTCAGAATTCAAATTAACTATTTATCCTCAAGATTCTTCTATCCTCAACACCTGGCACAACCCGGCGAGGGATTTTTCGAAAAATCAGACTCAAATTGACAATCCCTTGATCGTACAATATTATTTCCTTCGACTGTTTAGGACTGGTAGCTTCCTCTGTTCCAACTTCTTGACTATGCAGCACTTTCACATCCTCCTCAGTACCTTCTTGCGCTTCCTGCAATCCCATTGAATCAAGTAATTGTTGCTGCTCAACGATTGCATCCACTTTCTGCTCCAAATCTCTTTGCAACAATTGCTCTTGCAGTTCTTTGATTGTTTGCACATGCTCGTCAATCTGCTTCTGATATTCTTCAACCATATGCAATAAATCCTTCTCATGCTTTGAAACAAAACAGTTCTGTACCTGCTCAATTTGATTTCCACACAGACTTTGCAAACGACCTTGAACCACCTTCCATATGTCTTGAACATATCTCTACACCTGCTGCTTCAGTACTCCAATATCCGACTCTGTCATTAAAACTGCATTAAACTCCACATCCTCATTTTCTAATGTTTGTTTTTCTAGTGATAATAATGCTTCCATCCGAGATCTAAGTACTATGACTTATGTCTGCAAATTAGCATTCAGTGTAGAAAACCCATCTCATTTTCAATTTTTTCCTATATAGTTTTCTTCCACTCATCAAACTCCTGTAATGACCGCTTCACTTTTGACAACTCGATTACCTGCTGCATTTTACTTTGTTGATTGTATTCCTGCAACGCCTGTGTTTTCTTGTTTACCTCTTCCTAAAGTAATTGCACCTGCTTCTGTAAGAATTGATAACTTTCTTTATTAACAGACTCTTTAGCTTGCTCATACTTTTTCAATTGTTCCTCCTACCACTCTAAAATAACAGAAATTTCCTGCATTTTCTCCTTCATACTCGATACATCAAAACCTGTTCGCAATATTCATTGTTGCTTAGCCTCTTCTCCCTATTTATTCTCCATTGCCTGCAACTGCACTTCTAACTTTCTCTTTTTAGATAGTTTTAATAGCTTACCTATTACTTTTGGCTGCTGTGCACCATTCGGAACCTGCAACAACTTATCATCATTTAGCATCTGTTTTTCATAATTAGTCTGAAGCGTTTGCATAACTAGTGCCAATTCTTGAGCCGTATATCCTGGCTTTAGCAAATCCGTACACATCTCCAGCGATCCTTCCACTTCTTTCTCCATTACCTGCACTTGACCCCGAATTCCTCACTCATCACCTTGAATTTTGGTTTCCTTAGGACTTGGAAGCCTCTGATTATCCGTCTGTTGTACAAACTGAAAAAGTGCTGCCATATACGCTGACATACGATGGTTCAACAATGTTTTGCGCCTATCTCCCATAAAAATTTGTTCATGCATGTGCTCGTATAGCCAGTGATCCCAACTTACCCTACCATTTGATTCAGCTTAAGCTAATGGCGCAAAGTTTTCTCTTGACATGCAGTCATACTTAATAATAAAACATAATCTTTCTAAATACCTTTTTAGCTGCTCCCGTCATGCATATCCTGTGTTTTTCATCATATAATACTGTCTTCCACCTTCTCTTGTGCCAAATTCCTTTCTCAATGATTCCTCACAACGTTTTGAAATAACCACATCTTTATATATTGGTAGTTTAAACACCTCCGCCACTAACTCAGGCGAAAACTTTACCTGTAATGTCAACTGTCCTTTTGTCTTCTTCAAAATCTCGAGCTGACTTTTGGCATAGTAATTGCATCGCCATTGTGCCCACGACAACGCTGCAAACTGTAGTAAACCTATCTTGTGGAGCCAAGCCGCATTAATAAGAGAATGTATATCAATTTCTACCTTGAAATCCGTAAACGGATCCATGGGAGTCTGCATAAACTTTGTCGCGGTGGATGGTGTTGAAATCTCTTCCACCTCATCGTGAAGCAGGCTGTCACTCTCCTCTATTGTTGTAATGCCATGAGTAAAAGTTATTCTACAAGTGAAGTTAGTCACATTAAGGCTTATGCCCGAATCGAGAATAATTAACTGAGATCTCCTCCCCTTCACATTGCATTTTCTGATCCACCACCCTACAAGCTCCCACAAAACCTTGTTCAGGTGAACTGTACTCTCCAACTGACAATAAAACTGGTGTCCTCCGTTACCTGCATGTCTACCCAGGAACACCGATCCATGATGTTTCTGGCTGCTTGCTAGCATCAGTATCCATGTGCCTTGAGTTACATATCTTGTTGCTTCTGAATATTCCTCTAATACTTCAGTCCGATTCACCAACACTCCCTTCTTTGTGGTATGCTGATAAATAACTGCTAACAAAATGTGAACCTCTGATTATAAACTATCCCCCAATGGATTCGTAAGAATGCGCTTAATGCCATTTTCGACCAACAACAATCCAGAAAACATGTCACCAAGGATGAAAATGCAGATAAATAAGCCTTCTTGCTCCGATGATCAGACATATTAGTAATATGATTTTTAGACTTAATCATTACTTGCACTACATTAGAAGATAACCGATCCAAATGTGGCGGCTTCCCTTGAAATGTCTTTAGCCGGAATCCATTGATTGGTTTTTCCATTCTTGTGCCAACTACATCTGCCAATAGAAAAGTTCCTTGCCTTAAATCTTGCACAATCTGATATGGACCTTGATATCTCAATGTGAGTTTCCCGGATGTGGCCCTAGCTTGGAATTATACACCATTACCTAATCTCCTTCTTTAAATAAATTAAACTTCACATTCTGATTCACCCAAGCTTGTCTTCGTCTTTGAATTACCTCAGTAATGTACACACTTACCAAACGATCCTCTTCCATCTGTAGAAGATATTTGCTTCTGTGTTTAACCGATAAATCAGGAGACATCTTTTCCACTGTGATTCACAAACTTGGAACCACAAATTCCATGGGTACCAATGCCTCCAATCCATATACCAATCGGAATGGAGTCATACCTGTTGTCACTTTGAATGCTATTCTGAATGACCACAAAGCTGAGTCAAGTAATAAATCCCAATTTTTCTGATTATCATGCACAAGCTTCTTAAGAATACACATTAATGCTTTATTTGTGCTTTCAGCCTGACCATTCGCCTGTGGATGATATGCTGTAGACTTTTTATGCATAATCAAATGAGTTCGTGTTAATTCTAAAATTACTTCATTAAGGAAATGAGCACCTTTGTCACTTACCAACTCAATAGGACAACCAAATCTGGTCATAATATTATGATAAAGAAATTTTGCCACACTTGCTACCTTATTATCTTTCAATGCCACTGCTTCCACCCACTTTGTACAATAATATGTAGCTACTAAAATATATCTGTTGCCATGCTGAGTAATTGGTTTAATAGGGCCCACAAAATCCATACCCCACTTTTGGAATGGATCCAATGGTAAAACCGGATGATCAGACATCCGATCTGAATTGCTTGGTTGGCCCATCTTCTGACAAATCACACATCTTTTTGCATACTCATGCGCACAATTCCGCATCGGGGAATTCATCATTGACACCTGAAGGTGCCTCTCCTGATTCCAACCGACTGAAATAGTTAGCCATTGCGTGCTCTTTGCCTAGAGTATGAATAATCACAAAATCAAACTTTTGCAATAAAACCATCCACCTGGCTAGTCTTCCTATCAACAAAGGCTTCTTAATCAAATATATCAAAGCCTAGTGATCCATATGAAAAACCACTTTATTTCCCAATAAATAATGTCGAAACTTGTTGAGAGAATATACCATTGTTAAAGCTTCCCTTTTAGTCACCGGATAATTCCTTTCGGCTGAACACGATACCCTACTAGCATAATATACTAGTCTATACCATCCTTTCTCCTTTTGTTGCATCAAAACTACTCCAATAGCCACATCAGATGCATCAACAAATATGTGGAAAGGCAATGACCAATCTGGTGGTTGCAAAATTGGTGCCACAGACACCATCTTCTTCAAGAGTTGAAACACTTTTTCTTGAGCATCTGCCCATATGAATGGAACATCCTTTTTTGTCAAATATGTAAGTGGTAAAGAGATATTAGCCAAATATCATAAGTATCTGGAGTGCCACTTAATCTGACCCACGAATCGCATTATTTCCTTCACATTCGTAGGTGCCTTTGCCGTCCTAATAGCTTCAATCTTCTTGACATCTATGGCAATGCCTTGTTCAAAAATGACATGTCCCAATAAAATACCACTTTTGACTACAATTACACTTTTAAACGGATTTAACACCATCCTAAATTGTCGACATCTGTCAAAACATAATTTCAGATGCTGCAAATGCTGAACCTTCTTTCCAAGACCAAGAAATCATCCACAAACACCTGCATAAACTCTTGTAGGTAAGGTTCGAACACTTTATGTGCCACATAATTAAATTATGGTGGTCCATTCTTCAACCCAAAACTCATAAGTGTGAACACGTAAGCACCAACTTCTATAATAAATGCCGTTTTATGCTGATCCTCTTCAGCCACACTAATTTGATTGTACCCAGAAAACCCATCCAAGAAACTGTACATTTCGTGTCCTGCCAGTGCGTCCAATACGACATCACACAACGGCATAGGAAGAGGATCAGTAATTGTTGCCACATTTAACTTTCTATAATCCACACAAATTCTGAGTTTCCCATTCTTTTTGGGGACTACAATAATAGGAGAAAGCCAAGTCACCTGATTAACAGGCTTAATAAATCCAACAAAAAATAGTTTATCAATTTCTTCTTTCACTTGTTTAGCAAAATTTGGATTCATCCTATAGCACTGCTGCACAACCGACACTGCATCCGTCTTCAAATTAATCTGATGTTGATGCAAATCTGGATCTATGCCCTTTACCTGAGAATAATCCCACGCAAATATGTCTACATACTCTTTCAACAAACAAATAAGATCCTCTTTAAACTGACCATCGACTACTTTATTGATTCTCACCATCTTAGGTTCAATTTCGGTCCCTAAATTGACTTCCTAAAGCTCTTCCTCCTTTACCCTTGCCAAACCTGCATACTTCTGGTCATATATACGTTCAGCCAAACTTATTACTTCTTTTTCCTGTTGTTCTAACTTCTGCTGCACTAGAGTTGCCATATTTTTCTCAAACATCCTTTGTATTTGTACTCCTTCCACCTGTTCACCTACAACTGGCCCATCTACTTTCTACACAATCGGATCATCCTTACTCAATACTCCTGCGACATCAACCTCCAATACCGGTACTATCGTTGGATTTGCTTGCAAAAATTTTTTCCTCTTCATCATCTTCTAACTCATCCGCCAAATTAATAGTCTGAGCCATAAGTGGTTTATCCTGCACCGACATATTCCTTCTTCCTTGCATAGGGATTGTCACCTTCTTTTTCCCTTTTATGATCATTACCACATTCAGACCCCAATCTTGCTTGACTTTAGCAACCCTGAACCAAGGTCTTCCTAACAACATTTCATATGGATAAGATGACTCAGACATCCTAATAACCACAAAATTTACCATAAATGACATTCCAAAAATAATGATCTTTTGCTGCTTCAGAATGCCAATAGGCTGAACTCGAGTTTGATCTGCCATCTTCACTTGAAACGGTGCTGGAGCCAATGCCCCTTCTCCCATTTCTTTAAAAATATGCTCACGTAATATATTCACCCCTGAGCCCCTATCAAGCAACACTTCATCAAATCGTCTTTGCCCATATTGCACCTGCATTACTGGCACGACAAAATCTATATCTGTTGGATCAATATTATTGGCTGATGTTGAGGGTACTGACCTAAATGCTAGCTCTGAACGCTGACCAATCAGCTTCTTCAATAATTTCTCCCGAAACGTTGGTACCAAGGATAATAATTGGTCTAAAGACAACTGTAATGGTGAGTTGATGATTACCTCAAACCAATCTTTATCAACATCTTGCTTGATTGGATTCTTGTTTTTGGTTGTTATTGACGGTACCATGCCTGCATCCTGCTCTTCCTCGGCCGGATCGATAAATTTCACCTGTTTATGCTGCTCTTGTTGAACCTGTTTTTGCAATTTATCCCTAACCTGTCGTTGTTCTTGCCAATTAATAGGACCTTTGTTCTTGGACCTTATGACCGCCAACACTTCCACTTCTTTTCCTTTCCCACACTGCTTACAATCACAACACCACTTAGAGTCATGCTTTGCATTTACCATTTCTGATGTACTAGGAGTTGTCTCCTTTTGACTCTCCAGTTCTGGTAACTCAATAACTATAGCATTGGCTTGAGCAGCCTGCTGTCCCTGTTATGTTAGGTCGCCAGAATTGGATTGTATTTTTCATATATCGCACGCACCGAAAAGGCGTAGCGAATAGATGTAACTTTTACCCATTAATGAAAAGGCATTACGGTGATTCTTTGGCAAGGAGAGACGGGTTTGCCAGACTGTCTGTCTGGGCGACCGTGCTGAGAAGATCGTGTGCAGATTTACAGAATTCCCGAGTACTATATTTTGTTTGTTGAATTGCAGTATTAAGTATTAACACAGTAATGTTACATTCACATTAATAAGTCTGTGTGACTCTGTGATTGTTAACTGGCGCGATCAGTTTACTTTGTAAAGATAATCGTAACCGAAAAATAGTAACTGTGTAGCGGAAGTTGTTGCCTTGAAAGTATAGTTATAGTTTAGTTGAATAGTTAATTTGGGAAAATTAAATAAAGGGCCTCTGCACTATCAGACCCCTAACCATCCCCAAGAACCCGAAACGAGATTAAAAGCGACTTGACAGAAGTGCTTTTAACACTGGCGCCGTCTCTGGGAAGATGGAAAATTGGGAATAATCAGTAAGGGAAGAGCAGTACGCAAGGCAAGCAGTGGAGAATAGTAATCACTAATTGAAGAAGTGATATATGCCGGTTACTCGTTCCGGTGAGTCCTACCCAAAGTATAAGAGAAATCAACATCCTTGGGAAGTTCCAAATTTATTAGGGACACCCTCGGGTGGTAGAAGTGCAGGCCAATTAAGTCCAGTTGCAGAAGGATCGGAGCCAGTCCGTAGTGATTCAGGTGCTAGTTCGATGACACATGATGAGATTCCGATGAATTTCGGTGTGAATCCGATACTTTTTGGAGAAGGTACAGTGACGTCTGGTTGTACAGAGGTGCAATGCAGAGTTAGTCTGACACTATCTGGTCAGAATTCGACCATTTTCGGTGATAAAGTTGTGTTACCGAGTGAGACCGTTTTCGGTGAAAGGGTAACCTGGTTCGGTGAAAGTTCGACAAGTTCGGGTGGAAGTTCGGTACCATTTGGTGGGAATTTGAAGTTTTTCGATGATAGTGCAGTGTTACCTGGTGGACCCCTATTACGTTCACCACTTTTTGATACGAACCTACCTAATTTCGGATACCAAAGCTGAGGAAAGGCTACTTGATTTGGAGTTAAGTAAGAGATTCAACGACATTTTTGAACCGAAAAGTGAGGAGGCTGATAATACAGATTTTGAAGGACAAAAGACACCCCCTCAACATAGAGATAACAACAATACTACCCACAATAGCACCATGAGTGGTTCACAGTCACAGCAGCAAACACCTCCACAGCCGCAACCGCAATTTCAGCAACAGCAACAGTAGCAGCCACAGCCAATCATTCCACTTCGACCGGTTCCGACCGGGGTGACATATACAAAATTCGGCGGATTTCCGGGGGATGACCCCGACGCACATGTTCGCACATTCGAGATCAGCTATGCACTGTTGAATCATCCACTAGATCTGGCGTACAAGGCCATTGTATTTCTGGCCACATTGGTTAATGAAGCAGCAAGGTGGTTGACTGAATATGATATTAATCATTTCGATAACTATGATGATGTGAGAGACGCGTTCTTACAGAGGTTTCGTTTGAAGAAGAACCCTGCAGAAATCTTTGACTATTTGCAGAACAATTGACAGAAACCACACCAGAGTGTCTAGGAGTATGCGACACTGTTTAGAACTCACTTAAGGCAGCTACCTCTGGCACATGCCAATCTGCCAGATGATGTCATAACACAATGGTTCATTAATGGACTGAATCCACAGTTAAGAAAAATCATGATCATTCGATGTGTGGACGGAATGACATTGGACGCTGTAATTGCGATGGCCTTACAGTTAGAGCACAAAGTTGGAGGTTTTACGGAGGACCTGGAATGGTTGAAAGCAAGTAAGAACGTAGCTGATGATCCGGTCAAACAGGTGTATTGTGCAAGAATCCAGGTCACACTAGTTCTACATGTGCCCTCAACCAGATGTATTGTGCCATCTGTAACACAATAGGACACTCAACAGAAACATGTGCATATAATGCAAAGGTGCAGGATAGAGCGGCCGTAAACGCTATAATACAGGAACCAGGTCAGCCAGCCACCCATTACGTGCCACCACAATTGTGACCCAACCAGCAGCAGGGATATAGGAACTGTCGAGGACCGCGAAGTAACAACTTTAATCAAAATCGATGGTATCCAGGTACATCGGCAGAAGGTACTTTCCTCCCACCCCCTCGGTGCCATTTTTGTGGCGAGGTTGGCCATTGTTGGGGGATTCTTAGACAAGAAGGGATTTGAGTGTTTGTAGGAGAAAAGAGGAATACCAGAAGAGAAAATACACACTGGAAGCCTCTATCGATTGATTACAGTAAGACCAATACAAGGTTGAAGCACAATACAACCAATGCTTCTATGCAAAATCCCACAGAGTGCTCAATTACAAAATACCAAATACCCAAGGGACTTGTTGCTGCCGGCCTCCTCTGCACCAAACCTCCACCTTCTACAAGCCTGCTCTTGTGCACACCTTGCACCAAGCTTCCACTAAGGGGGAGGGATGGATACCTTCTGTCGGCGTGTGCACACTTCAGTAAGACCTTGGGATCCTTGGGAGACAAGCTTTGCACTCCTCTACACACTTCCTTGGTCACTCTTCATGCACACCTTGCACTCCACTTCTCTACATCGCACACTGTGTGTCTCTTGCACTTCTCTCTCTTGCTTCACTTAGACTATGCTCACTCTTTCTTACACTAGAATAGTCCAAGAATAGGCCTTGCCTTGTGTTTAGTCCTAATGCCCAAGGAAAAAGTGATTATACGAGACTTTATTTTGTTCAAACCCCTCGGAATCGGTCCAATTGGATCACCTCGAGCCCATAATTACCCCTCGAGGAATCCTCCCTTTGTATATGTACTAGTTCATATGCTTCCCGGCAAACACACCAAAATGTTTCCTCTCCTAGTCCAAGGGAAAGTGCACACACACAATGGTTTCTGGCTAAACTTTCTAATGCTAGGTTAGTTTTGATCGCCCTAAATCCACAATTACACTCTGATGTACCACGGAAAATATGGGCAAGTACCTGCACTAAGGGGCCTTCAATTCTAGTGGTTACCTTTTAGCAAACTCTCTTCTCTCACTCTCACACATACCTATGCTTTCGCATACTCTCATGCACTCTTACTTCCCCTTTCCCTCTGTTCCTTTCCGTTCTCCTCTTACACACATGCACACACCAACACTTACACACCCTCTCACATGCTGTGGTCGGGTTCAAGCGCGTTTACGGGTGCACACAGGGTGCCGAAAAAGTGACCTTGATGGATCAGGTCAACTACTTGCAATCAAACTATTCAAAGCCTTTGCCCTTCACTTTTCTGTTAACTCATGTGATCAACGTGAAAGGATAACATTCATAATGTTCCCTATCTTAAACACTATATGCTAGGGCTTCCCCTCTTCAGATTTAATCTTGTGACATTTCTCACTTAATTCTTTGAAAGAAGTGAAGTTGCATTCATGAAAACAATGCCATTCTTCAACGTAAGATCTCAAAATAACATGCATTGATATGTGCATTACAAATTCATCTTGCAACCATTTCAGATTCCTATTCAAATGCCTTCTTCTGATCAACGCATACAAAAATAACTCTGTGAGTCCTCTAAAACATCCCTCGAGAAGCCAAGACAAGTAATATGTGTACAATATCCTTGAATTCTACCTGTATATATGTTAGTTTTTCTTCTATATCAACCCCTTAAGTATAAAAAAAAGTGCAATTTTATGAGCAAGCAACAGATATGTCCATAGTCAATGAAGCAGTTGCCTATTTATCAATAGAAGAAAAAAACACTGTTTGAAATAGATGTGCCTATTCAGTTCAATGATGACAATCAATAAATTCCAAAGGAACAACTTAAAAGAAACACCTGTTATAGATTGCGCAAAACTGTTCAAGCAATTGAGACATAATTTTTTTTTGCAGAAGCCACGCCTCCCCTATCCTGTTCTTCAGAGCCATGATTTCCATCTCTAACTTCCTTCGTTAATATAGTGAGATGTAGTGCATATTTTACGATGCATTTGCCACTCTGTTTTGATAGTGACCGCTTGCAGATGTTCACATACTCTTTGTACTTCTCTCCTTTTTCCCTTCAACTGAATCGAAGAAGAAGAAGCGTACTTCACTTTTCCTTCGGACGTACAACAGTTCATCCATAATGGCCAGAGCTCTAAAAATAAATCTCGAGCTATGCTCCCTTCCTCTTTTTGCCACTGTATTTCTCTTAGTTTACGATATGCAATCCAAATGAGTTGCAAAACTGGACATACCTTGTATCATAATTGTGTATCCGTCACCAAACATGCCTGAGAATGCGAACATACATGGCTGGATTGCTATTGCGCTTTCCTGTCTATGGAGGAGTGAACTCCTCTTTTCTGAGAGTGAGTCCTTCAGTACTTCCCCCTTCACCTTCTTCTACAGGTCGCCGTCTTTATCTCCAGCATAGCTCTCGTCAGCAAATTCTCGAAGAAGATTTGGCTCCTTTTTTTCTCTCTTCTTCTCCAATGCAGAATTGGATCACTCGTAACGCCTCTTTGTTTGCTCTATACGTTCTCAACATCCATCACCTTTCACACACACTCAATGGTTCTCTGCTAAGCACAAGCAAAAGCCTCCATGCCACAACCTTATCAATATCGTACGGAAAAACCCTGCCACATAGAAGCGCTATCTTGATCTCCCTTTCCAGGAGAGTCCTCTTGCCGAACTCCTGCTTTTCCCTTTGTTGTCGAGCCCCCCTTCTTCCCCATCAGCACCGCAGCTTATAGCATCTTTTTTTTCCTTTTCGGATCATATCCCCCCCCCCAAATCGTCGCCACCTCTCCTTTTTGATAAGATGAAGTGGGGAGAGATAGAGTGTTCTGAAAAAAACTTCCCCCCTTGAAATTGCACGAAAATTAGCCGTGGTCCATCAATGCCTATGGACTCATCAATAAACTTTGCCACAAGCTTCCAACAGATCGAACGGGTCAATTTCTCCATTTCTTTCCAGATTTCTACGTCCTCATCATCTGTCCAATACACCAGTGTAGCAGACCACACCAAATATCCCGCAGGCCTCATGTCCGTAGGAGGGGCTCTACACACTCCAAATACTTCTCATCCATCATCAATTCCACTCTTCAAGTACCTGAAATCAAACGTATTTTCCTGCCAAATAGACCCACATTAGTGCATAAAAACCAACCATTTTCTGAGCTAACATACTCCCCTCTTCTTATTTGCGAAGTCGTCTTCGACGAGCCACTCTCGCTGCAATCTAATCAAAACAGTCATGAAAATATCAGTGTACAACAAGCTTGCATACCTTTCCATCGAGCCATCATTCCAAGTGGACCTGCACTCATAGCTATTAGTGCTAAAAAAAAAGTCACTTATGAATACATACAGATCAGTCACTTCCAAAATGATCCAAGAGCATGCACATATATGCAATTCCATTTCCAACATGGTTCATGCATTCCATTATAAAAATTGTCTCAACCAAAATATCACATTCTTACCTTTTTATGTTTTACACATGCAACTATCATTACGAACAAACAGAAATGGAAATACCGAAATAAACAACAATAACTGACATGAATTCAATAGGAGATGCAACATACCCAAAATGCATACCCCATTTATTGACCTACTATTTACTATGTACAGTTATTCCATGACTAGTCGTTCCCGAAGAATCCCCATCGTCGTCCTACAGAAGCCATCGAGACACGAGTACAAGTCAAGACCTACATAAAAAACCTGGAGTGTCCGACACACTCGAAAACCCTTGGATAGAGCACACAAGTTATAAAGCAAACCCGTTGCATTACCTCGCTAAAGCCTCATCCATAAGTACATATACAGTCTCTGTGCCTTCAAGAATGTTGATTCAAAGTGAGCTGATCTGTCACAAGCCATCACATACCAATCACACAAGCAAATAACGTTCCCTTCCAGGCGATCATCGCCCTCTCCTCTCTCTCTCTCCCCCTTAGGAGTGGGGAATAACTTCATAGGTAGATTTTATTTATTTTCACACGTTGGCCTACGTTGTCACTGTATGCGATTCGTGGACCTGACCACCCGATCAGGTTGATTCCACCCATCTACCAATGCAATGCAGCGCACAACACACAAACATACAATGATAACACATAACATACATCAGCTAGCCCATAACGAAGCTGGATACGGCTCGTGGTCGTGACTACCCAGCCACGATGGCTCCACCTACCTACCAACCCGTTATGGCGCGTAGCTAAGACATAAACATATACATCCCAAGCCTATGGCGAAACTAGCTACGGCTCGTGGTCCTAACCACCCGGCTAGGATAAATCCACCCACCTACTAGCCCACCATAGCGCATTGGTACGATCACAGCAACACAAATTTTTTCTTTTCTTTTCTTTTTTCTTTTTTTTTTTCATAGTGAATTAATTTACCCAAGTCCTGAGAATTAGGGAGAGGAAGAAAGGGATTTTTTTTTTCCACTTTTCCCACACATGCATGCAAACATATACACTCTAGCCTTTGACAAATCAACCACCTTTTCACTCCATTCTCTCAATTACAGACACTACATATGCATTCATCGATTTGACTTTTCACTAGGTAACTACAACCAGCTATGCCTTAGTCCCTCCTGTACCTATCCTTAGACGATCTAGAATGTGGGTCTCCGGGATGTCTCATGTAGCCTCTCATCGTACTCGCATCCCAACGACTTCCCTAGGGCGAGTCACGCTCAACTTCAGGAGCTTCGTCATCACTTCCTATCGTCAACACATCTGCCCAAGCCCAAGTGATATCGTTCTCTTCGTTAGGCATTTCCCTCGAAGGGTCGAAATAGTAATATCGATCCCCCTCCCATCCTACATGTCGGGTCAGGTATTCCTCAAAACACTCAATATAAAACATAACATCCAAACCCTGGTTTATGAAGCATACCAGCCAATGCGCTTCCTCCACATCATATTCCGTCTCAAAGTCGTCGACATCTATGTCCATGCGGGCGAATGTTTGGTCCGAGAAATATATCCTTAGCTCGTACAAACAGAGTTGAGTTATTTGATCTGCCATTTTGTTACTTAGCTCCTAACAGTCTCTGCGCAACACAAGAAAAATAATTAGAAGTCCAAAATTCCTGAGCTAGCAAGGAAGAAATAATGACACACAAATCATAGCTTACATATACACACACACACATATATATATATATATATATATATATATATATATATATATATATATATATATATATATATATATATATATATATATATATATATATATATATATATATATATATATATATATATATATATATATTTACTATACATCTATGTACAAGGAGTCTACTACGTCCTTCTGCTTGGATCTCGTCTGGCTTCTCCTATCCTAATGTCACGTGAAATATGGTTTAACTCGAAGCGCGTTAACCTTCACGAGAGCACATTCTTCTCCTAAATCTTGAATTTGCATGGAACCATTGGAGTTGAGTTCCACCACCTTAAACGGTCCTGCCCATCTTGTCTGTAACTTCCCCGGGAATTTATAATATTTACTATCATAAACTAGCACCAAATCCCCTTCTTGAATCGCATAGGTCTTGAGATTCTTATCATGCCTCTCTTTACGTCTCTTCTGAATAGCTTCCAAACTTTGCTGTGCAATGAGTCTCTTTTCTTCTAGCTTGAACATTTGTATGTACCTTTCCTTCAATGACTCTTCCTCTCCCATCCTGGCCTCGATGGCCACTCTTAATGTCGGAACTTCTTTTTCGATGGGAAAGATGGCTTCCTCGCCATATACTAGGGAGAACGGAGTGCTCTTAGTCGTCACTCGGTAGGATGTTCTATACGCCCACAAAGCTTCCAAAAGTCTTTCATCCCAGTCTCGCCTATGCACAGCTACTGTCTTTGTTAGAATCTGTTCAAGAACTTTGTTGGTGACCTCCACTTGTCCATTCGCTCTCGGGTAATATGGAGTGCTTTTTCTATGTTTGATCTTATATAATTCCATTAATTCTTCGATCAGTTCGTTGACAAAATGTGTTCCTCTATCACTTACTATCTCCAACGGGCATCCGAATCGAGTGATAATTTGTTCATACAAAAATTTGGCCACATCAACAGCTCGGTCAGTCTTCAGAAGTTTGGCTTCTACCCACTTGGTAACATAGTCTGTGCAGACTAAAATATACCTATTAGACCGACGTCTTGAGGGAGGATCAATAGGCCCCACAAAATCAATTCCCCATTTTTCAAAAGGCTTAAGAGCCAGCACTGGCGTAAGAGGAGCTGCATGTGCTAATGTTGGTTTGCCCATTCTTTGGCATCTGTCGCATTTCTTGCAGTATGTGTGAGAGTCTTTGAATAGCGTTGGCCACCAATACCCAGCCAATAAAATCTTTCTTGCCATCAATTCACTAGCAAAGTGCCCACCGCAGGGTTCATCATGCAATGCCCTCAAAACTAGGGCTGCTTCTTCTTCCTCGAGACATCTCCGATAAAGGCTTTCATGTACAAAATACTGATAGAGCTGCCCACCAATGATGCTATGGTGCTTCACCAATGCTAACAGTTTTTGCTTCTCTCTCTTGCTTGCTCCTGGCGGATATTTAGTGGTGCACAAGAAGTTCACCAAGTCAGCATACCAAGGTACTTTAGCATAGACCTGGAATAGATGCCCATCAGGAGCATCCTCGGGCACACCAGAGATTAGCTCCTCATTAACAATTCGAGATAAATGGTCAACCAATATATGCGCTTTGCCTGGTTTGGTTACCACTGTGAATTCAAATTCTTGGAGGAGTAGCATCCACCTCATCAATCGCCCTGATAGCTCGGGTTTATTGATGATGTACTTTAGGGCTTCATGATCCACATAAAACGTGAAATGCTTTCCCATCAAGTAATGCCGATACTTGTTTACCGCAAAGATCATCGAGAGGCATTCCTTCTCTGTAGTCGTGTAGTTCCTCTCAGTGCTATTCAAGTTGCGACTTGCGTAATAAATAGGGTGGTCCAACTTCTTTTCATCGGCTTGGCATAGCACTGCTCCAACCGCAGTATGAGAAGCGTCAGTATGCACATGGAATTCTTTCGTCTAATCAGGTGCTACTAAAATTGGCGCATTTATCAATTTATTTTTGATCAATTCGAATGCAACTTGACACTCTCCAGTCCATTGGTATTGTTGGTCTTTCCTCAAAAGATTCGTCAGTGGTGCCGCTATGGATGCAAAATTTAATATAAATCGTCAGTAATAATTAGCATGCCCCAAGAATCCTCTGAGTTGCCGCAAGTTTTGCGGAGGTGGAAGTTGTCCAATTTTTTCCACTTTATCCTCGTCGATCGCGATTCCTTTTTCGGAAATAACATGTCCCAAAAGCAATCCTCTTCGTACTCCAAATGTACACTTTTCAGGATTTAATGCGATGCCTTTTTCGATGCTTCTTCTTAAAATAGCTTCGATCCTCTCCATCATGTTTTCATCATTGCCCCTGATTGCAAAATCATCGAGGAATATCTCCATCCAATCCTGCAAATAGTCTTGATATGCAGCTATCATTGCTCTCTGGAATGTGGCCGGTGCATTGCATAATCCAAATGGCATCACACGATATGCATACGTACCCCATTCTGTGGTGAAAGTAGTTTTTGATTGATCTTCTTCATGGATTTGGATCTGGTTGTACCTACTGAAACCATCCAAAAATGAGTACAATTTATGGCCAGCCACGCTGTCCAAGATTTGATCAGTGAATGGCAAAGGGAAGTGATCCTTCTTTGTGCGCTCGTTCAACTTACGATAATCTATGCAAATACGGATTTTCTTATTTTTCTTCGGAACAACTACAATTGGTGATACCCACTCGCTGGATGCGATGGGATATATAAATCCTGCCTCCAATAATTTAGTCAATTCCAGCTTGATCAATTCCGAGTAGACTGGATTTGTCCGCCTAAGTCGTTGACATATTGGTCGGGTGCCTTCTTCCAAGTCTATATAATGTTGGCAGATTCGGGGATCAATTCCTCTCAGATCAATGTATGACCATGCAAAGGCCTTGCTGAAAGTTTTGAGTGCCAATTTAATGCAATCTCGTACTTCATCTGGTAGCTCTGACCCCATGCTCAAGAACTTTTCTGGAAAAACTTCCCATTTTTTTACCTGAGCTTCTCGCGAATATTCCTTATTCCTTGATGACGCTGTGATTGGAACGTGCTCTCCGATCACGCGTGCATGGTTGGCCAGTAAATCATTATTTTGTTCTTTTTCAACCGCACCCAATTTTTTTAGTTCAGCTTTTGCAATGGCTTCCCGCACTTTACTTTTACTTTCCGCTTCTTTGTCTGATGGTCGACTTCTCCTTAGAAGCTCTTCTTCTAGCATTCTAACCCTTTCTCTCAACTGTTGCACTTCCATTGTCGGAGCTAACTCCAGTTTCAACTCTTCTTTTGAAGTTCCCTTTTTCAGGGATTGGGTAGCTTTGCTTTCCTTTGTGTCTATACTCAACATGTAGCACTCAAATTCACTTGTACGTGTCAACCATCCCAGCAACTCCTGGTCTGAGTCATCCTTGTAACATAGTGGATCTTTGTACTCGCCCACTTTTGCATGTTGGAGGTTGGCCAATTGCAGATTAAATCCATCCTGTGAAAGGTCCTTAGAAGTCTCCGTGCGCAGGGCAAATCTTACCCGTGCCATTTCTTGTCTAACCTTTGCCTTTGCTTTTTGCTCCTTTTCCTCAGCTGTTGTCGATTTCTTGCCGGTCAAGTTTGGAGACACTTGAAGTTGTATTCGATCAACCTTTGGTCCAATTGTGATAAATCCTGTGCGCCAATCGTGCACACATTCGGCTTGCACCAGCCATGGCCGTCCAAGTAAGATCGAGAAGGTAGCCTCTGAGGTCCTTGGTATTACTATCAGATAATCAACTTTAAACTCTAGACCGCCCACAACTGTGCTTACATTCTTTAAAAGACCCGCAGGCTTCACTTGTGTTTGATCTGCCATTCTCAAGGACATCGGCGTTTCTTCCATGTGGTTGAGGCCCAAAGCTTTCATCATGAACTCAGTCATAAGGTTGACTGTGGCTCCACTATCTAACTGAGCACCGGGGACTGCATACCCTTTAATCTCGACTATCACAGCTGGAGCATTCGAATCAATTTGCGTCGTAATACTTTGAATGATCCCTTGGACATCTTTATCTTGTCTCTTTTTATCTCGAGCTTTCATCGGCTTCTTAATATATTCATTGTAGAATTGTTTCCTATATGCAGGTGAACATTTCAGCAATGTGCCAATGTCTAGCGTGACTTCCGTGTCCGCGAGCAACTTTACAATGTCCACTTCCTCCAAACTTTGTCTTTCCTTCCTACAGTTTGGAGCCCTTAATCTTTCGGGGAATGGTGCTATGCCTGGCACAAACTCTTTGGTCACTGGTGGAAGAATCTCTATCTCTTCCCCATCCTCAAACTCTTGCTGCTCAGCAAATCCTCCAACTTGGTTTTCTACTTCTCCATGTTCAGCTATCTTCTCTTGGCTTGCTTTTTCGTTTTCACCTTCTGGATTTTTCTTCAAATACTCGTTCGGTGTTTTGAACACTACTCCGATTGTAGGAACGTACTCTTGAGCTCTCGATGTGGAATGCATCTGAGTATCAGCATAATTCGAGGACCCTACTGGTCCTTTTTGCTTGCCGGCGGCGGCTCTTCGTTTTGGACAATCTTCATCAAAGTGGCCCTCTCCACTACAGTACCTACATAGTGGGGTATAATCAATTGGTTTCTTTTCGTTTGGACATCTAGATTGAGTATGGCCAAAGCCATGACATCTCCAGCACTGGATTGGACCATCTCTCCTTTGATCACGTGCGGCTCCTCTTGGACAGTCTCCTCCTTGACCCTGAGCACCATATCCATAAGTCGGTCTGTTTTCCCAACGAGATGTAGGTGGGACACTTTGAGCGGGCAATCCCGTATAAGGTCTTTCTCTTGTATCTCCTGATTTCCTGGTCCTCTCTTCATAGACTCTCTTATTGTAACATCGGTCCTATGTGTGATTTGCCCTTCCACAAAAAGTACAACGCATTCTAGGTGGTGATCTATCTGTGAATACTCTCGAGACTGTAGGGCATTCTGAAGCCAAATGGCCGTAACCATGGCACTTTCTGTAAGGAATTGAACTCACAACCTCTTGGTTAGGAATGTGATGGGCTAACCACTTGCCCCAAAAGCCATGGTTGAGGATTACTTCCTAATCCTCTCTCTTAGGGTGTGGTTCAACCATCTCCTACCAGGATTATGTTACACTTTCCACACCATGTATTTGATCGAAACACTTGATTGGGGTTTGTAGTTACCTCTGGTTTTACTCTGTACGTTTCCTGGGTCATTGTGGCAGCTTTTATAGCTTGTGTGACCAACTCCAATATTCGTTCTTCAGTTAGCGCAGGCTTTACCTCGCCTGGCGTGCTAGTGGCAGCTACTAAGGCTGGGGTCGTCAATGCGGGACTTCCTTGGCCAGGATCTTTTATTGGAATACTTCCCGGGCCTCCCATTGGCTCGTATAAGAGCTCCATCTTCCTCTATTGGCATAATTGTACTTCCTCCCAAAGCCTTGCTTGTTCCTTAGCATCTATTAAAGTTGCCGGCCTTGTCAGGCTGATATGCTGTTGTGCCGTAGGGTCTCTCAATCCCGAAATGAATCTTCTCTTCAATGTCTCATCGTTCGGGGCATTCGTGCCCATCTTCTTACCAACGTTTCCATTCTCTGAATGTAGTTATCGATGCTCTCATTGACTCCTTGTCGCAAGTAATCCATCTGTTGGGCCAATCTATCTTGGAAGCCTTGTCATCGAAACTTTGCCAAGAAGGCTTCCTTGAGCATCTGATAAGTTCCACACTCTTGAGGTGTCAAATTCCCATACCAGTTGGCTGCCTCATCACGTAGAGTAGCCGGAAAGATCCTCAACCTTTGAGCCTTGTCTACTACCTCATTGGCCGCACACGTAACCTCAAACAATTGGATAAAACTATCTAGATCTTCGTCCCAAGCACCTGAGAACTTGGTGAAATCCCCCAAGTGAACCGAAATCCGCTGAGCCATTTCAAACAAAGGTGTGATGTCAATATCACTTCGATCCCAAAAATTTAGCACACGCGGCCTCAGGATCCCTCCTTCAAACTTCCGCACTTGATTCGAGACCCTCCTACGGGAGTACACGTTTTTGGCAGATTTCTTCGAGCCAGTCGAGGTAGACTCACCTTGCGACTCCCACCTATTTTTTTCTCTTTCAAGGGCCCTTCTCTGAGCCCGTTCCTCTCTTTGCGTTTGTGTTGCTCCTGAGGATGAGCTCCCTCGCTCATGTACTAGATCTTGGGTCCACAAGCTCAGCCAACGTGTGGCGCTAGGCGAACCTATGGCACTCTCTTATAGAGACGTGCCAAGCTATTCCTGGCAGACGCACCAAAATGTTTAGTCCTAATGCCCAAGGAAAAAGTGATTATACGAGATTTTATTTTGTTCAAACCCCTCGGAATCGGTCCAATTGGATCACCTGGAGCCCATAATTACCCCTCGAGGAATCCTCCCTTTGTATATGTACTAGTTCATATGCTTCTCGGCAAACGCACCAAAATGTTTCCTCTCCTAGTCCAAGGGAAAGTGCACACACACAATGGTGTCTGGCTAAACTTTCTGATGCTAGGTTAGTTTTGATCGCCCTAAATCCACAATTACACTTTGATGTACTGCGGAAAATATGGGCAAATACCTACACTAAGGGGCCTTCAATTCTAGTGGTTACCTTTTAGCAAACTCTCTTCTCTCACTCTCACACATACCTATGCTTTCGCATACTCTCATGCACTCTTACTTCCCCTTTCCCTCTGTTCCTTTCCGTTCTCCTCTTACACACATGCACACACCAACACTTACACACCCTCTCACATGCTGTGGTCAGGTTCAAGCGCGTTTAGGGGTGCACACAGGGTGCCGAAAAAGTGACTTGATGGATCAGGTCAACTACTTGCAATCAAACTATTCAAAGCCTTTGCCCTTCACTTTTCTGTTAACTCATGTGATCAACGTGAAAGGATAACATTCATAATGTTCCCTATCTTAAACACTATATGCTAGTGCTTTCTCTTCAGATTTAATCTTGTGACATTTCTCACTTAATTCTTTGAAAGAAGTGAAGTTGCATTCATGAAAACAATGCCATTCTTCAACGTAAGATCTCACAAGTTGTAAACTACGGAAACATCTTTTTAGTTATATAAAGATTTGTAAATCAAGTGGTTGTGCATTATCATCGTGTGTCTGCTAAGATTAACACATACGTTGCCTACGTACAATTTCAAGAAAGCAAGACAAAACAAACATCTCATATTGACAATGAGATACCAATGATCGACAACTCATGTACATTCATACATGTCGCATCAAGTAGGTCAGAATATGAAAAACAAAATCTGCAAGATGTTTTTACGGGATTTTGCCTCAAAATGCAGCATCTTTGCCTTCTCGAACATTGTTCACTGCAACCACATTGTCAATCCAATGTTTAATCTTTGTAACCCTCACGCTTTCGAATCTCAAAGCATATCCGCATTTTTTTAATTATTATTTTTCTTTTTCTTTTTTCCGAAAAGAAAATTGCAAGTGGAACGCCGTCATTCTTTCCCTAACAGCCCATTTTTTTATCGGTTAAGACACAAACCATCTTCAAAGTTTTCCCTTCGAATAACTGTATGAAGCATTCAGAGACAGTTACACATAAAATTGAACATTTTGTTTCCCTATGGAAAATCTAAATTCCATGTTGCTTTTAAGAATAACATGCATTGATATGTGCATTACAAATTCATCTTGCAACCATTTCAGATTCCTATTCAAATGCCTTCTTCTGATCAACGCATACAAAAATAACTCTGTGAGTCCTCTAAAAAATCCCTCGAGAAGCCAAGAGAAGTAATATGTGTACAATATCCTTGAATTCTACCTGTATATATGTTAGTTTTTCTTCTATATCAACCCCTTAAGTATAAAAAAAAGTGCAATTTTATGAGCAAGCAACAGATATGTCCATAGTCAATGAAGCAGTTGCCTATTTATCAATAGAAGAAAAAAACACTGTTTGAAATAGATGTGCCTATTCAGTTCAATGATGACAATCAATAAATTCCAAAGGAACAACTTAAAAGAAACACCTGTTATAGATTGCGCAAAACTGTTCAAGCAATTGAGACAGAATTTTTTTTTTGCAGAAGCCACGCCTCCCCTATCCTGTTCTTCAGAGCCATGATTTCCATCTCTAACTTCCTTCGTTAATATAGTGAGATGTAGTGCATATTTTACGATGCATTTGCCACTCTGTTTTGATAGTGACCGCTTGCAGATGTTCACATACTCTTTGTACTTCTCTCCTTTTTCCCTTCAACTGAATCGAAGAAGAAGAAGCGTACTGCACTTTTCCTTCGGACGTACAACAGTTCATCCATAATGGCTAGAGCTCCGAAAATAAATCTCGAGCTATGCTCCCTTCCTCTTTTTGCCACTGTATTTCTCTTAGTTTACGATATGCAATCCAAACGAGTTGCAAAACTGGACATACCTTGTATCATAATTGTGTATCCGTCACCAAACATGCCTGAGAATGCGAACATACATGGCTGGCTTGCTATTGCGCTTTCCTGTCTATGGAGGAGTGAACTCCTCTTTTCTGAGAGTGAGTCCTTTAGTACTGCCCCCTTCACCTTCTTCTACAGGTCGCCGTCTTTATCTCCAGCATAGCTCTCGTCAGAAAATTCTCGAAGAAGATTTGGCTCCTTTTTTTCTCTCTTCTTCTCCAATGCAGAATCGGATCACTCGTAACGCCTCTTTGTTTGCTCTATACGTTCTCAACATCCATCACCTTTCACACACACTCAATGGTTCTCTGCTAAGCACAAGCAAAAGCCTCCATGCCACAGCCTTGTCAATATCGTACGGAAAAACCCTGCCACATAGAAGCGCTATCTTGATCTCCCTTTCCAGGAGAGTCCTCTTGCCGAATTCCTGCTTTTCCCTTTGTTGTCCAGCCCCCCTTCTTCCCCATCAGCACCGCAGCTTATAGCATCTTTTTTTTCCTTTTCGGATCATATCTCCCCCCCCAATCGTCGCCACCTCTCCTTTTTGATAAGATGAAGTGGGGAGAGATAGAGTGTTCTGAAAAAAACTTCCCCCCTTGAAATTCCACGAAAATTAGCCGTGGTCCATCAATGCCTATGGACTCATCAATAAACTTTGCCACAAGCTTCCAACAGATCGAACGGGTCAATTTCTCCATTTCTTTCCAGATTTCTACGTCCTCATCATCTATCCAATACACCGGTGTAGCAGACCACACCAAATATCCCCCAGGCCTCATGTCCGTAGGAGGGGCTCTACACACTCCAAATACTTCTCATCCATCATCAATTCCGCTCTTGAAGTACCTGAAATCAAACGTATTTTCCTGCCAAATAGACCCACATTAGTGCATAAAAACCAACCATTTTCTGAGCTAACACCTTGAGTTGAGTGTCGATTCATGTACGCTCCTAACTGCAAGTGTATCTTGGTACTCACCTTGATGTCCCAAGATTGTCTTTTTAAGTGGCAGCCAACGACTCCCAGTTATGTCCTGTAGTGACTTTAGACTAAAACCAAAAATTTTAATTGGGGGGCCATACTTTCACTTCTGCGTACGCTGCTACTTCACATACCTTCACATTTTCCTTTTAAGTCTTCACTTTTGCACATAAAAGAGGGTTCACCTGAACCTTCCAAAACAATTTAAAAACACTTTGAACCTTAGGGAAATTAGAGAAAATACCTTTGCAACCTGCAACCCACTTTCTCCAATTTACCCTTTGTGGACAATTAATTGTGCACTACCTGTGCACTTTGACACCTACACTTTAGCACTTTGACTTTGCACTTGTTGACTTTGACTTTGAATTTGTTGACTTTGACCAATTTGACTTTGACCTTTTGACTTTGACTTTGGTTGACTTTGACCAATATGACTTTTATGGGCTCAACATGCCCACCACCTAATGTACTCTCCGTCCCGGAGAGCTACAACCCAAAACTTTGGCAGGGCGGAGAGGACCTTTGAGTCCTATGAGAATATCCGCTCCTCTGGAACAACATGCTTGAAAAACCACTATTTGGAGAAAATGGTAGTGAAATGAGGGACATGGAAGGGGATGTTATATAGTGGATTGAATGAAGTTGAAAAAGGGCAGGGGAAAAGAATATGGAGGTTGGGATGGCCGGAACATGGGAGTGCATGGCGGGGGGAGGGGAAGGGGAACTAGAAGGGGGACTGGGAAAAGGGTAGGGGAAAGGGAATAGGAAATGGTTAAGGGAAAAGAAAAAATGGAAACTGTACAGAATAAATCAAAGCAGTGAAAACAGAAATACTTACATCAGCAGAAAGACACAAGCAATAACCAGACAAGAGATCACAGTGATAACCGAGAACCAAAATCCCATATATATATATATATATATATATAGCAAAATGAGATACAACGATAGCCTTGAAAAGGCCTGAAATACATGAAAGTGCCATGGAAATGGCCTGTAGTACTGGAGAGAGCCTCTAATCGAAGGAAGGGTAAAGGAAAAAACAAGATGGCAAACTAGATGAATGCGAAGATGAAAGCCTCGAAGAGCCAAAATGAGGCAGAGTGACCAAAAAGGGATGAGAGGCGGCTACATATATAGTAAAAACAGCCACTAGTGGGTGTAATCGGGTTGGTGTCCTAGGGACTAGGGAGAACCCCCCTCACGGGGAGCATCGCGAGGCTGGGGAGGCGGGTTCGGCGACAATGGGGGAATGATAGCTGCCTGCTCCATACATGCAGCAACCATGCTCCGATAACGGTGCAGATGGTCGCGCTCACGACGAACTAGTCTACAAGCAGGGCTGTCGCAGATGCCCAAAGAAGCCCGCTGCTGCATCTCCAAAAGAGCCCGATTCGTAGAATCGGCCTCATCCCTGAACCTATCCCACTCCTGTTGAAGTGTCCTCGTAGTGGCCAGAGAAGACTGCCACTGTGCCGCATCAGAAGCATGTATGCGCTCGATGAGAGATGCATACTGACGATGTAGGACTGCAGTCGCTGTAACTGAATCGAGTGATACGCGTGCTGCGTCTGCTCCATCCAGGGCCACTGTGCTCGCATCTCGGAGTAAATCTAGGAAGGGAGGGTCCACTAAAGGTGGGGGAACGTCATCACGTGAGGGACGCGGGGTCACATGCAGTGAGGAAGGTGCGCTGACGACACGAGGTGGAGACTGTGGTGGCTGGGAATGGGAGGGCAGGGCGGATGTGGAGTCTACGGAAAGAGGAAGGGAAGGGAGTAAGGATGCGAGAATAAGGGGGGTGGGGCTAGCTGGTCGACAGGGGGGCTAGCGTGGCCGGTGTCGGGTGAGTAGGATGCAGTCCGAGGGCGTACCCGATGAGTGGACAGGGTGGAGGAAGAAGGGGGGGGGAAGGCTAGTAGGCGAGGGTGAGGTAATATCGATCGCATGGAGAGGAGGGTGAGCGACGGAAGGTGGGGCAGATGGGGCTATGGAGACCTGACCAGGCAAATGAAAGAGCCAACCAAGGACAGGGGATGAATAGACCGAAAAAGATCAAGAACCTCGGGATAGGGCCTCGTGGAAGCGACGGCTTCGCAGCTGGAAAGAAGCAAACATGAGGTAGGCATAGGGGTATGGCCGCCCATGGACAAAGCAATAGAGAGGATCAGCGATACGGATGTCGATAAGCGGCTAGTGGGAAGCCAGGCTGTGGAAAAGGAAATGGAAGATAAATGCCTGCAGGAGCTGCACCATCCGGTGGGAGGCTGTGGAAGGGCTAAACATACGAGTGCAAAAAGCGATAGTCTCTTCACGAGATAGACCGGAATAAAGAAAGTGTGGTGGTCGATATGTGGTCAACGAAGAACCAATACCAGCCGCAATGGACTGGGGGGAGATAGTACCGGAAGGGAAATGGGGAAACGAAGTGAAGGCGGAATAAATGTCCTGACCCTTAGGCGCCAAACACATGATCGAAGCCAGACGATGAATACCCTCCATGAGTAAATAATCCTCAATGAAGAGGTCGAACAGGGTGGAATCGGGGAGGGCAAGATGAAGACGGAGACGAAGGGAAGAAGTTGGAATGGCGAAATCGAAAGTGCACGCCTGCTGGGAGGAAGCTGGGCCAGAGTCACTCATAGCAGGCACCGAAAGGACGGACGGAATGGTAGGAGGAACTGCGGACGGCTCGAGGAAGTGGAAACCAGGTGGGGGATGTGAAGGGCTATACAAAGATGAGGCGGAGAGTGAGTGGTTGGAAAATGTGGGGGCAATGAGATATGAGTGGGCAATGGGGGGTATGGTCGGGGCTGGAAGACTGGTGGTTGGAGCAGAGGGGGTAGGAAATACGTGGGAATCGGACTGAGGGGAAGAAGGTGGGAGCTCCGAATACTCCTTGGTAGCCCTGGAGGAAGCTGGCTGTGGTACGAAGGAAGCCATATTGCTAATGAATACGAACGGCACGATAAGCTAACGCTCTGTAATGAAGGTTAAGGGTCAGGAAAACATATAGGCAACCGCTAAGCATCGAAATTGACCAAAATTGAGTCAAAATTCAGAATTTGCATGTTGAAAAATCCTAAGAACGACAGAAAAAACACAGAAAACAGAGATGGAAAGATGGGGAAATGATAAAAAGAATGAAAGAGGGAATTTACAAAGAAAAAAAAGAAAGAAAGAAAGAAAGGGAGAAAGAAATGAAATTAAAAAAAAAAGAATTAAATTGAAAAATTAATGAAGTGAAAAAAAATTTAAATAAAAGAAAATAAAATTAAAATAAATTAAATAAATAAATAAAAAAACAAAAAATAAAAAAATGAAAAATAAAAACTAAAAAAATAAAAAATAAAAAAAAAATAAAAAAAGAAAAAAGAAAAAAAAAAGAAAAAGAGGAGAAAATACCTGAGGACGATCCACGTGAGGGGGGAGGGAGTTGGAAGAGGAAGGATGTATATATGGGGGGGGGGGGAGGGGCTGCAGTTGCGGGTGGGCGGAGAGGCACGGGCGGGTGCGGGGGGGGGGGGGGGAGGGGGGGGGAAGGGGGGGCTGCGATTGCGGGTGGGCGGAGAGGCGCGGGCGGGTGCGGGGGGGGGAGGGGGCTGCGATTGCGGGTGGGCGGAGAGGCGCAGGTGGGTGCGGGGGGGAGGGGAAGGGGGGGGGGGAGGAGGGCGTGGGGGAGGGGGGGCTGCGATTGCAGGTGGGCGGAGAGGCGCGGGCGGGTGGGGGGGGGGGAGGGGGGGCTGCGGTTGCGGGTGGGCGGAGAGGCACGGGCGGGTGCGGGGGGGGAGGGGGGGCTGCGGTTGCGGGTGGGCGGAGAGGCGCAGGCGGGTGCAGGGTGGGGGGGAGGGGGGGAGGAAAAAGAGGGGGGGAAGGGGGGGGGGAAGAAGAGGGGGGGGAAAGGGGGGGGGAGAGAGGAAAATGCCTTTTTTTTTTTACAAAATGCGTAAAATTAGAGGAAAAGAAAAATGTCGAAAAAGTACAAAAATATCCAAAAGATGCAGGAAAAATTTTCCAAAATTCTGGATACGGTCTAAGGTAATATCCTCCCTCAAGACCATACAAAGCCTCCTATATTTCATTAATTTGGTGAGATAATGACTATTGAAAGGGATGAAAAATGCTAAAAAAATGCTGGAAAAAATTCCCATAAAAACCCATAAATTGTACTTTTGCAGAGGTTATGAAATGCCTTCTAGGTTTGCTAAAAACTCAAGGAATAAGCATGAAATTGATAAAGAAAACTCCTAAAATTGAGCAACATGAAATGAGAAAGCTATGTACAACCTGGACAGATTTTGCAGTTCCAGGTGATCCATACTTCTTCAAGTTTGTTGATGGTAGGCCTTGAGCCTTGATATGTTGACCAGTGGCAAGGCCTCTCCTGTCAGTGTCTCCAACTCCACAGCACCCTAATTCAGCATTGATTTAACTCTATAAGGTCCTTCCCAGTGTGGAAGCCATTTTCCTATCACTTGTGTTTGAAGATGAGGTCTATGGAGAAGAACTAACATGCCTGGCTCTATGTTGTTGTTCCACAGATTTCGATCATGTGCCTCCTTCCTCTTCATCTGAGTTTCTAACAATTGTTTTGTTGCTAGTAGACGAATATCCTCTACTTTATGCAGGGCTTCTAGCCTCTGAGAGACACCACAATCTTTCTTATCTTGCATGAATGCCACTTTAGGGGATCCATGTAAAAATTCAAAGGGTTCAATTGGCAGTATGCCATAAACTAGTTGGAATGGAGAATATCCGGTGACCTCTTTGTAAGCTAACCTGTATGCCCATAGGGTACCTTGAAAAGCAATGCCCCAGGAAGTAGGCTGTAACATACATTCCTTCCTTAACATGGAAATTAATACCTTATTCATTGATTCAACCTGTCCATTTGCTCTTGGGTAGTAGGCACAAGAGGTCCTATGTAAAATTCTATACCTGTTGAAAATTTCCTGCAGGACCTTATTCACAAAATGAGAACCCTGTCTGTGCAAATTTCAAGCGGACATCCAAACGTGCAAATGATGCTACTGTAAATGAAATCAGCCACAGTTTGGGCAGTGCAGTCAGGTGCTGCAATAGCTTCAGCCCATTTCGTCGCATAGGCTGTGGTTATCAGTAAATACTTCTCTCTTTTAGGAATCGGTGGAGGGTAGATATGCCCTACAAAATCTAAACCCCACTTCTCAAACGGTTGCCAAGAAGTGGAGATAATCAATGGATTATGCCTCTGCTTGGTGGGTTTAGGTCCACATCTCTAGCAAACATCACATGCTTTTCCCTAGTCATCCGCATCTTTGAATAATGTAAGCCACCATAAACCAGCATCAAGAATCCTGTGACTCATGATATGCCCTGGAAGGTGCCCACCACCAGTTCCTTCATGTGCAGAGTGAAGGATTTCCCTCACTTCTTCTTCTTCCAAGCACTTCCTAACCCTGTTGTCCTTTCCCTGTCTATATAATTTATCTTCAATGAAAGTATAAGGTCTTCTCTTGGTTAGCAGTCTCTTCCTTTGCATAGCACTAGCCTTTTCTGGATACACAACAGTTTTGATGAAATTCTTGATATCGTAATACCAACCTTGAGCTTGTACAGCGAACAACTGAGCATCTGGAAAATCATCATTGATTCCACTAGCCTGATCCATTATATTGATTCTGGATAGGTGATCCGCCATAAATTTTCTTTACCTAGTCTGTGGACTACAGAAAAATCAAACTCTTGGAACAACAATAACCACCTCCATATTCTACCAATGACTTGTGGTTTGTTGAGCAAGTATTTTAGTGGTTGGTGATCCGTCCAAGTAAGTAATGACAAAATTTTTGGACAGCAAAAACCATGGCTAAGGCTTCCCTTTCTGTGGTGCTGTAATTCCTTTCAGCCTTAGTCAAAATTCTACTGGCATATTGAATTGGTCTATCCACCTTAAATTCTTCACTGGGTTGTGTTAAAACTGCCCCCACTGCATAGGCACTGGCGTCTACATGTATATGAAAGATTTTTGACCACTCAAGTGTGATCAAAATGGGAGCAGACACTAACCTTGACCGTAATGTTTGATATGCTTTTTCCTCCTCTTCTTCCCATTTAAAAGGTATTTCCTTACCTGTAAGTCTAGCCAGTGGTCTGGCTATCTCTGCATACATTTTTATAAACCTTCTGTGGTATCCAGTATGCCCCAAGAAACTCTGAATCTCTTTAGGAGATTAAGGTTTAGGCAACTTTAATATAGAAATTATTTTGTCAGGATCTGGGGCCATACCTTTAGTCGACACCACATGTCCTAAGAGAGTTCCTTCTGTCACAAGGAAATGACATTTGTTTGGATTGAGCTTTAGCTTAGTCTCCCTGCATCTCTTGAAAACATTCTACAGCTGTCGCAAGTGATGGTCCAAACAATTTAAAGGAGTCTCCTTGTGAGAACCTGAAAACGAAGAGAAGTCATCCATGAAGATTCTAAGTGACTCCAGCAATAAGGGGCCAAAAATGAGATTGATCGTTCTATTAAAGGTGGCTGGAGCATTTCTGAGCCCAAATGGCATTTTTACATACACATATGTTCCCCAAGGTGTGATAAAAGCAGTCTTTTCACGATCCTCTAGGTGTATTGATATTTGATTGTAGCCACTGAAGCCATCCATAAAGCTATATAATGCATGTCCAACCACTTCTTCAATGACCTGCTTTGCAAATGGCATAGAGAATCCATCTGGGATTGTCATCTTGTTGAGTGCTCTAAAGTCAACACAAATTCTGATTTTATTGGTATTCTTCTTTGGCACTATAACCATAGGTGAGAGCCACTCTGAGTGTTCCACAGGAATAATGATTCCTGCATCCTCCATCTTCTGAATTTCTGCATAAACAACTTCGGCATATTTTGGGTTGAGTCTATAACTCTTCCCTCGTATTGGTTTGGCTCCCTCAACCAGAGGGATTCTATGCTCTCCATAATTGGTAGACACTCTTTCTACGTCTTTATAATGCCAGGCAAAAACATCTGTATAATGGGTCAAGAATGATCTTACCTTTTCAAGGAGCCCTGGGTGGTTCCACAACCAAGTGGCCACCAAAACTGGCCGATTATTGTCTTGAGTGCCTAATTGTATTTCTTTGACAAGATTTCTCTCTACCATATTATCTTCATGCTCATCTCCGTCTTTGTCTTCTTCCACTAGCTTTTCGTGCATTGCTTCATAAGCAGGGGTATTTTGGATTTCAATGTGTTCCTCCTTGTCCTGCATCCATCTTGCCGGTATTTCTTGAATTGGGAGAGAACACTCTTCACTAGAATCTTTTACCTTTCCTTTAGCCTTGGTAACTTCCTTATGTGTAGTTGTCATATCCTCCTCCAAGTTGTATTTGAGGGGTGTCTTCCTGCCCCTTCTGTGGTCTGTGATGGGCTCTCCCAATCCATCAACCTGGACTTTTTCCTCATCTTCATCATAACCTTCAGTCGTGCAAGACTTATTAAGAAAAATTCCAAACAAGAGGAAGAGTTGCCTGCTTGCAGCCAATTTAGAATATCCTCTTCTTCCTCGAAATCTATTTGGGGTTGGTCCTCTGATTCTGGTTCCATGCAAATGCCAACTGTTTGCATCATGCTGGTGTTTCCTTGATTATCTGGGCCTTCTTCCAAATGAATCTGTGTCAGCTCTTGCCCTTTCTTTTGTACCCACATAGTGTCCTTGCCCCAATCATGAATGACACTTGCATGTCTCAGCCATGGTCTTCCAATTAAGAGGGGAAATCCTCCTTCAACTTGGGCAATCTTAAAACCACAAAATCCAGAATGAATAGATTACCTTGTACTTCAATGGAACTTTTGGGATCACTCCCAAGGGCCTTACTTTGCTCTGATCTGCCAAAGTAACAGTGAAATTTGCAGGCCTTGAAGGGTGGAGTCCAATCTTTTCCATTGTATGTTCAGGCATTAAGTTAATGCTAGAACCACCATCCACAATAACTCCTTGAAATTCATGACCTTTGATAGATACTGTCAGTCGAGGACTTTCATAATCTGTAAGGGGTGCTTCCCCTACACTTTTACCTTTATGTAAAATAGCAGTCTTTGCTACCAAACTTGTAGTTGAAGCCTCATCAATTATCTACAAGAGTTCTGACCTGAATTTCCCATCCATCTTTATTAAATAAAAAATACTAACTTTTCATGGACTTGAGTGGTTTTGAAGCCTCTGATTCCTTAAGAGTATGGGCTCCAATTGACTTATCAAACTCCTCATGATCCCTGTTGAATGCATGCCCAATGGCATCACTGGTACATATAAGATCTCCTTTTTGCCTTGTATCTGCACATGCAGTGGCCTTGTCTTTAGTGGCCTTATCTTCAAATGTCTCTTTGTCTTTGTTCAATCCATCAATTCTTGGTTGTTGAGCTATATCTACTTGAGCCTTTCCTTTATTTCTTGTTTGCACTGTAAAAGATTCTATCTCTTCTAACTGCACCACCCTGGTAGATGGTGATGGCTCATTGACCTAATCTAACACTTCTTCTTTGAGTACAAAAATCATTTGAATATGGGGCCCGGATGAAGAGGCTTGATTCTTAGGACAACAATTTGTATAGTGGTCTCTGGCCTCTAGGCAGTTTCTGCAAGGAGGGGCATTTTCTGGTAGAGTGCACCTACTTTGATAGTGCCCACATTCTTCACATCTGAAACAAGTGATTGGCCTTCTAGGCCCATTTCCAAAGTTATTCCTCTGTCTAGGGTTGTAATTGTTACCTTGATTGGGTGCAGCCGCCATTACATTTGCTGGTGGTAGGGGTCCTCCTTGTGTCCAATATGTTGTTGCAGGTATTCCCCTTGATTGGCATTCTTGGGCCTCATGACCAGCTTTCCTGCATAATTGGCAAGTCACACTTAACAGAGGACATTCACTTACTATATGCTCTTGCTTGCTGCACATGGAACACCAAAGTCCACTCTTGATGCCACCTCCTTTGAGTTCCTGCAACTCCTGTCGCAGCTGAGCCAATTCCTCTGCTTGGGCCTCCTCCTCCTTTCGGAGCTTTAGTGCTTCAATCTCCCTTCTCAACTGAGTTACAACATTCTCCTCTTCTCTATAGGGCTTATTTCTTTTTAAGCCCTCCAACTCCTTCCTTAGTTGGATTATTGGATCCTCCATTTCTGTGGAATAAGGTAATTGAGAAGAAGTAGCTCCATACTGTTGCCTTATCTGCTCCAGTCGTGTAGCCGTGTTGATGAACTCCTCTATGGAGGCTGTAGGTAACACTAATTCCTTTATTTTGCATTGGGTGGCCACTGGTAGGGTCTTGGCTAACCATTTCTTAACAAAAAAATCATGTGGTGGATCTGGCAATTTAGCCATTAGTGCCTTGGCCCTAGTCACAAACTCTGGGAACTTTTCACCTACGCCCAATCTCAAATTTTCTAGTTCTTCTATGATGATCTCTGCAGTATTCCCATGCTGGAATTGATTTTTAAATGCATCTTTCATCAAATCCCAAGTTGTAAAATGGTTCTCAGCAAATTGGCTGAACCATTTATCTACTAATCCTTCTAATGTGGTAGGGAAGAGTATCAAAAAGGCATCCTCCCTGCCCATTAAACCTCTAGTCTTGCATAGTGCCAAAAATCTTCTAATGTGCTCATTTGGATCCTCCTGAGCTAGGCCTTTGAAAGAAGGAAATTTTATATTTAATCTTGAGAGTAAGGTTTCCAACTCTACCTGTCCCGCCATGCTCTTTACTGATGAGGTTGAAGATAGTGGACTGGAGGATCTTCTAACAACCTTCCTTCCGGTTTGCTTGCAGGTGACCCTCAATGTTTGGGACCGGGTTGCGGTCATGAGCTGTTCATAGGCCACTTAATATGAGACACTTGATAAAAATATGTACCTCTTAGTCCACTGGAGTAGTACTGTCGACACTGGAATATTGCTCTCCAACTGCAGTATATCTTCTCCTATGCTCAAATATCCTTGGAAGTCCCACCGGGCGTGCCGAATTTTGTTGGGGGATTCTTAGACAAGAAGGGATTTGAGTGTTTGTAGGAGAAAAGGGGAAGACCAGAAGAGAAAATATACACTGGAAGCCTCTATCGATTGATTACAGTAAGACAAATACAAGGTTGAAGCACAATACAACCAATGCTTCTATGCAAAATCCCACAGAGTGCTCAATTACAAAATACCAAATACCCAAGGGACTTGTAGCTGCCGGCCTTCTGTACACCAAACCTCCACCTTCTACAAGCCTGCTCTTGTGCACACCTTGCACCAAGCTTCCACTAAGGGGGAGTGATGGATACCTTCTGTCGGCATGCGCACACTTCAGTAAGACCTTGGGATCCTTGGGAGACAAGCTTTGCACTCCTCTGCACACTTCCTTGGTCACTCTTCATGCACACCTTGCACTCCACTTCTCTGCATCGCACACTGTGTGTCTCTTGCACTTCTCTCTCTTGCTTCACTTAGACTATGCTCACTCTTGCTTACACTAGAATAGTCCAAGAATAGTCCTTGCCTTGAGTTGAGTGTCAATTCATGTACGCTCCTAACTGCAAGTGTATCTTGGTACTCACCTTGATGTCCCAAGATTGTCTTTTTAAGTGGAAGCCAACGACTCCCTGTTTTGTCCTGTAGTGACTTTAGACTAAAACCAAAAATTTTAATTGGGGGGCCATACTTTCACTTCTGCGTACGTTGCCGCTTCACATACCTTCACATTTTCCTTTTAAGTCTTCACTTTTGCACATAAAAGAGGGTTCACCTGAACCTTCCAAAACACTTTAAAAACACTTTGAACCTTAGGGAAATTAGAGAAAATACCTCTGCAACCTGCACTTTAGCACTTTGACTTTGCACCTGTTGACTTCGACTTTGACTTTGTTGACTTTTAACAATTTGACTTTGACCTTTTGACTTTGACCTTGGTTGACTTTGACTATAGTTGACTTTGACCAATATGACTTTTATGGGCTCAACATCCATATCCGTAGATTTTGCAAGGAAGCATTAGAGTACGACAAAAGGAAAAAGGAACAACAAAATTCGATGACTAACATGGTTTATATTTCCCCAGTTGAGTCACAAGCAGCCGTAGTTCAGACAAGATGAGGTAAATAGTTGCAACCAGCAGCTGAAGTTTTCGCGCCTGGAATTCGTGAGCAGCAGCGGATGTTTGCAAAGGCTAGTCAATGGACAGCTAAGGAGCGGACTGTGTTTCCTGATCCAAGGTCCCTGTGCCACAGGCAGGATCGAATGAACAGAATTATGCCCCAACAACATTAGAATCACCACCAGAATCGATGATAACCACAACCCAACCAGATCAGGTATGGGACGTCCTATCTAAGGCTTCAATCAAACTCCCTTTGGGATAGTTGCTCGCCTTAGTTCCAAGAGTAAGATAGCAATTTCAACAGCAGGTTAGTCCCAGATCTTCATGTACTCTGGCGACTGCGACCATACAATCGGAGATGGATTCTACGGTGGACCATTCAGTCCCATTGATCACCGTCTGGTATAAAAACCAGAAGATTACCCAAGTTTTAATTGATGAAATTGGGTTGGACCCAAATTGAACCCGTACAATTTTTTGTGCGAATGGCAGACCAATCACGAGTCCATCTGGTGGGCTTGGTACGTAACATCCCGATAACCCTGCAGGGAACTACATTTACTATGACTTTCGTAGTCCTGGAGTTACCTTAATCTAGCCTCGACTACAACTTACTTTTTTGGTCGACCATGGCTCAAGCAAGCCAAAGTTGTGCAGGATTGGTCAGCTCAAGAGTTAATTTTTTAGAACAATCACCGAAAATATGTAGTTGCACTGGATGCTATGCAACCATGTGGGCTTAGTACGTAACATCCTGATAACCCTGTAGGGAACTACATTTACTATGACTTTCATAGTCCTGGAGTTACCTTAATCTAGCCTCGACTACAACTTACTTTTTGGTCGATCATGGCTCAAGCAAGCCAAAGTTGTGTAGGATTGGTCAGCTCAAGAGTTAATTTTTAAGAACAATCACCGAAAATATATAGTTGCACTAGATGCTATGCAACCCTGTGATCTACACGCACAACCATATGTAGCAGAGCCAGTCCATATGTTGGATGGGCTATCTGATGATGAGGAAGAGGCTTTCCTCAAGACCAATAAGGATCTGATCCCATTAGGTACTGTGGATTTACAGTCGGTAGCAGACAATTGGAGTCCGGCAGCTTGTACGGTCGTACCAATGATCGGAGAACTAGAAGCTGATGATGGCTTAGCAATGGATGAAGCAACCTTACAACAACTATTTCACCTAGCTGATGATTTGGTGAAACCTCGCCAATTTTATGTACCGGAGGATCAATTAGTAACGTATAATTTGGGTGACACGGTCAACCCGAGAGCAGTAAAAATTAGGGCAGGATTAACAGAGAAATTCCAAGATGATTTGGTACAACTCCTTCATGAATTCTCAGATGTTTTCGCTTGGGATTATAGAGACATGAAAGGTCTTGACCCACGGATTTATCAACATCGAGTAGTGCTCAAACCGGATGCGAGGCCAATCAAACAATCTAGTTACAGAATGAATCCTAATTATGCGGCACAGGTGAAAGCTGAACTTGATCGTTTATTGAAGGTGGGATTTATTCTACCAATTGAGCATGCTGAGTGGATCTCTCCAATCATGATCGTCCGAAGAAAAATAAACAGTTGCGTATCTGTGTCGACTATCACAAACTCAATGCCGCCACTGTACCAGATCCATTTCCTCTCCCCTTTCTAGATACAATGCTCGATCGGGTAGCAGGTCACGAAATGTATTCTTTTCTGGATGGCTACAGTGGATATAATCAAGTGAGGATGGCAGAACAGGATATCCTGAAGACAGCATTCATCACTAATTGGGGTGTCTATGCTTGCACCGTAATTGGGTGTCTATGCTTGCACCGTAATGTGGTTCGGTTTACGGAATGCCCCAAATACATTCCAAAGATGTATGCAGAAAGTCTTTTCCCCTTACTTGACCACGTTTATGCAAGTATATTTGGATGATTTTTCCTTATTTGGTGCCACTTCAGCGCACTTGTATCATTTACGACACTGTTTTGCAGGGAGTATCGGTTATGTTTGAATCCTACCAAATCAGTTTTTGCGGTCTCCTGTGGCAAACTGCTTGGTCATATCATTTCTCAACAAGGAATACAAGTAGATCTGGATAAAGTAGCAGCCGTGTTGCAGGCACCAGTCCCAAAGACACCGAAAGAAGTTATGCACTTTCTTGGCCAAATCCGGTGGCATGGCAGACATTTACGGTGGTTAGCTCATTTAGTGACACCACTTAATCGGCTTATGACCAATGCTCCGTGGAAGTATGAATGGACTCAGGAGTGCCAAAGTGCATTTGATCGGTTGAAGGTCTTATTGACGCAGGCCTCGTCCTGCAACCACCTGATTGGGAACGACCGTTCCATGTTTTCGTGGATGCGTCAGATATTGCGATTGGTAGTGTCCTCATGCAACAAATTGACAAATGGTTTCGGCCTGTGTACTATGCGAGCCGCCGATTAGCTTCTGCGGAGAGAACTTACTCTGTGACAGAATGAGAATGTCTTGGTTTGGTATACTCTATTAAGAAATTTCGGCATTACTTGCTGGGCCGTAAATTTACTTTCCATGTGGATCATGCTGCACTGGTGTACTTGGTTCGACAACAACATTTAGGTGGTAGATTGGCAATGGGTTTTACTCTTACAGGAGTTCGATTATGAAGTTATTCATCGACCTGACATAGCACATGTCTTGGCGGATTTCCTATCTCGACTGGATTCTGGTGAGTCTCCGGTAGGTGTTGATGACACTACACCGGCGATTTACATCATCGAGACAACTCCTGAAGAATCTGCAGAACTTCCTGTGGCTCCTACATACTATGATACGTTAATGACTTTTCTCACTGATGGTTGTCTCCCTCCTAATGCTCCCGTTAATCTGCGCCGAAAAATTGCAGTCTACAGCCGACGATTCCGGTTGATTGTGGGTCAACTGTATTACATAGATCATACTGGTGTTTTACTTAGATGTATTCCTCCACATGAATCAGCATCAGTTATTGCCATGGCTCACTCATTGGCCACTGGAGGACACTTCCCAGCTGATCTTACTCACTGAAAAATTCTGCAAAGTGGGATATGGTGGCCTCCAATGTATAGAGATGTGTTCAATTTGTGCAGCAGTGTGATGTCTGTCAACGGTCTGGACAGCCCTTGCAGCGACACTTCTTTCCCCTTCAACCTGTCTTACCTTTGGAACCCTTTTAGAAGTGGGGTCTAGATTTTATTGGCCCAATAACACCACCAGCGACCCTCACCAACAATCGATACATATTGAATTGTACAAATTATGCCACTAGATGGGCAGAAGCTTGGTCTTTACGTTCTGCCACAGCTGTTTTGGTGGTCAAATGTTTGATGAAGGATGTTTTCCCTCGATATGGATTACCTCTAGAGATAGTGACAGATCAAGGAACACATTTTGCAAACAACTTAATGCAAGTACTGACTCAGACTTTTCAGATTATGCATAAATTCAGCTCACCGTACTATCCACGTGCTAATGGTCTGGCTGAAAGTACCAATAAGACTCTATTGAATATGCTTCGCAAATTGATCTTGGAATGTCCGGAACATTGGGATTAACTCTTACCTACCGTATTATGGGCATACCGGACCACATACAAAGTGGCAACCGGAACAACTCCGTTTAAACTTGCTTATGGATTGGAAGCTATTGCGCCAATGGAAGTAGTGGTACCGAGTCTGCGCATTGCATTATCTCTGAAATTGTTGCCGGAAGAATCTTTTCCATTTTGGTTGGATACGCTCCACTAATTGGATGAACAACGCTGGGAAAGTTTCTTGATTCTTCAAGAAGTTCAGCTTCGTCAAGCCCGTACTCATGATCGTTTCCTCAAAACCCCTGTCTTTACGGTTGGCCAACTTGTTTTATTCTATAATGCTAAAGCCAACAAATCTGCCGGAAAATTTAAGTTACGGTGGTTTGGTCCATACCGGATTGCTGAACAAGTGGGACCAGCAACTTTTCGGTTGGCGACCTTAACCGGTGTTCTCCTTCCAAAAGTTATTAATGGTTCTAAGCTTTGCCCATATCACCAGCCGTCTGATAACCTATGATGTGTACTTAGTCTTTTTTGCATGTCACTTGTTTTTCTTTTTATCCCCATATTTCGGTTGACCACTTACCGTAATCTCCTCGTTTTGGTATCTAAATATGATTAATGGCCGCCCTGTGTTACTATTTTTGATCATGCATGCATGCCGTAATCATGAAGGATATCTCTCCAATATTGCACGATGATTAGGGTTTTTGCCGCCTAATGTTGTCCGTGCTCTTACTTAATCTTGTTCTTTCCACTGATAATCGCTATTGTGTTTGTGTGATTGTGTGTTCTTTGTAGTCTGTGTTCTTGTGTTTACTTGTGTGCCATGGAAGCTCTCACGAATGTCGCTACCTTCCGTGCGGGTCTCACTCCAGAAGTGAGTGAGTATTTGCGCACTCGTGGTCTGTTGGCCTTCGTTGAATTGCCTTGGCATTCAGTGGAGTGTCATCCATTCCACATGCAGATTATTTCTGCTATTGCCGCCACACCTACTACAGAGCAGTGTTGGCCCATTGCTTGTTTACCATCTCATGTAGTCATTACTTTAGCTACGTTTGCTGAAGCTTTTCGACTCCCTCAGGAAGGATTGGAGAATGGTCCACTTCTTTCCATGGCCACCATGACAGAATTGTTCCCCCGGCACTCATCTAATGAGTATGCCATTCTTTGTAGACCTGAACCAGAGCGTACAGCTCTGCAATTTTTGGTAGCCACCCTGAATTTATAGAAACGCACATATGGTATTTCTCGAACATTCTATTCGATGATAGATACTACGTCCCGTGAGTCTGTAAATTTCACATCTTTCTTTTTCCGGCGTATTCACCGTGATTGCGTGAAGGTTACCAAGCAAATCGCTAAGGGTGACCTTCCTCGTTCCCGTTTACCCCATATCCTCACTTTCCTCTTTCCGGTGACCCAAGCCGTGCAACCTCCTCCAACTGCTCCCTTCTTGTTACATGAAGAATCTATTCAAATGCTCGAGGGCAAGGATGATGACGATGAAGATCTGCTTCAACTATTTCGCCGAAAATGCAGATGTGTTAGCCCTTCTGAAAGTCAGGTGCAGAGCTCCAACACCGAACACGAAACTGAAGTCTTCCACGACACTGCCACTTCCCTCCATGTCGAATCATCAGTTCCCTCTTCTCCGGTCAATCAGCAGGAACACGGTGCACACCTAGAAGAATCTTAAGAAGTCTCTTCTCGGGTGGACTCTCATCAGCAGGATGAGGAAACTGTGAAGGAGATCATCACTGAAATCATCATAGAAGTAATTGCTAATGTTGAGGCAGTGATCGCAAACACTGAGGCGACAAATCAGACTGTAACCGGAATAGTCTTGATGCCAAATCCTCTTCAACCTTCTGCGCCTGTAATCTCTACTGTAATTCCTGACGCACCCACTCCTCCATCCTCTTCTCCCGACTACTCTCCGCCACCCTCCCCTCAGCTGTTCTCAGCCTCTTCATCCCAACCACTTCCTCCTCTTCCTCCTTCGACTCTTATGTTCAATGAATTAGAATCTATGGGTCGTCTCCTGATCCAATTTTCCGAGCAATTACCTCTTGAAGATTATGCTGGAAACTGAACATATCCGGAAAGAGTTACATGACAAAGTCGATTTGCTTGAAGCAGACATTGCTCCGTTGCAGGAAGAAGCCAATGCAGTCAAAGCAGAGAACCATGCTCTGCAGTTTCAACTTCAACAACTCCAAGCACGGATCACAGAGCAGGACAACCTGATTGCCCAACGCGATGCAACACTTGCTGAGTTAAATGAAAAGAATGTTCTTTTAGCCGCTCTCGATGAAGAAATAAAGCAGTTAAATCAATTGGTGCAGGATAAAGACGATGCTAGAATTGCTCTAGGAAACTTATTGGAAGAAACTCGTGAAGATCTCCCATTCGTGACACAAAAAGGACAAGAAATGGAAGACTTGGCCATGCAAAACACTGAAGAATTAAAGACAGTGTCCACTGAACTTCACCAGAAGTGTCGTGACTTGGATGCACAGACAATCCGAACAATTCAGCTAAAGAAAGAGTTGGAAGCTGTTATGAAAGAAAGGGATGCGTATTACAAAACCATCCAATATCAAGCTCAAGAGCTTGAACATAGAGAAAAGGAGCTAGGTGCTAAAGCAGAAAGATTGTCCAGAATTGCTGCTCAAATTGCGGATATGAGGCTGAGCAGAGATGCTGCGTTAGCCAATGAATTCTATTTACAAGAAGCATTTTTGCAGACATAGACAAATTTACTGATGAATCAAATTATTGCGACTAGTTCAGTCAGAACAGATGCACAATTGGTAGAGCCAGACACATTGAAGATTATGCTGGATTCCCTGAAACAAAAGATCACCCGAACATTTAAATTAGCCAGAACACTATACATACAAGGCATAGTTGATGAGCCTTAGATGTATTTTTCTTTTTTGGGTTCGAGTCCACCGTGTGTGCTAGTGTTAGGTCGCCGGAATCGGATTGTATTTTTCATATATCGCACTGTAGATCCCCCTCTCTCTCTCTCTCCCCCGGTGTCTGTCTCTGTAGCTTCTTTCTCTGCCATCTTCGATCCTCGAGTGAAATCTTGGTGGTATGTTTTGCTGCTGAGTGCCTTTCGTCTTCCTTCTAGAGCAATGGGACATACGTTTCGCAAGCTTTTCGATAGTCTCTTCGGCAACAAGGAGATGCGGGTGGGTATGCTAGGCTTGATACCGCTGGGAAGACCGCTATTCTTTACAAGTTGCACATCGGAGAAATATTGTCAACCATACCTACGATTGGTTTCAATGTCGAGAAAGTTCAATACAAGAATGTAGTCTTTACAGCATGGGATGTAGGCGGTCAAGAGAAGCTAAGGCCTTTGTGGAGACATTGTTTCAACAATACAGATAGTCTGATATATGTGGTTGACTCCTCTCTCTCTCTCTCTCTCTCTCTCTCTCTCCCTGCTACCCTGCGTGACCCTCCTCTCCCTCTGTCCCTCTCTTTCTCTCTCTCTCTCTCTCTCTCTCTCTCTCTCTCTCCCTCTCTCTCTCTTCCCCCTCCCCCTCCCTCGCCACCTCTCCCTCTCCCTCCCCCGCAACCTCCCCCTCAGCCTCCCCTATAACCTCCCCCTCAGCCTCCCCCTCAGCCTCCCCCTCAACCTCCCCCTCAACCCACCCCGCAACCTCCCCCACAACCTCCCCCTCAACCCACCCTGCAACCTCCCCCTCAGCCTCCCCCCCAACCTCCCCCTCAGCCTCCCCCGCAACCTCCCCCTCAGCCTCCCCCGCAACCTCCCCCTCAACCTCCCCCTCAGCCTACCCCGCAACCTCCCCCTCAGCCTCCCCCGCAACCTCCCCCACACCCGCACACTCACCCGCAAACCACCCCTCGCACCTGCCCTCACACCTCCCCGCACACTCATCCGCAAACCACCCCTCACACCTCCCCTCACACCTCCCCACACACTCACACATGCACACCCCCACTCACTCACACACACACTCACACACACACTCACACATGCACACCCACACATACACACACACGCACACACCCACACACACTCAACGGGAAGCCATGCGGGTCGGAGACATTGCAACATTGACTATCAAGGTGTCTGAAGCTCAATCATATGGTAGAGACAGCTCATCGATCTTTACATGGTGATATTGTTTCAACGGCATCTGAGATGACTTCAACATCAACATCCGAATCAACTATGAAAAGGAATGGATGCAGGGCCATGTCATCCGGTTTCATTTAAATTGCCCGGGATTACATCAGTGAGGAAATAACAAAACAACATAAAGTGAAAATCTCAGATGGCAACTGGAAAGGTAAAAGGTAATTGTTAAAAGTGGAGTTGCCACCAACCATTCACGGCGACTACCTATTTTTGTGGATCTAATTCAAATCAAAGGAATATTTGACCAACTCCTCTAATTTTGGGCAAACCACCGGCGCATGATCAATGGACGTGAAGATTCGGCACGGCCCTCTTGGCTTATTGGGGCCTGTAAAAACAATGGATTTGTGCTCATTTGGGGTACAATTTTAGAGATACAGTGGTTCGTACGTACGTGCAGAAGTCCTCTCTTGCACTTTGTGGTTTCAAGCCTATTGTAGGAGCTACTCTGTAGTGTGGATACAGAGGGTAGGCTTCTGAGTGGAGGGCTATGAGCACTATAGTGTAAGAGAGTGGCTTGGATTTTGTTCTTTTCTGTGAGTCAGTGTGGTTGTTAAGCTCTATTCTCTTGAGAAATTCTTTACCATTTGTATTGTTCTGAGTTAGTCTGGTCCCTTAAGCTGATGGGAAGACTCTGTTGCATTGAGGTTATTTCCTTTTAGGGTGGCATATTAGCCCTAAGCTTGCACTTTTGAGCATTACTCTGCCCAACCTTGTAATCATCTGATTCGAATCAAGAAATATATGGTCTTCTGTGGTAGCTAGACAAGCAGCAGCAATCCATAGGGAGGAGCAACAAGGATTTCATAAGGAGGAACAACAAGGATTTCAGGATAAAGAGGAAGAAAAGAAGTCTGGATGGAAGGACCAAGTAGAAATTGAAGGAGCTTATGAAAAGATGGCTACTACTATGAAGTACCAATCAACAAGTTTGAAAGAAGATGTTCGTAAGGTAGACATTGAGCAGATCTTGAAAGGTATTCATCACAAGGTTAGTTTATATGAACTTATAAGGATGGATTCAAAAATAAGAAGTGACTAACTGAAGATTATACACTCTGCTCACTTGGTCCAATCACCTGGTATAGATGGTTTCATGGTTGATTTTCCTCCTGCACCCTTAGCAGACTACCAAAGCTCAAGATTATCTGTTTGTATAAAGGATGAAACTCTCACAGGTGTGATCATAGATGGAGGCTCTGGTATCAATTTGATGCCAGATTTTACAATGAAGAAACTGAATTTGAACCCCACTAAAATGGCACCATTTACAGTTACACTAGCAGATCAACATCGGGTTGCGCCTCTTGGCATCATTGAAAAGGTATTGATGGTAGTACAGGGCTGCCACTTTGTTCTAGATTTTGTTGTTATTGCACTTCCACAAGAGACTTCTTACCCTTTACTCCTGGGGAGACCCTGGCTGAGACAAGCGAAAGCTTTGCAAGATTGGGGAAAAAATAAACTATGGATTTCAACAAGCACCCCAATAGCCCACTGCAACTACACTTGGAGGAAAGATTTGACTCAGGGAAAACTACTGGATATACTGTGGACACTCAGGTAATGCCCTCTCTACCCCAAGAAGATGATACATTGTTAAATTGGATGATGGGAAGTGCAGAGTGTTGCACAGTGGAGATCAATGAAATTGAGGAAGAAGTTGCAGATAAGGTAATTACAGGAAAGGGCAATGAAGACCACAAGGTGTTGGAGAATGAGCAATTGAAGGAAAATACAAGGTTTGAAGGGGCAACCAATTTAAAAGTATCGGAGGTGGAAGGTTATGAACCTAAGAGTAGAGAGGATCTTCCTTTTGCAGATATACCTCAAGGATGGATGGAAGAACATGTTGCAGAATATAAATTAAAATCCACTCCTGCATATAGTGGAGATGATTTCTCAAGCAAGAGTAGTCCTGAAACATTGGTTCAAGAAGTAAATTTAGGGGATGAAGAGAACCCTCAAGTAGTCCATTTGGCATCTTGGTTGTGGCATTATCCTCCTTTGCTACAAAAGGTAACTTCTTTGCTTTTTACTTACAAAAGAATCTTCGCATGGTCCTACAAAGATCTAACAGGGATACCAGAAGAGCTTGGGGTACATCGGATACCCTTAGTTGAGGGAGCCGCACCTGTAAGAAGTAGGCCATATCGACTCAATCCGAAGTATGCGTGGATTACAAAACTAGAAGAAGCAGGTATAATTGTGCCAGTAGAACATTCCAGGTGGCTTTCTTCTATGGTTATTGTGCCCAAGAAAAATAGTGGAAAAATAAGAGTATGTGTTGATTTCCGTGCTTTGAATAAAGTGACTATTCAAGATGGATTTCCTAAGCCCTTCACAGAGCAAGTGCTTGAGGAAGTAGTTGGTCACACTTTTTATAGTTTCTTGGATGGGTTTAGTGGCTACAATCAGATAGTAATTCATCCTGATGATAGGGACAAAACAGCCTTTGTCACTCCCTGGGGCACTTATGTCTATACTCGAATGGCTTTTGGTTTGAAGAATGCACCAGCTTCATTTAATAGAACGATGTATCTGATATTGGGCAAATGGTTAACAACATTTCTACGCATTTTCATGGATGACTTTTCAGTATTTTCAGGTACAGATAAAAGAGCAGCAGTTCAAGATTTCCATGACCATTTGGAAAATCTAAAAGAAATTTTTGAGCAATGTCTCAAAACAGGTTTGAAATTGAATCCTGATAAATGTCACTTTTTGGTCACCAAGGGTACTCTTCTTGGTCACATAGTATCTGCTGAAGGTATAACTGTTGATCCTGCAAAGGTTACAGCTATTCTTTCCATGCCAATTCCACAAAGCCCAAAGGAAGTGCAAAGTTTCTTGGGCCATGCAGGGTATCACAAAAGATTCATTAGGATGTATTCAGAAATTGCTAAGCCCTTGTCAAGGCTTACCAGTAAAAAAATCCCTTTCTCATGGAGTGCTGAAGCTGACAAAGCATTTTGTGAACTAAAATTGAGGCTATGTACTGCTCCACTTTTAAGTGTTCCTAATTGGTCATTGGAATTTCATGTGCATACAAATGCTAGTCTTCATGCTGTTGGTGCAGTTTTAGCTCAACCATCATCTCACAAAGTGGATAGACCTATCTCTTATGCCAGCAGACTACTCAACCAAGCTGAAAGGAATTACAGTACAACGGAAAGAGAAGGTTTGGCTATCGTATTTGCTCTTCAGAAGTTTCGACATTATCTCCTTGGTGTACATTTCATTGTTATCTCTGATCATCAACCCTTGAAGTATTTAATAAACAAACCTAGAGTAGCTGGAAGGAGTTGGAGATGGTTACTCTTGTTTCAAGAATTTAATTTTGATATTCATATCAAGCCAAGAAAAGAGCACTACATGGCATATCAAGTTTCCAGGACTGCAATGAGCGAAAAAGCAACAGGTATCAATGATGAACTAGTGGATAGCAATCTTTTTCTAGTAGCAATTCAGACAGGTTGGTATGACGAAATTCTTCATGTTCTTACTACTGGAAAGATCCCAGAACACTTGACACCTGTAGAAAAAAGAAGATTGCTTTTGAAAACCAAAGCATATTCTCTTATAAATGGAAATTTATATAAATACTGTCAGAATGATATCTTGAGAAGGTGTGTCTATCCAGAGGAGGTAAATCTTTTGCTAGGGGCTACACACAGTGAAGGACACCTAAAGGGGGAAGAATTGGCTCATAGAATCATCCACAAGGGTTTATGGTGGCCTCATATTTTCAAAGATGCAATCAAGTTTGCTAAAGAATGCCACATCTGCCAGAGGTGTGCCCCCGCGCCAACCAGATTGAATTTTCAACAATTGGTCATATCTACTGGATGGCTCCCATTTGAACGATGGGGTCTTGATTTCATAGGACCAATTAGTCCAACTGGTCAACCTAGAGATAAAAAGTACATTTTGATGGCCACATGTTAGCCACTAAATGGATAGAGGCTAAAGCCACGGTGGACTGCACGGCTTTAACAGTAGCTAAATTTGTGTATAAACGTATTTTCTCAAGATTTGGTTGCCCACTGGAAATTACTAGTGATATGGGCACACATTTTGTAAATCAATTGCTCCAGTTTATATTTGACAGGTACAAAATCTTCCATAAAAAATCTTGTGCCTACTACCCAAGGGCAAATGGCCAAGCACAGAGTTCCAATAAGATTTTGATTGGATTGCTTCGCAAATTATCTTTCGATCATCAAAGCTCCTGGCCGCTAGCTCTGATCGGTGCAATTTGGGATTTCAGAACCACAAAGAGGGGAACCACAGGTGAGACTCCATTTCAGTTAGTATACGGGAAAGAGGCATTGGCACCATTTGAGTTTATTATCAGAAAGGAAATAGGAATCAAAACCATTGGAATTGAACCCCCCATTCAGAGTTTGGTGGCATTAGAAGAGTACAGAGAAGGAGTAATGCAGAAACTTCTGGAAACACAAGAAGAGCGCAAGAGATTGCATGATAGGTATTTAAGATCCAAGGAAGTTCAGGAAGGGTCTATGGTTTTAGTGCATCAGGTTCCACCAATTCAAACTAAATTGGCACCCAAATGGATAGGACCATATAAGGTTATCAAAGTATTGCCACATGGCGCAGTGCATCTGGAAGATCTGCAGGGTAAAAGGATGCCCCTGGTCAACATCTCCAGGGTGAAGAGTTATTTGAATTAATGCAAGCAGATGAAATGCACTCCTTGTACATACCATAGTTCTTTCATTTTCTGCCGTTCATTTTGATAGAATAAGCAAATAAAGGAGTTGTTGCACCGGGACGGTGCAAAAGCTTGATGTGGGGGTCTGTAGATCCCCCTCTCTCTCTCTCTCCCCCGGTGTCTGTCTCTGTAGCTTCTTTCTCTGCCATCTTCGATCCTCGAGTGAAATCCTGGTGGTATGTTTTGCTGCTGAGTGCCTTTCGTCTTCCTTCTAGAGCAATGGGACATACGTTTCGCAAGCTTTTCGATAGTCTCTTCGGCAACAAGGAGATGCGGGTGGGTATGCTAGGCTTGATACGGCTGGGAAGACCGCTATTCTTTACAAGTTGCACATCGGAGAAATATTTTCAACCATACCTATGATTGGTTTCAATGTCCATAGGTTCAATACGAGAATGTAGTCTTTACAGCATGGGATGTAGGCGGTCAAGAGAAGCTAAGGCCTTTGTGGAGACATTATTTCAACAATACAGATAGTCTGATATATGTGGTTGACTCCTCTCTCTCTCTCTCTCTCTCTCTCTCTCTCTCTCTCCCTGCTACCCTACGTGACCCTCCTCTCCCTCTCTCCCTCTCTTTCTCTCTCTTTCTCTCTCTCTCTCTCTCTTTCTCTCTCTCTCTCTCTCTCTCTCTCTCCCTCTCTCTCTCTTCCCCCTCCCCCTCCCTCGCCACCTCTTCCTCTCCCTCCCCCGCAACCTCCCCCTCAGCCTCCCCCGCAACCTCCCCCTCAGCCTCCCCCTAAGCCTCCCCCTCAACTGCCCCTCAACCCACCCCGCAACCTCCCCCGCAACCTCCCCCTCAACCCACCCCGCAACCTCCCCCTCAACCTCCCCCGCAACCTCCCCCTCAGCCTCCCCGCAACCTCCCCCTCAGCCTCCCCCGCAACCTCCCCCTCAGCCTTCCCCTCAGCCTACCCCGCAACCTCCCCCTCAGCCTCCCCTACAACCTCCCCTCACACCCGCACACTCACCCGCAAACCACCCCTCGCACCTCCCCTCACACCTCCCCGCACACTCACCCACAAACCACCCCTCACACCTCCCCTCACACCTCCCCACACACTCACACACGCACACCCCCACTCACTCACACACACACTCACACACACACTCACACATGCACACACACATGCACACCCACACATACACACACACACACACCCACACACACTCAACGGAAAGCCATGCGGGTCGGAGACATTGCAACATTGACTATCAAGGTGTCTGAAGCTCAATCATATGGTAGAGACAGCTCATCGATCTTTACATGGTGATATTGTTTCAACGGCATCTGAGATGAATTCAACATCAACATCCAAATCAACTATGAAAAGGAATGGATGCAGGGCCATGTCATCCGGTTTCATTTAAATTGCCTGGGATTACATCAGTGAGGAAATAACAAAACAACATAAAGTGAAAATCTCAGATGGCAACTGGAAAGGTAAAAGGTAATTGTTAAAAGTGGAGTTGCCACCAACCATTCACGATGACTATCTATTTTTGTGGATCTAATTCAAATCAAAGGAATATTTGACCAACTCCTCCAATTTTGGGCAAACCACCGGCGCGTGATCAATGGACGTGAAGATTCGGCACGGCCCTCTTGGCTTATTGGGGCCTATAAAAACAATGGATTTGTGCTCATTTGGGGTACAATTTTAGAGATACAGTGGTTCGTACGTACGTGCAGAAGTCCTCTCTTGCACTTTGTGGTTTCAAGCCTATTGTAGGAGCTACTCTGTAGTGTGGATACAGAGCGTAGGCTTCTCAGTGGAGGGCTATGAGCACTATAGTGTAAGAGAGTGGCTTGGATTTTTTTCTTTTCTGTGAGTCAGTGTGGTTGTTAAGCTCTATTCTCTTGAGAAATTCTTTACCATTTGTATTGTTCTGAGTTAGTCTGGTCCCTTAAGCTGATGGGAAGACTCTGTTGCATTGAGGTTATTTCCTTTTAGGGTGGCATGTTAGCCCTAAGCTTGCACTTTTGAGCATTACTCTGCCCAACCTTGTAATCATCTGATTCGAATCAAGAAATATATGGTCTTCTGTGGTCATTTGTTGATTGATATTTCTAGAGTATGTACAACTCCTCTGTCTGCTCACAAAAATGTTAAAGGGTATACTTCCCTGAAGAGAACCCCCCTTGAGTAGGCGACGTACTGGATGTGTTTAATCTTTATTCTCTACTTTTGATAAAAGTGGATACCCCAGTACCTCCTCTACACGCACACACCGAAAAGGCGAAGCGAATAGATGTAACTTTTACCCATTAATGAAAAGGCATTACGATGATTCTTCGGCAAGGAGAGACGGGTTCGCTAGACTGTTTGTCTGGGCGACCGTGCTGAGAAGATCGTGTGTAGATTTACAGAATTCCTGAGTACTGTATTCTGTTCGTTGAATTGTAGTATTAAGTATTAACACAGTAATGTTACATTCACATTAATAAGTCTGTGTGACTGTGTGATTGTTAACTCGCACGATCAGTTTACTGTGTAAAGATAATCGTAACCGGAAAATAGTAACTGTATAGCGGAAGTTGTTGCCTTGAAAGTAAAGTTACTGTTTAGTTGAATAGTTAATTTGGGAAAATTTTAATAGTTGTAGTTGTTGTCCCTGTTGATTAAGCTGATTATATCGAATTACTGGTATGCCCCTTTCTTCTCTATGTTTTACCCACAATGGACAATTGGGTCCTATCCAATGATCAGGCGCCGAACAATATCCACAAGGCATCACTCTTTGTGGTTGCCCCTGCTGATGACCTTGCTGGTTGTGTCCTTGCCGATTCCCCTGATCTCCCCATAGAGGTCTTGCTTGCTGCTGCCTCTGAAAATTGCCTCTCCCTTGCACAGGCATAGCTTGATTGGCTGCCACATCAGTATTATTCCTATTCTCTTGCCGTGAACTTTGCCCTCTATTCTTGGGGTTGTATCAACATTGATTTGTTGTATGTCCATCCTTATCACAAATATCACAAAATCTCTTTTATTTTTAAGCTACAATACAATATCCATGTCTTTTTAACTTACTAATCCATGCTTCCTCTTTAATTTGCTTAGCATTATGCTTGTGATGCTTGCTCCCTACTACTTCTTCATCTTGGGTATCAGAGTCAGAATCAGTTGAACCTCTGTCTGACTCCAATTCTGAATCAGAGTTAGCCTCTGAATTAGAATCAGAATGTCTCTTTTTAGCCCTTCCAAATCTTCTTTCCACGTGTGCAGCTGCTAACACTAATACATCAAAGCGATTCGCAATATCCACACTTGCAATTGCATGTCTAATGGTACTTTGTAATCCTTTTAGAAAATAACCTGCCAACATCTCGTCAGTAGGTCTTTTATTACCTTGCAATCGTTCCATTAAGGTTCTGAATTTCTGAGCATAATCTTCCACTAACATGGTTTTTTGCCTAATAGCTCTCAATTTCCATAACACATCGGAAGGAGTCTTCTCTTTTCTAAATTGTTGAAAAAATGCTATTTTTAATGCATCATATGTAGCAAAATGAGCAATACCATATTGACTGAACTAGCTCATTGCTTGTCCTTCCAACGTGGCAGCAAATTGCTGAAGTTTAATGTCATCACCATATATAGCTGGGTATCCATTAGCTGTCCATTTTATCTCTAATTGAGCCACATGGCAATTAGCATCCTCTGAAATGAGCTACTTTGACTTTGGGATTGGGAGGTGGTTGCGCCATTGACTGTGGTTGAGGTGTATGCCTAGTTCTTTGACCGGTCGCCCCTGCAAGTGGGTCAAACTAGAGTCGTCTTCTTACTCCTACAGTTGCTTCTGTTAGGAATAGTGCTCCAAGTATACCGCCTGCTAACCTTACCTCTACCGCACCTGTTTCTTCCTGTTCCTCTTCTGTATCTAGATTAGCTTCCTCCTCAACTTCGTCCCAATCATAGAATTCTGAGGATGACTCCACATTCGCTGCCTTTGCCTGCGCTCTTGTAAAATACACTTTACCAAATCGTTTCCTTCTTTCCTTCATGCATTTCTTGCTTCATTAGCAGCACAATAGGATCGCCAAATGTGTTGGGGTTCGAATTCAACACATCACTACTTATTTCTCGTCAATCAAACTTTAGTGCTGATCTACTTCACACAAAGAATACACTTCCAACAAATTTCAGGTTTAGTATGGTTACACTACGACAGAATCCATCATCAACGAACAAAATCATTCTTGCGCTGAATGTACTTAAGTAAATTCCTTCATTGGAGTTCCTCTACATCAGGTATGCATGATAGAAAAATGGAATAGAACTTCTGAACATTGAAAATACATTACAAAAATAAGTAAATCTGTCTCTGCGCTGTTCTCTCTAAAGATGCGTCTTCACTCTTTTAGTTTTCTCGCGCTCTCCTTCTTGGAGACGTTTCTACTCCTCCCTAACTTCCTCTTCTTGTGAATGACATACAACTACTTATCTTTAGTACAACATCAACGCCTTACAAAAGTAAATGTCTATTAAAATCCGGACAAGAAAATACACATCCAATTCAGTAATATCTGAATTAGCAAACTTTCAGAATTCAAATTAACTATTTATCCTCAAGATTCTTCTATCCTCAACAGAGACTTATCCCACATATGATGTACTTTTGAGAGCCCCTCCCAAATCTATATAAGGAGGGCCTGTCCCATCATTTGTACTTGGTTAGAAGCTTGAGGAGCCTACTCCATGCTCTTGGCAAGCTCATTTCTAATCCACATGAGTTTACCCATTTCATGGTCTACTCATTTTGTGTCTCACACATTCTTTGTTTTGTGAGAGTACTTTACTTTTCATTTTGCTTGCGCATGTGTACTCTCTACACAGAAGCACATCATTCACACTCTTAACATATAAGGTGCTTTCAGTTGGACTGTTCTCAAAACCATGTGCAATCAGATAGGCATGTATCTTCTCATACCAAGCACGTGGTACTTGCTTTAAACCATATAATGCCTTCTTTAACCTGCACACTTGGTTTTCATGCCCTTTCTACATGAAGCCACGGGTCTGAAAAACATACACTTCTTCATGCAAGTCACCATTCAAAAATGTAGTTTTAATGTCCAACTGATGTACATTCCAACCATGATGAGCTACAAGTGCACATATGCTATGAATAGTAGTCATACAACATGTAGGTGCAAAGGTTTCATCAAAATCAATGCCTCTTTCCTACCCATAACCCTTTGCAAAAAGCCTAGCCTTATATCTGTCAACTGTACCATGTGGTTTACGCTTTAGCTTGTATACCCACTTAGTGCCAATGGCCCTCTTGCTAGGAGGCGAGTCACATAAAGACCAAGTACCATTCTTCATTATAGCATCATATTCAGATTGCATAGCAGCCATCGAATTTTCTGAATTTTGTGCTTCATCAAACGAAATAGGCTCAGTCTCATCACAGAGACTAGATGCAGCCATAGCATAGCAATCTGATGCAAAAGAGGCACTATGAGAGCCTGAATGAGTACGATATGACAGAGGTGCATCCAATTTGCTGTCACACAAAGTTTGCACTAGCCATTTTGGCATATTTTTTGCCTCCTCAATGTTAGCTCTCTCATCAACAAGTGCATCATGTAACTCTGCATCATCACATGAAACCTGCAAAGGCTGAGAAGTTGCCTCATTAGGACCAACACTAGACTGTCCACCTGTAAAAAGAGGCAGCAAAGTATCATACATATCTTTGGAGCTAACAGATGTCTTCTTAGTACATGAAAGCAATGGCTGAATAGCATGTTCCACAAAAACAACATCACGGCTAACCAGAATGCGTTTAGTCTATGGATGATACAGACGATAGCCTTTACTTTCAGAATTGTACCCAACAAAAATACATTTTACTGCTTTAACATCCAATTTTCTGCGATGTTGTTCAGGCACTAATGCATATGCCAAACAACCAAAAACACGCAGATGAGCAACATATGTCTTGTGGTCATGCCAAGCCTCATATGGAGTGATAGACTACAACGCTTTAGTGGGACACCTGTTCAGTACATATGCTGCACACATGACAGCCTCAAGCAAGAAACTATGTGGTAAAGCCTGACTCTTGACCATACACCTTGCCATCTCCATGAGTGGCCTGTTCTTTTGTTCAGCAACTCCATCCTGTTGAGTTGTATATGGCACTGTACACTGGTGTTTTATACCACGTTCAGCCAGAAATGCATTAAAATCAAAAGACATATATTCCTCCCCTTGATCAAAATGGAGGGTGCCCATTTTACATGCTGAGAGATTTTTAGCCAAAACCAAAAACTGTTTGAAGCACATGAACACTTCGGACTTTGCCTTCAATGGATATACCCATGCATGCCTCGAAAAATCATCGATGAAAGTCATGAAGTAAAGATAATTCCCAAAAGAAGGTGTCTGCATAGGACCACAAACATCACTATGTACAAGCTGCAATTTGTGAGTAGCCCGAACTAAACCATCTGTTGGAAAGGAGGAATGCTGCATTTTGCCCAAAATACAGCCTTCACAAACATGTTTTCTAGGTGCCTCAGTTTTGGGCAAAGAGGACACCATGTCAGATTTCTGCAAGCATAGCAAACTAGTTAAATTGAGATGACCAAAGTGTGCATGCCAAATCTTTGCATCTGACATAGCTTGAGAATCATTTACTGCACATGCCAAATCATTTACAGATCTTTCATAGTCTATGAGCTTATACAACCCACGACATAAAATGCCAGAAGCAATAATCACATCGCCATTTGACAGATCATGAACTGTACACCTGTCATCAACAAATTTCACAACCAAGCCAATCTTGGCTAATGTAGAAACTGATAACAGGTTCCTCTTGATCCCTGGCACAAATAAAGCATCTGACAAAGTGAAAGAACTACCATCAGCAGTAGTCAAAATGATCTTACCAACTCCCATAATAGGATAAGAGGAGTTGTTGGTGCATGTAACAGTATTCCTTGTAGGGGCAGGCTCGAGTGAAGAGAAGAAACTGTGCTGCGAGGTAATATGTTTGGTCGCCCCATTGTCAAAATACCAAACATTTGAGTCTACTGCAGACATACATTGCTCATGAGAAGATGGGTCAAAACTGCAGACAATAGTAAACGCCCATTCTTCTTCTTGCACAAGATTGGCAGACTCTGTTTTTGGTGTAGAGGCTTCTGCAACAACCATTCCAGCCTCTTTCTTCTTTGCCTCTTTCACAACCAATTTTGGATAGTTCTTTATGATATGATCATTCCCTTTACAGTACTTGCAAAACAATATCTGCTTTTCTGATTTTTTCTCATCTTTGTCTTGGTTCTTCGAATGTGCAACATTTGCAGATTTTTGCTTACTAGTAAAAGAGCTCCATTTTCCTTTGCCCTTCTGACTAGCCAAGAAAGCTTGATCTGCAACACGCAGAATGGACCTGTTCTACCTGGATTGATCTTCTTGCAACAGAACAGAGACTAACTCCTCAAATGACAAGGCATTTGGATTGCCTTTCATCATCAACCAAAGAGTAGAAGCAAAACTCTGATATGAATCAGGAAGACCATTCAGAATGGTTTACACAAGTGAGCTATTTGGTATAACCTCATCAACAGAAATCAACTCTTCCTTCAAGTCTTTGATCTTTGTTAGGAAATTGTCCATAGAATGACCTTCATTCATGTGCTCACTCTCCAACTGTTTTTGGAGATAAGCAACACGAGCCTCATTCCTAGCTTGGTACAATGTGGTAAGTGTATCCCAAGCATCCTTAACTATCCTGCAAGAGCGAATATGAGGAATAATGGCACGTTTGACAAACAAAGCTATCAATGCATGTGCCTGGGCATCTCTTCCATCCCAACAAATTTGTTCTACAGTAGGTGGAGCAGAAGCCACAACACGAAGAGGAATATGTAGAATATCATCATCTTTGAGACCTTCTGCATCAGCTTCAATACCTGCAGTTGTAACAGTTGCAGGTGTGATAGGACGTTTTTCAACACCCTAGACAATGTTCCACAGTCCTTTTGCAACCAATACATGTCGCATCATATAAGCCCACAGCGGGTAGTTGGTACCATCCAACTTATCCTCAACAACCAACATATGAAATACATCATTGCTTTTAGCCATGGCCAGTGACTAAAATACCTTGATGCAGAAAATTGAATGAATCTCAAAAAGTTGAACGGAACTGCCCAAACGAGTTCTGCTAAACCTGTAGCAGACTTTGAGATGCTTATATTGGCGAACCAAAACAGGGATATACCTTTGGCACAAAAAGATGAAATAGCCTGCACAAGTGCTGTGATAGTGCGTTCGAGGCCGAAACGAGCTCAGATCGCGATTTCGACACTACATAGCGAAGCTGTTTTGATCTCTGAAACACCTTGAGTATGCTCAACAAATTTCGTGCGAACTTGAGACTGCAATTGGAGAGGTGTAGATGACGCCCTAGATGAAGCGACGACCTGCTCTGATACCAATTGTTGGAGTTGGACGTCTAAGGAAGCACGTGAACAACACAAGGAAGAAGAAGTAGCTTGGAGCACAACACACAATACTGAATGTATTACTAGAGAATGTACAAAGATGAGTAGCCCATTAGGGCAATAGGCATATATACAAGCCGGGGGGAAAAAACCTCCTAAAGAGGGAAAAAAGTGCCCCGACGGTCCTAGTGTGTTCACACACATCACTACCTAAGTATATCAACATGTGGCTAGAATGAAAATTTCTATAGATTTAGAGATTGTCCCAAGGCTGATAGTAAAATATGAAGGAGGATTCTACATGGACATGTTAGGACACATATATGCAGTGACTGAGCACCCAAAGAGAATGAATTAAAGAGGAGAATTAGAGGAACAAAAAAACCTTGCTAGACCCGATAGTGGAGATACGATGACCACTCCTAGAGGAAAAGTGGTAATCACTAATGTTTGGAGAGGATATAAAATACCTTAAGATGATGATTTAATGGATGTGTATATGGTGAGTGGACTAGAAAAATTGCTACAAGCCACTTCACCTATACAAGGATAAGGCATCAACCATGCCATTATCTATGAATTACAAGATCCAAAAGACTTGTTTATAGTTACCTACCTAGATCCAGAAGACTCATCTAGAGTTACCTACCTAGATCAGAATAAGAGGATATATTGGTGTGATGATGGCCATGACAAGTCAAGACTAAGATATTTAGGGTTGCTAGTGTTCCCTCCTTGAGATCAAGTGACCACTTCTTGGAAACCCTTTAGGACTAATAGGGTTTTGAAGATCTAGCCTCGGGGCAAAATAATCAACAGTGTGTCAGTCAAGCCACAAGTACACTTTTCCATGCCAAGAACCAACCCCAACTATCAAGAAAACCCAGAAAGCGGAAATGCTAATAGGCCACCTTTTCAATGACATCACCACAAAGAGGAGGACTAGGAATACAACCAGTACATCCTGTAATCCCCATAGTCCTTCAACCACCAGATTCAGATAGAAGACAAAGACCTATCCAAGTAGCCAAATGCCGACGGAATCATTATGATGGCTTTGGAGAGCCTTATGATCACATTGTGGAATTTAAGCAAGTGCTACATGCCAAACAGGTGGACAACTTCTTTGTCCAATATGAATCCTTTGGCTTCACCCTTACATGAATAGCAGTGACTTGGTTCCAACCTTTGGACCCCAATTAATTTGTGAATATTGAACAATTCTTTTAAGAATTTATTGGTGAGTTCACAAAGAGGGGCATCAAGCACAACTCCTCTTTGTTGATCCATAGCTTCAAACAGACCCCCAATGAGTCTGTAAAATCTATAGCTCAATGATTCAATCAATATGTAGATAGATGTCCCATGATGGAGAACCCTCCCATCAGAAGATGATATCTCTGTTCTTAGATGGCTTAACCAATGGGACCCTAAGAACCTTGGTTTATATGAAATGCTTATAGACCTTAAGTGACTATCTACGGGAATGTATAGACTTGGAAGATAATCTAGCAGATGACTTAAAAATCCCTCAAAATCCCATGAAGTCTAAAGACATGAATAATAATGCAATCTCCCGTAGTAACAATGTAGAAGAACTTGTGGACTTAGCGGCTAAGAAACTAGGAGTCTAGGGACAGAAAAACTACCAAAATCCTCCCTTGAGGGTACCCATGTTAAGAAGATGCATGCATTGTGGTGGGGACCATCTATCTCATACTTATGTAAGAGGAGGACTAGTACCCCCACAACCCTATCAATACAATAGGCAACAAACCCAAGGACATTGTATTGTCACATTAAATAGAAGTACACTAATCAGAGCACAAAAAATTGCCCCTTCAATAGACAACCTAGACCCTTTGTATCACCATAGTATAGAGCTTATGGATACCCACCCAAAGATCAAGGCAGAGAATTTCCTAGATATGGCAAGGACCACCCATGGCACCAAGACCCTATGAATACACAAGGTATACAATCAGCCTCAACCTGTACTAGGGAAACAACCCCAACATTCTCAAAATGTAGTATTTGTGAAGTATGCCCGAATGGAAGAAAATCTTGAGAGAGCGATTGTACCTACCACCCCATTGATAAACACAGATAACCTTAGTCGGGGATTTGATAAAACCCAAGGAGATTACTAACTTTATGATACTAATCTTGTGGAATATGACTAGGCTTATGAGAAACATTATTATGGATAGGAGGGTTATGAGAGCTCATATGGAGCTAAATATGCTAGCCTTATGTATACAACTCCAAGAGCCCTAGTTCCAAATAGACCCATAGCAAAACCCTTTACATGGATAGGACCATGTTATAGATGTGGTGAAGATCATTTCATTAGGGAGTGTACCCTGCCATACCAACCACCATCCCCATGTGTATGGGAAGGATATAATGATCATGGCCAAGAACATTTGTTCAGAGACTACCCTAAGAACCCTAACAAAGTCTCATCCAACACAAATTAATGTAATTGAGTCCTCCAGGAGTGACAAGGAATACAATGTTCCTCTAAAAGCCATTACTAGAGCAAAAATGAAGGAAATCTTGGAAAGAGAGGTAACAAATAGCCCAAATATTGAAGAGGAGCTATGATTTGCAAATCAAGTTGTCGAGGACTCTGAAGAGCCCGGAGACACCTCTAAATCTAGGAAAGCTAAAAGATGGAAGGCAAGGAGAGAAAAAAATTAAAAGTAAATGGATTAAAAAAAAGAGTTGAAGAGAAAGAACATACACTGATAGAGACTGAGCTTAGAGAAAGCAATTCAGCAAATAAGAAAGCAAATGTAGTGATGAGAAAACAACAGAGGAGCAAGCAGGATCAATTCTAACGGATCCTATGCCTAAATATTTGAACATGTGGTTGAAAGCCTACTAGTCTAGGATAGAGAAAGGACCTAGTCTAGTGTGACATGGAAAAGTCTACCCAAGAGGAGATCTTGAAAAAGAAATACTTGAAATATGCAAGAAATTAATCGTGATTGCATTCTCTATGAAAGCCGATACTAAGCATCAACTTCCCGGTGAAAGTCGATGCCTGGCATTGACTTCTTAGTGAAAGTCAATGCCAGGCATCAACTTTTGCCTCTAGTTCGATGCTAGGCATCGAATTTTGGCTGAAAGTTGATGCCACACATCAACTTTTGGCTGAAAGTCCAAAAGTCGATGCCAGACATCAACTTTGGGCTCCAAGTCGATGCCAGACATCAAGTTGGGGCTGCAAGTCAATGCCAGGCATCGACTCTAGGCTCCAGGTTGATGCCACACATCGACTTTGGGCTCCAAGTGGATGCCAAACATCGACTTTGGGCTGTAGGTCGATGCTAGGCATCAACTTGTAGGTGAGAGTCCACATTCACAGAGAGTAAAACTAAATTTTTGCAAATTTTAGGGACATTGAGGGAAGAGTGGACAAGAGTGTGAAGAAGCTTAGGGTGACTGTGAGCACAGGAGAACAAGCTCATGAGAGGAGCATGGGTCACCCCATGAAAGGAAAGAAAAGAATTGCTTCATTATCCTCTAAGAGAGCAAGCAATCGAGTTCCCATTTCATTTGATGGGCATAACAACATAAAGCCCATTGATGAGGTTGACTGTGGTGGTCACTCCTAAATGTTGCAGGTACAAAGAGTTAGTTCCCCAATCTTGTACAATTTGCAACTGTCACATGAATGGAAATCCCAAAATCATCTTGTAAGTATGATTTCTTCCAAACTCACAAATGGTGAAGGTGTGCTCAAATAGTACACCACAAGTGGTGAGAGATATTCCTTCAATAAAGCTAATGGTTTCTCAATATGTCCATTAGCCATTTGCAACTTCATTCTAGTGGGTCTTAATGCTAGATTGCCCCAACACCTGAATCTAGGATTGCATTGGTAGTATAGCCTTGGCAGGTTATTGGAAGATAAGTATTACCTTCCTCTCCATCACTCACATCTCCAATCATTTCCATGAGTATTTTTGGCACTCTCTTGTGTGAACCTCCTGAGCGTGGGTAGCAGCTATCTTGGGTAATGGGTTTGCTGCATACTTCCACAAGTCGGGTTTAATTTTCGGTAATGCTTCTAAAGTGAGATGACACTGCACTTTAGTGTTCTTTATTACATTTGTGTTTCTAGGGATTACTGCATTTCTAACTAGTATGGTGCATGCTCTCATACTGATAGACTTAGCTTCCCACGGTCCAGTGAACTGAGGTAATTCTTGTAAAGAATTAGATTCAGAATTTGTTTGCTCGCTAAGTTGCTCCTCCTCTAGTTCGTAATGTAATATGTAGAGGGTATGTCTTGGGGAAATTGTTCCTATGAGTTGTCTATCTCTTGAACTAATGAGTTTCTTTCTCTAGCCCCCATTTTTCTTCTTGGATATCCCTCAGAAATCCCTGTGAGTACTTATGTGTGAAAGAAAGATTCTTCGAGTCCACAGTGTTTGGCACTTGAGACAAGGATGGTGTAGCACCTTCCTGTGCCCTAGGAATAGTAGGGGTCTTTTTTGAATCCCTCTTTTCATTACTAGAAATCAAGTTTTCTAGTCTCTCTAATAGTCCTTGAAAGTGTAGCTCTTGTTTCACTATGTTACTCCAATTAACATATCGAGAGGCTTCAAACATAGTTTGAGCCAATTCTACTATATTCATGTAGAGCTTAGTTCTCTCGATTCTAAGTCTGCCCTAGGGTAATTCTTGCTTAAATCTTCTAGTTGGGGCCCTTCTTTTAATCTTGCTTGATATGCTTTGAACATCGTGTCCAAATTTTTTGGTATAGGTTCGACTAGAAATGATCCTAGTTTTTGAGTTGGGTTCTCCTAATTTGATTCTTGAGAAGCCAATTCTAAGATTTTGGCTCTAGTCTCCTTTAAAATTCCTTTCAACTCAGTTATTTCCTTACTCTATTTCATCTTGATTCTCTCTCGTGAATCCTTCCAAGACCTAGTTTTTCTTCCACTAGACTCTCTAATTTCACTATTCTTAGCCATTTTATCAAGGTTTAGTTGTTGATTTTGCAACAATGTCTGGGCTCTCGTTATCGCTTGGATAGTACATATGCTGGTGTAGATCCACTTGAAGTATGCACAATGCCTATCAGAGTTATGGCCGTTGTCGGGAAGATGACAATGCTTGGTTGGTGGATCAATTCAATCGCCTTGATCAATGGCTCACACAGGGTGACTGTAGCAACTCAATTAATAACTCTTTAAGACAATTGATCAAATAATAAGTAAAGAGACCAATTCTTCATGCCTGATCAAACTTTTCTTTATCATAGACCATGTTAATGATTACCTCTTCAATACCACGTAGCACCTTTGGATCATGTAATCAAACTAATATATGTATCTATAAACAATTGCATGTGAACAGAAACAACCTCCACTTTTTATGAAACATAAGCCTCAAGAATTAAGTCAAATCATACCGCTTTATTGTACTTTTAAATAGTAAGGTCACAAAACATGATAGATTCTAATCATACCGCTTTATTGTACTTTTAATCGAGCGCTCTTCTCGAGCACTTTTGTTTGTCTATTAAAGTTGATCTCACAAGAGTTTAATCAGAATTAATCAGATAAGCATTAATCAGAATTAATCAGAATTAATCAGATAAGCATTAATCAGAATTAATCAGAATTAGAGTCTAATCAGAAGAGTTTAATCAGAATTAATCAGAGTTGGAAAATAACGGAATTGCGTTTATCAATTATCAATGCCATCAGCATAGAGAATAGCGCAATTATCAATGCCATCAGCATAGAGAAGATCGTGCAGGCATATACAATTAAAGGAAAAGTTATAGTGAAAAGTTAAAAAGATATTGGATTTATCAATAGAGTGTTTTCAAAAGTTACTATAGGCAATTGCTTTGGATGTTGATCGAGCATCCCATCATTAAACAACTTCTCTGTTTGTATTTCAACACTCTTCCTTCTGCCAGATCAAGATCACACAACTTTTCTAGAACTAAACATGGATTGACCTTCTACAGAGCAGATCAAATGAGTTGCTTCTGTTGTCTTGTGTCAGATGTTCCATAAAAAATGACCAGCTTGACTTCATAGTTGATAGCCTTTAGATCCTCACCCAACACTCTCAGATCTCCTTCTACCGTCGGTAATCGAATTTCTTTCTCTGCTAGGTATTTAGCCAGAAGTAATATCATGAAGTTGGCCTCCTTGCACCCCCCTTTAAGGCCATAGATTGAAGTCCCTTTTATAGCGAAAGAAGTCGATGTATATCCAAAATGCAAAAGCACTAAATATATCATTCAATGTCGCTTCATTCTGATAGTTTTAATTTCACTATATATATCGAGTCAACATCAAAATTTTCCCTTTTTGCTTCTTTATATTTGTAGCATACAAAATCTGCTATTATTATCCATTGGAAAAACCATCTCATTCTTGTTTCTTGCTAATAATGAGATAATTGTATGCTCGAAGATTTCTTCTTTATCATTGTGGCCTAAGCTTCCATTCAATGTCACACACTATTCATCATGAATCCTATTCTTGTAGCCTAGCCTACATCGAAGGAGTATATAGACCTTTCTTTGCATCGAGAACCTCTATAATTGCCTCGGTGTTTGCTCCAAACAATGTTTTGATTTGAAGCAAGTAGAAGTGAGAGTAGAGATGGGAATCTCTATGACAATGTTACTTTAGAGGCATTGGCAGGGTTCTTAGGGCACTCTCTTCTGACATGCTCTTTACCACATTCTGCACAAAAACCTTGAATGTTGTAATACTGGGGTCGTGTTGCTGGTGGGGGATGTGGACATTACCTTATGTAATGATCTCCTTGGCACCTAAAACATGGTCCTTTAGGGCCTTGTGCTCTTAACTGTCTTAATTGGGGCCGTGGGTTGGGATTTGCATACATGACATTAGTGTAGTCCACCTCCGAGCTGGGTTCCAATGATGGGCTCTCATATTGGTATGTTTCCATATGTTCTGGTGACTTGATGTAGTATGTGGGTGGACTATCGACATGGATAGAATTGAAACTATTACAGTTGTGGTCATTTTTTGTGATCAAAGGGGATGAAGGTACTAAAGCTCTACTGAGATTCTCTTTTGCAACAACATATTTGATGGAGATTATATTGGTTGGTTGGGGTGGCTGCTGAGCTAGAACTTGTTGTGGTCTAGGTTGCATCTGGTATGGTAGCTGATAGTTTTGTTGGGGTCTGTAATAATGAGGCTGAGCATTGTATTGACCTAGGTATCTGTCTGGTTAGGGATAAGCTTGTGGGTAGTTTTGCCAAACTTGTTTATTGTATGGATAGTCTTCTGTAGTATGATTAGTGTACCGCCTTTCAATTGTGCAATACTAGCCACTAGGGTTGGCTTGAGGTTGTGTCAAGTTTGGGCAAACATTTTCCATATGATCACCACCACAGGTGTAACAATGTTTGACTGAAGTTAACTTGGGTATCTGCTTGCTTGAGACTCCTAGCTTTTGGGCTACCTTCTCAGCTAGGTCTTCTATGGAACTAGAATGTTTCGAGGATAATTGAGTGTAGATATCTAAATCCTTGTAGACTTTGGAAAGTTCTAACTCATCTCGTAAATTATCCTCAATGTCTATACAGATTCTCACACATTGCTCTAGAGTTCTAGGTTCCTTCAAGTATACATAGGATCATAGTTTGGAGCTCAAGAGTCTATCCAAAAACAAAGATACTTTCTTGGCTTGATTGCGGAGTGCTGGCATTGGGAATCTCTCAATATGCTGTCTAAATCTATGTCTTGCAAGTCTGCCTATCTCATGGGGGGTCTATTTGAAACTATGTATTAGAGAAGAAGTATTGTGCCTGATCCCACTTTTAGAGAGTTCAATGATGAATGATTCTAACAAGTGATGAATATCCCTAAATTTCCTTTGCTCTAAATTGCCTTTGATGAATATATCGTCCACTTGCTCAGCTCGCAGCACTTGTTTGAACTCAGCAACATGATCATAGGGATCTCATGTCCTGTGAAAATATTTTTTCATTGACTTCACTAGTTGGGTAGGCCTTAATATTCTTGGGTGCTCTCGGGGTCTAGGTAGAGGAAAGTCATCTCTACCACCTTGTAACCTTGGTTCTCTTGGTCTCTCCATTATCAGTTTCCACTATTGATTGGCCTCTTCCTAGGGTATGAGCAAAGCTCACTCCTGGCTTCTCCTTGGGGGGAATACCAATTCACCCCTCCATGTGTAGGCATGTCTTCCATGTTCAAACACTACAAACACTCATTCTGATGTGTTGTCTAAATACACTACTTTTCCAGGTATCTCAAGGTCCTTGAATTTGTAGATTTGTGATTGTTCCTATTTCACTTGGCTAATCCATCCTATACCTCCAAAATGATTCATCCATATTCGTATTGAGAAATAACTCAATACTTTTGTTATGTTGAGGGATCCATTCTGGATTTAACATCCTTTTCAACACTGATTTCCCTCTTGGTGTCCTAGCTTCACCCTCTAGTGGTTCTTGTTCTTGGGTCCCTACTTCTCTCTCGGGAAAGACTACCCCAAATTCATTAGTGTAGTTAGGTTTATTGGTAATAATGTACATTTCTCCCTTTGGTTGGTTAGGCTTTCAAAACTAAACAACAAACCTTCTCAAACCATCCAAATAGATACGAGCACCTATGTGGTTGGTTCAGACATATTCTAATTGAGTTTTGTAAGGTCCTTCAGGTCTTTCTAAATATGCCACATGTGGAGGGAGAATCAAGCAAGAGAAGAAGAATAAGAAAATCAAAGCGCAAAGAAGCTCAATAAAAGACTCACCCTCTACCCAAAGCCCCACAATGGCATGCACTAGGCTTCAATGACAAATAGGGAGGACCCAAAGAATGTGAATAAAGAAGTTTAATAAAGTCCTCTCCACACCCATAAGGTCCTTCCAACAATGGGAAGGACTCTAATGAAAGGTGACTAAATATATGTCACCTTAGCCACTGGGTGCATGCAGTGAAAAGAAATGAATAGGCCAAAAAGAATGCAACATAAGGACTCGGAGAGCGCAAACAAAGAAGTAAACAAGGTCCTTCCAACAATCAAACACAAAGAACTCTAGTGAAAGGTGACTAAATATACATCACCTTAGCCGCCAGGTGCATGCATGGCAACCCAAATTAACATAGTCTTAAAGAGTTCCTTGACCACTAGTGGAAAATAATTAAAAAGAAGTATACACTACCTCTAAACCTCTAAGGCTTCCACAAGTGTTGGAGGTGGACAACTACAAATAGGCCACCGGGATAATAAAAGGATCAGATCGGCCACATGTTAAACATGAAAGACAAGAAGCAAAGCTTGTCAAGGGATGATAAAGAGTAAGAGGGGGAGAGTGTTGCAGAAGAAAGAGGCAAAGAAAAGCAAGCCTCAAAAGTTTTAAAATCTAGGCATAATTTTTCTTCTTGCAATTTTCAAGTTATTCTATCAAGAGCCATGTAAAGTCTCTAGAGGAGACCTCTAGATGCATAAATCCAATAGTAGGAATTTAGTGATTTCCAATAAAAATACCGGTCCCTTGTGTGAAAGAACCATTTTTAGGACACATGTATATAAGTCACTTGATGACTCTTTGTAGAGACTTTTTGCCATTTGGAGTAATCCAGCTTAAAATTTCAAATTTGCTCCTTCTTTGTTGAATATCTTCTTCTCCAAGAGCTTGTATGTATGTTTGATGCTGGAAATGTGTGTTTAGGAGCCTTATCTACCACATTCCCTTTTGTTTTAGCCACTATAATGCATGTGTGAAGCTCGGCAAGCTGTGGAGCTGAAGTAGCATTTCTCACAATTCACTATTTTGCTCATAATGTGAAGCTCATTTAGCAGATTAGGCTGGACCATTAGATGAGTCTCGTAGAGGGCTTTGAGAGGAACCTAGTATTGACCACATTTGGATCTCCGAGGTGAGAGAAGTCCTAATTTGTGCTTACTGCTATTGTAAGTATCACGACATGCATTTCTAGTGGCATAAGTGACTTGTGAGGTAGATCAAACTATGTTACATGCATTGTTAGCACTTTCACTTCATTTGCCATCATCTGTGCCCATGTCTTCATACACTTGATATGTCTTATTTCACATATTGATAATTAAATTTGTATTAATCCACCACTATATGCACTTGTGGAAATTGAGGTATAGTCTCAATTAACACAAGTCCCTAAGACTCTATGACTTAGGTACACATGTTTTTGACACTGTTGCCAGGAAACTAGTCCAATCAAGGTGCCTACATGATGGTAATAGCTTAGGAGTGAACGTATCATGTGAGGAGAGGCAATTTTAGTAAGTAGCAAGCCTCTAAAATTTTTGCACTCATTACATCACACTCTAGGGATGTGTTTAATGAGTTTGTAGGGTTAGGAGGAAGGAGTGAGAGAGTATTAGGGTCTAGGACTAGAAGGAACAGATAGGATTAGAGTAGAAGAATCACCACAAGAAAACAAAAAGAAATTGTTCATTTTAGTTCAGGCATGGGTCACCCCAAAAGCCTAAATTACACAACGCTTTTTATTTGCAAGTCATTTGTGTGAGCATTGGTATCATGGAGAGTAGCGATAGAGATCATTGAGCTTCTATCATGCAAACCTTTGGGTTTTGCAAGCAATTGGTGGCAAGCTTCTGAGGGTCTTCTGAGGGTCTATAGCTTGAGGTGAGAGCTTCATTATCTAATCCTCAAAAAAACAGTTGAACACTCACAAGACATGACACAGAGTAGTGGAAGTATCGTAGGGTTGTATGAAGGGTTTTGAGTGAGATTTTGTACCCTCAATGAGTTGAGGGAGTCAAGAGACTAGTGAAGAGCACAGTGCACAAAAAATTCTAAAATTTAGACCTCGGTTGAGGTCAAGTATCATGATACCTACATTCCCTTGTATTGCGATACTTGTCGAGTATCGTGTATCACATCCCCCTTGTATCATGATGCCTCAAGTATCGTGTATCATGGGGTTGAATATCACGAGGCTCATGTATCATGTATCGTGTATTGCCTACATGTGTATCACGATACCTCACAAGTATCGTGTATCATGGGGTCAAATATTGTTAGGCTCGTGTATCATGTATCACCTACCTGTGTATTCTGATACCTCACTAGTGCCATGTATCGCAGAGATGAAGTATCGTGTATCGTGACTTTTTTCAAGTATCATATATCATGTGTCATAATAGCTATGTATCGTGTATTGCTAAGGGGAAGTATCATGTATCGTGAAAAGGGAGTATCGTGTATCATGGGTATGCAAGTATCATATCATGGGAAACTAGTATCATGTATCATCTAAATTCTTGTATCATGTATCCGCATAGATCAAGTATCGTATCACAGTGGCTAAGTATTGTGTATCGCCTAAGAGCCAAGTATCGTGTATCGTGGAAATCAAAGAGCTTGAAAAAAGGAACTTGGAGGAAACAAAGTGTTGAAACTTGCTAGGATAGTCAATAGGATCCTAGACGACCCAAGAACTAAGCGGTGAATGAACCTAAGATCTGAATGATTATTAGGCAATCAAAGAAGTGTTGTATCTTCTGGAAGAAGTGTAGCACAACCAAGTAACCACTCTATTTACTCAGATATATCTAGTGATTTAGAAGAGGAAAGACTCATGACCCCAGAAGATATGCATAGTTCTATGTCTAGTGTAGGTTTTATGTCTACAGTGGAAGGGGAATATTGGACGTCCCTATAGTACATATCTACGAATGTGCATGGAGTACCCATCTATCTTGACGGCCTTAATAGGTTTGTGGCAAGAATCAGAAATGCAACTAAAATAGAGATAGTCCCAAGATCAGCTGTCAAATATGAAGGAGGTGTCTACTTGGATAAAATAGGACAAATATACGTGGTGATTGAAAACCCCAACTAGATAAATGAAAGAGGAGAGATAGAAGAACAAGGAATCCCTAGCAGAACCGATACTCAAGACATGGTAACTACCCCTAGGAGAAAGTTTGTGATCCCTCAGGTGCTAAGAGGATATCTGATACCCCAGGATGACTATCTAATTGATGTGTACTTGGTAAGTGCATCTGAACTACTATTACAAGTTGCTTCACCTGTACAGGGAGAAGGCATCAACCTAAGCACTATCTATGAATTTAGAGGCCCTGAAGATTCGTCTAGAGTCACCTACCTAGACCAAAATTAGAGAAGATACTGATCGATGGACAATCTGGACAGGTCAAGACTAAGGTACATGGGGTTGCCAGTAGTCCTTCCTTGAGAACAAGAAAGTACCTCACAAAACCCCTTTGGAGCCCAGCAAGGCATCGAAAACTTAGCATTTGGACAAACTCGCCAACGGAGTGTCCCTGTCAGACCTCATGTGTCATGTATTTAAAGCATTCTTGAGGAAAAATTTGGAAGTCTATGTTGATGGTCTCTGTGCCCATTCCAACATCAGGCAAACACATATACCTGAACTCAGACAAATCTTTGATAAATGTAGAGAGTATCAAGTCTGCCTGAACCTAGAAAAGTGTGTTTTCATGGTCAGGCAAGGCAAGATTCTAGGCCACATAGTGTCAAAGAATGGCATATCCACGGATGAGGAGAAAGTGAAAGCCATAACAGAGCTACCTAGGTCAAAGAATGTCAAGGAAGTGCAAGCTTTCATGGGGCATTGTGGTTAATACCAACATTTTATACACATGTATGCCATCATCGCAAAGCCTTTGTATGCTCTTTTGACCAACTTTGAGTGGACAGATGAGTGTGAGAATTCTTTCAATGAGCTTAAATAGAGATTATGTTCGGCACCAATCTTGATCACACCAGATTGGAATAAGCCCTTTCATGTTCATGTGGATGCATCCAATTATGCTATTGGATGTGTGTTAGCACAACCTACTAGTGAAGGTAATATGGATCTTCCAATTGCCTATGCTAGTAGGCAGTTGAATGCAGCTGAACAAAACTATACGACCACCGAATGAGAAGGATTAATGGTATATGCGGTTAAAAAGTTTAGACATTATTTGCTTGCAAATAAGTTTAATTTTTTTTACTAATCATCAAGCACTGTTGTATTTGGTAAGCAAGCCATGCAACACAGGTAGATTAGTAAGGTGGTTTGTCTTACTAATGGAATATGACTTTGAGGTTGTGGTGAGGAAAGGCAAGACTCATTTGAGAGCAGACCATCTCTCTAGGCTCACATCTGGAGAGGCCCCACAAGGAGTATCAGATGACCTTCCTGATGCTTACTTGTTTAATTTGGAAGTTGTACCTTAGTGGGCTAAGCCATTAGTTCCAGTATTGACATACGGGCCTAATCACCCAGTAATAAACACACAAGATAGGGAGGTAGTAAAAGCCCAAAAGTACCATTTCATGGCGGGAAGTATGTACAAGCATACAGATCTAGGAATATTATCTTGTTGTGTGGAAGAGGATGAGTACGCTAAATGGTTGCAACTAGCACATGTAGGTTGTCACTCTAGCACAATGGTGAGTACCAACGTGAGGAGATACACCTCATAAATGTCAACCCGTGGAGACGTGAGGACCGGTATGAAGACCGCGAGCAAGTGATGGCACAAGTGCGTGAGTGAAAGCACACAAGCATGCACACACATACACACACACGCGCACAAGGTAAGAGCAAAGAGTGGAACAATGGAAAGCTTCGATTACCAAAGAGCTCTCTTACAAAACTGAAATTCTACAACAAGCTAACCTCAAAAATGAGCTCTCCAGCCCTTTTTATAGTTTTTGAGTGGTTTTGGCCCTGTCCAGACCTAGTGTCCGGCCTAGTTAAAAAATAGGTTCCAGGGCTTATTTGGGGGCTCAAACGGAGTCTAAAAATTATGAAAATTGGTAGGATGGTAGATCTAATACTCCTCAAGCTCGAGGACTCCTCGGCTTGAACAAAATGGAGTTACAAAAATGGAAAATGGTATTTACAATGGTTTTGAGTGATAAAAATCACTATTTTTGTAGGGATTTCTTCTGAAAATTTGACAGGTGCTTCTTGGAGCTCCCTACTTGCTCCTTCTTCTTGTGTGTCTACTTCCTTGATGCACTTCCATGCTTTGTCCTTGACCTTGAGCTTCAACACTCCCCCCCCTCTTGAGTCTGTCGTCCCTGACAGACCCTTGTTGTCGTGGTTGTTCCATGTAGTACATTGAGAGGTAGTGTCCGTTATGTTCAACAGGGGCGATCCCTCTTCCCAATGTATCCTGGTCATTTGTCTGGGTCTTCACTTTGCCACTGTTATCTCTTGCTGTTTGTAGTCCCTTTGTACGTACTTCTGCCTTATACTCCATCTGGGTGGTGCATTTGTAAGTTTTCCAAAAATTGCTAGCTGCTCAAAGGAGGTGGTCAATGTTGATTGGGAGCAACTCTCGGTGGTGGATGGCTTCCTTGCTCTTGTTGTTGTCATCTTGATGGCGTCTGGTTCTTCCAAAGATGGCTTTTCATAGTTTTCATGCCAAGTACTTGTAACCCATAATGAATGGTGGGTAAGTGCATTAGTGCATGGGTTGAACAAAATATGTGCCTTGTGCATGGCCTTGTAATGTGGCCCTACATATGCGTACTTGGAAAATGCATGGCAAGAAGTATGGTGCAAGAGATTGGGTCTTGAGCTAAGTGCTCAAGGGTATGCTGACGAAGAGGTTTCCTAATCTATCATGGTTATAGTGTTGTTGAAACATACACGTCTTACCATGGTGAAGGGTCTGTTGATCAACATCTCTTCGTGTTGTGGTTCCCTCATGGTGTTTGACCGTCGGCTTGTCCTTTTTGTTGAGGGATGTCCTTGCTGGAAGTTCGCTGATGAGCATTTTCAAGCACATAGTCTTCTCTCCTTTTTCTTTTTCTTTTTTTTTTTTTTTGGAACAATGGTGGCCGCAAACAAGAAGAAAGAGGTTAGTATCAATAACATATTTTGTATGTGAAAATTGTGTCTCATGTGCCTGGGATTTCTCAATTGTGTCTATGCACGGCCCTGTAAGGTGGCCCTATATTGATGCATACTTTGGAAATGCATGACCTGAATGGTGCAAACGACAAGGTTATGCCAAAGGCACATGGTTGCTGCTGGTCGAGGCTTTTGATGTTACTTGTATACTTGATGAATTCTTTGATTGGAGGTGTCTATCGGATCTCGAAATGATGTAATCCTCCGGATTGGAACCCATTTTGGAATAGGGTTTGGTACTGTAGAGATCACCTCAGGCCAGTTCTTCTTTGGATGCAATCCAAACTTTGGTATCCAGTGTGGTTGGCCCCTTGGTTCTGTGGATGTTGCTTGTGCTTTTGGCTTCCAAACCCATATCCTGGGTGAGTGCCTACCTTTTTTTGTAGAAGGGTTGAGTTTAGCTTCTTTTGGTCTTTGTGCTCTGTTCTTACCCTTTGCTTTCCTTGGCTTCTTTGTTGAGGCCTTTCGCATGGCGGGGAGCATAGGTCTTTGTACGTGTAAGAGCTTCTTGGGTACCCACATCTGTAATCGCCCTTGTTGAGCTGTAGCTAATTTTTTAGGCACCCAAATTTGTACCTGATTGTGGTCGACCTTCATTGATAGCTTCGGTACCCAAATTTGATGGATTCTTTGTGCTTGACCCTGTCGTAGGTGCTTGGTCCTTCTGTTGTCATGGTCGATCTGGTTGGGTGGGAGTCTTTGAGGTAACATCGATGGTGGTACTCCTTTCTTTACCCAGATCTGTGTCATGCCCAACACTTCTTTCCTCTTGAAGGCTCTTTGTCTATTTGATAGACTGGCTGTCTTGCACTGTTTTGCTTGCTTCTGAGGTTGAACTACCGTGGATGCTTTACTCTTGGAAAAACAAGAAGAAGGTTCATCTTGCCTTTGCGACTGTCCTTCCGTGATTGCGTCCGTCTGGATCATAGAGCTTTTGACATCTACGACATCTTGTTCGAGAAGATTAGCCTTAGAGGAACAAAGAGAGTGTGTGGTGTCAGTTTCAGTGGACATGCGATTCTCCAATTCTAATGTAATGCATTGATCATATATCCAAACTTGAAGAAGTCGACTTCTTAGGTTCAAGTTGACAGCATGGTCGTAAATCCAATCTTGACCCAAGACAAGTGGTTCTGTGAGGTCCTCATCATGACACACTAGCATTTTGACTTTTATTGGAAAATCTTGAAGGTAGATGGGAAGTTCCACCTCGCCCAAACAGGGTGTTTCCACGCCTCCTAATCCTATGAGATAGGCTTCTATGGGCTTGATGTCCAAATGCAGGTCTTGGCAGTATACTAACTGCACTAGTTGCTGCTCCTGAGTCAACCAATGCTCTCACAGTCCTTACACTCTTTTCTTGTCCTACCTCTATAGTCACAAAGGGCCGTCGATCAATTATTCGAGAAGTAGTTATGCCCGATTTTTGGCACATGTCCATGTGATATTTTGGAGCTTTTGTGTTGACATCTAGGCCTAGCCGCCGTAACTTATTTCTTCTGATGCGCTCTCTAGCCTCTGCTTGTGCTTCTTCTCTAACCCTTAACTCTTCTTCTTTTCGCTTCTTAGCAGTGTTGAGTCTCATGAGCATTTCCTCTGTAAGAGGTTCTTGATATAATTTGACTCGGCATCCACTAATATAGTTTGGTAAGATATCACCTTCTAAAGTGGCCAATTGAACTGCACCGCTAGTGGAGAGTCTATTAATGATAATGGGTCCATATCCTCGTTTCTCCAATTTGCGGGCATGTTGCTTTAGCGTATAAACTAGCACTAGATCTCCTTCCTTCAATCCTTTATCCTTTACATGGGCATCAAAGTATGCCTTTTGCCTTTTCTTTGCAGCATAAATGCCTGCTGCTGCCCGTAGCCTCGTCTCACCTAAGCGTTCTAGATCAAAGATCCTGGAAGACAACTCATGTCCATTCCACTCATGCTCTTGTGCTACTTTCAAGGCTGGGATTAAGAAGTCCAATGGTAGCACGGCATTCTGTCCAAAGACCATCTGAAATGGGGTAGCATTGAGTACCGTTTTGTAGGCAACTCGGTATGCCCAAACAGCATGATGAAGTTGTTTGTCCCAATCAGAGCGTTTATTATTTACAAGTTTCGTCAATACGTTACATAGGATCTTATTCGTGCTCTCGGCCTGTCCGTTGGCTTGTGGGTGATAGGGGGCAGACTTCTTGTGTATCACCATGAATTCTTGAAGGAGATGTTCAATGACCTCATTCAAGAAGTGCGTACCTCTATCACTAACCAACTCTATTGGTAACCCATATCTAGTGAACACATTTTCGAATAAGAACTTAGCCGTCGTTTGAGCATCATTCTTTGTCGTGGCTTTTACTTCCACCCACTTTGTAAGGTAATCTGTGGCTAATAATGTATTCTGCATGGGAGTTTCTAGCTGGGGGGTTAATAGGACCAACAAAGTCTATGCCCCACTTCGAGAATGCGCATCCTCCCATCATGGGCCTCAAGGGCATTTCATCTTTTCTTATCGGATATTGGGCACGTTGGCATGTGTCACATTTCTTCACATAAGTATGTGCATCCATATGAAGAGTGGGCCACCAAAGTCCTGAGAATAGAATGGTCTTAATTACTCTGTCAGGCCCAAAGTGTCCACCTGCAGCACCGCTGTGTGCAGTTTCTAAGACTTTCAAATAGTCTGATTCATGAACGCACAGTCTTAGGTAACCATCCTTGCCTCTTCGATATAGGTTGTCTCCTACTAAGGCATAGTCTTGAGCCTCTTGCTCCATGCTCCGTTTTCTTGCAAGACTAGCCTGATTGGGTAATGTTCCCGATCTCATGAACTCAACCAATGGAGCACTCCAACCTGGGATTAATGACACATGATAAAGAGTGGCATGCTCCACTGGGGGTCTCTTCTGGCACACTGGACAATTCTGGATCCACTCCTGTATTTCTTTGTCCATGCTAGGCCAATACACCCCTAAACGTTTTAGATTCTGCAATGTTCGTTGTTTAGAGTAGTGATTTCCTAGAAGTCCCTCATGGGCTTGTTGCAACCAACTAGTATGTTCATCGTCCTCGACACAACAAGCTAATACGCCCTCGGTATCTTGCTTGTACATACTTCCGGCCAATATTTGATACTTTTGTGATTTTACAATTTCTTCTTTGCTTGTTTTCACATTTTTATTTGCAGGCCCGAAGGTTAGGACTGGTACCAACTTATTTGCCCATTTAGGAACAACTTCTAAATTGAACAGATAAGCATCGGGCAATTCATCAGACACTCCTTGCGGTGGCTCTCCTGAAGTGATGCGAGAAAGATGGTCTGCCCTAAGATGGGTTCTACCTTTCCTGACAACAACTTCAAAGTCGTATTCCATTAGTAAGAGGAACCATCTTACTAAACGGCCTGTATTGCAAGGTTTATTGACCAAATATAGTAAAGCCTGATGATCGGTGAAAAACTTGAACTTATTGGCCAATAGATAGTGTCTAAACTTCTTCACAGCGTATACCATGCCTAGGCCTTCTCTCTCCGTTGTGGTATAATTTCGTTCAGCTGCATTTAATTGCCTACTAGCATATGCTATCGGCAAATCTAGGTTTCCTTCACCTGTGGGTTGTGCTAACACACATCCTATTGCATGATTGGAGGCATCTACATGGACATGGAAGGGTTTGCTCCAATCCGGAGTAGTCAATATTGGTGCTGTGCACAAACGTCTTTTCAGCTCGTTGAAGGAATTCTCGCATTCCTCGTTCCACTCAAAATTTGTTAACAACCCATAAAGAGGTTTAGCTATGATGGCATACATGTGGATGAACCTACGGTAATATCCACAATGGCCCATAAAGGCTTGTACCTCTTTAACATTCCTTGGTCTTGGCAGCTCTGCTATCGCTCTTACTTTGTCCTCATCTGTTGAAATTCCATTCTTAGAAACAATGTGACCTAAGATCTTACCTTGTCGTACCATGAACACACACTTTTCTGGGTTCAGACAAACTCGATAACCTCTACACTTGTTGAAGATCTGTCTGAGCTCAGGGATGTGGTAACTTCTCTGTTGGGAATGCGCACATAAATCATCCACATATACTTCTAAGCTCTTTCGTAAGAACTCTTTGAAGACATGACACATGAGCCTTTGGAATGTTGCAGGTGCATTGGTGAGCCCAAATGGCATCACACGAAATGCAAAGATTCCCCATTCTGTGGCAAAGGCCGTTTTGTGTTGATCTTCGGGGGCAATGGCTACTTGGTTGTAACCTGAAAATCCATCAAGGAAGCTATAAACTTCCTTGCCTGCAACACGCTCCAATAGATGTTCGGTGATTGGAAGTGGATAACTATCTCTGATCGTAGCGGCGTTAACCTTTTTAAGGTTAATGCACACTCGCAATTTCCCATTCTTCTTGGGCACCACTACAATAGGGGACACCCATTCAGTGTGCTCAATCTCATAGATGAATCCAGCTTCAATCAACCTGTCAATTTCCTCCTTTATTTTGGCTGCATAATTATCATTATATGTGTAGGGCTTTTGTTTAGTGGGCTTGGCATCAGCGGTCATCGGAATCGTATGAGAGCAAATCTTTGGATCTACTCCTTTCAAGTCTCTATAGTGCCATGCGAATACATCCCTATATTCCCTTAATAGAGCTACAAGCTCTGCTTCTTCTTTTGCACTTAGGTCATCTCCTATGTACGTACATCGTTCTTCGTTCCCTTCAATGGTCACTACAATTTTTTTGGTCTTTTCTTTATTGTCATATGCTTCTCCTATAATGCCTCTCTCTTAGGCATTCGTACCAAAATTTTTCGGTCTTCCACTTCATATTTCTTGAATTTTTCTGGTACTTCAAACAATGATTCTTCCTCTTCTTGTTTCACCGCTTTTCTTTTCTTTTTCTTTTGACCTCCTTCACTTCCTTCCTTTGAATTTATCGTTTTAATACTCGTGAGGGGTTCTTCTTCTTTTTGGGTTAACACTCCTATGTCTTCTAAATAGTGTTCCTCTGAGTCAAAGTAAGTATCCATTACAATGGATTCTAGATCATCGTCATTCTCTTCTTCTTCTATGAACTCACTAGGATCACACTCTTCCAACAGGGGCTGACACATGAACACTGAAATATCATAACCCTCCTCATCACAATGAGGTGTCCATTGTTCTTCGTTGACTGCTATGTCCATGGTAGCTAAGATTTCTGCCCAACCATGAGGTTCAAATTCCTCATCTGGAAATATCATCGGTGTATAGGCTGGGTGTTTTATTGGTCTATCTCCTGGGGAAGTTCCTTCTTCTCTCGCTTTTAGGCGCTTTTCCTCTTCCTCTGCGACCTTGCACATCCACAAGTGAGTGTCTTCATGCAGCCAGGAAGGATCAGGTGAACTTCCAGAATGCACAGAGATTGAATCTTCTTTTGCTTTGTGGATAGGATTCCACTGTAGGGGTGGTACATCTCTGAAGGTGTAATCCTTCAGATTGACCTTGGTGGTGACCCCTAAGTGCTATAAGTACAAGGAGTTGGTTCCCCAATCCTGTACTATTTGCAATTGTCGTAGGAACGGTCTTCCTAGGATCATCTCGTAGACATTATTTTTTTCAAAGTCACATATAGCAAATGTATGTTCAAACTCTACACCACAAGTAGTTAGAGTTATCCCTTCCAGCAATCCTAGAGGTCTTTCAAAATGACCATCTGCCATTTGAAGCTTCATTCTTGTTGGTCTTAATGTGGGTTTGCCCCATTGCTTCCATAGGGAGGTGGTCGCAATAGCAACACCAGCACCCGAATCTACAATTGCCTTGGTTGTGTAACCTTGATAGGTGATCGGAAGATAAGTGTTACCTTCTTCACCTTCGCTCATGTCTCCTATCTTGTCGAGAGGTATCTCTGGAACTTTTTGCTTAGAGCCTACTTTTGGCATATTGGATTCAAGTTCTGGAACCTGATCCTTCACATGATTCCATAGCTCCGGTTTTGCCTTGAGCAGCTCCTCTACAGTGAGATGACATTGAACCTTAGTGTTCTTCACAACATCAGTGTTTCTTGGAATCACTGAGTCTTCATTTCTTACCAATATTGTGGGAGCTCTGATCTGGATAGATTCAGATTCCCATGGGCCTATGAAATGAGGCAACTCTTGTAAAGAATTAGATTCAAAATCTAATCGTTCATCTTCTTGTTGCTCTGCTTGGTCCCCATAGATAGACGAAATGTCTTGGGGAAATTGATCATGAAGATCATCAATCTCAGGAATAGGAGGGGAATTACCCTTCTCCTTGGCCCATTTCTCTTCCTGTATTTCCCGCAAAAACTCTTGAGAGTACTGTTGAATTGAAGGAGGCATTCCAGCATCCGTGGAATTAGGAACATAAGCTCCCATTGGTGGTGAGCTTCCTCTTTCAATAACTAGTTGAGCCTGTGGAGGTAAAGAAATTTGTGGTTTATTTACCAACTGCTCTAATCTTTCTAGTAAACCTTGGAAATGCAAATCCGGTTTGACAGAGTTTGTCTGATTGAACTTTTGACTCGTCTCAAGTATGGCTTGAGCTTGTTCTACCATTTTCATGCACATTTTCATCCGTTCAATCTCCAAATCTGCTCTAGGGTAACTCTTGTCTAGGTTTGCAGCTGTTGGCCCTTCTTGAAGACGAGCCTGGTAGGCCTTGAACATCATGTCCACGCCTTCTGGGGTTGGATCTGCAAGAACAGACCCTGGTTGTGGGTTATTTACAATGGGTGGTGGGGTGGGATGAAGCGAAGTGGATGGAGCTTCCGCATGCGAGGGGCTTTGAGATGCAATGTCTTCTATTTTTGTTTTGGCATCTTTTAGACTTTCTTCTATTTCAGATATCTTTTTGTTCCACTTGCGATTAGCCTTCTCTCTGGTATCCTTCCATGTTCTTGGCTTCCTCTTACTAGGCTCTCCTGACTCACTTGACTCCGATTGCTCAGATGGTTTTGCTTGTTGTGCAGCCTGTGCTCTAGTAACTGCCTGTACAGGAGCCACATTATTGCTACTTGAACTTGAATCTGCCACTAAGCCTACCACGTTGATGGGTGTAACCTTGGGTGCACTAGAGGGATTCCTGGGACACTCTCTAGGAAGATGTTCCTTGCCGCACTCAGGACAAAAGCCTTGTATTGTGATGTTTTGTCCTAGTCCGAGAGCAGGTTGGTGGGGACATTCACGAATGAAATGGTCGCCCTGACATCTAAAGCATGGTCCTCTAGGGGCTTGTGGTCTTACTTGTCTCAATTGGGGCCTAGGATTTGGATTCATATACATGACATTGGAGTATTCTTGCTCCCAATTTTGTTCCATAGGTGGTGTCTCATATTGACACTGAGAAGTCTCACTTTGCTCAGGTGACTCTATATAATAAGCATGTGGACTATCTTCATGGAAGTAGTCTGAACCATGAGCGTGAGGATCATTTTCTGAGACCAATGGGTTAGTGGCACCAATGCTCTATTAGGGTTCTCCTCAGCCATCGTATATTTAACCGGGATCACATTGGCAGGAGCTGGCGGTTGGTTTCCTAGGACTGGTTGTGGCCTATATGGTGCCTGATATTGCTGCTGGTATTGAGGTTGATATTGTTGTGGCCTATAATATGGCTGTTGGTACTGATTCTGATACCTACCCTGCTGGTAAGGTTGCTGATAATTTTGTCTAACAGTTTGCCTGTTATACGGACAATCTTGGGCCGTATGATTTGTGTATTTCCTCTCAATGGTGCAATATAAAGCATTAGGGTTTCCTTGGGGTTGAGTCATCATTGGGCAGACATTAGCCATGTGATCTCCTCCACATGTATAACATCGCTTCACTGAAGTGACCCTTCATTTGTCTATTTTGAACTCCTAGCTTTCTGGCCACTTGCTCAGCTATCTCATCTATCTCAGTGGAGGCTCTAGAGGTATGACTTGTAGAACTATCAGAATCCTTATAGAGTTTGGATAGTCCTAATTCCTCACCCAAGTTGTCTTCTATGTCAATGCACATCCGTATACACTCTTCTATGGATCTAGGCTCTTTCAAGTATACATATGACCTTAATTTTGTGCTCAATAGGCCATCTAAAAACAGTGCCACCTGTTTAGCTGATGTGGGTAATTCTGGTACAGGGCATCTTTCCAAGTACTGTCTAAACCTTCTCCCTGCAAGTCGCATTGTTTCTTGGGGTGTCTGTTTGAAGCTGTGGATCAAGGATGATGTGTTATGCCTGATACCGCTTTTGGAAAATTCCACAATGAATTCTTCTAGCAGCTGACCTATCTCTCTATAGTTGCGACTGTTTAGAGGTTGAAACCAAGCTAAGGCAATACCCTTAAGAGTCAACCCAAATGCCTCGAACTGGGTGAATAAGTCTTCAACCTGTTCAGCTCTTAGCACTTGTTTGAACTCCGCCACATGATCATAAGGATCTCCAAATCCATCAAAGTAGTTCTTCATTGTCTTAACCACTTGAGAGGGTCTAAGGGTTCTTGAGTGTTCTCATGGTCTAGGCAATGGGAAATCATGATCATCTCTTTGATGTCTATGAACTCTATGTCTCTCCCTTTCAAGTCTTTCCGTTCCATATCCTGATCTGTCTCTGCCTATAGTGTCTGCAAAGCTTACCTCCGGTCTCTCTCTAGTTCTTTCTCTCTGGGTTTCATGAGCCTTGGATGATCCGGCTCCTTGGAGGCCCTGGGAAACATTAGATCTTGGTGGAGGGAAAATTGATTCACCTTGCCAAGTGTAAGCATGTCTGTCATGATCTGATACCAAGAATAATTTCTGAGATGTGTGATCTAGGTAGACAGCTTCCCCTGGTGTCTCTGGGTCCTTGAATTCGTAGATGGTGACTACTGGGCTGGGTTGATCTGGCCTAAATCTCCAAAAGGCTTCCTCTGTTTCTCTATTCACAAATAGTTCTATGTTTTTATTATCTTGAGGAATCCATTCTGGAGTGAGCACTCTGGTTAAGACTGACTTACCTCTAGGGGTCTTGGGTTCTCCTCCTAGGTCTCCTTGCTCTAGGTCTCCTATCTCATTCTCAGGAATGATATTTCCAAACTCATCTGTCCTATCTGGTAAGTTGGTAACCACATACATGGTTCCTTCCTTATCAATGTAAGCACCCTCTTCAAACTTGACTACTGGGTGTTCAAGTCCAAAGGGTTGGTCAGGATTTTTGAGTTGAACCACTGATCGCCTTAGACCATCCTCATAGATGCGAGCACCTAATTGGTTGGTCCTGATATACTCCAATTGGGTCTTATAGGGACCTTCTGGTGTCTGTAAATAGGCAGTGCCGGAGCTACGTGTGGGTTTTTCCATGTTAAAAGACATTTCCGAGTCACTGGTTTCTGAACTTCGTGTGTAAGGATAACCACTAAGCTGTTGAGCCCAAGACTTGGATGTATGGTTGACACTAGCCTCAGATGACCTAATGCTTTGTCTATCCTTGCCTAAGTGTCTGCCAGATCTCAGGTTCATAAGCCTTGGCTTCTAGTCCCAAAGTTCTCTTATATTGCTCAAAATCCTTTGGAACACCTTGGTTTTCCAATTTTCCTGAGGGTCAACTTCAAAATACCCTATCTAATAATCCTGGTATTAATTTAACCATAACCAGTCGATGTTTTGGTTGTATTCCCCACGAGCTTTCCAACAAAACCAAAATCACAGCAAACGGATTTCGTATGAGAAAGTTATGCCAGTTCAGGGTTTTGGGGGTTAAAACGGGGAAACAGGATCTCTCTGGGAACTCAGAACAGGCGATACGATACCAGATTTTCCACGATACGATACCTTTGTCTTACATGATACCCCTTCAGACGATACCACCTAGATGATACGATACCACTAGGATAACTGCGATCGCGATACCAACCTCACGATACGATACTGCTCTCTTAGGCGATACGATACTGAAAGTGGTCACGATACGATATCTCTAATTTGCACGATACGATACCAGAATAAGAGACGACACGATACTCGGTTGACCCATGATACGACACCACTAGGTGGGCGATACGATACCAGAAATTTGGCGCGATACGATACTAGTATAGTCCACGATACGATACCTCAAGGTGCACGATACGATACCAGAATCTCAGGCGATACGATACCACTTGGTCAACGATACGATACTGTGACCGTCGCGATACGATACCACTGAGGCAACTACGATCGCGATACCAACACTTGACGATACGATACCAGAATGGTATCGCGATACCTCAAGTGGGCATGCACGATACGATACCACTTAACCTCGCGATACGATACCAAAATTTAGACGATCGCGATACCAACTTGGCCGGCGATACGATACTGCACGGTCGACGATACGATACCAAGACTGGCACGATACGATACCACTGGGGCGACCGTGATCGCGATACCAGCACTTAACGATACGATACCAAAATGGTATCGCGATACCTCAAGTGGGGCATGCACGATACGATACCTCAACAAGTGTCGCGATACATGGGAGTTCTGGTATCGCGATACCACAACTCAACCGGACACGATACTTGGAGATTTTGACACCCAAATTCAAAAATTTTTGCAGATTTGTGTACCTTGTGTCCTCCTTGTCACTTCTATCAGCCTGTAGATGCAAAGTCACTCTCCAAAGTCACGATACAACGCTCGCGATACCAGGCACTGTTCCTCTCACGCCGCGATACCACCGCTCAGATTCTGGTGTTTTTGAGAGTTTTTTAGTGTTTTTCTTTAGCGTTTTTGGTTCTCAGCTCCTCCTAAGCTTGTTCCTCACAGCCACGAGTAAAAAACGAGTGAATGTAGTGACGAAAATGGAAAAAATCAGAGAATACGAAGAGGGAAGAAGATGATGATGAAGGTGAAGATGAAGAAGAAGAAAAACTCAGAAACTGAACTGAAAATGGTGATTTTTTACCTTCCAACATCGCTACTCTACGTCTTACCGTCACACGCTCGTCCTCCAAGCTCTCTCCCCGGCAACGGCGCCGAATTTGGTGTCACTCTAGCACAATGGTGAGTACCAACGTGAGGAGATACACCTCATAAATGTCAACCCGTGGAGACGTGAGGACCGGTATGAAGACCGCGAGCAAGTGATGGCACAAGTGCGTGAGTGAAAGCACACAAGCATGCACACACATACACACACACGCGCACAAGGTAAGAGCAAAGAGTGGAACAATGGAAAGCTTCGATTACCAAAGAGCTCTCTTACAAAACTGAAATTCTACAACAAGCTAACCTCAAAAATGAGCTCTCCAGCCCTTTTTATAGTTTTTGAGTGGTTTTGGCCCTGTCCAGACCTAGTGTCCGGCCTAGTTAAAAAATAGGTTCCAGGGCTTATTTGGGGGCTCAAACGGAGTCTAAAAATTATGAAAATTGGTAGGATGGTAGATCTAATACTCCTCAAGCTCGAGGACTCCTCGGCTTGAACAAAATGGAGTTACAAAAATGGAAAATGGTATTTACAATGGTTTTGAGTGATAAAAATCACTATTTTTGTAGGGATTTCTTCTGAAAATTTGACAGGTGCTTCTTGGAGCTCCCTACTTGCTCCTTCTTCTTGTGTGTCTACTTCCTTGATGCGCTTCCATGCTTTGTCCTTGACCTTGAGCTTCAACATAGGTGCATTAGAGAAACACTAATCAAGGCAAAGAACCCTACAGACACTAAAGAGAATCGGAGTGCATTGGACTAGTATGGAAGCAGATGTACACAAGTTGTGTAAAGAATGCCCAGTCTGTAGTATCAAACCACCTGTGGTGCACGCTACATTGTACCAAGTGTCTCTAATACCAGATTGGAGTGAACCATTAGTAGCCTTTTTTAGGATGAAAACGTTCCCTCAAGATATGACCCTGGCTAGATAGAGAAGCTTAGAACAAGAAGCATTAGACTATACACTCATTGGGGATAATCTATACAAATGTGGTAAAGATGGTTACTTAAGATTGTGTGTCCATGAGAGTGAATATCTTAAGATCTTGGAAACTGCTCACCAAGGTGTGGTAGGAGGACACTTTGGATGAGAGCGGGTGATTAAGGCAATTCTATTTGCAGGCTTGTGGTGGCCAACCCTTCATATGGACGCACATACCTATGTGAAGAGGTGTGAGATTTGTCAGCAAACTCAGTATCCTATACGCAAGGATGAGATGCCATTGAAACCTATGATGGGTGGACATGCATTCTCTAAGTGGGGAATAGAATTTGTCGGTCCTATTAATCCCCCAGCTAAGGGTTCACATGCTGAATACATCATTGTAGCCACAAACTATCTAACCAAATGGGTAGAAGTGAAAGCTACAAAAAAGAACGATGCTCAAATGACAGCTAAGTTCTTATTCGAGAATGTGTTCACCAGATATGGGCTGCCAATAGAGTTAGTAAGTGATAGAGGCACTCAGTTCTTAAATGAAGTCATTGGAAATATTCTTCAAGAGTTCTTGGTGATACACAAGAAGTCTGCACCCTATCATCCACAAGCTAATGGGCAAGCTGAAAGCACAAATAAGATTCTATGCAATCTGTTGACCAAATTAGTGAATAATAAACGCTCTGATTGGGACAAACAGCTACACCATGTTGTTTGGGCATACCGAGTTGCCTATAAAACGGTACTCCAAGCCACTCCCTTTCAAATGGTATTTGGCCAAAATGCAGTGCTACCATTAGACTTCTTGATACCTCCATTGAGAGTAGCACAGGAGCACGAGTGGACAGGCCATGATCTCTCATCTAGAATCTTTGACGTGGAACGATTAGGTGAAACAAGATTAAGAGCTGCAGCAGGAATTGATGCAGCCAAGAAAATACAAAAAGCATATTTTGATGGACATGTGAAGGATAAGGGCTTGAAGGTAGGAGACCTAGTCCTAGTCTACACTTTGAAGCAACATGCATAGAAATCAGAGAAGAGAGGCTATGGACCCATGATTATCAATAGGATCTCCACAAGTGGAGCAGTTCAATTAGCCACTCTAGAAGGCGCATCCTACCAAATTATATCAGTGGATGCAGGGTCAAGTTATATCAGGAACCCCTCACTGAGGAAATGCTCATTCGACTCAACACTGCCAAGAAACGTAAGGAAGAAGAGAAAAGAATCTGAGAAGAAGCTCAGGCAGAAGCATTGGAACGCATCCGAAGAATGAAATAAAGAAGACAGGGTAGAGATCAGCCTAGGACGGATGCCTATGCAGATCCAGAATATCATATGGCTATGTGCAAAGTCTCAGGTGTAAGTTCCAATAGAATAATTGATCGACGTTCTTTTGTAACCTTAGAGATAGGACAAGGAAATAGTGCAAGAATCGTACGAGCCTTGATTGACTCAAGTGCAGCTACTAGTGCTATCAAACTTTCTTACTGTTAAGAATTGAACTTAAGTGTCAATCCTGTAGAAGCATATCTTATAGGATTGGGAGGTGTGGAAACCCCTTGCATGGGTGAGGTGGAACTTCCTCTCTCCATTCAAGATGTCCTCTTAACATTTAAAGTGCTAGTGTGTCAAGACGATGATCTCACTGAGCCCCTTGTCTTATGTCAAGACTGGATCTATGATCATGCAGTTAACCTAAACCTAAGAAGTGGACTTCTTTAGGTCTAGGTCAATGAGAACCGTATAACACTTGAGTTAGAAAATGACGCACTCAAGGAACTAGGAAAGGCACAAACTCCTGGTCCTTCCAGGGGTACACATGAAGATGACGATGCTATTCTTGTCTAAAACTATGTGATGTAGAAGGATGATTTTCTCAACAAAGAAGTCAAGGATATGAAGGAACTCCCTTCTTTTCCAAAGGTGATCCAGACATGGCAACCGAAGGAGTACGAAATGTAGAGGAATCAGGCGGCATATGCTTAAAGCCAAAAGAAAGTACAAAGCACGGCATCTCAGCCACCAAAACAAGTGTGGGTGCAAAAAGGCGATCAACCTGTTGCGGTCCAATCACAACCACTGGCTAAACTTCATATTAGCGATCAACAATAGGACACTAATAAGAAGTCTTTCAAAAATTCGTCTACAAAAGTGAAGTCCATCTGGGTACCCAAGAAGTCGATGAAGGCTGACCCACAATCAAGACAAATTTGGGTGCCTAAGGCTTGCTTGCGGGCTCAAATAGCTACACATAGACCACACCATGTACAACATGGTTCACTCACTCGAACAACTGATACCCACTCTTATTCGACACGCATGAACACATATTCGCCCATGAGCATGAGCAGAATCACTTGTAAATGGGTCCCTAAAAAGCCTCATTTCCAAGCAGACACTCTTATAAAGCCCTCTAGAGTCTCCATAAAATCAAAACCAAAAGCCATCCATTGTGTTTGGCAGCCCAAAGCTTGTAATAAACCCCCTGAACCCCATTTGTAAATTAATCTCCACCTACTAACTGCATCATCCTCACACTGCATCTTTCCATTTAGCTCATAGGATTATTCATTCACTAACTACACACACAATCACGGAGAACTCACTGACCTACTAACCTATCACTAACATCATGTGAATGTTGTAACGGAGACAAAAATCGTTCTATGTTGTGCATTACAATGTTAACACATGCTTCTATATTCTCACAGAACCAGCAAACAAGCATTAACATGGCAGAAGAAGGAGGCACCAATTCCCAGGCGGGGTCCAACGCCCAAATTGTGGATATTGAAACTCTCCTCATCAAACCACAACTCAGTGAGAGACCTCAGGAGCTCAGGGCGATGCATGTCCTTCCAATTCAGAACCCTCCGCAGGGGCACACGTCATAAGTAGGCAAGCATGCACATTGGTTCAGCGATGTCGTCAGTCCATTGGGTGAGGGCACCTACTTTAGGGAAGCAGAAATTGAATTTAATGGCAAATGGGGAAGATACCATTTCTTTATCCGTGAATTTGAGAAGTATCAGGATGCAGAAGTAATGAGATCTGTCTGGACCAAAGCGGGCTTGGATAGCTACTTTAGGGCACTCTTACCTAAGCCTAGTTTCCTGCGTTGCTCCTACCTGATCAGTACCATCACCCCCTAGCAGAGCCAAGGGAGGTGATAGTACCTTTGTGCTACCCTCATTAATGCCAAGCCACGAGCTAAAAAGATTCAAACTGACCCTCAACCTAGTACGGGAGGCCTTGGACATGAATGGCATGCACATTCCCACAGAGAAGAAAACATTGATCCCTGGAAGAATGAAACACAAAGATCTTAACAAATTAAAGGATATGGTCGCTATGACACCTACCATCGCCCTCCACCTACGCACAATCATGCAACACTTCGCCTTTCTAGCCCAGGATGGCTTCACCATGCCACCCAAAAGAATTTGGTTTAGCTTGTACTGGGCAGAAACAGAAAACCTCACAATCAGTCTACCCCACTGGATCATAGATAAAATCCACCTAGCACATCAGCGCTAGAATAAGAAACATAAGAATGTGGTTCATGGATGTTGTGTGCTAACAAGGATCATTTACAGGTGCTTAGCTTATGATGTGCCTATTCAAAGAGCACTAGTGTGGTCTCGAGCCCAGGAATTCCAACGGAGACTATCAACAACAAGGCCACCTTCGAAGAAGATGAGGGGTGCAGTTCAAATACCCTGTGCACAAGCAAGGGGTGCCACCCTCACACCAGAGGTGACACCACCTTAAACGAGATGTATCCATCCATTTACCATTAACTTACCCAGATAGAGTGCAGAAGGACCCAATTTGGTTTTCCCTCCGATTCCCTATGACTTGGAGTTCCCACATGGATACATTCTGGATGATTTGACAGATGAAGAAATCGCCCGAATGATTAATGAGGCCAACCTGGAGACAGAGGAAGAGCAGACCCGGGGACCGCAACCAACCACAGGAATTTCCGCTCCTACCCAACCTGAAGTAGTGGAAGTAGACAAAGATGAAGAAGAGACTGAAGATGAAGCAGACGAGGAACACGACCAAGAGCAAGAAGAAACCTTAGCACTAGTTGGTGCCCCAACCTATACTGCACAGATCAAAAGATTGTATGAAACTATGAAAAGAGTCCAAGAGCACCACAAGTTGTCATTGGAAAGAGGGAAGATGCTAATAAGTCAGATGTTGGGAGAAGAAGGGGTTGATGACCAATTTATTGAGTCTTTGAACCTTCACGCAAACGCGCTTGGTCTAGATGAAGCCATTCATTTAGCTCTAGCCTACATTCATCACTTTGAGAAACGAGTGCCTACCCGTCCCCTTCGCTCCGAAAAGCAAATTCACATAGATGTGTCGGCACCGGAGATACCACACAGACGGAAGAACATCAGGCTACATTGCCATCACCACACTCCTCACCTCTCACTGCACAATTCACTTCACCCCATGACACAACCATCCCAACTTCCACGATCACCACATATGTTATGGGAATTCCTCTCTGTCCAGGCATCCAACTGGGAGGGGTTACCATGCCCACATTCACAACACTATTCACGAACATCACATCCACTCCACCTTCCATTCCCATTTACACAGTCACACACACTTTTGACACAATGGAGACATCACCAGCCACAACACCACTCCCTCCCCACACACAGCCACAATCTCCCATACCCCCTCCACCCACATCACCACTTGATTCCACCTCATTCAAGATTCCCTTTCCCTTCCCCATCCCCCCTGCATCCTCTCCTTTCCCAGCATTCTTAAATGTAAATAATGTGTTTTCTACTTTACACCAATGTGTATATCAACTGCAGAGCGAATATCAGACTCTCGAAGATCGCCATCGTCAATTAACTACGGACCACCAACAACTACAGAGATGGCTGGCGACTATAGAAGAAGAAAATGCTGACCTGAATCAACAATATACTACACTTGAACATGCCCACCAAACCATATTGGAAGCCCCCCAACAATCCGATTCTTTCGAAGTTAAGAAATTAATAGATTTACTTGAACTCTATCAGTCAGAGAATGTCAAAGTCCGGTGCAACCTGACGTTATTACGAAAGCACATGGCCACAGCCCTAGAAGAAAATAAACGACTTCAAAAGTAGAACGAAGAAAACTTAGAAGCTGCGATGGAAGGCTCCCCCCATGAGATCGACCCAGAACAGTTTAAAGCAGTCCCTTCAGATACGATGAAAACAATCCTGGAAAGCTATGCTGATCTGCTGGAAGCACATGATGATATGGAAAAAGAACGACATGCACTGCGCCCCCAGCTAAGGGAGCAAGAACAAGAACCCAAGATCATAGAGTCGACATCGACTTCAGAGGAGGTAACGGCGCTAAAAGAGCAGGTTGAAGAATTGCAAAGGAAGCTACTTGAGTATGAAAGACAAACCTCTCCAATTATCGAACCAGAGACAGACGAATTGGTGCCCATCAAAGTGGATGAGTCGTATGAGCAACCCTATGTTCCTATGCCTATGTCGGGCAGCCAACAAACAGCGGAAGGAATGGACACCCTGGAAGTCGAAGCACCAGAATGGCTTCAAAAACTCAAAAAGACTGCCAAAACCCATGAAGATCGGGTCGTAGTCCAAATCCAATCAATGGCTAAACTAGAGGACACTATCATAAACTCCGAGTACTTCAAGCACATGTCACATCACCATTGGATAGGAACAAACGATGCTCAATATGTGCCTTATTGTGTGCTCTTAGTAGATTACAATGTAGAGATTCAATGAAGGTGTGGAAAAGCCCCGACTTTTGCCACTCAATTTGGTCCTGAACGTGCGAAACAAGGATCAACCTTCCAACCCACCTGGCGGATTCGTCTCCTTGAAACATATCCAGAAATGGTCCGCACATGGGACAACATGCCACTATTTATCAAGTATAATCCATGTTACGTTCCAGTCCTCCAAAGACGCACCTGGCCCGAGTTTGCCATTGTTGTCAAGAACATCAAAGGCTGTGCAAAATGGTTGAATTATGTCTATCTAGCACCTCCACAATGACAGGCCTCAGTTGCATATATGATTTCCACCATCCATCACTGGAGTCTTAGACTTTGCAACACCCCTGATGTGATGGCACAAATGTGTATGAAGATATTTGAATTAATGCTGATCACATTCAGAACATTCAAAAACATTAAAGACCCACATTTCTCAAGAGTTGGCTTCACCGCAGGCAACCTAGACTTGGTGTATGACATGAGCACAACCCCCTCAATTAATGTAATATATTCCTGGCACACAAGAATAAAGTAGCTACAAACAAACTTTCGAGGAGATGTTCGTCACAGGGTTTTGGGAATATCATTCAGAGATATTCATACCTAGACCATCTCATTTGTTACAATTATTTGCTGTGGAACAGGCGCTACACTCAGAGAAGCTACACATGCCACATCCGGAGGTACCTGGGCCAGTAGACTGGGATGCCCTACTCACTGATTTGGCCAAAGGACTGAGGTTAGGAGAGCACTACCTCGTGACAGATGTTGTGGAATACCACATCCAACGGTCGGCTCAACAAGGGTATGTCAGAGACAACAGATGCAAGAGAGGGGGGAGTGTTGGCAGTGGTCAGGGTCAAGGACTTACAAGATAATGGATCCAACAAAGAGAATCAGAGCAAAGAGAAGGGCCAAGTAGGCAAAGCAGTCAACGGAGATCTGGCAAATAGGCCCATCATTTTTCATGAATTAATATTTCCCAATTAGTGATTTTAGTCACTTCACACCATTGTAAATATCTTTTTTTATTGTTCTTACTCCATTTTGTACAAGCCGAGGAGTCCTCAAGCTTGAGGAGTATTAGAAGTATCATGCTACCAATTTTCATAATTTTTAAACCTCGTTTGAGCCTCCAAATTATCCTAGGAACCTAATTTTTAATGAGGCCGGACACTAGGTCTGGACAGGACCAAAACTAGTCAAGAACTATAAAAAGAGCTAGAGAGCTCATTTTTGAGATTAGCTTGTTGTAGATTTGAACTTTTATGAGACTTTTTGAGTAATCAAAAGAACTCCATTGTTTCTCTCTTTGTCTTGCTGTGTGTGCATGTGTGTGTGTATGTGTGTGCATGTTTGTGTGCTTCTCACTCACACACTTGTGCCATCACTTGTTCAAGGTCTTCATACCATCCTCATGTCTTCCCGGATTGACATTAAAGGAGGTGCTACTCATCATTGAACTACAGATACAAAAGGAACCAAGGTAATTATGCTAGTGCTTCAACAAATTCAGAACATGAGAACTTGCTTATGATGTATGGGTCAGAACTTGCTTATGATGTACATAGTAGCATTTTCCAATGCTTCACCGGATGTAGTATCCAACTTCAAATTCTGATCTAATGGCATAGAAATTGGGTTACAACCAGCTATATCATACTTTTGCAGCATATTCAAGGCATATTGCCTTTGCGACATCCATATACCTATTTCTGTATGTATAAACTCAATGCCCAAGAAATAGCGCAGCACACCAAGATCTTTCATGTCAAATTCTTGCATAAGAAGTTGCTTTACCTCTTTGATACTTCCTTCATTATCACCACCTACAATCAGGTCATCAACATAAATAGCCACAATAGTGATGCCATCATCAGCCTTGCTTGCATATAGTGAGTGATCTGCATCACACATAGAAAACCCAATGCTGGTTAAGTAATCAGCAATCCTTGCATGCCATGCACGAGGGGCTTGCTTCAGCCCATACAAAGCCTTTTGCAACCTGCAAACATATTCTGGATGCTTTGAATCTTCATATCCTTGTGGTTGGTCCATATATGCTTCTTCCTGTAACTCACCATGTAGGAAATCATTCTTCACATCCATCTAATGCAAAGTCCATCCTTTGGCTATAGCTAATGCAACAAGTGTCCTGACAGTAGACATTTTATCTACAGGGTTGAATGTTTCCTCATAATCAATGCCATATGTCTGTGCATATCCTTTAGCTACCAATCGTGTTTTATACCTGCTTATGCTACCATCAACATTATGCTTTACCTTGTAAACCCATTTGCAACCTATGGGTTTCTTTCCTTGCGGCAATGGAACCAGCTTCCATGTATCATTTCCATAAAGTGCAGCCATCTCCTCATCCATTTTTCCCAATCTGCAATTCCAATTGCATCTTCAAAGCAAGAAGGTTCAGCATCTTGTATTACCTTTGTCATGTAGGCCCAATGATGAGCCATGTAACTATCATATGTCAATCGTTGCACCGAATTCCGCATCCTTCCAGATCTTCTTGGTCCGGGGTCACTTCTTCTTGTATCATCTTCATGTGCCCTTCTTACTCCTAGAGTCTTCATAGAGGGCAATCCAAGTTCCTCATCAAGAATCTTTTCTGAACCGCTTGAATCTCCATCAACGTCTTCAAAACCTGCACATGTTTATGACCAACAGGAAGCTTTTCTTTACCTTTCTTGGATGCATTTGATGAATTTGCTGGACTGAAATTTCCACGTAATCTTCCACTCCATGGATTTGAGTTGGAACTATTGCTTGTTGATGCATTCGGTCCACTCAAAACCTGAGATTTTGCACTTGATTTTTCATCATTTTCTTTGTCATTTGGTTCAAGACTCAGTCCTTCTTTGACATCTGCATAGAAGCTTGACATTTCATCAAATACCACATCTCTGCTCACCTTTACCTATCGTGTGAATGGGTTATAACATTTATATCCCTTTTGCTCAAGGGAGTATCCAATGAAGACACACTTTTCTGCTTTTGGATCAAGCTCTAAACTTCTCTAAACTTCTAAACTTCTCTTCAGGTGTAACTTGATGTACAACAGCAGTTGGAGTTCTGTTCATGATGTATACAACAGTATGCATACCTTCTGCCCAATAACAATGAGGCATATTCTTCTCAGCCATCAAGGCTCTTTCTATTTCTACAATATGTCTATTTTTGCATTCAGCAATTCCATTCTGTTGTGGTGTGTACCTGCATGAAAATTGAAGCTGAATTCCATGATTTTTTAGAAAATTGCTGAACTCATTTGACATGTATTCACCTCCTCCATCAGATCTTAATGTCTGAATGTACTTCCCTGTCTGCTTTTCCACCATAGCTTTAAAATTTTAGAAGTGAGTGAACACCTCGCTCTTCTCTTTCATGAAATATACCCATACTTTGCGTGTATGTTCATCAATTAAAGTAACATAAAACCTGCAACCACCCATAGATGTGGTCTTTGCTGGACCCCAAACATCTGTATGTACTACTTCTAGTACATTCTCACTAACATGCTTGTCATGTGGAAATGATGCTCTTGACTGTTTACCAAATTGACATGCTGCACATACCTTTTGCATTTTTGCAACTTTGAAATTTGGTAGTCCATGGACAATCTCCTTTGACTGCATCAGTTTTAGCCTTTGCAAGTTTGCATGTCCAATCCGTTTGTGCCACATCTCTATATCTGCAATAACTCCTGCACCTTTTGCAAACATGGCTGCATTCATTTCAAGAATCTTCACATTTAAGGTGAACATCCTACCCACTTTGTTTCCTTTGGCAACCAATCATCCATCCTGCTTGTACTCCTCTACATATAATCCATCAGCATTGAACCTGACTTGTAATCCCTAGTCAACCATTTGTCCAATAGAAACTAGATTCTTTGTTATATTTGGAACATGCAGCACATCAGCAAGATGTTTTACCTTTCCATCCTCCATAGATAGTGCTATGTTGCCTGTATGCTCAATAGAATGTGATGTGTTATCACTTGTTTCAACATATCCATGAACTGGCAATTTCTACAAAGTACTAAACCATTCTGCATGACTGGTCATGTGATTTGAAGCACCTGAATCAACATACCAGACATTATCATTTGATTTTGAAACACTAGCAGACATCGTAATCATCATGTGATGTTGAACCATAAACAGCTTCTCAGAATCATCTGCACTTGTGGATGCATAGTTGTTTTGCTGCCTTCTGTTATTTTGATTCTTCAACCTGCAATCACGTTCAAATGTCCAGGTTTACCACAATTCCAGCATCCTTTACTATCATTACCTGAATCATTTCTTTGGAAATTTCTGCGACCTCTTTGGCTCCCCCTACCTCGAAACTATCCTCTTCCTCCTGCGTGATTCTGTTGTTGACCTTGGTCTTGGTTACTGTTTCCTCTTCCACTTCCGAAACCTCTACCTCTGCCTCTTCCTCTACCAGAGTAGAATACCTGCTCAGAACTCGGCTTTCCTTGGGAGTTTGAATCCTCACCAAGATTCTTTTCTTCAATACTCAGCATAGATACCAGATCAGCAAAATTTGGAATATTTTCCCTGGTTTGTATAGAAGTTCTGAACTGCTTATATGCAGCTCCTAAACCACGAAGGCATACTTCCACCTTATCGTCCTCATCTACATTCACTCTGACAGATGCAAGTGACTCACATATGCTTTTGAGTTTCAGGGTATAGTCACTTATCGACATGCTCTTTTTCTCCAAGGTATGCAGCTCATTCTTGAGTTGCAATTTCTGTGCCTTTGTATTGGTCTCATACAATGTGACCAAACTGTTCCAAGCCTCTTTCGGAGTCTTGGCATCCTGTATGTGCCCAATCATGCTATCCTGTATGCTAACAGATAGCCAATACATTACCTTTCGTGCTCCTTGATTCCATTCCTCATATGCTCTTATCTGTTCTGCAGTCTGATTCCTCTCTGGTAACTGCGGAGCATTTTTGTTCTCTCCTTCGATGTACTTCCAATAGCCTTTTCCCATCAGGAAATTCGTCATTCTGAATCTCCAAGCATGAAAGTTGTTCTTGTCTAGCTTATCGCTCATAAGCTGACTCATTCCATCTGCGTTTGCCATTTCTGTAGCAATTCACAACTCTGGAAAACACTACAAGCAGCACTTCTACTTGAACACTATCGCACTATGATGTGACATTTTGATCTCAGGAAAACACAGTTTTCGTGTATCAACAGTACACGGAATCGCTTGAAATTCTGGATCTGGAATATATGAGTGTTGCCGAACACAAGACAAGTTACAATTTCTAAAACTGACCTGGTTTTTTCTGCGGCCCCCACCTTGTGGGCTCAAAACAGAGGTCGAGATGGCTCCAAAACTTCAATATGACAAAGGGATAACCTTCAAAAATATTTTGAGGTCTTCTACCTTCACGCCAATTTTCGTAGCAAATGGAGGTCATTTGTGAATCGCGTTTTCTCCATGCCTTGCTGTGTACTCTTCACTACCGCCTTCTCCACGAGCTCTCTACAGCCACGCTGACTCTAATACCATGTCACGAGAAAGGAGATAAGGAAGAGAGCTCACACACACACACTCACTCTCAAGGAGAAGCACACACACAGATTGAGGCAAGGAAGTATGATCTTCTTCTTCTTCTTCTATTACATAAAAAGGAATGTACAAGAATGACCTAAAAATAAGAATACAAAAAGTGCACTATATAAAGGTCAGTACATAAGGAAAAACCTAATGTACGCAAATGAGTGAGCTGGCAAGGAACAAATGTGCCATCACTCTCGGTAGATAAATCTAATAAAGCTCAATGAAGTATCCCTGACATATACCGGCGTGACCACTATACATGTCAGAGAAACAAAAACTGGTACATGTCATCCTGGATCATCACATGTTGAGCTTGATATCTCAACAATAGGTGTATATTTCTTGGAAATTCTTTAGAGCAAAAGGGTTTCAAATGCTATAACTATTGCACCAAAGAGTTGAAGGTATCTAGAGATGTAATATTTGATGAGTTTCTGCCTTGGTATGGTACCAAAGATGTGTTACAGGTTGATGATGCATATGAAATCGAGAAGAAGTTAAAAGAGCAACAACAAAGCATGGAGATGAGTGGTCCAACCACTTCAAGCACACCATCAGAGGAGAGTATTACATCAACTTGGCATGGAGGGACAATGAACGAAGCTCATTGAAGTAAAGGAAGTAGCAAAGGAAAGGAAAAGGCAAATGACGAAGGCCATCGATGGGTAGACATGGGATCTACAAGTGACGAAGATATGAAAAAATTAGAAACTCCAGGATTTAAAGCATCTAAACCAATGAGTAGGAGATTCCTACCACCTAATGGTGAGATAAGGTAATCCAATAGGGTTAAATACCCTATTGAAAGGTTAACTTATGATTCATTCATTGCGAGACACTATGCCTACATGAGTCAAGTTATGACTTGTGAAGACCTAACTTTTTTGAAGAAGCAAATAAGCATAGGGAATGGATTGAACCCATGGAATATGAAGTCAAGGCATGCGAAGAAAATGATACTTGTTCATTGGTGCCAAGAAAAAAGGACATGAAATTCATTGGCAACAAATGGGTGTACAAGGTAAAGAGGCATGCATATGGGAGCATATCTAGGTATAAAGCAAGGCTGGTTGCCAAAGGTTTTGCTCAAACCTATGGCATAGACTTTAAGGAAATATTCAATTAAATAGCTAAGATGTCCACCATAAGAGTTTTAATTGCAATTGCAACCTCAAAAGGTTGGAAGATGTACTAGTTGGATGTGAAGAATGCTTTTCTAAATGGAGAGCTTGAAGAGGTAGCCTTCATAGAGTAGCCCCAAGACTTTCAAGATGAGAGGTTTCCACATCATGTATGCATGCTTAAGAAGGCTTTTTATGGACTCAAGCAAGCCCCATGGGCTTGGAACCAAAGACTTGTGGACTACTTGGTAAAATGTGGATACAATCAGAGTCATGCAGACCCATCACTCTTTGTGAAGAAGGAAGGTACCAAAATTGTTTTCATTTGTATATATGTTGATGATTTGATCATTATAGGGGATGATGAAGAAAACATCACAAACATAAAGAGGAGCTTGGATTGTTGGGAATGATGGATGGATACTCCAAGAGACTGAGTAGGTACTGCTAAACCTGCTTTGTACCAGCCCTCTTTTTGCTTCAAAGTTGATAACTAGACCTCCTTAGCTTTCCAATGAAACCATAAAATGTCCTATGTCCTTTGTAAATGATGTGTGCAATGATTGAATCAAAACAGATAACACTGGAAGTCACAAACTCAAGAAAACCTTCTATTTATGGCTTGACACCTGCTGAGTATTTTGCTCAGTATGACCAGCACAGTAGGAATTGGAAAAATTCCTTTTAGGGGTATCTAATTAGCTTAGTAAGCTACCTATTCCAAGTGGAATGATGTAAAATGATAAACTATGCTAAGAGAAATCAATTTAGCAAGGTAAGCTATACCCCCGACTTTTTAGGACTGTAGCAAAAAATGACCAGAGTTCACCTCGATGCAGATTTCTCAAAAATGGCTCAATAGAATGTCTTAAAACTTTGAGAGAATGTAGATTACTTCAAGCTGAATCCCACAAGATTTGAATCACTGAATTTGGTGAAGAATTGACTGAGATATGCCCTTGATAAGTTGACAGACTTTTGAGTAGACTAACAGAGAACTCAGAGATGAACAATATGAATGTATGTATTAATGAACATTTGTATACAACTCCATTTGCATGAACATCAAGGTGAAATGGTATAGAGAGGTGTGGGCTTGAGTATAGACCTCACACACACTCAAAAATCAGTAATGCTAGGCTCGGGAGTGCTCTTTCTTACCCGCGACTTTTCATGACCATTTTTATAAGAGATGACTAAAAATTTGAATTCAAATTCAACTTTTGGCTCCCATGATCAAGATCCTAAATGCTTGGAGATATTCTTTCAATCAAACAGCTACTTTTATCCACGAATCACTTTGGTAGGTGATTACAAAAGATTCCATGTCAATCTGACTTTTACAATGAGGTAAAGTGGTAATTAACCACTAGCATATGTTCCTATGCTTCTTCATGTTTGTATAGACTTCAATGCATCTTTTGAGCCAAATGTGTAGGCTTGTAATTTACATCAACAGCTCCCCCTCAAGCCAAACATTTTGGCTTAAGTCTTCATCTTCAATCTTCAAGTATATCCTGCAATCCAATCATGGATTTGAACCTGCAAAGTTTGGTTCCATCCAAAGCTTTAGTCAACAAATCTGCACATTGCATGTTGGTTGATACATAGGTAAGTTGAATGTCCTTGCTTATCAATTTCTCTCTCACATAATGGTAATGGAACTCTATGTGTTTGGTCCTAGCATGATAAATGGGATTAGCTGCAAGGTGAAGAGAACTTTTATTATCTCCAAAGATAATTGGGCACCTAGTATACAATCCCAATTCTGTATACAAAAGCTTAATCCAAATTGCTTCTTGTGTGGCATTAGCTAGTCCTCTATACTCTGCCTTTGTGGAAGACAAAGCAACAGTAGGTTGCTTCTTTGAAGACCATGAAATTGGTTTGTCACCTGCAAAAGAAATATATCCAGAAGTGCTCCTCCTATCATCCTTGCATCCTGCCCAATCTGCATCTGAATAAATTTTGATATCAATGTCTGAAGTGTAAGGGAAATACAAACCATGGTTCTGTGTACCCTTGAGATACTTCAAGATTCTCTTGGCACACTAACTCCATATGCAATGTCTATTCTTGTTAAGGTAGCATAATTCAAGCTACCCACCATACTTTGATAACCTGTAATGTCCTTGACTTCATCACCTTCATGGGCACTTAGCTTTAGGTTTACCTCCATTGGAGTGCTTGCTACTTTAGCATCCTGCAAGTGAAACTTCTTCAACATGTCCTGTATATATTTTTTCTGAGTGATGTATATCCGTGAATTAGTGTAGACTAATTCAAGTCCCAAAAAATATTTCAATAGACCAAGATCATTGATCTTGAACTCCTTCATCATTTGACTTTTGATATATCTAATTGCATTGACATCATTACCTGTAATGATGATGTCATCAACATAAACACAAAGGTATATTACCTCTGAATTACTTCTCTTAATGAACAAGAAGTATCTGCCTTGCTCATGACAAATCCTTGGTTTTGGAGGTATGTAGTTAACCTGTAATTCCATGCCCTAGGTGCCTACTTCAATCCATATAAAGCCTTTTTTAATTTGCAAACATCCAATTGGTACATATTCCAATTTTTTGATGCAGCCACACTTACCAACACTCTGATGGTTGGCATCTTGGCCACATGTGAGAATGTCTCCTCATAGTCAATGCCTTGGGTTTGTGCAAAACCTTTGGCTACCAATCTGGCTTTGTACCTATTGATTGTGCCATCAGAATTCCTTTTAAGCTTGTAGATCCATCTGGATCCTATTACCTTCATTGAGTCCTTCTTAGGTACTAACTCCCATGTGTCACTTTCTTTAAGTGCATCAATCTCCTCATCCATAGCTTCTTTCCATTTTGATTTGGTAATTGCTTCTTCATATGATCCTGGTTCTTCATTTGACAAATCTTTGGCAAGATAGACAAAATGTTTAGTAACAAGAGATGTATCATACCCATATCTGATAGGTTTCTTGCTTTCTCTTTGTGATCTTCTAAATGGTTGAGTTGAGGATTCAGGTATGTCTTCAAGCTTCTTCATCTTCATTTTGCCTTTGGACTTCCATGCTTTGAATTCTTCAAGATTGATAGTGTCTTCATCATCTGAACTTGAGGCTTCATTCTGAGTAGGTTCCTCCTTTGTAAGACTTGGAAATTCCGCTTCCAAATCATAGGGTAATTTTACGTTCTTGCATTCATTCTCATACCAAGAATCATTTTCATCAAAGACAACATCTCTGCTTACCATAAATCCTTTATTGATAGGATTATAAAACCTGTAACCTTTTTTATTTAAATCATACCCAATAAAGATGCATTTTTCAGCCTTTGGGTCTAGCTTACCTCTTATCTAAGAAGGAATGTGTACATATGCTACACATCCAAATATTTTGCAATTGTCAAGTGAGGGTCTCTTACCATGCCATGCTTCATAGGGTGTCATGCCATCAAGAGACTTAGATGGTAACCTGTTTATGAGGTAAGTGGCAGTAGAAACACTCTCTGCCCATAGATAGTTAGGTAACTTTTTCTCATTAAGCATAGATCTAACTGTCTCAACAATTAATCTATTTCTTCTCTCAGCTACCCCATTTTGTTCAAGAGAATACCTTATGGTTATCTCTCTTTTGATGCCTCTGTCTTGCAAGAAGTCTTCAAATTCATTGGAGAAGTACTCACCTCCTCCATCTGACCTTAGCCTCTTCAAATTCCTTCCTGTCTGATTTTCAACTAATGCAAGATATTTTTTAAAGCAATTAAATACCTCATCCTTGTCCTTCATAAAGTATAATACAGTCCATATGCTATAATCATCAATGAAAGACACATAGTACCTTGATCCTGAGAGTGAGGGGTCTTTGCTTGGTCCCCATACATCTGTGTGGACAAGCTCTAGGTAGTCTTCATGCATGTATCCTTTCTTTGAGAAGGGTAACCTCTGAGACTTCCCAAATTGACAAGCACCACACTTATAAATCATATGTTGCTTGGATACATTAGGTATCCCAAGCACACATTGGTCCCTGCACATTTGTTTCAAGGTTCTTTCTCTTATGTGCCCTAACCTTTTGTGCCAAATCTCAAGCTCTGAAAGTGTTTGATCTTTATAACTGTATAGTGCAATATTCTTTGTATCTTCCAACTCAAAAGTGAAAAGTCTACCTAATTTTTCTCCTTTAGCAATCCTCTTGAACCCATGTCTTGGGTCCTCCACATATGCTCCATATTGGTTGAATCTAACCTGCAAACCTTTCTCCACAATCTGACCAACACTCATCAAATTTTTGGTAATGGTTGGTACATAGAGTACCCTGCTCAACAAATTCTGATTTCCATCACAAGTCTTAACATTTCCAACTTTAACTACAGAATTCTTTGTGTCATCACCTCTTTGGACTTGATGCTTACCTTTAGGTTCCTCAAGGTCAGAGAGTAATGCTACATTGCCAGCCACATGATTTGAACATCCTGAGTCAATGTAGAATAGGTGGTCATCATTTGTACCTGACTTTGAAGTCATGTTCATGATCAGAAGAGAGTCATCTTGCTCCTCTCTGTAGTTGTTGTAATCCTTCCTAGATTTGAATCCTCCTTGGTAGTTGCCATTGTAATTATTGTTGTAGTTGTTGTTGTAATTATTGTTGTAGCCTTAGTGATGGTTGAATCTACCTCTTGACTGTGAGTAGCCACCTCTTTGGTATCCTCTTCCTCTCTGATTCTTGTAATTCCTAAAACACTCATCTGTAGTATGATTTGATAAACCACAAATGTTGCATGGTGAGGAGTTATTAGATCTCCCCCTACCTGGCTTACCTCCTCTGCCCCTTCCTCTTGAAGATCTACCTCTCCCTGCATAGTTGGCTTGAGAGGTTGATCCTTCATCTTCCACCTTCTTGCTCTTGCCTTTATCTTTAGACTTCTTATCAGTGTATAGGGCAGAAGAGTTATTACCTTTGGATGTGTCTCCATTTTTGTTGCCTTAGCTTTGCTTCATGAGTAAACAATTGTCCCATGAGAGTTGTAAGATCTGGAGTGTGCATGTCCATGTAGAGATCCATGGCAGTGGTGAAGCCTTCCCATTTGTCATCATCCTTGATCCCATTGATCACTTGCCTTACAATCTGTTCTTCTTCAATCTCTTCTCATATGCTTGCTAACTGATCTGCTACATCTTTAATCTTGGTCACAAATTCTGAAACAGCTTGCTTAGGTTGCTTCCTTAGTGTTGTGAATTCAATCCACAACTGATTTTTCCTAGCCCTTGTGTTGGAGGAAAAGTATGATGACAAGGTTTCCCAAGTCTCTTGGGATGTCTTACAATTTCTAATATGTGGCAAAAGAAAATCATATATAGAGTTGAGTAAGTAAGACCTTGCCAATGCATCCTTAGCACACCATGTGTTGAGCTTTTCATGTTCTTCCTTGGTTGGTAATCCTCTTGCTTTGAATGAGGGCAATTCCTCATCTCCTGAGATGTAGCCATAGAGACTCCTTCCTTGTAAGTAGGTCTTCATCCTTAGAGACCATGCTTGATAGTTGTTCCTGTCCAATTTGTCAATAAATGAAGGAAAACCATCTCCCATTTTACCTTAGTTTGCTCTCATACCACTGTTGGGAATGATGGATGGATACTCCAAGAGACTGAGTAGGTACTGCTAAACCTGCTTTGTACCAGCCCTCTTTTTGCTTCAGAGTTGATAACTAGACCTCCTTAGCTTTCCAAGGACACCATAAAATGTCCTATGTCCTTTGGAAATGATATGTGCAATGATTGAATCAAAACAGATAACTTTGGAAGTCATAAACTCAAGAAAACCTTCTATTTATGGCTTGATACCTGCTGAATATTTTGCTCAGTATGACCAGCACAGTAGGAATTGGAAAAATTCCTTTTAGGGGTATCTAATTAGCTTATTAAGCTACCTATTCCAAGTCGAATGATGTAAAATGATAAACTATGCTAAGAGAAATCAATTTAGCAAGTTAAGCTATACCCCCGACTTTTTAGGACTGTAGCAGAAAATGACCAGAGTTCACCTCGATGCAGATTTCTCAAAAATGGCTGAAAAGAATGTCTTCAAACTTTGAGAGAATGTAGATTACTTCAAGCTGAATCCAAGAAGCTTTGAATCACTGAATTTGGTGAAGAATTGACCGAGATATGCCCTTGATAAGTTGACAGACTTTTGAGTAGACTAACAGAGAACTCAGAGATGAACAATATGAATGTATGTATTAACGAACATTTGTATACAACTCCATTTGCATGAACATCAATGTCAAATGGTATAGAGAGGTGTGGGCTTGCGTATAGACCTCACACACACTCAAAAATCAGTAATGCTAGGCTCGGGAGTGCTCTTTCTTACCCGCGACTTTTCATGACCATTTTTATAAGAGATGACTAAAAATTTGAATTCAAATTCAACTTTTGGCTCCCTATGATCAAGCTCCTAAATTCTTGGAGATATTCTTTCAATCAAACAGCTACTTTTATCCAAGAATCACTTTGGTAGGTGATTACAAAAGATTCCATGTCAATCTGACTTTTACAATGAGGTAAAGTGGTACTTAACCACTAGCATATGTTCCTATGCTTCTTCATGTTTGTATAGACTTCAATGCATCTTTTGAGCCTAATGTGTAGGCTTGTAATTTACACCAGCATGGATGGGAGTTTAAAATCTATGATTTAGGGATTTTAAGGTACTTGGGATTTGAGTACTATATAAAGAGGAAGGTATATACTTGATGCAAAGGAAATCCATTCTAGATCTCTTGAAGAAATTTGTCTTATGTGATTGCAAGCCCATTTCAAATCCATTAGAAGTAACTGTTAAACTAAGTGCTCATGAAGGTGAAGACGTGAAGGATATGACCATGTATAGGTCAAATTGGTTCTCTCTTGTATGCTACTATGACGAGATTAGATATTGCACATGTAGTTGGAGTGTTATCTCAATTTTTATAGGCACCAATAGTACCTCATCTTGTTGTAGCCAAAAGGGTACTTAGACACCTCAAAGGATCAGTTAATGAAGGTTTATATTATCCATTTGATGATGGATTAAAGGTACAAGCTTATTGTGATGTCGATTGGGCATATTCCAAATATGACATGAGGAGCACTAGTGGTTATGTTATCATGATAGGGAAGAAGACCATCTCATAGATGTCAAAGAAACAACCAACAATGGCTATCTCATTGATGAAAGCTGAGTATAGAGGCTTAGCACAAGTCTCATCTGAGCTTATATGGCTCAAGAAGTTGTTTGTTGATCTTGATTTGTAGGTTAAGCAAGTACCTATTTTTTTGACAACATAAGTAGCATATGCTTGGCTCAAAATCCGGTGTTCCATGCAACGCCAAAGCATATAGAAGTGCATTACCACTTTATTAGAGAGAAGACAATGTCAAAGGATGTTAAGGTGGAGCATGTCAATACAAACGAACAATATGTAGATATGTTTACCAAAGATTTGGATGGAGTAAATCTACAACACTTCAAGGCATGCATTGGAATGAAGGACCTATGCATTGAGACTTGAGGGGGACTATTAAAAATCAAGTCTCAATCATGCAAAAGGACTCAACCATGAGTTTTGCAAGTGGAAAAATTATAAAGGAGGAGCCAAAGTCATGAAATCAAGTTAGAAGCTCCACCAACTTAATCAAATTTAAATCTCATCAATCAGCCAACCAAAAGTGCACCTACATTGATTGGTGGGTGGTTAGCTAGATTGTAGGAAAAGGAAAACTCTATATAAGCATCATCCCACCTTTTTTTCTTGAGTTTTATGCATTCCATGAGTTTCCCACTTAGATTAGTGAAATCATAAACTCCAGCAAGTAGCCCCCTTGCTTGCTTACCTTATTTTCTCATGATTTTGCTCCTCTCTCTCTCTCTCTCGATGTAGTTAGGCTTTTCTAAATCTGATTGTACTAGATTGTAGAGCATTTTTTGCTCTCTCATTGTAATCATTTTCATTGATTTAAAGCTTCATTTCATCTCTCGTATAGTGCGCTAAATGTTTTCAAAGTTCCAAGTTATTTGACTAAGTGAGTTGTGAGAAATTGCCAACTTTGTGAAGGTATATCTCTCCACATAGGGAGAGAGTGTTGCAAACAGATAGCCTATTTCTCCCAGTTGGAATATCCATTTGGGATGATTTAAAGCTTCTTGGGTGGCTCTTATAGTCTATCGTAAGTGTGCAAAGTTTCATTTTAAGTCTCTATAGTGGTGCAAAGAAATGTTCATAACAGTGACCATATATCACTGCTTGTGGACCTAGTGGAGGGCAGCCACCTTCCATTTTTGCATTGGGGTGTTAGAATCATCTCCCATCACATTGATCACACCAATATATCTTAAGGATAATTTAGTGAGATTTACTAAATTTATCTACTAAGAGTGATGGCACATTTGTTTCTTGCAAGCTCACTCATTTGTAGACATTAGGATTTCCCTTATGTATTGTTCTTTATGTATTGCACTAGTTGTACTGTTGTTTTAGGTAATTCTTGTATATTCATTTTTTCTAATAGAAGAAGAAGAAGAAGAAGATCATTCTTTCTTTCCTCAATCTGTGTGTGCTCCTCTTTGAGTGTGAGAGTGTGTGACTGAGCTCTCTTCCTTATCTCCTTTCTCGTGACATGGTATGAGAGCTAGTGTGTATGTAGAAAGCTCATGGAGAAGGCCAATAGTGAAGAGTATGTGAGAAGGCATGGAGAATGCAAGCTTCTCAATGACCTCAAATTCCTACAAAATTTGGCATGAAGGAAGAAGACGTCAAAATATTTTTTAGGGTTATCCCTTTAGGATCATTTGTTTTTCTCAAATTTCTGGTTCGAAGCCATCTTGACCTCTGTTTTGAGCCTACAACATGGGGCCCATAGAAAACCAGGTGGTTTTGCAAAGTACTAACTTGCATTCTATTAAAAAACACTCAAATATTCTAGATCTAGAATTTCAAGTGATTCAGTGTATTATTGATACACAAAAATTCTTTTTTTACTAAGATCAAACTATCATGTCACAATGTGATACTATTCAAGCAGAGGTATTGCTCTTAGTGGTTTTGCACTATTGTGAATTGCTACAAAAATGGAAAATGGTGATGGAATGAGTCAAGTTATGAGTAATAAGTTAGAGAAGAACAACTTTCATGCTTAGAGATTCAGAATCATGAATTTCTTGATGGGAAAAAACTATTGGAAGTACATCAATGATAGAATGAAAACACTCCATAGTTACAAGATAGGAATCAGTCTGTAGACCAATTAAGAGCATATGAAGAGTGGAATCAAGGAGCATAGAAGGTAATGTATTGGTTGTGTTTCAACATATAGGATAGCATGATTGGGCATATATTGGATGCCAAAACACTAAAAAAGGCTTCAAACAATTTGGTCACATTGTATGAGACCAATACAAAGGCATGGAAATTGCAACTCAAGAAGGTGCTCCATATACTAGAGAAAAAGAGCATGTGGGTAAGTGACTACACCTTAAGAATAAAAAACATATGTGAGTTGCTCGCATCTATTGGCATCAATGTAGATGATGATGATGATAAGGTGGAAGTGTGTCTTCATGGTTTAGAAACTACATATAAGTAGTTCAAACCTTCTATTCAAACCAAGGAAAATATTTCAAATTTTGTTGGTCTAGTATCCATGCTGATAATTGAAGAGAAAACTCTTGGCAAGCACTCAAAATCAAAAGGAAAACCTAGATGTAAGAGAGTGGTATACTCTAGCAGAGGAAGATGTAGAGGTAGAGGTTTCAAAAGTGGAAGAGGAAATGCTAACCAAGACCAAGGCCAACAACAAAATCATGCAGAGGTTAGAGGACAGTTTCGAGGTAGGGAGAGCCAAAGAGGCCGTAGAAATTCCCAAAGAAATCATTTAGGTAATGACAACAAAGGATGCTAGAATTGTGGTAAACGTGGTCACTTTGAATGTGATTGTAGGTTGAAGAATCAAAATAATAGAAGGCAACAAAACAACTATGCATCCAACCACACATGATCCATACAACTTTTGCGGATGTTTCAAAACCAAATGGTAATCTCTGATTTGTTGATTCAAGTGCCTTAAATGGTTTAGTAGTTTGCAAAAATTTTCTATTCATGGATTGTTGAAACAGATGATGACACATCACATCCTATCAAGCATACAAGAAACATAGCACTATCTATGGAGTACGGTTTACACATGATTCAAATGGTTTAGTAGTTTGCAAAAATTTTCTATTCATGGATTGTTGAAACAGATGATGACACATCACATCCTATCAAGCATACAAGAAACATAGCACTATCTATGGAGTACGGGAAGGTAAAACATCTTGTTGATGTGCTCCATGTTCCAAATATAACAAAGAATCTAGTTTTTTTTGGACAAATGGTTGACCAGAGATTACAATTTAGGTTCAATGTTGATGGTTCATATGTAAAAGAGTACAAGCTTGGTCGCCAAAGGGAACAAACTTGGTAGGATGTTCACTTTGAATGTGAAAATTCTTGAAATGAATGCATCAATGTTTGCAAAAGGTGTAGGTGTTCTTGTTAATATTGTTGGAAGTGAGGTAGGCCCTTGGCTCATGTCACAGGTCCATGGTTCCATAGTTCCAGTATATACAACATTAATTCCAGCATTCTTCAATATTGACAAAACATGAACATACCACAACTTAATCATACAGATGATGAGATAAAGATAGAGAAAGAATAGACGACATGTGTAAGGTGTTACGTAAGCCATCGCTTACTCATAGTATCATATATACCAATGTACAATGTGGGAGCAAAACTCAACCACTCTATGTGATGAGAAATAGATGAATGAGTGAATGTACAAATGTAACAAACATATTCAGATGTATGGGCAGAAATCTGAATATACATGAGATGTGTGACCTTATAGGTTATAGAAGAGTGAATATGAGTGACCGAAGGAGGAAGGATCAGTGTGAAACTGATAATCAACAAACCCTCATCTGAACTTAGGCTATGGAAGACCCTAAGTCAGATACGTGTGTGAAAAGATCACATACTTAAAAAGTAGCAAAGAATGCTAACAAGTTTGTTGTCGAAAATCCTCAAACTCATGTGAACACACCTTCTTAAACACCTCATCCAAATATGCATAAAGCATATACGTACTGATTCTCTTGTACCTATGCCAAATAGGACTCCTTCTTATATGAATGCCACAGCCTCCATAAACTTCAAGTAGTACTTGTGTGCATAAAGAGAATATGTACCTGAATACTTAGCATAAGATGTAAATCTTATGTTAACCACCATCCAATGTCTTTGACGTAGCCCGACATCCTCTTGTAGAAGATAATCTTCAACTACAACATGTAGATGGCCGATCCTCACCATCAAGCTGCTAATAACCAAGTCTTCTTGCCATGAACAAGAGATAACCTCCTCTCCATGAGCTAGAGTGTGAGCACACCCTTCATCTTCTCCAAGAAGAATCATTAAGAAGAACTCCATAGCTGCTCCTCAACATGTTTCAAGTTAGCACCATGGCTGCCCCATGTGCTAGAAGAAACACCACCTCTATTGAGGTCCAAGCTCCAAGCTTGTGTTGAATACTAGGTGAAGGATACTAAACAATAGGCCAACATACTTCTTATATAGTATTGTTCTCACCTTGAAAAGCACTTTTAATAAAGCACATCGTCTACGATTGCTATAGAAACTCAATTGGGAAAGCTTGTCGTTGTTCATCGCTTAAATAAAGCAAAAGTGATACGTGATCTGTCCGTCCGCTGATTAAAGCAAAAGCATAGATAAAAAAACTTCCGCACTTCCGCTGTAGGCCACGGGAATCGATCTCGAGTGGACTATATGGGAGGACAACGAGCTATCCACACCACCCATCCTTTATGCTTGTACAAGGATTTCTAAGCATATCTACATATGCCGTGCGCGCCCGTCTCCTTGTGTCTACAAGGACTAATAAACAGATTTATACATGATGTATCATCTGATTATTGTTGAACCAATAGGATATTGATTCCAACAATCCTCCCTGCAATGTCATATTGGTACAATCTGAACTAGATTTGCAAACTATCAAACCTGCAAATTACCACAAGCTTCAAGCTTGTACTCCCGCACTTCAGAACTGACCTTCAAATTTTTTCTTCGAAAAGTCTTCTTCAAAACTGAATTTGACTTTTCTTCAAAAAACTTGAACTTGCTGAATATGAACCATAATACTTGAGAAAATATGCAAACTAGATATCCAATAGTGTACACATCAAGCAATCACTGCTTGACAACAAAATATAGCATGAACTGTCTCTGAACTTGCTATCTCCTGTCTTCAAAAAACCTGAAAACATACACTAGGATCCATATATTTGCATTTACCTTACAAAAAGGTTTCTCAACGTACTTCTGTTGTGTCATGTAGATACACTAAACAAAATCAAGAACTGAATCCTGGAACCTGTGACTGACAACTCACAACTTAGTGTATTATGAACACTGTTGGTTCATCTCTGACTGTACTCAAGTCAAGTCAACTCAACTCAATTGAAATCAATTGAAATGAACTGAAATATGAGTAAAAAAAAATCTATGATGTCATCATGTCTTCATCCATTAAATCCTTCATACCTGATTTCAAATGAACTAAAATATGAGTAAAAAAAATCTATGATGTCATCATGTCTTCATCCATTAAATCCTGCATACCTCTTTCCTTTAGAACCTGGTATAAACATATATGTGCGCACTTCTGAAATATACCTTTCTAAAATATGAAGCTTCTCTTCAATAGAATTTTGGAACCTTCTCCTGAACAGGAACATCCTAACAGGAACATTCTCCAAACATTCTTCTTCTTTCTTCTTCATTTAAAGCTGGAACATAAAGAGAACCTGACAAAGGAAATATAGGAATACCTGAAATAGGAATACTTGAAGGTATGATTCTGCATTCTTTTACATAGTATGGCTGAAAATAAGTCTTCATGTTTCATCACCCCCCTGGATGATTTAACACTAGTATCCAGTATTCTTCAAATTATATCAGACTTTATGAAATCTTGGATGTCCTTCTTCATAAATATGATCTTCAGTGATCAATACCTGTATCTGAAACAAAATCTCTGAATCCTTTTTATTAGCACTGTACACATGCCAATAGCTTTCCATGGCATTCCTCTTAGAACTTTTCGATAAGTAAGATCTATCGGAAAATGACCCTCGGAAGGAGTAGAATGGGCCGTGTCAATAACTGAAGGAACTTCATGTGGAGTAATACAATGTAAGAGCACACCAGATGGATCCATGTTATACAAATTTCCTACAATGATCCGAAATCGTCGACTATACATCCCCAATTTACGACGAGCAGAAGTAGAAGTGTTAGTCGGGGAGCGTCCACTCATGAGAAAGATCATAAGAGTATCATAATACGAAGGTGCCACAGGGAGCTCTTGACAATCATCCTGGACCGAATCAGTCACATAGATAGCAGGGGTAGTATCATCAATTCCGCTGAGAAGTGCACCGAAATCAAGCCGAGATAAGAAATCGGCTAGCGCATGCACTGACCCCGCATGATGTACAACCTCATAATCAAATTCTTGTAGCAATAGCACCCACTTGGCTGACAATCTCATCTCCATAGGAGTTCAACCTTTTTTGAGATGTGCGACTCGTCATATCTCATATTGTCTACCTACACATAGGTCTATTGACATTCATGATGCACATGTATGGCAGGATTCAGATGCTCAAATGGATGCACATGTAGAGCATGATATAGATGCTTATGATGTTTTTGTAGAGCATGATTTTATTGATCATATGGATGCTCTTTCAGAGCACACTTTAGATGATCAGTTGGATGCTTTAGAGCACGATGTGGACGTGCATCTAGAGCATTATGATGATACTCAGTTAGAGTGTGATCATAAGTTTGATCTTGGTATTGAAGTTTTGCAATTAGCTTATGCGGAGCATGATGATACACTTTGTGTGGTAGAGTAGGATAGCTCTTATGATACATAGTGTATGCCATACCATAGTAGCGCTCAGGTTGCACAGCTAGACACATCCTTAGTTGAGAGGATGATTAATTTAGATGTTGATGAGTCAGCGATCATGTAGTCATTCTTGGATTTGCTCATGCCAGATATTGAAGCTTTCTTCTATTGTTCATCTCAGGATGGTGATGGTGATTATACTAGTGATGGTGATATCACTTTCTCCTATTGTTCATCTCAAGATTCTTCTTGTTCATTGGATGACACACATATGGCTTGGTTGCTTGATGCATTAGCAAGTTTTCATGTTACTCCACATTGCAAGTGGTTTTGTCCATTCTCAAGTGAGAGTCATGGATGTGTGCATATGCCTGATTGTATGACATATGACATTGAGGGTGCATTAGATGTATGCCATATGCTACCTAGTGGAGCATCACTTATACTCAGACATGTATGCTATGTGCCTTAATTCCCGACCAGCTTGATTTCAGTTAGCTAGTTACAAAAGAGCAGATGTTATGCATTCCTTGGTAAGCATAATTTTTAGTTGTAGTTGGGATAGCTTATGCTTGTCAGAGGTGCAAGGGTTGGGTACAAATATCCACTGCAGATAGTTGATGTGAGAGACAATCTCGTCTTAGTGTGAGTTCAACCTTACGTGTGATGTGAATCTCATTTTGTCTACCTACACATAGGTCTATTAACATTCATGATGGACATGTATGGCAAGATTCATATGCTCGAATCATGCACATGTAGAGCACGATATAGATGATTATGATGTTTTTTTAGAGCATGATTTTATTGATCATGTGGATGCTCTTACAGAGCACACTTCAGATGATCAGTTGGATGCCTTAGAGCATGATGTGGATGCTCATCTAGAGCATTATGATGATACTCAGTTAGAGTGTGATCATAATTTTGATCTTGGTATTTATGTTGTGTAGTTAGCTTATGTGGAGCATGATGATACACTTGGTGTGGTAGAGCAAGATAGCTCTTATGATACACAATGTATGCCGGAGCATAGTAGCTCTCAGGTTGCACAACTAGACACATCCTTGGTTGAGAGGATGATTAATTTAGATGTTGATGAGTCGGGGATCATGCAGTCATTATTGGATTCACTCATGCCAGATATTGACACTTTCTCCTATTGTTCATCTCAGGATCGTGATGGTGATTATGCGAGTGATGGTGATATCACTTTCTCCTATTGTTCATCTCAGGATTCTTCTTATTCATTGGATGGTACACATATGGCTTGGTTGCTTGATGCATTAGCCAATTTTCATGTTACTCCACATTGCAAGTGGTTTTGTCGATTCTCAAGTGAGATTCATGGATGTGTGCATATGCCTGATTGTATGACATATGACATTCAGGGTGCAGACTATCATACGAGCACAAGCTAAAGGACAAGAGAGAAAACAAGTAGACTTGGAGCAAGAAAAGAATAAAAACCTAGAACCCGTAACACAAGTAGTGGAAGACTCTGAAGACCCACGTGAGAGTATCCAAACGAAGGAAACCCAAAGTTGGAAGGATAGAAGGGAAAAATGTATTGACAAATGGATGAAAAACAAAAGCAAAGAAGACAAGAAGAACACAGGAGATGGTAAGAAACCTAAGGAACCTGAAATACGAGAAGAAACCCCCATTATACCTCATACACAAGAATTAAACAAGCCAGGATCAATCTTAGGAGACCCAAGACTAGATGATTTGGATATGTGGCTGAAAGCTTACCAAGCCAGATCACGACTGGACCAAACTTAGAGCAACACGAGAAACTCTATCCACAAGGGGAGTTAGAAAAGGAGAGACTTGTGATATGTAGAAAACTCATAGAGGTAGCTCATGCCACTCATGAAAAGACTATCCCTGTCCTCCTAGAGACAATAGTATCTGAAAATCAATACAATGATTGTTTTGAAGAAAGTGACCAGAAACCAAAAGAGACAGATAATAAGGATACAATGGATACATGACCAAGGACATACTAGACACAGGAGTAGGAGTAGGCATAGCCACCAAAGAGATTTGGGAGAAATGGGGAAAGCCATCCCTGTGACCAACACGTATGAAGCTTCAATTAGCAGATGGTCATGTAGAGAGACCCTTGGGAATACTGGAGAAAATCAAGTTAGCTACATGCGGAGTAGAGTTTGAGCACACATTTGCTATATGTCATTTTGGAAAAGCTAATAACTATGAAATGATATTAGGGCAACCATTCATGAGACAACTCAGGGTGGTACAAGACTACGAAAGAGATGCTTTATACCTACAACATCAAGGAACTACTACCAAGATAAATTTGCATACATATGCATATAGGGATGTACCCACCTACAATGGAATCCCATACACAAGGAAGAGGATTATTTGTCAATTCATAGTTCCGGTTCAAGTGACCAATCATGGATGCACAAAGATGCCCAATTATGGATAAGGAAGCAAAGAGAGAGGAGAAAAAGACTCACATGACCTATAGGACATCAAAATGGAGATTCTAGCCACTTTGGATGTATGTGTGAATGAAGAGGTATTGAACATGAGTGGATGTGTGGATGAAGAAGGTTATGATATAAGCTTTTACAGGTAGTCCTTCAGGAGGTAGATGCAGGAGAAGTGTTAGAAAAGGAATGGAAGGAAGAGTATGAAAGCATAGAGATGGAGCTAGAGTTTGATTCAGAAGAACGGTATTTAGAATAAATCCAAGCCGATAATAAAGAAGGAACAACCAAGGTGTTAACAATAGAAGCAGCTCAGATGAGACCAAACCATGAGGAAACCATAGATAAGACCGAATCAACCCAAGCTCTGTTTGAAGTCCTAGACACTTCAAAAGATATGAAGTAGAGGAGAGGAAGATAGCCATTCAGATGCCTAAGAGAGAGGCAAGAGAAGGAGAAGCATATGACAACAAGGAACAAACGAAGAAGGTAATAGTGACTATGGAAGATGGAGAAGAATGATGCACGTACATAGGAAAAGATGTGTCACCTAAGGAGGAAGAAGAATTGATAAGACTGATTCGAGAATATCGGGATGTGTTTGCATGGACCTACAAGGACCTCAAAGGTGTAGAGCCCTCCATTTGTTCTCATCGAATACCAATGGCACCTGATGCAAAACCGTTGAAGCAACACCCTTACACTTATAATGATGTCTATTCAGCAAAAATTAAGGAGGAGATAGACAAGCTATTAGCAGCCGGATTCATTTACGAGATAGAACACACTGAATGGGTGTCACCATTGGTGATCGTACCCAAAAAGAACGAAAAACTAAGAGTGTGCATTAATATGAACAAAGTAAACGCAGCTACAATCCGTGATAGCTACCCATTACCTATCATTGATCATCTCCTAGAAAGGGTCACAGGTAAGGAAGTCTATAGCTTCTTAGATGGATTCTCTGGATACAACCAAGTAGCTATTGCTACGGAGGACCAACATAAGTCCCCATTCACGATTGAATGGGGAGTCTATGCTTTCAAGGTCATGCCTTTTGGGCTCACGAATGCCCCTGCTACTTTCCAAAGGCTGATGTGTCATGTCTTCAAAGAATTCCTAAGAAAGAGTATGGAAGTATATGTAGACGACTTATGCACAAGCATTTATGGGTCATTGTGGATACTATCGAAGATTTATTCACATGTACGCCATAATTTCCAAGCCATTATATGGATTGTTGACCCAATTCACATGGACGGATGAATGCAAAAAAGCGTTCAATAAACTAAAAAAATGACTCAACACAGCACCTATTTTGAAAACACCCAACTGGAATAAGCCTTTTCATATTCATGTAGATGCCTCCAACTATGCAATTGGATGCATTCTAGCTCAACCTGCAGAAGAAGGAAAATTGGACCATCCTATTGCATATGTGAGCAAACAACTCAATCAAGCTGAAAGAAACTATACAACTACAGAACGAGAAGTTTTAGGGATGGTGTACGCAGTAAAGAAATTCAGACACTACCTTCTAGCCAACAAGTTCAAGTTCTTCATAGATCATCAAGCCTTATTGTACTTAGTCAATAAGCCTTGTAACATGGGGAGACTAGTAAGATGATTTCTATTATTAATGGAGTTTGATTTTGAAGTGATTGTAAAAAAAGGAAATACCAACGTGAGAGTTGATCATCTATCTAGGTTAACACATGGAGAACTCCCTAACGGAATATCAGATGATTTACTAGATACTTACCTGTTCAATTTGGAAGTATGTCCTAAGTGGGCAGAGAAGCTAATTCCAATACTCACCCATGGACCACAACACTCAATTAACAAGGCGATCAGGAAGGAAATTTTGCAATCACGTAACTTACACATTGTAGCAAGAAGTGTGTACCACAAAGAACCTAATGTTGTACTGTCCAGATGTGTAGAAGAAGACGAAGAAAAGAACTTGAATGAGCAAGCACACGTAAACAAATGGAGAATGCACAAGGGAACTCACATGACTCTAAGAGAATTGAAATGATTAGGAGTCTATTGGCCTGATATGCCTAAGGATGTTCATGAGTATGTGAGTGGTTGCACGAAATGTCAAGAAACTACTCTAGAAGACCATACATCATTACCTTTCTCGACAATAGCACCACGCTGGAGTAAGACATTGGTGAAATTCTTAAATACATGAGCATGAGGAAGGAACAAATCTAGCTAGAAAACGATCCCTAGCAGAAATGAGTAAGGACTATGTTATCTTGGGGAGAGAATTATTCAAAAGAGGAAAAGATAATCAATTACGACTATGTGTGCATGAAGGAGAGTACTTACCCATATTAGAAATAGCACATGCAGGTGCTACAAGAGGACATTTCTCAGCCGAAAGAACTGTAAAAATGATTCTCTTTGCAGGCTTATGGTCGCCAACTCTACATATGGATGCAAACACCTATGTACGAAGTTGTGAGGTATGCCAAAGAACTAAGTACCCTATTAGACAAGATGACATGCCTTTGAGACCTATGGTTTGCACGAGAGCCTTTTCAAAATGGGGTATTAATTTCATAGGACCGATTAATCCACTAGCCAAAGGATCACACGTTGAGTATATAATAGAGGCAACATATTATTTAACTAAATGGGTAGAAGCAAAAGCAACTAGAAAAAATGATGCTCAGACCACAGCTAAGTTTCTTTTTTAGCACATCTTTACTTGCTTTGGACTACCTATAGAGATAGTAAGTGATCGAGGAATGCACTTCATTAACGAAGTAATAGAGTCCTTGATGAATGAATTCTTAGTGATTCATAAAAAATCAGCCCCTTATCATCCTCAAGACAACGGTCAAGCAGAAAGTTCCAATAAAGTGTTGTGCACTATATTGACAAAGATAGTCAATAGTGGAAGGCCAGATTGGGACAAACAATTGCATCATGTAATTTGGGCCTTTCGTGTGGCTTACAAGAGAGCCATTGGAACTACTCCTTTTAACCTAGTGTATGGACAAAATGCAATCATGCCAATCAATTTTTTGGTGCCTACTATAAGAGTAGCACAAGAGTATGAATGGACAGGACATGAGTTGTCCAAGAAATTCGAGCAAATTGAGAAGTTACACAAAACAAGATTACAAGCTGTTGCAGGAAATTATGCCACAAAAAGGAGACAAAAAGCATATTATGATGCGCACATCAAAGATAAAGGCTTAAAAGAAGGAGATTTAGTCCTGATGTATACATTGAAGCAACATGCTAAGAAGTTGTAGAAACGCGGATATGGACTCCTACATATCAATAGGATCTCAATGAGTGGAGCACTCAACCTAGCCACATTGGATGGAGATATACTTCCTAATTACATAAGTGGTTGCCAGGTAAAACGATATATGGAGCCATTAACAGATCAAATGTTGGCATGACTCGTAGAAGTGCACAATCGAAAAAAAGAAGAAGAGAGAATTAGAGAAGAAGCATGCAAAGAAGCCTTGGAGCATATCAAGAAACAAAAAGAGTGGGTAAGGCAAAGGGATGGATGATACTTACAAGGAGAAGAACCAATTCCCATGACCAATTACCAAGTTCATCAAGCCGACACAAAGAACCTCAGCATATCTCAACCATATTTGAACCTAGGGATTGGAACTATAGAATACCAGTTGATAGATGCATTGATCGACTTAGGAGTAGCACTAAGCTACATACGAATGATGGTTATTATGCATCTTCAAATGACCATAAACCCAAATAAAGCACACATGATAGCCATTGGAGGCCAAGTCATAGAATGTGTTGGAGAAGCCCTAATATCCCTCCACCTAGGAAATTCCACTATGGAGCAATGAGTTTTGGTATGCAAAGATGAGGAATTAAGAGAAAACCTGATCCTAGGGCAAGATTGGATTATTGAGAATGAAGTGAGCATTCATCTAGCACAAGGATACATCTCAACCAAAATAGGGCATACGAAAATCTTCAGCCTATTAGAAGAAGGATCTCCTCGCGTGCATGAAGTTATCAAGCTTGAGAAAGAAACCATAGAAGAGGAGTTTGAAGATGAATCAATCGGAAGCATACCCAAAGGGTACCCTAAGCTAGAATTGTGGACAAATATGAAGGTGTCACTTGATGATGAGCCTTCATTGCCTATGAAAGGTGAATCCAAGAGAGAATGTGAGGATAATGCTCCTAAAATTACCTTCACCAAGGAAAGAACATCCACATGGAAATCTACTACTTAATTATCACAGTCAGGAAATGCTCATCTACGATGGGTTCACAAGGATCGAATGAGGGAACCAGGGAAGCCAACACTAAAGCAGGTCAGTCACCCCATGAAGGCAATGAGGAACAACCATTCCTCTTTACTACAATCAGAACCAAAAAGACTCCTAAATGTATGGCTCCCAAAATCATTAGTAGCAGCCCAAATGACAAACCGATGTATGTGGATTCCAAAATAGGTCAGACAAACTGCAACCCAAGAGCTAAACAAACTCAAGGAGATATCATGCCAACAAGGTGAAACAAAGTGGTCCAAAAGGAGCCACCAAAGGTACAAGAGGAACACAACATCAACCAATCAGACTTCAAGAAAGAAAGAGAAAAGGTCTAGAACACGACAAAACCAAGAGAAGCAAAGGCCTCAAACACAAACTACAAAATGGATATGGAGACCCAAAAGGCAACAAGGATAGGAACAACCAACTCAACAGGATTCCACTTGCACTCATGAAGAGTCTATTGCACCTAGAGTATGCATGATAGGGCCGCATTACGAGGCCATCCATTTGGCACATAATCTTTTCACCGAAACTAGTGGTGCACATTTCCAACTTGGGAATAGATCTTAGATTCTACTTCCATAGGAATGAACCTACAATGTAAATAAATAAATGCTTCGGCTAAAACTAACTTTTGTTTTCTTTGAGGAATATAAATCAAAAGAAGTGTGGTAAGAGACCTTACTTACTTGAGCAAGGGGAAACAGAGTGACGCAATAAGCAACATGTCAGTGAGACACACATCTCACGACCTGACTTCTATAAGAAACTGATGTTCTCTCTATTAGAAGTGTAGATGGCTTCTGAGGACTCTGAAGCAACTATTCAAGAAGAGCTACTAGAGTTTCCCTTGCAGAGTGTCACAAAAGCAAAAGGTCATTGGTTTCTGGAGGATCAACCCGCTGGGGACTATCTTTTCTTAGTAACAATAAAAATTATGGACACTGACCATCAGTTCCCAGTAATGTCTCAAGACTTCAAAGTTGTGCGTGAACTTCCATCAACTATAGATATAATGAAGAAGGCAGGTATTCAGAAGTACTTCAAATTGCCAATCTACAAACCAAACTTCCAAAGATGTACTCAGCTGATGAATACCCTGCACCTGGCTTTACATGACCCGTTACTACCTGAAGCCAGAGTTGTAGATGCAGCACGAGAGTGGGTAATCATTCAATTCACCCATGATTTGATCAAAGAAGCTTTCATGTGGGAAAAGGATGGAAACACAATGTTGAAAGATGAAAGCTGAGGGGCTAAAACATGAACATTCACGGATATCAATCGTATCGATATAGAAGAAGAAGTCAAACTGATTTGTCAACACTTATGCTTTCCAAATATGCATGGATATACCGCACCACAAAAAATCATCATGCAGATGCTAGCTCATGCCATCAAACAGATAGGGAACCAAGTGAATATGATAATAGAAGAAACCCTTCCCGCTTCCAAGAGGATACATGTACTTCGGAAGCCAAGGCTAGAAGACAATACGCCCATCATGGAAGTGGAACCAACCAAAACCATGGAAGCAACTCATTAGTACATGGAAGGTCAGGTAAACCTGCTAGTACAAGGACATTATTAACAACAGTCTCATGTAGACAATGAACAAAGAAAGAGGCTGACAAAGGCTCATCAATATAGAGAGTTGGGATTGGCCAACTCTAGCTCATCGGCTGATATGATAGAAGAGCAAGAACCATCTATGCTGAATGTGGTTATTAAAAGTGACTCAAAAGATGATGGTCAATGGGAGGAACTCAATCAAGTAACCAATGACTTTGGGGTGGAAGATACAAAGATAGATCAGATTCCTGATGACACTATCAAAGGCATAACAAGGTCGGAATCACCTAAAGAGGGAATTCATGTATTCAAAATGAATGAAACAATGAACATTCAAATCACAGACACTCACTTAGACACTCATTAGAGCATCTAAAAGATCAATAATCCCAAGCACGGGATATCTATGTCTGATAGTAATCTTATTGAGAGCTTGGTAGTTGGCACACATCCATAAGATCTGTCTTTCTTCTTCATAAGAAGAAATAGTTGGAGTCACTCACGGTACCAATTGTATTCTATGCTCTATATTCCTATAAGGAGGCAAACCTGAAGGTAATTCTTTCAAGAACAACTCCTGGAATTCTGCTCTCACTTTTGCTGAATGTTGGAGCATTCCAACTAGAGTCTCCATGACTACATGAATCCATCATAATACATGATGAATGCATAAATAAAGAAAATAAATGTGCTTACAATCAATCTTAAGGAACTTGGTAGTGTTTACCAATTGTGCCCCTTGGAGATCTGGCTCTCCACAAATCAGTAGTCGCCTCCCCTCATGCTCAAATTGATAAACATGTGAAGCAAAGTCAATGATTGGTCTCTTTCTTGCATGCCAATTCTTACTAAGGACTAGATCGAAATGTGCTAGTCGAGCTATCTCAAAATCCAATCAGTCCTCATTGGACTTGATCTGAATAGGTAGATCAACAACTCATCGATCCCATGCCTTAGTTCCCTTCCCATCTGCTAACTCGTCTCTATAGGCATACTCTGACTACATAGTCTCTAGATGTAACCTCTTGGCTAGTCGGGAAATAATGACATTATGTGTCAACCCAGTGTCAAAGAGTACCTTGACAAACTATCCTACCACAACTCCCCTCATGACAATGAGTTCGGTATCTAGAAACTGATATCCTTTCTATGTCACTGGTGAAAGCACAATGTCTGGCACAATCGGGACCTTCTTTGTGACTGTCATGGACACTATGGGAAATGATAATGGTAATGGGGGTTCTCCAAAGTCCTCATCATTATCACTCCCATCCTGAGTGAGATTTATGACTATGGTGGTTGCTATCTTCTTTTTCTTAGGATAATCCTTATACACGTGCTGCCCTAAACACCCATAGCATATCCTTCTTTCATTGCCTTCTCTTTGTACTGAGGGGTAAGTATTGACTTATTATAAGCCCTCTAAGCTAGAACATGCACTTTTCTTTTACCTCCTACAACTGTCTTGATCATATGCATCTGCTTTGCCTCTCTAGAAGGCTGTGCACTAATCAAACCAAGAGCAGGTGTGTGGAAGGACAACTTTACCTAGACCATGAGGACCTCTGACCCTAGGAGCTTGTGCCCCTATGGCCATCCTCATACACTAAACCCATCTCCATGGCCTGTGCCAATGAATTACATCTCTCCCTCCTCACAAATGGTCTAATAGTTTCCCTAAGTCCCAACATGAACTTGTGGACCTAGAGAAACTCGGGGATAGTATCAAGCACTTTAAGAAGCACCTCTCTGTACTTATTAGCCTACTCCTGAACTATCTGATTCTTTTGACTGATGAAGAACCAGGTGCCTAGTGCTCTAGACCTCTCATCAGATGGTACAAAATTATTGTAGAACAAGATTTTGAATTGATCCCAAGACTTGGGCTCCTTCATATCTTATTCTATCTTACACCACCACCTATGGGTGACGTCCGTAAGGTTATACGTGACCAGCTGAATTTTGTGTCTATCATCCATGATATGAAACAAGCGGAAGCACTTGTTGAGAGTTCCATGCTCCACCCTTTTTTCCAAAGCTAGTTTCATTCTCATACAAGTTCACTTATCCCACATGCAAGGGAATTCTCCCAAACTCCATATAAGCAAGGCCTCCCTTCACTCCACACATGTCATTCCACTCTAACTCATTTCCAAGAGTGTGCTTCCACTCCTGATGGAGTCTCCATGCTCCTAGAGCAATCTCCATGCTCCTAGAGCAATCTTTGTAAGTTCATTTCCATTTTAATCTATTCATCATGTTTTCAAATCTTTTGTTCCTTCCTCCATAGTTAAGTTATTTTGTGATTAATTGTAGAGTAGGAGTAGCTTCTTTCATTTCAACATGGTATCAGAGCATAGGTTAACTCTTTTCATTTTGAGTTTTGGTTTTCATTATCTTTTTCATTAGCATGAAGAATAATCCCTCCCTCCCATATCACACCTTACAAGTGCTTTTAAGCACTATTTCTATTCATCCTTTCCCTCCCACCCTCCCATCTCCAAGCATGACTCATAACATTTTTTTTTATCTTTCTTATCATGACCATCATTTTTGTTAGAAGTTGCTTCATTCCTTCTTTTGTTCTCGAGTTTTTTTTTTTTAGCATTATCTTCTTCAAATAATAAAGTGCTTGTAAGCACTAATGACGGAAGAGGACTCATGACTGTCACAAGTCTCCACAAACAAGTGAGCCTCTATTGTCATAGTAGCTGCTGCATTTGCTCCCTGCACAAGATTAGCTCAAGGACAAGAATGTCAAAGCTTCTCTAATGGACTCCTAGAAAGGTCTGCAACGAACTACAATGGAGCCTTACAAAGTTTCCCTTTTCCTGGCAGTTTGCCATTCAAGCCATTTCCCTTTAGAGTTCCTTCTCCTAAAACTGGTGGATCATGGATCACCTGGTTGTTCTATCATGCAACCTTTCTCTCCTCCTGATCCTACAAAGAGTAAGGCTGTCTAGTCTAGAAGAAGATACGTCAGGTTTGCATATGCAAAAAACACGCAAGCTGTTCCAAATCTACCAGGTCTGGGTCGAATACAGTAGGAATGGACTCCAACCGACTGCCCATCTTCTCTGACGGTTTGAAGGCCACAAGGATCATCATTAGAAGGCCACTCTACACCAAAGCCGCATGTTGTATGCCACTCTAGAGTGAAAAGGGACGAGGCCAGCCTCTTGAAGGTGAGATAGTGCAAGAGTGGATCAGTTGCAAGACCCTGGCAAGAAGAAAAAGGAGGATTTTAGGTAACATGCACGTGTCAGAGATAGAATATCTGAAGAGAGAGAAGTACAGTGAACTATGCTCATGCTGCCTGGTTGAGCACAAGAGATGGAAACACAAATTCTATGGTGTGTTCTTACCTGCGTGCAAATTTGTGAAGCAGTTTCTCTATTCAAAGAAGATGAGTCGGTAGCATATCTGCTATATTTGCTTCAGGTAGAGAAATCGCTTGGCAATCGCCTTGTAGACATAGCCATGGAGATAGTGTACTCCTCACAAGTAGAGAACATTCAAGTCGCTCATAACTGACCGTGGAGTACCAACAGAAGAGGCAGAGAAAGAGCCAAGATGCTCTTATGCTAAATATACCTCAACGGTGTCTACAGGTACGCAAGTCCTTACTACACTCGGCAGACTCAGACGAGAAAGTCTCCAGCAAGAGAGAGAAGAAGGCAGCGGCTATAACAAGTGCGCAAACACTGCCTCCTTCACATCCTTGTTTGCTCCTCGAACGCATGTCCTCAGTGCATAGAAGGAAGATAATTTCTCATACTGTACAAAAGTGATATGCGCGGCACTTCACCTTTGAAAACTGACATGCAACAATATCTCCTGGGTGCACTCCATCCACAGAGGCACATACAGAACGTGACACTCCAGAGTAGGGACCCAATGCACTGAACTATTGCATGTCCTACTAAATCTAGCAAGCATATCTGAGGCGGATCTACTCAAATCTAGAAAATCATTTTCGTATGCACTGATGTCATTTGGTTTGTTGGTTAACACTCAAAAGTGGGGAATGTTTATCTTTGGATGATACGATAATCATTAGGTGTGCTAATGCACTATTATCAGCAAGATCCATTGTTTCACATGTATTCTATATCCGTAGAGATTAGAAGGAAGTGATGTGAACACATGCCATATGAATCATTCATATATTGCATCTATGTATATACATATGGCTCTTGTAAGGGATTAGACACCACCTTCTTAAAGAAGGTAGGACCTTCCCAATGCCGTCAACTATTGAAGCTCACAAGACAAAGGCTACACCAACAACACAAGCACCAAGTGGAGGCTACATTAACAACATCAAAGGGAAACTCAAAATCAACAAACAAGGAGTCCGCAAGAAGGAAGAAGGCTCTACCAAAGATCCCATCAATGGATCCAAAAGAAATCAACAAAGAACACAAAGCAAAAGGAGATGGCAAATGGTTCCATAAGCACTACCTACCCCATGATGTAAACCCTTGTACATGTCTAGGGATCCCATATGTCCCTAGATCCCATTAAAAACCACTTGGATCCCAAATGTCCAAGTATATGTCTTGGGAGCCCATGCAACACTTATTCCCATTACTATTGAATACCTTAGGATATCCCCCAAGCTTGGGACCTTGGCTAGCTGGCCCTTGTCCCTCACACACATGGACTGATCCCTATGGATCAATATCATGATCCCTGTGGATCATGTCTGACAGTTCTATGTAGACACCTTCACTTGGGAATGACCTATACTTCATGGTTTTCATTGATGAGTTTTCTAGGCATGCATGGTTGTATCCATTGAAATACAATTTCGAGCTCTTTATGTTCTTCAAATAGTTCTTGTATATGGATAAAAGACTATTAACATGCAAAATAGGAAACTCCATTCTTATTGGAGGGATATGTGTCTTCTAAGTTTAATGCATTTTTGGATTGGAGTGGGATAAAACATCATCGTACAGTGTTGTATTTATCTCAAAAAGAGGATTTGCTAAAAGAAAGAACAGGTCTCCCATGGAAACGGTGAGATGTATGGTAAAAAAATCAAGCTTTACCCCATAGCTTCTAGTTTGAGGTTATTATGTGTGCATCATATGTACTTAATAGGTGTCTTAGGAAAGCACTAGAGTGTATCATACCATATGAGGCTATCTCCTTTTACTGTTGGCCAATCAAATGATGGTCCAAATGAGGCAATTTCGCAACCTTTACAGGTTTCAAATAATGATGTAGATCATTCCATTTTTATGGAGATTTACATGATGCACTTATTGATGAGAGGGCTTACATAGAAGAGGAGGCCTTGATAGATAGGAAACTAGATGCAACTTTATCATATCATACTTCTGCAGGCTCTCATAGTGCTTGCTTTGCAAAATATTTTGATGCAATGGTTGTCTCTAGTCTTTGTGATGAAAATGAGCCTATTTCTTTTTATGAAGCATAGAATCAAAAAAATTGGATGGTTGTTATGCAATCAGAACATGATGCTATTATGAATAATGGTACTTGGTCTTTATGTGATTCACCTCCAAGGAAAAAGGCCATTCATACTAAATGGGTATACAAGCCTAATGGAATAGTTGATAGGTACAAGGTTAGTGTTGTTACCAATAGTACTGCTCAAGAGATAGGCATTGATCTTGATGAGAACTTTGCTCCTACATGTCAAATGAACACTTTTCATAGGATTTTTGCACTTTCTACTCATCATGGTTGGAATGTTTCTATAGAAAGAGCATGAAAACAATGTGTACAAGCATTGCATGCTTGGTATGAGAAGACACATGCCTACTTGCTAGCGCATAGTTTTGAGAACAATCCAATTGAGAGCACCTTATATGTTAAGCATGCAAATGATGTACTTTTGATTATTGTTGAGTATGTTGATGATATCTATTCACTCTTCCTAATGAGAAGCATATTGCTAAATTTGATACTAATTTGTATGCCTCTTTTTGCACATCAGATTTAGGGCATTCACATCATTATCTAGGCATTTAGTTCATGAATGTTGATGTAGAAATAGGTTTGTATCAAACAAAATATATTGACACATTATTGCGACATTTTGGCCTTGAAGATTGCAAAACTATTGCCACTCCCATGGAAACAGGTTGATGCTTGAGTCTTGATGATGTTGGAGATGCATTTGATGTTTCTCTCTATCAACATGTTGTTGAGTGCTTTATATACTTTTGCATAACTCAGCCTGATATTCAGTTTGATGTCTCTCACAAGAGCACGTTTATGCATTTCCTAGTTTTCAAGCATTGGTAGGTGTTCAAGTGCATCTTTGACTCCTTGAGTGGTACCCGACCACTTGGATTGCTTTATCCCAAGGGGGGATCATTACGAACATATTCATGTTTTTTTTTTTTTACTTAGACTTGGTTGGTTTCCATGACATGGATGTATCCATAGTGGTTTTTGTTGCATGTTTGGTACCTCATGCATATCTTGGTTGAGCAAGAAGCATCCTATAGTGGACACCTCTAGTTGTGAAGCTAAGCATAGGGCAATGTTCACAAGGATTGTTGAGTGTGTGTAACTGAGAAGCTTTTTAGTTGTTTTGGGACTTGGTTAGTCTTCTACCACCACCATCTTTACTAAGAGTTAGAGCACATTTGTAGTTGTGAGGAACCCTGTGTTCCATACTCGCAGAAAGCACATTGAGGTGAACTATCATTATGTGAGGGAGACATTCTTTGCTAGATAGATCACTTTGGCTTATGTTCCCACACATAATAATGTTGTAGACCTTTTCACAATGCTTTTCCTAGAGAGAAGTTTGAAGCTTTTTGCAAAGCTTTGGGATTATGTCCCTCTGTGGATTGTTTTCTCCTTTTGTTGTTCATGTGCTTCCTCAAACCTCGATCTCCAACACAACTCTCAAAAGACATGGATTTTGAGGGTCCACATTCACTTGGAGAACCCTTGGATTTCATTATGAAACCCTCGGGAATGTGTATCCAAGACTATCCTTAGGATTTCTATTTCCTTAGGGTATGGTACTTAACCTTAGAGAATCCTCACAAGCCATTGGAATCGCACGTACAAGCTTGAGAGGAATCCTTTTAGAATTTGCATGAAATCCATGTGATTTCATGTGACCCCCAAGGTTAGCATAGGCTTTGGATTAGAATCCATGTGGAGAGGACACTTGACAAGATCTCCTAACATTTCCCACCTTGGCTTAGAGTATGAGTTATATATATATATATATATATATATATATATATATATATATATATATATATATATATATATATATATATATATATATATATATATATATATATATATATATATATATATATATATATATATGAGAGGAGTTGTTTGGGTGGATATATGCATCTCTGACCCCTTTGCAGGCTTAGATTATGCTCTAGGAAGAGTTAGTTTTGCGAGTTGAGATTATTCTTTGGTTGATGTTATGTGGATACAAAAAGTATCAAAACTTAAAACATTTGGTATGATTATTCGATAAGTATAGATTCGTGGATGAAAATGATATGAAAGAAGAACACCGTTTAGGTGATAAGATGTTAAGTTAAGCAAAGGAGTTGTTGAGAAAATAAAATTCACAACATGCTAACGCTAGTATTAGGACCCCATCAAGATTCGCAAAAGATTTTGAAAAGGTCATTTCAAAACACGAGCTTGAATAGAGAAGCCTAAAAATTCTTTAAAGGGAAGTAAGAAGAGAAATAGAACTTCTATTTTCAAGTATGTAATTTACAATTGTGACGAATAGTAATTTATTATGTGGACGATGAAACTTGTATTCACCTATTTTTAAAGGGATTTCAAGAGAAATCCAAAACCAGTAAGAGATGGTTAGACTTAAACAATAAAGAGATTCTTAGAAAATCCTAGGATGGATATGTGAAAGATTCTAATAAAGGAAGGAATCTAAAGACAAGAATAATCTCTTCCCACCACAAAGTTAGTTGCATAAGAAATAACTATATCTTGAATATAATTCAAGACACTTTGAATTACACGTAAAACCTTAGAGAAGAAAGATGGATGTTTCTTTCATCCAAAATTTTGGAGCTTCCAAAGACAAACATACAACAATCAAAATATATAAGATCATAAACTGATCTTGTGTTGGAAGCCTTAGACACCTAAGCAAGATGGAAAGCATAGAGGTAATTCCTTGATTTCAAGTTTTTGTAGAAGAAATTTGAGTAAAAGGTACTCTATAGCTAGATAAAGTTTTTGGACTTTAAAATAAATATCATACACACATGAGTGTTGGATATAAAGTATGGTAATATGGGACACTATACTTTATATTAACAATAATGCAGGAATGATGGTATCAGATCCTGAGATGTAGGTATCTTTTAGTTTTGAATTCTTGGCTTCAAGTGAAAACGAAGTCCAATGGGATTTGAGACTTCATAGATAAACAATGAAATATCCTATGGTGAAAGATATGACCTGAAGACATTTGAAGAACCCATAATGAAGGAAGATACTACACGTTGAAGTAAGAAAACTTCCATCATCTTCCCTTAGAATATAAAATAAGCCTAGTCTAGTCTCATTTAAGCTATGGGATTTCCAAGTAATGATGTACTAGTTCTGTATAAAAAATACTATAGTGATTCTTGAAGAGAAAGAACTTAGAAAGATCCTTATTTCACACAAGGAATGTTATAATAAGTTAGTTTGGCGAGTTTACTATCATGATTTGAATGGTGGATCTAAGTGAACCTTGATAGCTTGCCATTGGTCTTTCTAGATTGTTTAAGGATCCTAGAGGGTTCAAGAACCACATCTTCAAGGAGCCAAGGATATAGCACAAGAACCATAGCACAAGAACCATAAGGTTATTACCATCCACTTAAAGTGACCATATGAGGCTTGTATTAACTTTAAAGATGGTTTTAGAGGTGCATCTCTAGGGCAAGGGCTATTTAAGGTTAAGAGGGGAGTGGAAAGTAGTCAATTAATTGGGATCTCTCACATATTGGCTCTTCCCTTAATGACATTTCTAATTTAGTCGTGAATAAATGCACCCTTGAAGACCCTATACTCTTCTTTATATGACTACTAAGTAAAATTTTCATAGCATTGACAATGATGACTATCAAACTCATGCGAATAAGAGAAATACACGTGTTTTATGTTAAAGGATACAAGTCCTGAGACAACCATAACATGTGGGATTTTATCTCCTCTCCTCAAAGATCTGATCATGTTGGTTCTCAATTAATGAAGGATTTTTGGTATGCCTTGATAGATATTGGATGTGACTCCAACTTGCATGTGAACATTACTATCCATCATTTGGTATGTCTGTAGGAGTTTATCGAATTCAATAGAATGGCGAAGGGTGGTCAATATAAAACAACTTTTAATCTCGTAACTTCCTTAATGTGAATATCAAAGCTTGGTATAATTTGTTATTACATGATTGTTAGTATAGGACTAACTAAAGGGTGTGGTGAAGACATGAAGAAGGTTCTCAAAATGTTCAAATCCTTCAAGAAAAACAGCAATAAGACTAGAAGCAAACTCTAAGTATGCTCACTACGTGTATAAGTATTAAACAATCAGCTCATTATCAAGCAAATTGAATTGAGCTCATTAAGGACGAACTAGATGCTCTTCACAATTGTTGCTAGTTGCATTTCAAAATGTCTTCTCAAATTGAGCTGCAGATTGTGGAATCAACACATTTGGATCTCCTTGTTTGAGATCAGTGGAGTATTAAAGATCATTGGATCACTTGGAAGATGAGAAATGGGTTTCAGATCAGTGGAGTATTAAAGATATTTGGACCTCCGGAAGATGAGAAATGGGCTATTTTCCAAGTTTCAAATCAATAAATCTTATTTCCTTGAATTCCACTTCTAGGACATTTTCAAATTTAATGGCATAATTAAGGTTTATGTGCAGAAATGGGCTATTTTCAAATAAGTCTTATGATGTGCAGAAATGGGCTATCTCCCCAAGTTTCAAATCATGAGCAGAAATAAGTCTTATTTCTTTGAATTCCACTTCTAGGGCATTTTCAAATTTAAAGGCATAATTAAGGATCCATGTGGAACTTCTCTCTTGGGTCTTTTCATCATCATTACTAAATTGAACCTCAACAACATTGTTATCAAATGTAAAGGCATAATCAAGAATGCATGTGGCAAGAACTTTTGACTTTGGGCCTTTTTATCATCTTTACTAAACTCAACCTCAAGGACATTGTTATTTGATGTATAAACATAATCAAGAATGCATGTGTTAAGAACTTTTCGTTTGGGTCTTTTCATCATCATAACAAGAGAGCGAAACTCCTCTCCATGTTGTGCATGTACTTCTATGTAGGCTGAGTACTGTTCAGCTGAGGCTCTCAAGTCCCTCATCGTCTTCTCATGAAGGCATGCTCTATTGTTTTTTTGTGTCCTTTTTAAATGCTGTTTCTTAAAACTAAAAGCTTAGCTGTTGATTCATAATAAATCTTCGTGTCTGTCAATATGCCCTGACTCGATTAGTCTGGGCCCTTGCCTATTGAGCGGGGGCTGGGGTTCAACCCCTACTAAGGGCAGTTGACACATTGGGCTTTAGGCCAGTTATAGACTAGATTTCCTTATCGCCTTCGGACAGTCATCGACGTATCGTGTCAAGTCAGTTTAACCTCTGCTATTGTGAGATAAAGGGGTCTTGTGGATACTATGCCCATTTACTTTGTACAGTTGTAAATCAATCTAACCCTTGCTATTGTGAGATAAAGGAGTCTTGTGGGTACTATGCTCATTCACTCTATATAGTTATAATTTTAAAGTTAAAGTTCGAGAGAGTAAGCTTAGGCTGAACCTTCATTTTAAAAAACATCTTCTTGTCTGGTTCGTTGTTCAGATAGTCAAATGGACAAAATGATTTACACCTAGCATGAGGTCTTGCTGTCCAGCAGCATCTTCAAATATCAAACGTACAACTTACAAGAATCAAGACTCGAGAGGGACAAATATTTTTTTTTTTGTTTACAAAATGGAGGTTCCACCGAGGCCTACTCCCCCGAACTTCAACTTTGAAATTGCAACTGTACAAGAAAGGGCATAGTACCCATGGGACCCCCCTTATCCCACAAGAACAGGGGTTTACAAGACTGGGTTAAACGGTAGTCACAACTACTACGGGGATGATCAAACGGTGGCCAACAGCCACATACAACAGTTTTCAGGATTCAAATGTCCCTACATGTTGCTGCCAGGGGTTGAACCCTCGCCCCCACCTCAAAAGACGAGAGGCCGAACCACCGGGCCAACGAATCGGGACGAGAGAGACAAATATTATGAACATGACTTTTATAGTAAAAATGGGAGGACTGTCAGCACGTGTATCGAGTTTCATCTTAGAAGTTAGCTTTCAGAAACGAGGTTGAATATTTTCTGACTCCCTTCTTGAAATATGGGAAGTTGGCAACTGAGGAAGCAGGTTACGCAGAAAGAGGTACACTTCTCAATAACACCGTCTCGCATGTGAGGCCAGGCCCAAAGCCTAGCAGTAAGCCCCATTCATGACCTTCCCCAGAGGTGCCAAGGTTCAGTTCAACAGATTTTTTGCGCAGATGATCCATGATGAACAGAACACAAGCACTGGACATGTTCCCGTAATCGGAGAGCACCTGTCTACTTGCTGCCATTTTTTCGGGCTTAAGCTGAAGCTTCTGCTCCACCTGATCCAGTATGGCTGGACCGCCAGGATGCGCTATCCAAAACACATCGTTGAATCCAGGAGCGCTACCACCATTCTCATTTCCGAAGACCTGCAAGATACAATGGTTCGATGTTTAGAGTCAATTGGTAGGTTAAAGATACAGATCTTCAGTCGCACCAAACTTCACCTTCTCGAAGGCGTCTTTGAGGACGGTGCCGATGTTCTTAGAGATAATTCCTGGAACATCCTTCATGAGGTGGAAGGTGAGGCCAACTTCTCGCAGATGGCCATCGATGGCGCCATCGCTGCCAAGAAGTATATTGGAGGCTGTGTAGTGGAGCTCAAACCAAGGCCGCTCAACTTCAGGGATAGGATCAGATCCAACGATGACAGCTGCAGCTCCGTCACCGAAGAGCGCCTGGCCAACGAGGCTGTCGAGATGTGTCTCGCTAGGTCCGCGGAAGGTTACCGCAGTTAGCTCGCTGCAGACAACCAGCACTCGGGCGCCCTTGTTGTTCTCGGCCAGATCCTTCGCTATTCGCATCACTGTACCACCTGCGAAACAGCCTTGCTGATACATCATCAAGCGTTTCACGCTGGGACGAAGACCCAGAAGCTTCGTAAGTGCCCAGTCTGCTCCAGGCATATCGACACCACTAGTCGTGCAGGAGACAAGGTGGGTGATTTTAGACTTCGGCTGCCCCCATTCCTTAATTGCCTTGCTCGCCGCCTCCTTCCCCAATTTAGGAACCTCCACAACCACCATATCCTGACGCACGTCAAGCGACTTCTCCCAGTAAGCGCACATGCTAGGGTTCGCCCGCAGGATTTCCTCATTAAGGTACATATACCGTTTCTTTATCCCCGATTTGTCACCTGAAGAAACAAAGACGTGAGCAAATTACATGAGAACCCAAAGTGCAAAAGGGTGACATGCGGACATCCGTATCACATATCACGAATTGTAGCAACTCTAATCGGAAGATCCAGAACCATTCCTAGGGCAGATCGCTTCATCGAGGAGCACTGCTAAGTTATTGAGAAAAACATCGTTTCAATGAATCATGCTAGTAGACTAAGTAATGCAGCGATGGAGGTCTGTGAAACGATTTGCAATATTGGGCAACGTCATAATAGCTTTTTGACAAGTTCTCAGATTGAAGCAAAGAGCTATGTAGAACGTTCCGACTTTGGGAACTGAGTTTTCTTTTCTTCAATCTACTGCACAGGTAGATCCTGAACAATTCAGAGTAGCCATTATGCGTTGTCTGAGCTAATGGGAGCTGAATTTATGTGAACTGCTATGTATTGGTGATGTTAAATGCATGAATGAATCCAAGTTCACCCGGTTAAGAAACTGAAGTTCAATACCACCATATGTTACAGAGAGATGGATCCTGTTCATGATGATGAGGACTTACACATGCGCTGGAATTTCTCCTTCAGCTCGGTCATGTGGTTACTGTTGGTTATATTGAAGTAGAAATCCGGATACTCGCTTTGCTGAAACACATTAGGTGGGTTAGCGGTGCCAATAGCGAGAATGGAGGCTGGACCCTCTGCGCGCTCCATTTTGCGTGTGCAAGCGGGGAATGTGCCTCCGTTATTGGTCACCATGGCAGCAAAGTACCTGAAAGAAGAGAGAATATAGTACTCTAAATTCCAAATATGTGCAGCCGAAGATAGCAGCGGCTCGAAAGTCCTGCTACTTCGCACTCTGCCCTAAACTTGAACTTTACAAAAGCATTACAGGCTACCCGGAAGCTTGCTCCTACGCAGAGCGTGTTTGCGTCAGCGAAGGGGGGCACGAGAGATTAGAAAACGCACAATACAACCCGGGCGCCGGGAGTATTGAAGTGGAAGGCTCGTGCTTGAGCGAAGACGGCGAGAATACGCACTAGCCTTCATTACGCATGCAATCCATGCTTCCTCGGTCACGATCTCTCTCTCCGTCTCTCTATGTCTCATGATTCATCTCTCTCTCTTTCTCTCTCCTCTCTCTCTCTATCTCTCTCAGCATTTGCAAGTGTTGCAGTGTGATAATCTATACTTTCCCCATGGTAACTAATAGAGACAGCACATCGATCCATTTTTGGATGAGCTTATGTTCCTTTTTGGGGGTGAGTGTAAAAGTAGGGGGTGCATTTGCATGTATTATGCTAGGTCCTTGGCCCTTTGGCCTTTTAAGATGAGGGCAAGGGTTCAATCCTTCCCTATAGAAAGAGAGATTGTGGGTCTAAGGCTAGTGTAACCAGTTGAAACTAGTGTAACCCCTATTCTTGTGGGATAAGCGCGGTCTTGTGGATACTATGCCCAAACCTTCACCTTGTACAATTGTAATTTCAAAGTTAAAGCTCGGAGGAGTAGGCTTCAAATCAACCTCCATTAAAAAAAAAGTATTGAGTGCACATGATCAATTGGTGATTGGATTTCAAGTGACCTTATCGAACATCTGATCACGGGATAACATCTGGTCACGGGATTTAAGCACAAATGATAATATGGCACATATGATAATATGGCCACTGCATTTCAAACGACTTTATCAAATTTTTACTCACCAAAATTACTTACGCATAAACGAAACTATTTCAAGTGGTTTTATCAAATTTTTATTCACTAAAATTATATATGTGCATATAAACGAAACTAAAAAGAGAAATTAAAAATAATTTTCAAGAAGTAAGCATATCTCTTGTACTTTCTTTTTCCATAAATCACAAAATGAGAAAAAAATGACTTCTATTTTTGGTAGTTTAATCAAAGCGTGCACTTGATAGACGGAACAGATTAATGTTGAAGGGCACCAATCATTTAACGTCATTACTTTTGGGTCACCCATAAAGATGACTTTTGACTCCAAATAAGATGAAATAGCTTCATGTGCGACCCCTATGAGACTTCTTTGTAGATTCTACCTCCGAAATTATGTACCCCCAATAACCATGTCTATAGAAGACATATACATTTAATATACATATGCATGTAAAAAAACTTACATTCAAATTACCAGTGTCATCATAGAGGTTACAAATGTTAGCTAACCTATCATTTTGTCCATCATTTTTTATAACCATGTCATTTTTCACAAGAAAAATGGCTCTTTGAGGGATAAAATGCTCGCCAATTTTAGGCTGTGATTCTTTTGAGAATGATTTTCTATATACAAAATACAGCTCTATAAATTTGAGAAAAAGAAAGTGATTTTCTTTGGTCAAAAGAGAATTTTAATGTACGGTTCATGTGGTAGTGGTGAATGATGAGAAGAAAGCTAATTGTATGCTCTACATCTACGGTTCCATTTACAAAAGTGGAAATTCTTGTTTAGAAAGTTCAGGTTTTGACTTACTCTCTTATAGGGTTGAAATGTAAAAGAATAATGCACATATTTTTTTGAAAGGAAGTTCAATTGTGATAGTTTGAAATAATTGAGAAAATACAAAAATGAAAGGCATAACACCCATGGGAGCCTTTGAATCCCACACAAGATGGCCCTAAGGCTAGATAATGAACTTGGTTTGAACCTTTAACAATGCCTATATCCTTGGTCCTAGCGATAGAGTTCAATGAGAGAGCTCGAAGGCCCACTAATCCCTAAGGGGAACTGATTTTAACATCTCACCACTACAATTGCGGGATGTCATGCTAATGCAATCCACATGACTTGAAACCATGCCCTTCACAAAAATACAAGAGATTAAACCACTCTAGCTAGCACTACTAGACAATTTACATTTTAAAGGACCCTCTCTTCCTCATATTTATTATGCATATTCAAGGGTCCAAATTGGGTCAATTCATAGGACTTGAACTTTGGATCTTCAATTTATACATTCAGTTATCACCACTACACCATAAGTAGAAGCAAAATAGCACATGAATCGCATCCACTCATAATCATATGAGGAATAGAATGAACCATTGATAAGTTAGTTGTGATGTTGTTTTTGTGGAAGATCAAATTCAACCCTTGCTTTCATGTACCAAGGAGACATCTATTAGCTCAAATGATGTGTATGCAAATTTTGTGTCTCTTTTTATAGGTAAACAGTCAAATGCTCATCCAAATGAGCCAATTTCTTAGCCTTTACAAGTGAAAAATGATGATGAAGATCATTCCATTTATAATGCAAATTTACATGAGGCACTTGCTAATGAGAGGGTTAAGATAGAATAGGCAAAAACTATGCCTAAATGGTTGGTGGAGACTTTGAGAGATAGCAAATCAGATGCACCTTTGCCATATCATGCTCGTTCAGGCTCTCATAGTGCTTCCTTTGCATGAGATTATTATACAATGGTTGTCTGTAGCCTTTGCGATAAGAATGAACCTGTTTGTTTTGATGAAGCAAAAAATTTAGAAAATGGGATGGCTACTATGCAATTAGAATATGATGCTATTATGAATAATGGTACTTGGTCTTTATATGATTTGCCTCTTGGAAAAAAGGCCATTAGCACCAAATGGGTATACAAGCACAAACATAAGACTCATGGAGCATTTGAAAGATATAAAGCTAGGCTTGTTGCCAAGGGTTATGCTCAAGAGAGGCATTTATTTTGATGACACCTTTTCTCTCACATGCCCAATGACCACTTTTCATAGCATTTGTGCACTTGTAGTTCATCATGGTTGGAACGTACATGAATTGAACACTAAAGCTATATTTTTTAATGGTGACTTAGATGAAGAAGTGGATGCATTTTAGCCCCGTGGTTTTGTGCAAAAAAACCATGAAAAAGAAAATTATGCACATTGAAAGAGGCATTATATGATTTGAAGCAAGCACCACATTCTTGGTATGAGAAAATGCATGCCTACTTGTTAGCACATGGTTTTGAAAAAAATCCGATTGAGAGTACCTACCCTCGATTGCAGATCTTAGAACACTACCAAAGGTCTTGTAAGATCTTCATCATGGTAAACTAATAGCTTTACTATTAAGGGGAAATCATGTATGATGGTAGGAACTTCCACCTTACCAATGAAAGGATTTCCACACCTCCTTATCCTATGAGGTAAGCCTCAATTGGGTTCATTCATAGGTTCATGTATTAACAACACGAATACCTAACGGTACTAGTGGTTGCTCCTGAATTAAAGAGGGCCTTGATCATCTTCATTGTAATGCCCTATCCTAGCTCAACCAAATTGAATGGTCGTCTATCCACTATGCTAGGAGAATTCCTCTTTGTTTGATACATTTTCATGTGATATCTAGGGGCATCCAATCATTCAATGACATTAAGAAGATGAAGCCCTTCAACATCATCATTCCTATATTGAATTATGCCTTATCTTCTTAGCTTCATACGTTTAAGGCATTCTAGAGCTTCTATTTGAGTCTTCTTTAATTATTTTCTCACCTTGTTTATGCTTCTTAGCTACGTTGAGTTGTTTAAGCATCTCTTCAATGAGTGAATCTTAATAAAGCTTGAATCTGCATCCGTTAATGTAATTTGGCAGTATATCTCCTTCTAAAGTGGCTAAGTTGTTATTGTTAGTATCCATGTGAAAGGCCAAATGGCCACCGGACATTTTTGTATATGTTCTTTAATAAAAGATATATGGCTTGGTCATCCACATTGTAATTTCGACCGCATTTGTAACACCTAAGAGTTCTATGTTCATGCTCCTTGTGTATTGTGTTTTTTCTATGTATTCTGCAACCTCTGTGCAGAGTACCATATGTAGCCCTTGGAGCTAAGTTTTCTACTCTGAGGATATCATCCTATAGCTCTCGAGAAGGAGAGTGCACTATGGTGCATCGTCGCTGAAATACTTTACTAATATTAGAGCATTTCGATGCAGAAACTTTGTTCCTTTTATGCAAGCGATGCTTTCTATAAGGCTTACAACTAAGGTCATGACCAAGACATAGACCTTCACATACCTTGTCATCGGAGTCACCGAAGTCACTGTTGGCACCGTTGGGTGTGCACGAGGGAGGACCTCAACGATCAAGGAAGACGGAGGTTCGCCGCACTTCTTGGGAGGTCGCCCATCCTAGTACTAGCCCCCCCGGAGCTCGCTTAACCGAGGCAATATATTGCCACAAAGCTACACTCTCGTGGTGCTTGAAGAAGGGGAAAGACTAAGGTTGACATTATCTTCAAAAGTTTTGGGTCCTCAAAGCTTCATTCTTTGTTTTCAAAGCATAATCTTGAAGCATTTTTGGGGGTTTTTTTTGGATTGATTTTGGAGTACTTTCGTGCATAATTCTCTGCATAGAAGTCCAAGAACATCAAGAAGAGTCTTCTTTGTATTTCTTCAACAATGAATGTTCACCTTTTGGGGCTGTGTTTTCAGCCACATTAGTTAATCTACAAGTTTCGTGAAAGGTTTTAGTTGTGGTGGAGCAGCCACCACAAGTCTATGCAGCTTTTTGAGCCTAAAGAACAAAGTTGACAGACACTTGCAGGTTTTGTTGGCTAGTGTTTGGGCAGTGGATTCAGACTTTTAGTGCCATTTTACTACATATACTGAGCACATACACACTATGTACGCTTCTGTGGATATCACTAATGTACGTCCATGTGGTCATTGATATAGCAGTTACATTTTTGCATAAAGCCTTTTACGCTTGATAAAGAGGGTGAGGTTTTCTTAACAGGGAGACACCGAGATGTTGGGGTATTTTTGTAGGTGGAAGACTTACCCAGCATCGCCATAGGAGATGTATGATAGTTGTTAATAGGTGCTCGATAAGCCTAGTTGGCTTCTTTTAAGTAATTGATTATATGTAATGGAGTCAGTGATTCACTATGCAACTAAACATGTCACTACTTGCAATTTTGTGAGATTTTGGCACTGTTCATATGCTCATTTTGTAGAGGATACTTTGGCAAAAATTTTCTAGATTTTTGGTTTTGTCAACTATATAGTGGTCAATTTACTCCTTGATACACTTATGGATGTGAGCACATTTATTCTCACATACTCCTTTTGGTTGTTCATTACTGCTCAGTAATTCATTTTTCTGAGAAGACTATTGAATTCTCTCTCAGAATCTGACACTTGGTCATCCGTCTTTGAGCCTTAGTGGGTTTCGGACTCTTCTAGCTCCATTATCATTCTATTCAATTCTCTACCATCATGGCATCATAAGTCTCAGGCACGTCTGGTGGATCCGGGTCTAGTGCAAGTGTTTCGAGGAGGAGCTATAACTTGCAGGGTAAAGAACATTTTAAGATCCAAAAATTTGATGGCACAAATTTTGATTTATGGAAGAATCAAATTAAAGATTTGTTGATTTAGCGGAGGTAATGGAAGCCAGTAAATGGAATTCCAAAGAAGCCTATTGACATGGATGAAGATGATTGGGATGAGTTAGATGAAATGGCTAAGTCTACCATCCAGTTGCACTTGGTAGATAATGTTTACTTTATAGTATTAGATTGTGAAAGTGCAGAGGAGCTTTGGAAGAAGTTATGAAATACATATGAAAAAGAGATAGCATAAAATAAAGTGTATATGATGGGAAAGTTATATGACCTTTTCATGAAGGACATAGATAGTGTTTTTCCTCATCTAAATGATTTTGATGCTATATTCTTTTAGTTATAGGCTAAAAAAATGGATATGGATAATGAAATGAAAGTAGTCTTGTTGTTATGCACCATCATCATGGGATACATTTTGCACAACTATTAGCAATATTACACCCGATGATAAACTGGTTTATGATGACATAAGTGGAGCACTCTTGAGTGAGGAGATTCGTAGAAAATATAAGGTTGGCACTCAGAGTGGAGATGCATATAATTTTTGTGATTCTTACCAAGGAAAGAATCAACAACGTGGTAGGAGCAAGAACAAGAAAAAGAATGGTCAACGGAATAAGAGTAGAAGTAAATCAAGGAAGAGGGATATCGAATGCCATTATTTTCATAAGAAAGGACACATGAAGAAAGACTGTTATGCATTAAAGAATGCTAAAGGTAAAGGACAGAATGTTGATGGGCATGTTAAACAACTATGTGCACCATCTACTTCAATAGTGAAGATTGAAGAAATTAATGCTACTTTTGATGATGCTGATGTGTTGACACTCGATAGTACTATGCCAATTGAGGATCTTATGGAGGATTCTATTTCCCACACATGGCTGTTAGATTTTGGTGCTTCTTTCCATGTAACACCACACAGAGATTGGTTCTCTAATTATGCAGCAAAGTCTCTTGGTACCATGAGACTTGGTGACTCTTACATGTGTGACATTGTGGGGATTGGAGATGTGGTTGTGGAGTTCATTGACGGTTCAAAATTTACTATGCATAATGTACACCATGTACCTTAGTTATCATGTAGTTTGATGACAGTTGGTCAACTTGATGACCTTCCTTACAAGGTGGTCTTCTATGCTAAGTCCTTTTTCATATCAAAGGGCAATTTGGTTATTGCAGAAGGAAGCAAAGTTGGCTCACTTTATCGTTTATTTGTATCATAGAAAGAAAACTTGTTAGCTGTTACTGAAGAGCCCATGGCTTCTATTTGGCATGGCCGTTTGGGCCATATATCACGTAGAGGAATGGAAAATCTTTCTTGTTCTAGCTATTTTGTGTTATCTTTCTTTGATTTTTTATTTTGTGAGCATTGTCAATATGGAAAGCTAACTAGGAATGTGCACAAAACACACATTGAATCTTCAATTCAAGCTTTAGATCTCATTTGTACAGATGTGTGTGGTCCTATGCCGACAAGGGCATTAGGGGGTTCTCTTTATTTCGTCACTTTCATAGATGTTGCTACTAGAAAAGTCTCGATATATCCTATCAAAACAAAGGATGAGATATTCCCTACTTTAAAAAAATGGCTTGCTTCAATTGAGAGTGAAAAAGGAACTAAGCTTAATGCTTTACATTCAGATAATGGGGGTGAATATACCTCACATGAGTTCAACCTTTTCTATCAATCTAGACGAATTTGTAGAGAGTTTACAACTCCTTATACCACAGTACAAAATGATGTAGGTGAAAAGATGAATAGCAGGAAAGATTTACCATGTAAATGGGTATATAAGCTAAAATTCACATCAGATAGCACCTCAAAAGTATAAAGCATGACTTGTTGCAAAGGGTTTTAAGCAAGAACATGGTGTTGATTTCAAGGAAATCTTCTCTCCAGTGTTCAAAATGACTACCGTGCACATGTTGCTTGGATTCCTTGCAATGGAGGACTTAGAGCTAGTCCAAATGGATGTGAAAATTGCTTTCTTGAATGGAGATCTTGTTGATATATTTAGGTAGTGATGTGTGTGAACACACTAGGACCGCCAGGGCACTTTTTTCCCTCTTTAGGAGGTTTTTTTCCCCCGGCTTGTATATACGCCTATTGCCCTAATGGGCTACTTATCTTTGTACATTCTCTAGTAATACATCCAGTATTGTGTGTTGTGCTCCAAGCTTTTTCTTCTTCCTTGTGTTGTTCATGTTCTTCTGTAGACGTCTAACTCCAACAATTGGTATCAGAGCAGGTCCTCGCTTCATCTAGGGCGCCGTCGACACTCCTCCATTTACAGTTTCAGAATCACATGAATTTTGGTGAGCATACTCAACGTGTTTCCGAATGCACTATCGCAGTGCTTCTGTAGGCTATTTTGTCCTTTTGTGCCAAAGGTATATACCAATTTCTATTCGCTAGTTTAAGCGTCTCAAAGTCTGCTACAGGCCTAGCAGAACTCATCTGGGCAGTTCCGTTCAACTTTTTGAGATACAATCGATTTTCTGCATCAAGGTATTTTAGTCACCGACCGTGGCTGAAAGCAGTGATGTATTTCGTATGTTGGCTGTTGAGGATAAGTTGGATGGTACCAACTACCCGTTGTGGGCTTATATGATGCAACATGTATTGGTTGCAAAAGGACTGTGGAACATTATGTAGGGTGTTGAAAAACGTCCTATCACACATGCAACTGTTACAACTGCAGGTACTGAAGCTGATGTAGAAGGTGTCGAAGATGATGATATTTTGCATATTCCTGTTCGTGCTGCGGTTTTTGTTGCACCTACTGCAGATCAGATTCATTAGGATGGCAGAGATGCCCAGGCATATGCATTGATAGCTTTGTCTGTCAAACGTGCCATTATTCCTCACATTCGCTCTTGCAGAACAGCTAAGGATGCTTGGGATACACTTACCACATTTTAGCAAGCTAGGAATGAGGCTCGTGTTGCTTACCTCTGAAAACAGTTGGAGAGTGAGCAGATGAATGAAGGTGATTCTATGGACAATTTCCTAACGAAGATCAAAGACTTGAAGGAAAAATTGATTTCTGCTGATGAGGTTATACCAGATAGCTCACTTGTGCAGACTGTTCTAAATGGTCTTCCTGATTCATATCAGAGTTTTGCTTCTACTATTCGGTTGATGATGAAAGGCAATGCAAATGCCTTATCATTTGAGGAGTTAGTCTCTGTTCTGTTGAAGGAAGATCAGTCCAGGCAGAACAGACCCATTATGCGAGCTGCAGATCAAGCTTTCTTGGCTAAAGATGCGAAGAAATAAAAAAAGCAGAAAGTGTTTTATAAGTACTATAAAGGGAATGATCATATCATAAAGAACTGTCCAAAACTGGCTGCTAAAGAGGCAAAGAAGAAAGAGGCTGGAATGGTTGTTGCAGAGGCCTCTACAGCAAAAACAGAGTCTGCTAATCTTGAGCAGGAAGAAGAATGGGCGTTTACTACTGTGTGCAGTTTTGACCCATCTTCTCATGAGTAGTGCATGTCTACAATAGACTCAAATGTTTGGTATTTTGACAGTGGGGTGACCAAACATATTACCTCGCAGCACAGTTTCTTCTCTTCACTCGAGCCTACCCTTACAAGGAATACTGTTACATGCACCAACAACTCCTCCTATCCTGTTATGGGAGTTGGTAAGATCATTTTGACTACTGCTGATGGTAGCTCTTTCACTTTGTCAAATGCTTTATTTGTGCCAGGGATCAAGAAGAACCTGTTATCAGTTTCTGCATTAGCCAAGATTGGCTTGGTTGTGAAATTTTTTAATGACAGGTGTACAGTTTATGATCAGTCAAATGGTGATGTGATTATTGCTTCTGGCATTTTATGTCATGGGTTGTATAAGCTCATAGAATATGAAAGATCTGTAAATGATTTGGCATGTGCAGTAATGATTCTCAGGCTATGTCAGACGCAAAGCTTTGGCATGCACGCTTTGGTCATCTGAATTTTGCTAGCTTGCTACGCCTGTAGAAATCTGAAATGGTGTCCTCTTTGCCCAAACTTAAGGCACGTGGAAAACATGTTTGTGAAGGTTGTATTTTAGGCAAAATGCAGCATTCGTCCTTTCCAAAAGATGGTTCAGTTCGGGCTACTCAAAAATTGCAGCTAGTACATAGTGATGTTTGTGGTCCTATGCAGACACCTTCTTTTGGCAATTATCTCTACTTCGTGACTTTCATCGATGATTTTTCCACGCATGCATGGGTATATCCATTGAAGGCAAAGTCCGAAGTGTTCATGTGCTTCAAACAGTTTTTGGTTTTGGCTGAAAATCTGTCAACATGTAAAATGGGCACCCTCCGTTCTGATCGAGGGGGGGAATATATGTCTTCTGATTTTAATGCATTTCTGGCTGAACATGGGATAAAACACCAGTGTACAGTGCCGTATACACCTCAACAGAATGGAGTTGCTGAACAAAATAACAGGTCACTCATGGAGATGGCGAGGTGTATGGTCAAGAGTCAGGCTTTACCACATAGTTTCTGGCTTGAGACTGTCATGTGTGCAGCATATGTACTGAACAGGTGTCCCACTAAAGCGCTGCAGTCTATCACTCCATATGAGGCTTGGCATGAGCGCAAGCCATTTGTTGCTCACCTGCATGTTTTTGGTTGTTTGGCATATGCATTAGTGCCTGAACAACATCATAGAAAATTAGATGATAAAGCAGTAAAATGTATTTTTGTTCGATACAGTTCTGAAAGTAAAGGCTATCGTCTGTATCATCCACATACTAAATGCATTCTGGTTAGCCGTGATGTTGTTTTGTGGAAGATGCTATTCAGCCATTGCTTTCATGTACTAAGGAGACATTTGTTAGCTCCAAAGACATGTATGATACTTTGCTGCCTCTTTTTACAGGTGGATAGTCTAGTGCTGGTCCCAATGAGGCAACTTCTCAGCCTTTTCAGGTTTTACATGATGATGCAGATAATTCCATTTCTGATGCAGATGTACATGATGCACTTATTGATGAGAGAGCTGATATTGAGCAGGCAAGAACTATGCCGAAATGGCTGGTGCAGACCTTGCGTGATAGCACGAAATTCAAAGGAGACATTTGTTAGCTCCAAAGACATGTATGATACTTTGCTGCCTCTTTTTACAGGTGGATAGTCTAGTGCTGGTCCCAATGAGGCAACTTCTCAGCCTTTTCAGGTTTTACATGATGATGCAGATAATTCCATTTCTGATGCAGATGTACATGATGCACTTATTGATGAGAGAGCTGATATTGAGCAGGGACTATGCCAAAATGGCTGGTGCAGACCTTGCGTGATAGCATCTAGTCTCTGTGATGAGAATGAGCCTGTTTTGTTTGATGAAGCACGAAATTCAAAAAATTGGATGGCTACTATGCAATCTGAATATGATGCTATAATGAAGAATGGTACTTGGTCTTTATGTGACTTGCCTCCTGGCAAGAAGCCCATTGGCACTAAGTAGGTATACAAGCTGAAGCGTAAACCTGATGGTACAGTTGACAGGTATAAGGCTAGGCTTGTTGCAAAGGGTTATGAGCAGGAAAGAGGCATTGATTTTGATGAGACCTTTGCACCTACATGCCGTATGACTACTGTTCGGAGCATTTGTGCACTTGCAGCCCATCATGGTTGGAATGTACATCAGCTGGACATTAAAACTACATTTCTGAATGGTGACTTGCATGAAGAAGTGTATGTTTTTCAGCCCCGTGGCTTTGTACAGAAAGGGCATGAAAACCAGGTGTGCAGGTTAAAGAAGGCATTATATGGTTTAAAGCAAGCACCACGTGCTTGGTATGAGAAGATACATGCCTATTTGATTGCACATGGTTTTGAGAACAGTCCAACTGAAAGCACCTTATATGTTAAGCGTGCTAATTTTGTGCTTTTGATCATTTTTGTCTATGTTGACGACATGCTGCTCACTAGTCCTATTGAGAAGAATATTGCTGATTTTAAGGATGATTTGCATGCCTCATTTTAGATGTCTGATTTGGGGCATTTGCATCACTATTTGGGCATTCAGTTTATGCAAGTTGATGGTGGGATGGATTTGTGTCAAAAAAAATATATTGACACATTATTGCAGCGTTTTGGCCTTGAATTTGATCATACATAGGAGCAACCAAACGGTGTCCGATTTCAGATCCGTCTGAACTGGCCCAGCCCTTAGATCACATACATACTTTAATACATTCTTCCCCCCTTGGAAAATATTTTTTTCATAAAAAATAGATCTATATACATACTATAGGCAACCCCCGAGCCTCATGTTCTAAAACTGGAAGAGCATGGTCATGTTCTAGAATTGGAAGAACATGTCTCATCTCTGTGGTGGCATCCCTACCCAAATGATTCAAAACACTCTCTCGCTTTGCACTTTGATAAACTGGTTAAAGTACAAAGTAGTGAATGAATAATAAGGGTGGATCTAAAAACATCCCTAGCCAATTCATAGTTTCTCGATGTGCGATCTAGGCACAAACATGTGAAATGGATGGATTCAAATTACTAGTCCATTTAAAGGGCATGATTGGTGCATGGACTTAGTAACGAAGCCAAGATTCTTATCCCTTGCAAAACTTTGAGAAATCTTGATTCACTTTGAATTTGGTTTGAAAAACTTGAAGTTTGGTTATCCCAAACATCAAACTTGGATGTTTGTACAATGATTTACTTCTATCCAATAGTTACTTGAATTTTTTCACCCACCTAGAGGACTGCATTGTCCTAATGGGCTTGAAAATCCTATGTAAACTGTAGGAGAAAGTTTTCCATTTACTTTGAGTCAATCGTACTATAACTTGACCAATTCAAATTCAAAATGAAAATTGTCCAACCTCGGACACTTTTCTCAATGACTTGAGCTAAAAATTCTTGAGAATTGTCAATCTGATGAGCAATTCTTAACTTCTTTATTATAGAGTATACTGGACTCTAGGAAATCATTTATGCTATAACTTCAAGCAAAACACAAATAAATAAGTGCACTTAGACTTATTATCTTTTAAAGATTGAAAAGGTTCTTGTACAGAACATCTATCCGAGATGTTTAATTTAGTTACCTAGTTATATCCGGCTAACCCTTGACTTTTATGAAAAGAATGAGATATGATATCTAAGTCAAATCCAAAAGATTCGAAAAGCAGAAAGAAAGAACTAAAACTCTGTTCAACCAATTCAAACTTCGAAGGTATGTAAACTTGCTATGAGTCAAAGTCTAGATGACTCAGGACTTTCACTTCTCAAAGATCTGTTTCAACAGGGTATTGAAGAATTTTTACCATCTTGAAGAGAAATAATCTAGATTCTCAAAACGATTTAGAGCAAATCTAAAACATCATCCAATCACAAGATACTATTGTGGTTTCTAACATCAGTGTGTCGACCCACTGAAGTTCTATTGATGAGTTTTACTCAAACAATGTTTCACTTGAGACTAAGTTTATGCCTATATTCAATCTTTATGACTCCTTACTAGAAATGCAATTCTTGTACATTTCTTTGAGTCAGAGGATTGAATTTACCAAGTTACACTAGAACTTAGTGTTTGACTTAGTCGATCTATCCATTAGTTGAAAGGATCATTTCAATGTCAAAGTCCTATTAATTCAAAAATTTATTAAATATTTGAGAATCAACACTTTATCTTGATGTGTTCTAAGAAGATCTTGGAAGTTACTTACTTCATATCTTCTGTTTTCTTGATCTTTAAGTTATCTTGAAATATCTTGAGATACTATTTTTATCCCCTCGAATGTAAACTCCATCTTTGAAGTTTTAATTCCCTTAAGGATCAAACCTAACTTCAAGTTCCAATCTAAGGCTTAAACATAATCATCATCCCATGGTCCAATGTCCCATACCATTTTTGCTACATCAATCCGAGTATAAAATCTGGTGTCCCATACCACCCTATTTAATACTCACATTGACGTGTGAGTGAATTTTATCCTAAAGTCTAAACATCTCTTGATAGAGTACCTTCTTGCTTCAATTCTTTATGAGAATTTTTGAAATTTCAAGCATTACCTCTAATTAGATATTCTAGGTTTTGATTCCTTCACATGACCATCTCATAATCACGTGCTTTGCTTTGGAGACTTGAAAACCTCTTGATGGAACATCCATCCTTCTTTGGTAGGGTTTTCAAATGAAAACCAATTAGAATTCCAAGTACTTGAATTTTCACATATTCAAATTCGATTGGTTTATCCTTGAACAATTTGTAGTGACAAGAGCTTTTAACTTCTTGTCTTTAGATTTCTTTCTTACTAATGCTTTAGGTACCTACCCCGTGGACTTTATATAGGAATCTCTCTACTGCTTAAGTCTTAAGCATCCGTTCATGCTCTATGGATTTGCACCAAAATCCCTTTAAGGATAGGCAAACATCATGTTTTGCCTTCCACAGACTTAAGTACCATCTTCATGGTTGTAGACTACATTCTTGGAATTTCTTCATTGTGTTCAAACTTGAAACAACTTACTCTTTTCACAATTTTCCATTGGATAAATGGAACTTGAGTGAATATTTCCAAAAAGGAACTTTATTGCCAATACTTAGGCAATCCATAGAGTAGTTCCAATCACACATTCTTGGTCAATCATGGCCAAGCTTGATCAGTTCTAGTTGACCTTGCGACTAAAATAAAGACTTGGCCTTTATCTTTAAGATCTCCTGAACTATCTAAAACTTCTTTGATTACTTGTAGGATTTTTAGAGATCTTTCCCTTACTCAAGTCCAAGCATACTAAGACCTTTCAGATTCTAAAGCTAAGAATCTTTGATGCACTTCTAGGTGATATCAACCATTTGGACTTTAAGTACTACTTCTGTTGGTTTGGGATGTCTAGGGAACTACTTATTGTTTAAAGAGTATGAAGAATTTCATTCTCACTACTTGGGAGAATGTTATTCTCCAAGGTCTTGAGATTCTTTCTAGGGAATCAATTAGCTTGAGCAAATGATTCATCTTGGAATCTTTTGCAATGCTGAAAGGATATTGGAAAGAAATTATTAGACTTTCAAACAATATCCAGAAGCTTTACTGATTTAGTTCTGTTCGTTTCCCGAGTTTCAAACTAGAGAATAAATACCACCTTTTGGATATGGTTTTCCATTCCACTATGAAAGTTTGTCTTGAACTTTTGTTTATGTGATATTGATTTGTGTTCTTGAGTTTGATACAATATTTATTATTATTGGTCAATCTTTAGATGTTACTAGGGTACTTTAAACATATTTTGGCAATCAAAATTATGTTTAAAAGGTCCAAGTCTATTGATGATTGATCCAATAGTGATACTACTATGAACACATAACTTTGAACTTTATAGATTAGTTAAGAAAAGTTCATGGATTGGAGATCCATTTCTTGGAAATTTCTATTCCTAAATGAAGATTTCACACTTTGCTTCAAGTCCTTATGAACTTATCTCATATCCTAAAGATTAGTTACTTTGGTTTACTCTTGAAGCTTCAATTACCTTGAATGAAACCAAAATTTTAACTCTCTAAAAGAGTTTTTTTCATGTTTCCATGATTGCTTAGCAAGTTGCATCGTTTACCAAAGATGCAACTATCGAACCTAACATCCTCCTATTGAACGTCAAAGATCAATTGATGTTGAGGTTCAATCTTTGATTTCCATCACTCCTTGGGATGAAATCAAATGAAAAGTTATAAAAGATTCATAGTTTTTCTTGGCACTTTGCATCCTTACCAAGGATGCTACTTATGGAATAGAACAAATATCTTGTGAACTTTAAAAGTTCATCTAGTGTAAGTTCCATTTAGCTTTATTTTGATTTTGATCATGGCTTGGGATGAAATCAAATAAGAGCATTCATGAGAAGTGCTCAAGTATCTAAGAAAACTCTTATCATCCTTCTTGGATGTAAGATTTCTTAAATCCAAGCTAACAAATACATCTACGCTTGTCATTAGGATTCTCTAAGTTTTCCTAAACTTAGATTCATCATGGAAACTTTCAAGCAGCCCTATTTTCTTACCATTCCAATGAGCAAGAAAATTGAACACTTGACTTTTGAAAGGCCTACTTTTCCTAATCGAGACTCCTAATTTGTGATACCTAAGTATCATGTTTGAGAAAAATAAGCTAGCTACTTGAGTTGCATGGCAACCACGTGCCTTGCAACTACCTAGTTTACTATTTTCTCTAACTATTTAAGTCAAGTTAGAAAAAAGAGGTAATGAAAGTATAAGTATTCAACTACTTAACAAGTAATCATGCATATGTGAATGCCTGTTCTTGCATGCAAATACATGTGAGTGCTTGCACGTGTTGCCATTCTCCTTTCATGCACCAAAATTAAATTAAGCAATTCTTGAGCTTGAAAATGGATGTTCCCAATCATCCATGCACAAACATTCTACTTGCTAGCTTTTTAAAAACATATAACCATTCATGTGCATAAACTTGAGCACCAACTATCTTTTTTTAAGCAAGAAGAAAATGTGTTTTGTGCATGAAAACATTCTTTGAAAAGGAGAAATGTAGATGCATGCCTATGCTTGTGTTTAATGAGTGTTTCAATATTTTATGATCTTTCATGCAAGTTTCCATAATTTGCATCAAGATTATCAAGAATGAAGTTTACTACCATACTTGAATGATAAAAATGTGTCCTACATGAAAGTAGAGAGCAAAGAACAAATATTGAAACCAATCATTAACTTGGAAAATACATATCTCTGGATAGAGCTACGTCCTTCTAGTGATGGAGATAAACTCAAGAGAATTTGGGTTGGAGATAGCATTATCTTGGTGCCTTGGCTAAATCGAGAATCCCTCATGCAAGTGACCGTGGACCAAATCTCATCGGACACATCAACGATTACATATTGAGCTCATCTACAAGATCAACTAATGGTTGTCACATGACCAATCTGGATGCCCTTGTGCTCATGAATTTGAATAAATATGAATAGAAATTCTACATCAAATGTGCACGGGTTCTTGGCTAGTATGACATGCCCGAAAGATGCAGGTTTCAGGTTCGTTCTTTTGTGCCACTCGCCATCTCAAATCCAGATGACCATGTTTTGATTTTTAATGAACAAAAAAAAATCTTAGTCTAAAGCCAACAGTGCGTGTCGATGTACTGGATGAATGAATGGTCTGTGAATGTGCAAGTCACGAGTTCAAGCCATGCTACCATCTCTTGTGGATAAATTTGCTTTTGCTTGTCCTGCGTACAAGATATAATTGAAGTAAAAATCTCAAACAAGAGCACAAACATGCATGTTTCCCATGGATAAGAGACGTGGCATTGTCGGACGACGAAGGTTCAAGTCCTTCCATCATCCTCTCTAGAAAACTAGTAATTTATATTGTAACGGAATTAGTCACCAATCCGCCTTCCTCTCTTGGATAAGAGAGTTTACACCGTAGGTAGGTCGCATGATCGAACCTCAAAGCCACACGTCTCAAGAATCTTTTGCTCATGATTTACGAGCTCCTATAGCGTTTGATATGCAGTTATGTTATGTGTTGCCTTTAAGTGTTCTGCATGCTCTTTGATGGTGAATGGTTTCTTTTATTATGTGACCAGTGAAGAAGAGACTATGGGATAAAAGAGAGGAATGGTACATGTCTTCATAACTCCAATACTATGTGTTCTTCTCTTCTTGGCTCACAATAGAGACGTTTTTAGGTACCCAGTTTTGAATAACCCTAGGCTTGTCTTATTCTGGTTACTTTTTTGTGAGGTGAAAGCCTAAATTTGTTTTTTTGACCTTGGGTTCTTGGGCTTCTTTGGGATTGGTTTAGATTGATCTAAGGATAGATTCTCGAACCCATACTTGATTTTATTGATTCTATTAAAATCTATATAACTATGAGGCATAGCTAATTATTTCATGGTTGGGTTTCTTTGAGTGGCCTTCTATGGGAAACATGTTTCTTATTCTGATTATGAGAAGAAACCTCAAATGATATTATCATTTTCTTGTGCACCTAGATTTCTTTATGCGATGCTTATATGGCCACAAGTGATCTCGGTAACCAATGTTGTTTAATGCCTTGAGAGTTTTTTCTTTGGTTACTTGAGTTTGCTTTTAGTAGTCTAGGTCTTTGTTTATTTTGATTTTTAGGTCTTCTCCATTTCTTTGGGTTTAGTTGTACTGGTCTACATATCTGTCTGATTATGCTTTGATTTATAGGTGATTGTTTTGATATAGATCTTGCTTTAGAGAAAGGCGCAAGAATTTCTGAATTCTATTTTGTTATCACACCATTTGCAGAGGAGGAAAGGAAAAGAGATACAAACATATCTTTTCCTTCCCACCAAAGGATCATTTTTTCATTGGCTATGTTTAGAACTCTTGAATGTCCAATAGCCAATCTTTTCCTTGAATGATTTTTTGAATCAGATTATCATCATCAAAGAACAATAATTTCACTTGTAGTTTGACCTTGCGTAGATGCATGGGGAGTGTGACGTTGCCAATGCAATGGGGATGTATGATTCCTAAGCCTATTAAGTAGCTTTTTATTGGTTTGATTTCGACCTTTAATGTCTGTATGAGAAACAATATTATTACATTAGCTCAAGCACCTATATCAATAAGAAAGTTTTACCATATTCATAGGAGAGTGTTCCAATGCAACAACTATGCATGGCCTTCTACCCTTGATTGGATTTCTAGGAGAATGCACCCACCACATGGGCATGGAAGCAACTTTTGGGTCATTGGTTGAATCCTTGGAAATGTTTTCTATATGTTTTTTTTTAAGTAGCATAAACCAAGGGGGAAATGTTTTCTATATGTTTCCCCCTTGGGTGATATTTATCATTAGGCTCAATTGAATGCCCTCCCTAAATCCTCTCATGCATACATGTAGCAAGATTTGCAAATCATATGTGGTTAATCTAGTGTATGAGTATGGTTTTCATATATGATACTCTTGATGCAATATTCTTTGATATCTCCTGAGCTTGATTGCACACTTTGGTGATTTCATCATTTATCCATTAGACTTCTTCTTCAAGCTTAGCATTTTATTTCTTCCACTTTCTTTCTTCTCTTGAATGTTGAGTCTTTTATTCCCCATCATATATTAAGAGTACTTTAGAGACTCCTATTCACTTTCAAAACTAGTAAGATCAAGCACTTTCTTGTCTTTGGGTTTTGGTTTGGTTTTTCATTTAATGCCTAAGTGCATTTGAATTTCTTTATTGGAGCTATCTTCTCCTCCTCTCCTTGCTACTAGAGGGGATTACAATCACCATGTTGACCAAGGCACGTTTGTGCTTGTCTGGATTGTGAGGATGGTCCTTATACAAATGCATTTCTCCACATTCATTACAGAAGAATTTTGTAGTCAATATCAGTTGTACTTGGGGAATTTGAGCCTGTGGACATACCCCATTACGTCTAAAGCACATACCTCTTCATGGATTACTTCTAGAGTATATCTAGCCATTTTATACAGTGGAACATTCATGTAATAAACTTGGATATACTCAAGCTAGTTATACCCATAACTTTGACTATTGTACCCATCATATCCATTGGAGTAATTTGAATAGCCCAAATAATAAGTGGCTTGATCATTCTATTGCAAGTATGTTTCTTGTTGACTACTTTCAATAGCACTTCCTAGTCTTGTAACCTCTACTATAATAGGAGAAATTACGAGTTTGTCTTACTCAGTTAGCTCTTTGGCTTGCTCATACTTCAATGGAATTACATGTTGAGGAGCAAGTGGCTACTAACTCAACACATGTCTAGCTAGGTATGTAGGATAATCTAGCATTGGTCTAGGCTTATATGACATCAATGGCCTGACCAAACACGAGTATCATGATGGATCATGATATCTAAATGGTATAGGTGATCAAAGATTCTAAAAGGATTCTTTGGAATCTCCCATAAAGTAAAATTCAGGATCAAGATTGGAACTCATATTTTCTTGAATTCGTAAGCCTTGGAAAGTCGTTGTTTTTGGCCTATCCATAAACATGTAATAAGCTCCCATATTATCCTATAGAAAATCTCCCTTTGATCTTGACCATGATTATTTTTTGAAGAGCAAGATATGTGAGCTCGCAATTCCAACAATAGATTGTCCACGATCATCTTGGTAGATGGTGTCTCCTAAGATATTAATGTGCATGCATGTGGTTCGAATTTGGAATTAGTCTTAGGTTTGACATGCAATATACTTGGATACTGGAATCAAACATTGTCATATCATTGGATCTTGATGATGCCATTACCTCAATGTTTCATTTTGAATCAATTAATGTATAATAAGTCATGTTCCTATTTGAGACTCTAGCACTCCCACTAGTAGTGATGCTCCTACATGTCAATCTATTGATCCGTAGTAATTAACATGATCTAACAATCATACACAAGTAGGCTCAAACAAGAAGTCAATCAGCCTCTCCAATTCACTAAGTCTTTTCTTTGTCACTTCAATTTTCAAATATTAGCTATACCTAGACACTATAGTTTTTACTTAGTTTCATGTGAATTTGCTCCTCTAATTGAATTAGCAATCCAAACTTTAACCTTGCACATAATTGTACCACAATTTTATATACAAGCTTGAAAGGAAAAGAATAGGTGATCCTAGATCTATGTATAGTGAGATCAGAGATGGAAAAACTAAGAAATCTTCAATTATCTCTAAAGTGGAGAAAACCAAAATTAACTCCACCTTCCCTATTGGTAGTGTATTCCTTAAAAACCTTTACTCTGTAACTTGATCCTAGCTTCAAATCCCTCTTGGTGGTCTTTTGCATGCCTTTCTGTGTTGGAAGTTCTTTAGAGGCTGTCTTGACTTCCCATTCTCACTTGGAGGTTACCTTCAAAAGATAATGTGTTAAAATCAACAAATGATTTCTAAGAAATATAGTTGAGACCTTGTGGTAGTAAAAAATAGCTCTGTGAGGGGATCTAGAACTTAAAATGGATTTTTGTCCAAAAATTTATATCATTTAAGCTCCTGGGGATCAAAATAGGTAAATAAGACTTAACAGAGTTCAGTACAATAAGCGAGGTTTTGGGCAGTTGGGGGTAGCAACTATGTTTGAACTTTTTCCCTTATCCCTTTTTGTGGGCAGTATGTCCTTTAGCCAAATCTTAAATCTATGGAAAGATAAAGTATCACCTCAAAATCACTAAATTCCCATAGGCAACTATCCTTCTTGTTAAAGCAATTATGAATGAAAATCAAGCACTTTTTAGGTGGTTCTAAAGATCTTGTGCAGTTATATATGTTTCCCTAGAGGTATGAAAGAGATTTGATATTATTTCCTTAGATTTCAACTTAATTGTCTAGGGACGATCGCTCTAGCTTTCCTTCAACTAAGACAATCATGACCTAGGAAATTGGAGATTTTTACATGATTTATTTGGTGCCAAAGCATATTATAACTGTCAAACAAAAATCCTTAGATAGTCAAGGAGTGCAATTGAGTACAAAAAATGATTTTTCCAATAGTTGATTGATTTGCGAGTCCAAATGAGATCAATTTCACTCACTTCCACTAGATGATGGCCCTAATGAATAGAGTAATAGTGGTATGTTTCAATGGACGTTTCTTGTGCATTTCCTTGCCAAAGAGAAATAGATCAGTGTGGAGAGCTTGAACACTTGCCAAAAGTCTAAAATGTCTCAAACTTCAATTGAAACCTCCAAACAATTTCCCTAAACATCACAGAAATCGTGAGTAGAAATAAGGGGTTAAACTCTGTTAGTTACTTTCTGTGAGGACTACGGAGCTCTTGGGTGATGAGAAGTTTAGTATAAGGTTACAAATTCACTCAAATACCTTGGATGATTGCTCTGCTTAAAGTAATGGTGATTATTCGAAATGATCTTTTCGAAATGATCTTTTTTTAGCAATCTCTTGCTGTCTTCGGGTGTATCTTAGCTTGTGGAATGGTTTGTAATAAATTCAAGCTCAAAATCTCTCCAAAATGTTGCAAAATCCATAAGACAATTTCCTTATGAGTAAGACCAGTCATATGTTGAATTTGGGCTTGATCTCGACTTTTCTTCAATTTGAAGTCTTTTTTATGATCTTATAAAGCCAGCCCTCTATGTTCAGTAAGAAAGAATACCTAAAAACTCAATTTTTAGAGGTCAATTCCATAGGCTATTTCCCTAAATTAGAGTAGTTGTGGGTAAAATTTTGGCCTTTTTGCAATATTTTTTGGATTTTGTTTTTTGGTGGATTCTTTATAGTTCATAAACATGTATTCTAGAAATATGTGTGTGCAAACCCAAGTTTAGTCAGTTCTCAAGCATGATTTCCCTAAAGACATTGTTGGTGTAAATGCGACCTTCCTTGGTAATTTTCTTGTTCCTCTTTGGTTTCTCTCTATCCCTTAGGGTAATAACAACCTTTGGGCATAAACAATTTGACAAATCCAATTTGAGTGCCTTGGATGATTGACTTGCCAACCTAGGAAAATCATGGTCATTTTCTTGGCCTTCCATAAGTCATTTGCACTAAATTTAAACCATGTACTTGTGACAATGTGTGCCACTCAAAGGAGGTCTTCATCTTCACTTTTGATCATTTTTTCCTAGGGATGATTTCCCGACTAAAATAAACAAATTATTGTCAATATCTTCTTGGGTTCTTTTAGCGAAGTTTTTTCATGTGGATAATTTATCATTTGCGAAAATCAAATATGAAATTGGTTTTCCTTGAATTTGAACATTTTTTGTTTTTGGGCCTTACTCCTATCTTGATGAATCCTAAAGGTCATCATGTACTTACTCCTTATTCTAATGCTTCACTTGATACTCAAAATAGGTCTTAAAATGATGTTGAATTGAGTAGATGAATTTTCTTGTTAGGACTGACTTATACAAAGTTTGGAGAGTTCCCAAGAGATGACCCTGAAGCTCATGTAAGGTAATTTAAAATTTACTTTAAGGTTTTAGATGAAGCAAGCAAGCTTACCATCTATTCATGATATACGACTCAGATATTTTAGTCAACCCTAGTGAATGAAGCAGCTTGCTTGCTAATAGAAAAAAAAACCAAACCACTTCACTACCTAGGAGGTAGTGAAAGAGGCCTTCTTGCATCATTTTAGGAAAATGAAGACTGCAACACATATTTTTTATTTCCTACAAAACAATAGGCAAAAGTTGAAGAAAAATATTTAAGAATATCCCTGAACCTTTAAACCATTTTTATGATAGATTCCAAAAGATAATACCCTAACATAAGATGTTACCAGTCATTGGTTTATAAATGGTTTATTATCTAGATTACAACACATAGTGATTATTCGTTGTTTTGGAGAGGTGACCCTAGATGAGGTGACGGGCACAACGTTACAACTAGTAAATAAGGTGGGGGATTTACAAAAGATTTGGAATGATAATACCCAAGAAAAACAGACCAAAGCTATTATTAAGTATATTTTGAGGCATTTATACTATATTCAATGTCAGAACCCTAGGCATACTACGGACAATTGTGGATTAGACTATGGACGAGTGTAAACACCATTATTTATGAAGCTAATGAAGGTGCTTTGAGTCATGTTCGTCCTCATAAAAGTTTGCAATCTTACCCCTATCATCTCAATTGATAGTATAATCATGATTTTGCACCATGGATATAATCATTGGACTTGTAACAATAACAATATTACTAGTTCCATAGGGGTGTGTTGCAACTTCTATGGTGAATATGATCATGTTCAGTAAAAATGCAAGGATGCCCAACACTATGATTAGAAGAAGAAGGATAAATAAGGGCCCATGACCAATATGCTGGTCATAATGCAAGAGGATTTACAAGTGGCTATGGTGCAGAGGTGATTAGGATAGATATTGCAACCCATTCTTACCATTTTCCAACCATGTTCTAGAGAGCAACAGTAATTGGTAGCCAAATTGGCTACTTTGGTTAAGGATACCCAACCAGAATTTCCCACACCCACATTGGTTGTGTGGTCTAATATAGAGGATCGACCTATGAAAGAACAAATGAGCAAGGGCCAAATGTACTTCCATAATAGGAGAAGACATTGAGGCTTTTGATATTATACCCACAAAACATGCTGATTGCTTAGATTTGGATTGCCTTGCTAATATACAGAATTTGAATTTGTTGACCCAAGCACCTATTACCCTCCCTTTAGGCGAGCTCCTCCACCTTGCGCCTGTTTTGATCAGATATTACTTCCACAATTTTCACAATATTTTTTGCATGCTACTACACCAACTTCAGCAATATTGTAGTCTGAGCATGATAGTAAAATTGATCATGTTGTACCTTTAGTTATAGTTTGGTATAAGAAAAAATGAGTTTCCAATGTTTTGATTGATTTTCAAAAAGGAAATTAAGAGGGATCAAGTTCAAGAAAGAGGTCAATTCAAGTACTCAAGATAAAAAAAAAGAGATAAATCAAGTCAAGTTCAAGTGAGTTAAATTCAAGATATAAAAGTTAAAGAAAGATACCTAGGGCTGATTAAAGCCAGGAAAGGAAATCAAGCAACTCAAAGATAACTCTTATCACTCTGAACCTAGAAGAAGAATCTGCTTAGGTAGTTGATTTGAGACTAAATAAAGAGATTTATACTTACTTCCACTTCTTGGATCCAAACTCATCTAGTCTCTTCTTTGAACTCTACTCCAATTTAAGAGAAATAATTGAGCCACTTACCCTCAACATTGTCCTTCACACTAGGAAAAACCAGAGGAAAGAGATGGAGGAAGTATCAAAGAGTTAATTTTTGAAAAATAAGGGGCTCAAGTAGTCCAAGATATCTATAGAGACAAAGGTAAGTTTACTAGGTTAAACTTGACAGAGCACTTGGATGTTTTTGAAGACCAAGCTCAGATCCATAGATTACATGAAGAAATGTTGACTCATTTCTTCACGCAAGAAGTCTCGGGGTCAATCTTAGTGTCCATCTAAGTACACATAGAGAAGACGTGGACATATTTTAGAAAGGAATTACATAAACTCTTCTATTTTGAAGATTTCACTCAGCACAGTAGAGAGGGGTTTTTATGATGGGTTCATTTCCCAAAACCTGCTGCATCTTTGACACACATACTGAAGGTGTTCTTGACGAGGTATGCTTTGCTTCCTCAAGCTAACCTAGAATCTTTAAAGCCTAGAATTATGAGACCCTATCATATATCATGGTCCAGATGTATGCTCTCCTTTGCAATTGGATTTTCTCATTTTCTTGCTCTACAAGGGTGACTACGACTCTAGAGTTTGCTCTCCTATTGGATCGCTTTACTGCAATTTGGTGAGGGTTTCCACAATAGAGGCATAATCTATTTATTAGGCAACTTGGCGAGGGTTTCCACACTTTACTGCAATTTGGCGAGGGTTTCCACACGTTAAACAATAGGAATATTTATTAAAAGGTGCCTTTCAAATTTTAATCAACGCTAAGTAAAAGCATTTTCTCTTGATTTTCGTGGTAGAGTACATGATGTCTAAGAAGTATGAGAGTCTTACTAAATTTCCTAAAAGTTTGAGCTTCTATTGTAAAGTGAAAAAGACTTAAACGTAGTTTCAGGCTCCCTCGCAAAGTGAAAGATGCTTGAAGATAACTTGAATTTTGTGTGTGTGTGTGTTTGCACACACACATATACGTACATACATATATACATACACACACACATATGAATTGAGAGGTACAACTGAAGGCATACATAGTATCCATGAGACCTATCGTATCCTACAAAGGAAAGGTAATTGGTTTGAACTAGGTAGCCTAAAGGCACAATGGTCCCGGAAGGGCTTGGACTTGACATGTCACCACCTAATTAGTGATGGATGTCTTTTCAAAGCCCTTGGGTAGAACCCCTTGTCCCAACCTTCAGAGGCAAGGGAGCAAGCACGCTTATTTATACGCATAGAGTATGCTTTTGTGAGAGTATTCTTCGACCGCATAGATTATACATGCATGTGTTAGATATATCCACTACAATATGCTATCCATCTCCCCAAAACCTTAATCAGTTTCAGATTATTGATTTGAAAATTTTGGAAAAAACCAAGAAATCTCACATTATGGATAAAAAACCATGTAAAACACAAACACACACGCAAACTACTTTATATGTTTCTTGTGTCTATAAACTTTGCATAGAATTCTACAAAGATATACAATCAAAAGAAGTGTATGTAATGCTTTAGAGGGATGTTTTGCCAATTATTATGATAGTGGTAGTGTAGGAAAAGACATATTGGTTCCATGGTCTTCCAAATATAGGATATCAATTCTCCATATATGTAAAGAGAAGCATGAAGCACGTAGAAAACACTAAGGAGGACTTCTTGGATACCCAACTTACTAAGCATAATCTTCAAAGTGATCTTGATAACCTTTCAATAAGGTTGAGCATACACTTTTCATCATTAATACCAACTTTATCTGATGTGATCTTGTGCAAAGACAAAGGTGGAAGCCAATCCAAGAATGAATGCTTAATATCGAGGGGAAATGACCACAAACATTTAAACCTATATCTCCATTCAGGTACATACCACTGAAGATTCCATCTAGCATTGTGTTTTTTGAGGAATGCATCCATCTAGCATTGGGTTTGTTGAGGAATTGAGTGAGAGAGACTCTTTGAGTCTTGAAGTTTGTGTACATAGATCTAGTAATTTTCTTAAGTTTCACTTCATCATGGTTAGTGGATGCAGCTTTCACTCCATAGCCAACAGTCCTTGTCTGATGAGAACATGTTTATAACCATAAGACAAGTCAAGAAGAGCTAAGCTGTAATCATGAGACATCAACTCACCTCCATCGAATAAGAGAAAAATCATATATCATACATTTGCGCTCCTTGATATAAATAATAACATTGTCATTACATGAGAGCCATCCATTCCACATAATTTCTCCATGAAATGTTAGCAAAGCTATATAAGACTCAATATTGAGAGGATTTACCTCCTTCAAGGTTTCTCAATATTTTAGACAAAAGAACTATCAATAATTGAACCGATGAGATGCGATGAGATAATAGTGTGCAAAGATTTACTCAAATGAACTTTTTGAAGAACTATAACTACTAGGAAAAAAAAACAATCTCTACTTTTAAATGATACTAGCCAAATTCAAAAAAAGAGATGTGTATCAAAACCTATATTTATGCATAATTGTTGTTACATCCATACATAAGCCATATACATGAAGAACATATCCATGGTACCCAAAACATGATAGACAAGCACACAAATGAGCAACATACTATTTCAATGCAATACAGTAATTTATTAATATATTATAATTTTTAATTTTCTAATGGACATTACAAAATAAAAAAATACAATAAAAGGTGTTAGCATTTGATAATAAAAATAAGCTATTGGTGATAATCCACCATGCAAAATTTAAACTTCACCAACCTAACTTTGGAATGACTTCCAAATCGAAAAATAGCTCGAAAATAATAACATCATGGATATATTAAAAACAATCATGGGTTATCATATGAGATTTTAGAATTGAATTAAAAATTGAAATCATCTTCATTGGGGGGTCAAACTCTAATGGAACTATTGAATTAAAAGTATCAATCATCTTCATTTAAGGTGAAGCTCAAATGTCCAATTACGGCATTACCTCTTCTTTGGCTTTGTTTTACTTTTTTCTTTTTTCTTTTTTCTTTCCTTTTTTCTTTTTCGTGGTTTGTAATCACCTTGTGGTGTCCAAGCCCAAAGAATTGAAGACGTATACTACTAACGTTGATGATGAACCAGATTCTCCTTCCAATATTTTGTCAAACATTCCCTATATAGCTCTTCATTGTTGCCTTTTTTCTTTTTTCGGGATTTAATGCGTATCTTAAACTCAAGATATGTTTTTGATTCTCTACTTTGAATAGCATCAATTTCCCCAATCGTAGGCCACATATGTTACATTAAATCACATGGTTCTATGAGGAAAAGTCTCCTTTTCTCACATCAAGGCAACGATAGAGTTCTTTCGCTAGTTTATTATGTAATGGTCCACAAAAGTGTACACCATTTTCATGCATATCTTATTTATCAAATAGATTATCATGCTTTATATATGAATATATGAATGACTTGCACCTACGTTTTGGCAAAAAATGATGATAAAACCATCCTTCCATATTATTTGAGAGTTCATAACCTCCATAAGATTATTTCTATATAAATACTTGATTAAACAGTTTCCATAACATGAGGTAGATACCCCTTCTCTTCCAAGTGCATTTTCCAATTTAAATACCTAAGGAGCCCTCGATGATCTTTTCATTATCCTTCATATACTGAGTAGGTAGTAGTAATTTTGGAACTCCCTCAAGAAGCTTCATAGTACCATCTTCATTTCTCTTCCATAACTCTAGAGCATTTCTAGATAACCAATCAATATTTTATGAATGCAATTCATATTGCATCAAGGATTTCCATCGATTCATATATAATGAGAAGTGCAATGAATTTGAATGCCCTATAAGACTATTAGATCCATCATTTAAGTATATCTTGACAAAACCTTTGAAATCAGATACTTTTCATACAAGTGAAGGTGTTGGATGCATGCTACAACATTCATTAAAAATTCTCATCAGATGTGGAAAAATACTTTTCTTTTGTTTTCTCAGTTTTATGAAAAGTAATTGAATAAAGCATCAATATCCTCATGTGTATGCCCAAACATAAGGAATCCTAGATGAACCATATCAAATACCCCATCAACAACTAACAAAGACAAGTATGCAAAGACCTAGTGATTCTTATTTTTTCAACCAAAATTATCAAGTGGAAAAAAATATTCTTAATAGCTTCTTCAACGAGTTACTTTAATTGCACATATGATACTAAAATCTTTTTCTTCTCCTTCAACATCTCCATGTGATGACAAAGTGCAACAACCAATAAATAGAATCAAGTAGATTCTTTGTGCAATTCACACTAGAACTCTTGAATCCCACATCTTCATATAAATGACTATCTTCTCTTTCTAAGTTTTTCAAACACATTGAAGTAAATGAAGTTGTGAAATTTGGATCATTTTTCCATAATGCTAAATAGACATGCCAATAAAATTAATATCCATGTCCATGCCTATACACTCATATTTAAAGATATCGGCAATATCTCAATGCCATTATGTTTTTTGGAATGGGTTTAATATCTAGTGTAGCTATTTTAATTTGATCAATTTTATCATGAATAATGCATAAATATTTACTTGGATCCAAGTTTGATAAAATTCTCCAATTCTAGTGTAGATTTCTTCAACTCATTTGTTGTATCATGTGACATCTTGTTTGTGCTAAATATCTTGCATGTTCTTCAATATTTTTTGTGATTGTAATTTTGTGTTTATTCTTGTACAAAATTCACATTAGAAAAACATACATTGACTTTGATAAAGATATTGCTCTAACTTTTATGTTCCACAATCTCAAAAATGTTGGTTAAGATAATTCATTACATCCCAAAGTTTCTAATATCATATTTGCCTCTCGAAGAATATCCATTTGTTTATGATGTGATGGAAGAACTCTTTATGTTTCAACACATGTTCTCAACTTGTGTGGCATTTGATCTATATTATGTCTATAACCCTAGTAGGTCAGTGATCTTTGTACATTCAATTGGTAATACATTTTGTATTGTTTTGTGCCCCAAGATTTTTATTCTTCCTTGTGTTGTTCATGTTCTCCCTTAGACCTCAAACTCCAACAATTGGTATCAGAGCAATACCCTTCTAGTCTTCAATACCCTTCTAGTCACAATCTCAAAATCACATGAAAATTGGTGAGCATACTTGGGATGGTTGGGACTTTTAGCCTCTAAAAACACTATTATAGTGATAGTGTAGGAAATTTTATCCTTTTTTACCAAAGATATATACAAGTTTTGATTAGCTAGTACAAGCAGCTCAAAGTCTACTACATGTTTAGAAGATCTCGAAAGGTTGTTTATGTTCAACCTTCTGAGATACATTCATATTTTTGCATTATTGTATTTAGACATTGGCCATGGATGAATGCAATGATGTATTCTATATGTTGGTTGTTAGGGATAAGTTGCATTGTACTAATTATCCATTATGGGCATATATGATGCATCATGTATTGGTAGCCAAAAGGGTTAGGAAGTATTGTGCAAGGTGTTGAAACATCGTAGTACAACTGCAAATAGAGTTACTAAAGGTGATGTAGATAGTGTTGAAGACAATGATCTTCAATCTCGTAGTTATGTTATGGTTCTTGAAGAACCTACTATAGAGAAAATCTATTGGAATTGTAGAGATTCTCAGACACATGCATTGATAGCTTTGTCTTTCAAAAATGCCATTGCCCCTCACATTTCCTTGTGCAAGATAACAAAGGATGCTTGGGATACACTTACAACTTTATACCAAGTAAGAAATGAGGCTTGTGTTGCTTATCTTTGGAAATAGTTGGAGAGTGAGCTTATAAATGAACGAGATTCTATGGATTTTTTTTGAAAAATATCAAAGATTTGAAGGAGCAGTTGATTTTTATTGATGAAGCCTTGCTAGGTAGTTCACTTGTGCAAACTTTTCTTAATGGTCTTCCAAATTTATATTAGAGTTTTGGTTCTACTCTTCAATCGATGATGAGAGGCACTCCAGATGCCTTTATATTTGAGGATTTAGTTTGTGTTTTATTGCACAAAGATCATTTAAAAAAGAGCAGGTCAATTATGTGTGTTGTAGGTCAAGCTTTCTTAGCTAGTTACAAGGGAAAAGGTAAATGGAGTTCATTTACTAACAAGCAGAAATCTTCTAATTCTAGACATACAAAAAAACAAAGACAAAGATGAGAAGAAAAGAGAAAAGCAAAAACAATATTGCAAATGATGTAAGGAAAATGATCATGTCATAGAGAGTTGTCCTAAATTGATTGCGAAAGAGGCAAAGAAAAAAGAGGCTCGAATGGTTGTTGCAAAGGCCTTTACACCTAAAACAGAGTATGCTAATCTTGTTGAGAACCAAAAATGGGCATTTACTACTATTTGCAACTATGACCTAGCTTGTCATGAATAGTGTATGTCTACTATAGACATAGATGTTTGGTACCTTGATGAAGGGGCAACCAAATATATTACCTCGTAGTGCAATTTTTTCAATTCACTAGAGCTTGCCCCTACAACGAATACTACCACATGTGCTAACAATTGCTTTTATCCTCTTATGGAAGTTGATAAGATCATTTTGACTACTCTTGATGGTATTTATTTCACATTGTTAAATGCTATATATGATCTAGGGATCAAGAGAAATCTATTAATAATATGAGCATTAGCAAAAATTGTCTTGCTTGTCAAATTTATTGATGATAGATGTATAGCTCATGATCTCTTAAATGTTGATGTTATTATTTATTCTTGCACTTTATGTTGTGGGCTGTATAAACGCATAGAATATGCAAATTTTGTGAATAATTTAGCATGTTAAGTTCAAGGTTGTTAGGAAATCTCATATGCAAAGCTCTAATATGCAAACTTTTGTCATCTAAATTTTGTTGGTTCGTTATGCCTCTAGAAATTTGAAATGGCTGCCTTGCTTCCCAACTTGAGGAACCTTCTAAACATGTGTGTGAAGGCTCTATTTTGGGAAAGATGCTGCATTCCTCCTTCGCAAAAGTTGGTTGAGTTGGAGCTGCTTATAAATTGTAGCTTGTTCATAGTGATATCTATGGTCCTATCTGAAAGTACTTGAAAGGAAAGGAATGGAAGCGATGTAATGCCTTGAGTGATGAGGTTTGGTTCAACTTTTCGATATAGAACTTTCCTTTAATCACTTGGATACTTTGATTCTCCTTATGAAATTCAACTTAGTGCAATAAAACAACTTATGGCCTTTGTAACATCACAATGAACAAGCTGATGCAAAACATACTATTTACTTGTCAAACAACTCTAGATAACTTTCTATTTAAAAATGGAAAGTGCAGCTTGAAATGCTCGATGCTCTAAGCTTGCTTATGATTGGTCAAATTCCTCTTACATGATTTTTCCTAACTAGTAGTGTAAAGAAGCTAGTGTGCACTAGATTTTGAGTTATAAGCAACACATACTCTGATTATAAGCTTAACATCAATAGGGGGTCACCCTGACTTCTTTAGGGAGTAGTCATAACAGATCCTGAGACACTAAAAAATCCCTAGCACAATGTATGAGAATCAACATGATACAAGATGTTCAGAAATATAAATAGACACTAATATCTTTCCAATGAATCCTTAATCATGCGCATTTCACTTGTGAGTAGAGAGAACAAAGATCTACAATTTTGCTATTTTTGGCGATGATGACTGTGTACCTAAGTCGTGAAGCCTTAGGGACTTGTGTCGATGAGACTAAATCTCAATCGTCCCACAAGTGCATATAGTGGTGGACCGATACACGTTTAATTATCAATCCAAAGAACCACATGAACCAAGTGTATGAGGATGCATGCACACATGATGGAAAGTGAAGTGGCTGAGCCACAATGCATGTGAAAAGACTTAACTATCTCTCCAACTTACTAAACCTCTGAAAATGCATGCCGGGATACCACTTAGAGTAGTAAGCACAAATTCAAACTTTTCTCCTGGCTTCGAACTCTGAATATGGCCAATAGTGGGTTCATTTCGAAGCTCTCGACGAGATGCATCTAGTATTTTCACTCGAATCTAACAAACACTCTTCAAGTTATGCACAAAACAGTGAATGGTGGGAAACACCATTACTCGCTGTGCAACTCATGGTGGCTCACACACACATTACAGTAGTTCAAAGATGATGGGAAGGGATAGCTAACAGACCTACACAGACATTTCAAGCATCACACACACACAAAAGATCATAGAGAAGGAGGAAATCAGTAGGAAATAAGCAAATTGGAATTTCTACTCTTCTTCTTCACAATGGCAAAAGTCTTTACAAAGAGTCACAAAGTGACTTATATACATGTGCCCAAAAAAATCGTCCTTTCACACAAGAGACCGACACTTTATTGACTAATCTCTAATTTCCTAATATTTTACAAGAGTTATGTTACAAGGATTTTGGCTTATGCATCTAGAGGACTCCTCTAGTGCATTTACATGGCTTCGAGGGAATTTCCTAGGAGATTGAAGAAGAAAATTTGTGCTCATTAATTTAAAAATTTTGGGGCTCCTCTTTTGTGCCTCTTTTCTCTACAACACTCTCCCCCTCTTTGTCTCTTTCATCCCTTGAGAGGCTTTGGTTCTTGTCTATAGCTTGTCTATAGTTGTAGTCGATCTGACCTCTTCTTTTCTTTCAACTGCACACAACCTGTGGAGATGAACTACAATCGATTTGTAGTCTAGCTCACCAATAACCTCTTTAAATCTTGGTTGCTATGTTAAGTTGGGTTGTCATGCACACAACGAGTGAAGATGGACTACAATAACTTTGTAGTCTAATTTTCTAATTGCCTCTTTGTATTTGCACTGCAAGCACCATATAGAAGGTATGAAGATCTGAATTTACAGCCTTCGATCTCGACCTCCCGAAGATCAAGAGGTTGCAGCACCTTCTTGGGTCTCAGGATCTGTTGGATGTCTTCTTGCACTTCTTCATGGATAATTGCTGGCCTTGATCCATCCTTGCTTGAGGCATGCTTCCCATTGTTGTGTTTTCAGGGGCCTGTTTACTTCTTTCCGCTGCACACCTTACTTTGCAAGCCATTTCTCTCTTCTAAGTTAGCATTACGTTTTTAAGGTCCTGTTCTTAAATCTTCTTTGACATCCTCTACAACTTGATACATTTCTTTAGCCTGTTCATTTTTTTCCATTGCATGCACCTGGTGGATGAGGAAGCTGTGTGCAACCTCCCATGAAAAGTCTTGGTTGTTATCTTTCTTTATTTCCATTCCTCAGGACCTGGTTCTTTGGTGTTGTCACCTGATGCGTGCCCCTACGGGGCTTTGGGCAGAGGGTGGTTCTTTTTTATTGAGCTTGCTTTTCATTGAGCCGTTTTGGTCTTTGATCTTCTTCTTCTTCTTTTTTTGCTCGATTCTTCCTCCACACATCCCTCCTCCTGAACTCTGACATCCCCAATAGGCTTTTTGTGGCGACATGCGTATGTTTGTATGACTTTCTGCTCTCTATGGTTAAGCCAATTTGCTTGACATATCATCAGTTCCTTCCATTGGCTTGAGTTTACTCCGTCATCTGGTGCCCGTCTATGGTCTGCAAAAAACTTAATTCGTAGGCCACCAGTCGCGCATTTAAGTTAGAAGATATTTTTGCAAAGGTCTCCAAGTCCATTTCAAAAAATCTTGTAAAGAATGCTTCTTTGAATGTTTGCATATATGGACTCGGCAAAAAGATAAGTCTGGAGTATATGGGCATGAGCGTTAAGCGATTAGGGATAGTAGATAAATAAAAAACTAGTGCATCTGATCCCTAGTTAATTTCGATGAAGTTCAAAAAGCTATATTTCGCATGCTGAAATACCTTTAATACTGTAAGTAGTACACTCAATTTTTTTTTTTTTGTCATTTTGATGGCTAAATCTGGTACTGTAGCATATCTGGAGATCCAAATCTCCATGGTTTTCACCATGTATTCTTCTATCGGTAAGTAGTTACATGGCGGGCTTGGTAATAGTGGATAATTTAGCTATTCATTATTTAAGCTTCCTTGACATTGTGCCTCCCAAAATTGAATCAAGGAGCATCTTCTAGGGACTGGGCAAAAAGATGGATTAATTTGAAGTACATACGGTGCCGATTCCCAATGTACTCATAACGTAGGGTTCTTTTCCAAAAACTTGCATCTCCAAATAGGGTTTGCTTTATCAAATTCCTCTTGTGTATAGGTGAATGTTTGCATGTTGAATTGCAAATTGCTATCTGGTTCTTTATTGGTGGTCATTTTTATATATTGGTGTGTCTCTTCTTTTAGTAATCTGTAAGGTATATTGAAAGGCTTCCAAATTTGTTATACACTCTTGCTCTCAATCTTTGCCTCTTTCATTACCTTGACTACCTATTCTTCAAATTGTCTCGTAAGCTGGGACACTTGTAGTGCCCACTCATTCGGCTTAGTTCTGCAATAGCCCGATTATGTCTTTCAGTGTTGGGCTCTTCTTCGTCCCTTATCAGTGAATGATGCATGGGGGGAGAAAAAGGATGTACCTCAGTCTCCTCAGTAGTTGCTGTGGAGCTTGGAACTACTAGTGTCCCCGTTGTTACCTGTTTTCTATTTGAGCTTTTAATTTTGCAATGAGTTCATCCTTGGATTTGATTTCTTGGGTGGCTCACATGATTGCATCCTTGTTCTTCAGGAGTTCTTCTCATATGGCAGCCAGTTGATTAGCATCTTCATTGCATTGTTGAAGGAATTTATTCTCTGCCATCTTCCATTTTTTCCTAAGTTCATTAGTGTCATCCATATATCTCTTCTCCCATTCCTCTATGATGGCTTGCTCTTTTTTCAACTGATCTTCATATTTGGGGATTTGATCCTCCAATGCCTTCGTGCTGCTTGTGGTCGTTTCTTGTGCTTCTATGGGTTGATTGCATGGTATGGCAATCATCAGTTCTTTATTCCTGTTTCTTAGATTGTCTGCCTCCTCCATATACACTTTGATTTGACTTTTTAACAACTTACTTCTGGCATTCATTCTTGCCTTATCTGCTTCACCAGCTTCATATTTGCTTTGCAGCTCCTTAAGTTGATCTCGAAGCTGCTCGTTCTTCGTCGCTAGCATGATGCATCTTTCCTTGGCTTCTTTGGCTTCTGATTCCTTGGCTGAGAGTGCCTTTTGAGCTTGAATTAATTATGCAGATAAGTTTTCACTTATTACTTGGAACTGGCTTCTCTCTTGCATAGCCTTGTCGTAGTCTGCATCCGCTTCAAGCATCAAGTGTTGAGTATCCATAGCCGTTTGTATCATTTGCTTGATGACCAAATTTAATTGAGCTACATCCACATTTAACCATGTTTTGGGGATGCTTGGTTCTTCCTCTGTTCGTATGTCTCTTCCTTGTTCCACATGTATAGTTTCGTTGTGCGGTTGTCTTATCTGAAGGTGCACTTCTCTCTCTCTCTCTCTCTCTCTCTCTCTCTCTTTCCTCAGCTTCATTTGAGGCTCGGGCTCCTCCACTATTTCCTCTACCTTTTCTTCCTTTGGATTCTTTACCAGGGAATCTCCATCTAAGTGAGTCTCTGTGATTTTAATGTTCGTTGCTTCATTCATTTTGAATACATGAATTCCCTCTTTAGGTGATTCCTGCCTTGTTGTGCCTTTGATAGTGTCATCAAGAATTTGATCTATCTTTGTATCTTCCACTCCAAAGTCATCGGTTACTTGATTCAATTCCTCCCATTGACCATCATCTTTTGAGTCACTTCTAATGCCCACATTCAGCATAGATGGTTATGGCTCTTCTAGCGTATCGGACAGTGAACTAGAGTTGGCCAATCCTAACTCTTTATATCGATGAACCTTAGTCAGCCTCTTTCTTTATTCATTCTCTACTTGAGACTGTTGGTAATGATGTCCTTGTACCGACAGGTTTACCTGACCTTCCATGTACTGATGAGTTGCTTCCATGGCTTTAGTTATTTCCTCTTCAGTAATGGGTGTATTGTCTTCTAGCCTTGTCCTTGGAAGTACATGTATCCTTTTTGACGCGGAAATGGTTTCTTTTACCTTCGTCATTTCTCGTAGTCTTTTGGTACCTCTCATTCTGGGTTGAGAACTAGTTTCGACTTCTTCCACTACTTTTACTTCCTTCTTCTTCCTTTGAACCGTGGCTAACTTAGCATACTTAGCCATCTCCGAAGATGAGGGCATCTCTTTCAAATGTTTTTGAATACCTAGTGCATGATAGATAAGTATTGTTAGAGTGACACTTTCGTTCAAGAAATTTTTATGGTTCCACTGCTTCTTCGCTTCGAAAAGACGTTCTTGGATATATGGTGTCATGTTCACTTGGTTCCCTATCTGTTTGATGGCATGAGATAGCATCTGCACTATGATTTTCTGTGGTGTGGTATATCAGTGCATGTTTGGAAAGCAAAAGTGTTGATGAATCAGGTGGACTTCTTCTTCTATATTGATATGATTGATGTCTCTGAATGTTCGTGTCTTAGTCCCTCGGCTGTCATCTTTCAAAATTGTGTTTCCATCCTTTTCCCAACCGAAAGCTTCTTTGATTAATTCATGGGTGAATTGGATGATTATCCACTCTCCTACCACATCTAGAACTCTTGCTTTGGGCACTAATGGGTCATGCAAAGCCGGTTGGAGGGTATTCATCACCTGTGTGCATCGTTGGAAATCCGGTTTGTAGATTGGTAGTTCGAAGTACTTCTGAATACCTGCCTTCTTCATTATGTCTATAGCTAATGGAAGTTCATGTACAACTTTGAAATCTTGAGACATCACTGGAAATTGATGGCCCGTGTCCATAATCTTTAATTTTACAAAGAAAAGATAATCCCCAGTGGGTTGATCCTCTCGAAACCAATGACCTTTTGCTTTTGTCACACTCTATAAGGGAAACTCTAGCACCTCTTCTTGAATAGTTGCTTCGAAATCGTCAAAAGCCATTTGCAGGTGTAATAGAGAGAACATCAACTTCTAAAAGAAATCATGTTGTGTGTTATGTGTGTCTTAGTGATAGGTCGTTTATTGCATCACTCCATTTCCCCTTGCTTAAGTAAGTAAAGTCTCTTACCACACTTCTTTTGATTTATATTCTTGAGAGAAAACAAAAGTTAGTTTTAGCCGAAGCATTTATTTATTTACATTGTAGGTTCATTCCTATGGAAGTAGAATATAGGATCTATTCCCAAGTTGGGTTTTGTTGAAAAGATTATGTGCCGAATGCATGCCCTTGTAATGTGGCCCTAGCATGCATACTCTAGGTGCAATGGACTCCTCATGAGTGCAAGTTGAATCCTATTGAGTCAGCTGTTCTTGTCCTTGTTGCCTCGGGTTTCCATATCCATTTTGTAGTTAGTGTTTGAGGCCTTTGCTTCTCTCGGTTTTGTCATGCTCTAGACCTTTTCTCTTTCTTTCTTAAAGTTTGATTGGTTGATGTTGTGTTCTTCTTGTACCTTTGGTGTCTCCTTTTGGACCGCTTTGTTTCACCTTGCTGGAATAATATCTCATTAAGCTTGTCTAGCTCTTGGGTTGCAATCTGTCTGACCTATTTTGGAATCCACATACATTGCTATGTCATTTGGGCTGCTACTAGTGATTTTGGGAGCCATACACGAAGGAGTCTTGGTGGTTCTGATTGAGGTGGTGAGTAGTGGTGATCTCTCCTTGTTTTCACCAAATGACTAGTCTACTTTTGAGTTGAATCATCTAGCGTAGTCATTTGATCCTTCCTAATCCATTGTAAACGAGTATTCCATGGATATCACGTTCAAGTAGTAGACTTCCATGGGGATGTTTTTTCCTTGGTGTAGGTAATTTTAGGAGCATTGTCCTCACATTCTCTCTTGGATTCACCTTTCATGGGGAATGAAGGCACATCGTGAAGTGACATATTCATAATTATTGGCAAATCTAGTTTAGGGTATCCTTTGGGTATGCTTTCGATTGATTCGTCTTCTAACTCCTCTTCAAGGGTTTCTTTCTCCAACTTGATAACTTCATGCACACGAGGAGGTCTTTCTTCTAATAGGCTAAAGATTTCCTTATGCCCTATTTTAGCTGAGATGTATCCTTGTGCTAGATGAATGCTCACTTCATTCTCGATAATCCAATCTTGCCCTAGGATGAGGTTTTCTATTAAGTCCCCATCTTTGCATACCAACACTTGTTGCTCCATAGTGCAATTTCCTAGGTGGAGGGATATTAGGGCTTCTCCAACACATTCTATGACTTGGCCTCCAATGCCGATCATGCGTGCTTTAGTTGGGCTTATGGTTGTTTGATGATGCGTAATAAACATCATTTGTATGCATCTTAGGGTTGCTCCTGAGTCGATCACGGCATCTATCAGTCGGTACTCTGTGGTTCCAATCCCTAGGTTCAAATATGGCTAGGATCTACTAAGGTTCTTTTTGTTGGCTTTATGGACTAGGTAATTGGCAATGGAAATGGGTTCTTCTCCTTGTAGATATCGTTCATCCCTTTGCCTTATCCACACTTTTCATTTCTTGATATGCTCTATGGCTTCTTGGCGTGCTTCTTCTCTAATTCTTTCTTCCTCTTTTTTTCTATTTTGTGCTCCTATGAGTCGAGCTAACATCTGATCCGTTAATGGCTTCATATATCGTTTTACCAGGTAACCACTTATGTAGTTCAAAAGTATATCTCCATCTAATGTGGCTAAATTCACTGCTCCACTAATTGAGATCTGATTAATAAGTAAGGGTCCATATCCATGTTTCTGTAGCTTTTCGGCATGTTACTTCAAAGTATACACCAAGACTAAATCTCCTTCTTTTAGGCCTTTATCTTTGATGTGCACATCATAGTATGCTTTCTATCTTCTTTTAGCAGCATATATTCCTGCATTCGCTTGTAGTCTTGTTTCGTGTAACTTCTCAATCTGCTCGACTTGCTTGGATAGCTCGTCCTGTCCACTCATACTGTTGTGCTACTCTTAAAGTAGGCACCAAAAAATTGATTGGCAGGATTGCATTTTTGTCCATACACTAGGTTAAAAGAAGTAGTTCCAATGACTATTTTGTAAGCCACACGAAAGGCCCAAATTGCATGATGCAATTGTTTGTCCCAATCTGACCTTCCACTATTGACTATCTTTATCAATACAGGACACAACACTTTATTGGAACTTTCTCCTTGACCATTGGCTTGAGGGTGATAAGGGGCTGATTTTTTATGAATCACTAGGAATTCATTCATCAAGTACTCTACTACTTCGTTAATGAAGTGCATTCCTTGATCACTTACTATCTCTATAGGTAGTCCAAAGCGAGTAAAGATGTGCTCAAAGAGAAACTTGGCTCTGGTCTTGGCATCGCTTTTCCTAGTTGCTTTTGCTTCTACCCATTTAGTCAGATAGTTTGTTGCCACTATTATGTACTCAGCGTGTGATCCTTTGGCTGGTGGATTAATTGGTCCTATGAAACCAATATCCCATTTGGAAAAGGCTCTCCCACAAACCATGGGTCTCAAAGGCATGTCATCTCATCTAATAGGGTACTTGGCTCTTTGGCATACCTCACAACTTTGTATGTAGGTATCTACGTCCATATGTAGAGTTGGCCACCACAAGCCTACAAAGAGAATCATTTTTAAAGTTCTTTTGTCTGAGTAATGTCGTCCTGCAGCATTTGCATGTGCCATTTCTAATATGCATAAGTACTCTCCTTCATGCACACATAGTCGTAGCTAATTGTCTTTTCCTCGTTTGAATAGTTGTCTCCCCAAGATAACATAGTCCTTACTCATTTCTTCTAGGGATCGCTTTCTAGCTAGACTTGTTCCTTCCTCATGCTCTGGTGTCTTTAAGAATTTCATCAATGTCTTACTCCATCCTGGTGCTATTGTAGAGAAAGGTAATGATGTATGGTCTTCTGGAGTAGTTTCTTGACATTCCGTGCAACTACTAACATACGCATGAACTTCCTTAGGCATATCTAGCCAATAGACTGCTAATCATTTCAATTCCCTTAGAGTTCCATGGGTTCCCTTGTGAATTCTCCATTTTTTTATGTGTGCTTGCTTAATCAGGTTCTTTTGTTCGTCTTCTTCTACACATCTAGACAGTACACCGTTACGTTCTTTGTGGTGCACACTTCCTGCCACAATGTGTAAGTTGCGTGATTGCAGAATTTCCTTCCCAATCGCCTTGTTAATGTTGGTGCAGTGCAATCAACAATTGATGTTTTGATGAATAATTGAAGCAAAGGACTGAAGAAAAGATCAAGTTATGAAGCATGAAGGAAGTGCATATCCAGAAGATGAAGATGTGTACACATATGTACATTAATTCAGAGATAGATCATTTATACTTTTGTATAGTCAGGAGCTTGTAAATATTTGCCTATATATACAAGGAAAAATGTTGGCACAAATATGAGAGAGTGGCGAATACAAGAATTCATAAGATTAAGAAGTGATTAGACTTTAGAGAAGTGTGAAGATTAGCTCTCTGATCCAGATGTAAGAGTTCTCTAGCAATGAAGAAAAATTGTGCCCGATATTTCTGTGTATTCTCCTTCTGTGCTTGATCATTTCAAGAATCCTTTTGTAGACATCTAATTCCATAGTTAATGTGTCTATGGTTAAAGTTTGAGAGCCTAATTGTAAACAGGCTATGAGAATTATGAGTAGGAACATTCATATGTGAAGAAGTGTTCACTCTTTTTTGATCGAGATGCGCAAAAATTGATGTTAATGTTTTGGTCAGTTCTCCTTCGACAGTGTAAAGTTTTGAGGAAACAAGCACTCAATCTTTAAATTGGAAGGTAAGCTACCTATAGCTAAAAGCATTTGCATAAATGGGTCCTAGATTGAGAGAACAAAGTGTTAGAAGTTACAGGTGTCTGAATCGACTTCTCAAAAGAACAATTTTAGACATAGGTGACTTGTTAAGTCAATTTATCAATATCTACTGAGTCTTTTGGAATGATTTAACTTGGAGGAGGTGCGCAAACTGTAGGCGACACCTTGTGCAAAGTTTTATAAAAAACTTTACACATTTGATAAGTCAATGATGAGTTACGTGCAATAGATTTTTTGTAGAATCATCTTCTTCACAGTTTATCCAAAATCTTTATAATTGATCGTTAATCCTCATAATTGGTGAAGGTTTTGAGTTACTCTTGATATAGAGGTGCTATAACTTCAAGAGTAGCTTGTTTTTTTGGAGATTAACACTCTCCATCTGTGGTATCAGAGCAGGAAGCATTAAAATTGAAGAAAGGAGGATCCCGACTGCTGCAGTCATAAAGAATTCAACATCTGAAGATTCAAAAGGTGAAAGCTTGAGAGCAAAGCTTGAGAAGGAGGCCATACGACATCAAGGAAGACAAAAGGAGTATCATTCAAAGTAAAGGTACATCTATTACTCATCAAGTTTGAAGAATTTAATACACATGTGAAGAAAGGATGGGAGATTCTCTTCAAATAGAGAAGTTGGATAGAGAGAACTATCCAGCATGATCAATGAGGATGGAAGCTCATATTATGAGCAAAGACTTGATAGGTTATATCACAGGTGAAGAAGAAAAGCCTCATTTAAGAGATCCTAGTGTTCCAACTAGGGAGGAATTATCAGAGTTGAAGACTTGGATGAAGAAAGATGCTCAAGCTAGGAGCATTATCTATATGACAGTTAATGACTACTTGCTACCTCACATTAGAGGTCTTGAAAGTGCAAGTGATATATGGAATGCTTTGGAGGAGCATTTCCAAAACACCACAAAATCAAGGAAGGCATCCTTGTGGGCAGAGTTTACCACATTCAAGAAGAAGGCCTCTCAATCCATCTCAGACTATGTAACAAGGATGAAGGACATTGCAGATGCATTAGGAGGAGTTGATGAAGATATTGAGGAGGATAAATTGGTAAGGAAAATCCTCACAGGTTTGAGAGGTGATGACAAATGGAAGCCATTCATTTTGTCTACTGAATTATCACTTGATCATTTTACTCCTGACTTAAATCAGTTGCTAGGACATATGTTAACCTTTGAGCAGGATGTCAAAGGTGAAGGTGATAAAAGTACAGGTCATACAATGTATTCAAAAGATAAGAAGAAGAATATCAAAGGCAAGCAACAAACAAATGAAGATGAAGGTACATCTAGCCAAGCCAACTTCTTAAGAGGAAGAGGAGGTGGCAAAGGTAGAGGAAGAGGCAGGAGTAATAAAGATGGAGTCAAAGCTTGCTGGATTTGTGGTAAGACAAATCATTTAGCTAATGATTGTTGGCATAGTACTCAGAATAATGGAGGATATAATCAGAATTTTAATTCAAGAGGAAGAGGTGGCAGAAATCAAAGAGGTAATTTCAGAGGTAGAGGTAGTAGAGGTTACTTTGGAAGAAATGCAGGTAGAGGATTCCAAAGTCAACAACACAACAATACCTACTACAATTATGCTTCAGATCAGAAGGAGGATTCAACATTGATAATGAATGCAATTTGTGAAAGGCAAAGTGAAGACCAAAGCGTCTTCTACATTGACTCAGGGTGTAGCAATCACTTGAGTGGCAACATAGCTTTGATGACTGATCTGGAGAATAAGGTAACTAATCATGTTGTTCAAACAAGTGACAATACAAAGCATAATGTGAAGTCAATTGGATCAGTGAAGGCCAAGGATGGAAGTACTCTCTTGAGTAAGGTTTTGTATGTTCCTACAATTCCAAAGAATTTGATAACTGTAGGACAAATTGTTGAAAAAGGTTATGAAGTTAGGTTCACTAATGTTTGTGGAAGACCCTAGCAATGGGTATAAACAAATTGTTTCAGGGAAGAAAGAAGGAAGATTGTTCACATTGAAGATCTAAGGTAATGTTGGTCATGCTTTGTTCACTTATGGAGGACATAAGATCTCTGAGTTAGATCTTTGGCACAAAAGGCTTGGACATTTCAATGAAAGAGGTATTAAAGATATGGTTAACAATGGTTCAGTGCTTGGATTGCCTAATGTTGCAGGTCAACATATGACATACAGATGTGAGGCATGTCAATTAGGTAAGGCTCATAAGCAATCTTATTCCAAGCAAGGTTTTATGCATTCAGAGAAGCTTGAGTTGGTACACAGATGTGTGGGGACCATCAAAGGATTTTAGCATAAATGGTTCAAGGTATTATGTGATTTATGTTGATGATGCTACCAGATGGATCACTATCTATGTGATCAAAGATAAGTCAGAGGTATTCAATACATTCAAACATTATCGTGTGTATGCAGAGAGAATTACATGTCAAAAGTTGAAGAGAATAAGGTCAGATGGAGGGAGAGAGTATTTCTCTAATGAGTTCAGTGATTACTTGTGGAATGCAAGTATAAAAAGGGAAATTACTTGCAGGTACTCTTCTCAATAGAATGGTGTAGAAGAAAGGAGGAATAGAATACTTGTTGAGTTTGCAAGGTCCATGATGAAGGAGAAAAATTGCCCAAATTACTTGTGGGCTGAGGCTATAAATACAGCTACTTATTTGGTTAATAGATTACCATGTAAAGCTTTGCAGGGTATGACACCATATGAGGCATGGTGGGGTAAGAGACCTACTTTAGATCATTGCAAAGTGTTTGGATGTTTGGCATATGCATATGTGCCATCACAATTGAGGCATAAATTGGAACCTAAAGCTGAAAAGTATGTGTTTATTGGATATGATGATAAGCAGATGGGATATAGGTTGTGGAATCCATCCACAAAACATTTCCTTGTATCAAAGGATGTTACATTTGATGAGCAAGGTACTTGGTATGCAGGTACAATCAATATTTATGTAGGTGATGAAGAAATTGTGAATCAAAATAGAGGTAAATCAAAGGTTCAGATATTTGATGAAGAGGAGAACAATGAAGTATAGGTTGAAGTTGAAGAAGTGCCAAGATTTGATCCAGAATGTGATGAACCAGAAACCTCAAGGAGTGGAGAACTCAGAAGGTCAACAAGACACAAATGGCAACCTACAAGGTATAGCTATGACACTTCTTCTTTGGCTACCAAAGATTATGCTTATATGATAAAAGCAGATGAAGACCCTTCTACATATGAAGAGGCAAAAGGTAAGGAAAATTGGGAGAAAGCTATGCAGGAAGAGTATGATGCATTGATGGAGAATGACACATGGGATTTGGTTCGTAAACCAAATAGTCAGAAGATCATTAGACAAAGAGGTATGCAGATGGAAGTGTGTCTAGGTATAAAGCTAGACTTGTTGTGAAAGGGTTTGCTCAGACATATGGTATAGATTATGATGAGACCTATAGTCATGTGGCAAAGATGACAACCATCAGGACACTCATAGCTATTGCTGCATGTAAAGGTTGGAAATTATGTCAATTAGATGTGAAGAATGCTTTTTTAAATGGTTATATTTCAGATGATGTTTTCATGGAGCAACCCCAAGGATTCAGAGATGAAAAGTTTCCAGATTATGTGTGCAAGCTCAAGAGAGCTTTGTATGGCTTGAAGCAGGCCCCAAGGGCATGGAATTATAGACTTGTAAAGTTCTTAAAAGAACTTGGGTTCCAAGTATCTAAAGCAGATAGTAGCTTGCTTGTCAAAGCAAGTGAAGATGGGTTCATTTACATGTGCATATAGATTGATGATATAATTCTTACAGGTACAAATGAGAAAGGCATTCAAAGCCTAAAGAAGCAAATGGAGAAAGAGTTCAAAATCAATGACTTGGGAGACTTGTCATATTTTTTGGGAATGGAGATCTCATATACTCAACATGGAGTGTATGTAACTCAAGAAAGGTATTTGAAAAACTTGTTGATCAAGTTTAAGCTGAATGATTGCAGGGCAGCACCTACTCCAATGGAGGTGAATCATAAATTGAGCAGATATGGTGGAGAAGAGTTGAAGGACATGAAGCTATATCAAAGTTTGGTTGGTAGTCTGATCTATGCTACTTTAACTAGGCGTGATTTGCCATATGCAGTGGGAGTATTATCTCAATTCATGCCTTGCCCTAGGAAAGAACATTGGATTGTAGGACAAAGAGTGTTGAGGTACATTAAGGGTACACTCAAAGAAGGTTTGTATTATGGTTCTACATCAGATACAAACATCAAGATCTATAGTGATACAGATTGGGCAGGTAATCCTGATGATAGGAGATCAACATATGGATACTTGTGTTATGTGGGAGATAAGTTAATTTCTTGTTGTTCAAAGAAGCAACACATAGTTGCTTTATCATGTACAGAGGCTGAGTACAAAGGTATGGTGGAAGCTGCAAAGGAAGTGATATGGCTAAAGACTCTTATGAAGAGTTTTGACATCATACAGAGTACACCCACTATTCATGGAGATAACATGAGTTCATTGTATTTAGCTGCTAATCCTGTTTTTCATGCTAGGACTAAACATATTGAGATTGAAGATCACTTTCTAAGAGAGAATGTGATGCATAAAGAGATTGAAGTCATACATACTTCAACAAAAGATCAGATAGCTGATATGCTAACCAAAAGCTTAGATGGACCAAAGATACAGAGATTCAAAGATATGGCAGGTATAAAGAAGATAGAGAAAACCTCAATTGATGATTGAGGGGGAGCAGTTCGTATAGGGCAATCAGTAATTGATGTTTTGATGAAGAATTGAAGCAAAGGACTGAAGAAAAGATCAAGTTATGAAGCATGAAGGAAGTGCATATCCAGAAGATGAAGATGTGTGCACATATGTACACTAATTCAGAGATAGTTCATTTATACTTTTGCTAGGAGCTTGTAAATATTTGCCTATATATACAAGGAAAACTGTCGGGGCAAATATGAGAGAGTGTAGATACAAGAATTCATAAGAGTTAGAAGTGATTAGACTTTAGAGAAGTGTGAAGATTAGCTCTCTCATCCATATGTAAGAGTTCTCTAGTAATGAAGAAAAATTGCGCCCGATGTTTCTATGTATTCTCCTTCTATGCTTGATCATTTCAAGAATCCTTTTGTAGACATCTAACTCCATAGTTAATGAGTCTATGGTTAAAGTTTGAGAGCCTAATTGTAAACAGGCTGTGAGAATTATGAGTAGGAACATTCATATGTGAAGAAGTGTTCACTCTTTTCTGATCTACATGCACAAAATTTGATGTTAATGTTTTGGTCAGTTCTCCTTCCACAATGTAAAGTTTTGAGCAAGCAAGGACTCAATCTTTAAGTTGGAAGGTAAGCTACCTATGGCTAAAAGCATTTGCATAAACGGGTTCTAGATTGAGAGAATCAAGTGTTAGAAGTTACAGGTGTCTGAATCGACTTCTCGGAATAACAGTTTTAGACATAGGTAACTTGTTAAGTCAATTTCTCAAGATCTACTAAGTCTTTTGAAATGATTTAACTTGGAGGAGGTGTGCAAACTATAGGCGACACCTTGTGCAAAGTTGTATAAAAAAGTTTACACATTGGATAAGTCAATGATAGAGTTATGTGCAACATATTTTCTGTATAATCATCTTCTTCATACTTTATCCAAAATCTTTATAATTGATCATTAATCCTCAAAATTGGTGAAGGTTTTGAGTTACTTTTGATATAGAGGTGCTCTAACTTCAAGAGTAGCTTGTTCTTTTGGAGATTAACACTCTCCATCAGTTAATTGGGTGTTGTGGTCCATGCGTGAGTATTGAAATTAACTTTCTGCCCACTTAGGACATACTTCCAAATTGAACAGGTATGTGTCTGGTAAATCATCTGATACTCCGTTAGGTGGTTCTCCATGTGTTAACCTAGATAGATGATTGACTCTCACGTGGGTATTTCCTTTTTTTACAATCACTTCAAAATCGGACTCCATTAATAACACAAAACCATCTTAGTAGCCTTCTCGTGTTACAAGGCTTATTGACTAAGTACAATAAGGCTTGATGATCTATGAAGAACTTGAACTTGTTGGCTAGAAGGTAGTTTTTGAATTTCTTTACTGTGTACACCATCTCTAAACCTTCTCGTTTTGTAGTTGTATAGTTTCTTTCCACTTGATTCAGTTGTTTGCTCGCATAGGCAATAGGGTGGTCCAATTTTCCTTCATCTGCAGGTTGAGCTAGAGTGCATCCTATTGCATAGTTGGAGGCATCTACATAAATATGAAAAGGCTTATTCTAGTTGGGTGTTTTCAAAATAGGTGTTGTGCTTAGTCGCTTTTTCAATTTGTTAAACACTTTCTCGCATTCGTCCGTCCACATGAATTGGGTCACAATCCATATAATGTCTTGGCAATTATGGCGTACATGTGAATAAATCTACGATAGTATCCACAATGACCCATAAACGCTTGCACTTCATATTTTTTGGTCTTGGAAGTTCTAGGATTACTTTGATCTTGTCTTCTTCAGTTGAAATTCCATTCCTAGATACAATGTGTCCTAGGATTTTTCCTTGTCTCACCATAAAGATGCACTTTTGAGGATTCAGGCATACTCTACATTGTTGACATTTTTCAAATATTCTTTGCAACTCTGGAATATGTTCCTGTCTCCGATCTGAGTATGTGCATAAGTCGTCTATGTATACTTCCATACTCTTCCTTAGGAATTCTTTGAAGATGTGACACATCAACCTTTGGAAATTAGTAGGGGTATTCGTGAGCCCAAAAGGCATCACCCTGAAAGCATAGACTCCCCATTCAGTTGTGAATGCGGTCTTATGTTGGTCCTCAGTATCAATAGCTACTTGGTTGTACCTAGAGAATCCATCTAGGAAGCTAGAGACTTCCTTACATGCGACTCTTTCCAAGAGATGATGAGTGATAGGTAATGGGTAGCTATCACGGATCCTAGCTGCATTTACTTTCTTCAGATTAATGCACACTCTTAGTTTCCCGTACTTTTTGGGTACAACCACTAATGGTGACACCCATTCGGTGTGTTCTATCTTGTAAATGAATCCGACTACTAATAGCTTTTCTATCTCCTACTTAATTTTTGCTGAATAGATATCATTATATGTGTAAGGGTGTTGCTTCGGCGATTTTGCATTAGGTGTCATTGGTATTCAATGAGAACAAATGGATGGTTCTACACCTTTGAGGTCCTTGTAGGTCCATGCAAACACATCCCGATATTCTCGAATTAGTCTTATCAGTTCTTCTCCCTCCTCATGTGACACATCTTTTCCTATGTACGTGCATCTTTCTTCTCCATCTTCCACAGTCACTATTACTTTTTTTGTTTGTTCATTGTTGTCATATGCTTCTCCTTCTCTTGCCTCTCTCTTAGGCATCTGAATGGCTATCTACCTCTCCTCTACTTCATATCTTTTGAAGTGTTCTGGGACTTCAAACAGGTCTAGGTTTGGTTCGGTCTTATCTATGGTTTCCTCATGGTTTGGTCTCAACTGAGTTGCTTCTATTGCTAACACCTTGGGTGTTACTTCTTTGTTATTGGCTCGGATTGCTTCTAAATATCATTCCTCTAAATAAAATTCTGGTTCCATCTCTATGCTTTCATACTCCTCCTTCCACTCCTTTTCTAATACTTCTCCTGCTTCTACCACCTGAAGGACTACCATGTAAAAGCTTAGATCATAACCTTCTTCTCCCACACATCCATTGATGGTCAATACCTCTTCATTTACGCATACGTCTAGGGTGGCTAGAATCTCCATCCAACCCTGTGGTTCGAATGCTTCATCAAGGAAAACTTGGGGCATATACATAGGGTCCTCTATGGGTCCGTAATTTTGATGTCCTATAGGCCATGTTTGAAATTTTTTCTCTTCTCTCTTTGCTTCCTTACACATCCATAATTGGGCATGTTGGTGCATCCATGATTGGTCACTTGAACCGGCACTATGAATTGACAACTCATCCTCTTCCTTGTGTATGGGATTCCATTGCAGTGGGGGTACATCCCTATATGCAAATGTATGTGAATTTATCTTGGTAGTAGTTCCTTGATGTTGTAGGTATAACATGTCTCTTCCACAGTCTTGTACTACCGTAAGTTGTCTCATGAATGGTCATCCTAATATCATTTCATAGTTATTCACTTTTCCAAATTGACATATAGCTAATGTGTGCTCAAACTCCACTCCGCAGGTGGCTAACTTGATTTTCTCCAATATTCAAAGGGGTCTCTCTACATGACCATCTGCTAATTGAAGCTTCATATGTGTTGGTCGCAGGGCTGGCTTTCCCCATTTCTCCCAAATCTCTTTGGTGGCTATGCCTACACCTGCTCCTGTGTCTAGAATGGCCTTGGTCATGTATCCATTGTATGTGATGGGTAAACATGTGTTGCCCTCCTCTCCTTCACTAAATTCTCCAACTTTATTCATAGGGATTTGTATAGTAGAGGAGACTTCAGGTTCGTTACCTTTCTTTTTATTCTCCTCATGCTTGAACTTCAACTGTCCCGCTAATTGTTTCCATATTTGAGGCTTGACACGTAGTAATTTTTCCACAGTCAACTGACATTGTACCTTGGTCTTCTTGAGTTCTGTTAGATTGTGAGAGGTCTTGCCTAAAGATTCATTTTTCTTCCCTCGTACTGTCGGAGAACGGAAGATTATGGATTCTTTCTCATATTCTCCCATGTAGTTCGCTAGGGTAGAAATGTTGTGTGTTTCCTCCCTATTTCGATCTAGCATGGAAACCTCTTTATATATTTCTTCCAAATGTGGAGTTGGCTGATCGTCTTCCACAACTAATTCCTCAAAGGCTGGTCTTGAAATTCCATTCTTTTTCCATCGTTCTTCCTGAATCCTAGCCCACAACTCTCCTCGCCAATGAGCCTTTAATTCAGGGATTACAAAAATTGATTTATCCCGAGTGTGAGGTAAATCTTCTTTATTATCTTTCTCTTTTGGTTTCTAGTCAGTTTGTTTAAAACAATCATTGTATTGATTCTCAGATATTATTATCTCTAGAAGGACAGGGATAGTCTTTTCTAGAGTGGCTTGAGCTACTTCTATGAACTTCCTACATATCGCAAGTCTCTCCTTTTCTAACTCCCCTTGTGGATAGAGTTTCTCGTGTTGTTCTATGTTTGGTCCAGTTGTGATTCTGACTTGGTAAGCTTTCAACCACATATCCAAATCGTCTGGTCTTGGGTCTGCTAAGATTGATCCTAGCTTGTTTAACTATTGTGTATGAGGCATAATGGGGGTTTCTTCTCATATTTTAGGTTCCTTAGGTTTCTTAACTTCTTTCGTGTTCTTCTTGTTTTCCTTATATTTGTTTTTCATCCATTTGTCTCTAAGTTTTTCCCTTCTATCCCTCCAACTTTGGCTTTTCTTTGTTCGAGTACTCTCATGTGGGTCTTCAAAGTCTTCCACTACCTGTATTCTGGATTCTAGGTTTTTATTCTTTTCTTGTTCAGAGTCCATTTGGTTTCTCTTTTGTCCTTTGGTTTGTGCTCGTGTGATAGCTTTTAAGGGTACCGTGTACTCTTTATCACTGCCTGACGATTCAATTACTTCAATCACATTAATTTGTGTAGTGTCATGAGTCTTATTGGGATTCTTTGGGCAGTCTCTAAATATATGTTCCTTTCCACATTCATTAGAGTACCCTTCCCAAGTCCTAGGGGGTGGTGGATTATATGCCCGAGTGCACTCTCTTATGAAATGGTCTACTCCACATCTATAGCATGGTCCCTTTGGCACAAATGGTTTAATGGGTGGCCTTATGGGTGCTGCTGCCTTGGGTGTGGTGTACATTAGGGATGCAAACTCTGGTCCATAGGTGTTGCCATATCCCTCACAATCATAGTATTGTAGGTCATAAGTTTGGCCATAGTCTATCAAATTGGTGTCATAGAGATAGTATTTGCCTTGGGTTTGCTCATATCCTTGATTAGCTAATTCTGTACTAGTTAACAGTGCCATCGGTACTATAGCTCTCTCCAAGTTTTTCTCTGGTTGAGTATATTTAACTGGCACTACATTTTGTGGAAGGGATGGTTGATGTCCTAGCACTGGCTGAGGTCGTTCATATTGCCTTTGTTCATATGGTTGAGATGCTCCTTGTGGTTCTGGATAGGGATTGTATCTTGGAATCTCCTTTCCTGGCTCTCTAAGAGGGTATCCATAAGGCCTATATTGAGGTTGATTTAAGGGTCTTGACTACCTATTGAATGGGCAATTGTCAGTAGTGTGACTAGTGTATTTCTGTTCTATATGGCAGTACATTGTTGGTCCTTGATGTGGCTGCCTATTGTAAGGATAAGCTTGAGGCATGCCTATTCCTCCTCTTGCACACATGTGAGACGGATGATCTCCACCGCATAGGCTGCATCTTCGCAACATGGGTATTCTCATTAATGGGTGCTGGTAATTCCTCTTTCCATGGACTCCTAACTTCTTGGCTACCAGTTCCGCTAACTCCTCTACATTGCTGGAGTTAGTTGTCACTGTACGTCTAGTTTCTTTTAATTTCATAGGGCTTGGCGTACTTTTGAGATCGTCAGCTAGGTTGTCCTCTAGGTCAATACATTCTTGAAGACACTCGCTCAATGTCTGGAGCCATTTCACATAGACTAAGGTTCTCAAAGTCCTGTTTTTCAAGCCATCCAAGAATAGTGATATCATTTTTTGCTGAGAGGGTCTTTCTATTTCTTGGCACCTATCGACATATTGAGTAAATCTTTGGGTAGCTGTTTTCACTATTTCATTTGGATTTTGTTTGAAGCTATGGATTAAGGATGAAGATTTCTGTTTAATCCCTCTCTTGGTGAATTCTCCAATGAACTCTTGAAACAATTTCTCAATATTTCTAACTTGACTGGGATCCAATGGTTGGAACCAAGTCAAAGCAGTCCCTATGAGGGTAAGTCCAAAGGATTCATACTACCCAAAGAAATCATCCACATGTTCAGCCCGTAATACTTGTTTAAATGCAACTATGTGATCATAGGGTTCTCCCATTCCATCATAATGATTTCTCATACATTTGGCCACTTGAATTGGTCTTAGTCTTCTTATTGAAACTGGTGGTCTGGACGTCATAGGAATTGCTGGTCTAAATGGAGGTACTCCAGCTTGCACTCCTGGTTGTGGCCTTGGCCTAACTGGTGGCCTATTCAGGCTTCCCATTCCTGAGTAGGTTTGGTTGCGTGATTGCACTCCTGGAATTGTAAATTGCACATGAGTTTGGTTAGGAACACTTCGTTGGCTCGTTTGTCTTGACATTGTATTCTTTGGCTCTTGATGCATTCCAAAAGGATTATGGGAGGTAGTTGGCTACTCTTGAGGAGGGAATACAGGAAACCCCATATACTTCAACTGAGCTCTATCAACTGCATCTAGTGGCCAATACCTTCTTTGGTTCTGGTCTAGCTAGGTGACTCTAGACTCATCTTTGGGATCCTTTAACTCATAGAAAGTCATTGGGCTTTCTTCTTGTCCTTGTGTGGGTGAGTCAGTTTGTAACACTAGGTCTGACCCGTGGATTAAGTAGACGTCTAACAGGTAATCATCTTGAGGTATCAAATCCCATCTCAAGACTCGAGTCACCACTGACTTGCCTCTTGGTGTAGTTACTAACTATTCAGGATCAGGTCTCTCCGAGTTTCCTTGTCCTTCCAATCCCCCTCTCTCATTGATCCGATCTGGGCTTTCTGTTACCATGTAGATGTGACCTAATTTGTCCATGTACACTCCTTCATACTTGAATATAGGTTTGGGCACTATTTTTGATTCACTAGAGTTCACCATCCTTACAAAAGGCCTATTTAAGCCATCCATGTAAATATGGATCCCTTGGGGATTAGTGGACACATATTGTATAGAGGTGCAATATTCCCCCTCTACAATTGACATGAAGTTCTTCCTAGCGACATAACCCTGCATGTCTTCTGAGGCCATGGGTATCTCCTCCTCTGAGTCACTAGAGGTGTTAGTATAGATAGAGTGATGACTTGCTTGGGTTGCACTTCCTACCGATGAAATGACACTCCTCTGGCTACTTAGCACATGTCCTCATCTTAAGCTCATTCACCCTTCTGGGCCTATGTTGGCTTCCTACTTCCCCACAATTAGCTCTTCTACTACTTCCAATTTTTCCCTCCAATGGCTTTATACGTTTTGGATGATACCACTCTTGGTGATACCGCACAAACGATACGATACTGGTTTCAGCACGATACGATACCGAAAATCCTTAGGCGATATGATACCACTAAATGAGACAATACGATACCAGCATTTGCACGATACGATACTTGACCACTACATGATATGATACCAAAAGTCGTGATATGATACTAGCTTGGAGATGATATGATACCAAAACTTTGCATGATACGATACTAGCAAGTCACACGATACGATACTGAATCCCTCATGATACAATATTGGAATAATGGACGATACGATACCAGAGAGTTTGGGTGATATGATACCATAATTTTGCACGATACCAACATTGCACGTGATACGATACCACTCGGTCGACAATACGATACCATGATCGACACGATACAATACCGGGTGGTCAGACGATACGATACCAATAGTCAATCATGATAGCGATACCAACTTGACGATACGATACCAAAACGGTATCGCGATACCTCAAATGGGTATGTTGTGATATGATACCAGGCGAGTATTGTGATACTAGGGAATTTTGATATCACGATACCAAAACTCAACTGACCACAATACTTCAGACAAATTTCATCAAAACTCAGATTTTTTTAGTGCAATGTTTTATTTACCTCATCTCTTCTCTCTTGTCCCTCTATATCACTCAAAATCCCTCAAAAAACTCTCTCTACCTCCCCACGATACCGGAAACAATTCTAGTCACGTGCGGTGGTGTTTCTTAAGTGATTTTGTTATCATGAAATTGTGTAGCTTACCTTCAAGGATACCTCAACCCAAATTTGTGCTTCCAATTTCACTCTTTAGCTCGCAGGCATGATACCACGCTGGCGATACCGATCGCTGTTCTGCTCATGATACCTACTCTCACACTTGTGTCAAATGAACTATTTTTTTTGGTTTTTATAGTTTTGGGATACCGGAGACCTACTCTACACTAATTTTTGATAGTTTTTGGGATTTTTTTGGGTTTTTCTACTTCTTCCTACTCTACTCCTCTCTCTAACCTAACCCTAACTCTTCCCTTTCTTCCTCACTCCTAACCCTAAACCTAAAAACTCATTACACACACCTCAATAATATGAAGTAACAAGTGTTGAAGTGCTTGACTACTTGCCATTGAATGAATTCACCTCTACAAGTATGATTCCATCACTCCAGAGCTATAACCATCACGAAGGCACCTTGGTTAAGTTTGTTCCCCAGCAACGGTGCCAAAAACATCTGTATCTAAGTCGTGAAGCCTTAAGGACTTGTGTCGATGAGACTAAATCTCAATCGTCCCACAAGTGCATATAGTGGTGGACAGATACACATTTAATTATCAATCCGAAGAACCACATGAACCAAGTGTATGAGGATGCATGCACACATGATGGAAAGTGAAGTGGCTGAGCTACAATGCATGTGAAAAGACTTAACCATCTCTCCAACCTAGTAAACCTATGAAAAATATCATTCAAAATCCTTATGGGAATAATTAGTTGTGACATATTCCCTTTTTCATACAATCTAGGAGATGAGGAATAAAATTCAATTTTGTTCAAGTTTTGGTAGGAGAATCTAACCACATGGTTCATGGACTTAAACCTCATATTACATATCTAAATAATGAGTTAAAACATGATTAACCATGTGAGTATACAAAAATGTGTTAGAGGCCTTATGATTCATCATAAGACTAAAGTACATCCCAAGAAATGAACTTTAACTTATCCATGACGAGTCCTTCTTCAAGCATGGTGATAGCTTGTTGTTTTAATAGCTCCCCTTCAAGATAAAGCATGCTTAAGTCTTTAATCTGAAATAACTTGTATACTTGTAATTGCTTTAAGCCTACAAATCTTTACTCCATCTAGAAATTTTGTTATGAATTATGGAATGTGTTGAACAAGGAATTGTTGGAGTGTTAATTTATTAATGTATTAATGTGTTTTGGTGTTTTTGATATAGGAGCTGAAGGTTCATGAGAGCCTGAAAGGTGTGAAAGGGTGGAAATCAATAATCCGATTTATAATTTATATAGTTAAATAAACCCACGTAGAGGGTTCTATTGTTAGAAATAGTTAGTAAGGTAGCGGTTAGAATAAGAGTCATTGTGGAATGTAATTTTTTATATTAAAAGCAAAGGATTTCTGCAAAAGTTACCAACTTTTACTTTCATGCGTGCTTTTTGAAGCCGCTCTCATGTAACCACTATTTCGACATAATCAAAAATTCCTATAAATACATGCAGTCTGTGGATTGTTGAAACATAGTGCATGGGGGGAGATTGCATCCAATACTACATTTTGTCTCGTCTCTTGGCGTGTCTATTTTTCTGTGTGTTTTTTGCATCCATAACCTTTGTGTGCACATGAGCAAGATCCTGATAACAATGGTATCAGAGTAATGCATGTGTCACTACGAAGGGGTCTATTTTTGTTCGTTTTGGCAATTGATCTTTGTTTCACTATTCTCTGTTCACGATTCAATTTCGATTCTGATTTCGGTTCCAGTTTGGATTTCCATTTTTCTTTTTGTTTCTCCCTCCATTTTCGTTTCTGTTTCTAATTCCAATTTCCATTCCTATTTCCATTTCCATTTCCGATTTTGGTTTCAGTTCTTGTTCCTATATTAGTTTTAATTTCTGGTTTCTATTTCTATTCGAGAACCAGAACCTACATTTACACCTACATTTACACCTACATTTACTCCTGCGACTTACTCCAAGGCGTCAACTAAGACATAGAACTTTGACATAACTTAAGGCATAACTAAGGCATTACTTTGGCATCTTTGGCACCCAAAGCTCCCTTGCTGACCATTGGCAGTCATTGGCTACGTGCGAACAAATTTTAATTTATGAGTGGCAATAAGGAGTTTTATATTCACCAAGGTGGAAGGATTTGAATCCACAATCTCACTCGCACAAGGGAAGTGTTTTCCCACTACACTATCTCTTTGTGTTGTCACTTTGGTTCTCTTTTCTTATATTTAATACAACTTTCATCTCGTTCTTACTTTTTCAATTCCCAAGAACAACCCTTCCCTTTACATTTTAATTCAAGCAATCTCAAAAATTGTTTTTACATATCTAGCAGGAGGGCTTTGTTCTCTACATGCTCATGGACCCTACGAAGACCATGGAGGATTTCGGTGAGTCACCTCTACTTGAGGTAACACTCGAGCAATAGCTTGAGCTCTTGCGGCACAAACTTCGAAAAAGCTATTGTCTCTGCCCAATCAGATGGCATGCATTCCAAGATTAGTATTAAAAATTACCTGTTTCTACAATTTGATGGGCGTAAGGATGGGCCTTTAGTTCTTTCATGGTTGTTATAGTTTGATGATTTTTATACTGATGAAACATATGCTAAAAGTGAAAAAGTCAAATTTGCCACTAACTATTTAGTAGGAAAATCTCAGCTCTGGTGGAATGTCTTGCACCACAATAGAGATTGCCCAACCATGCGGAAGGTATTCCAAGATAAAGTGAAGGATTCTTTTCTACCCCTACAGTTCAATCTACATGTTTGACAATTGTGGGCTACGTTTACATGGATGGAAGGTGATACTTTTACAACCTATACAGACAGGTTCTACCAATACCTAGTGTTTCTCTGCTTGCTTAAAGATGTTTCCAACAATACTATGAAGATGAAGTATGATGATGGTTTAGAGAAGGAGATTCAAGCAAAGCTTTGCTTATGCCAACCTACATCACTTCATGAAGCTATTTCCTTTGCTCATGATACAAAGAAAGAGTACCAATCACTTATCAAAATTATCCGTTTTCATTAGCCACATTAGCAACAACAACCTTTTCACTAGTTTAATTTTCTTTTATTATATACGATGCATTTACATATAGAAGTTAGTATGTAGGATCATTTTTAGCTACACTTCCACGAATAAATTAGAATATTTTGAGCATATTCTAGATCGTAAATGATTGAAAAAAAAAATTGAATAGCTAGTAATATACATTCTTTTGCTGATTTACTTAGAGACTATGTTAGCACCTCATAAATAGTCTTAATAATTTCACGCCTCCATGAACATTTCCATGCATGTGTTTTTACATGGAACATGCTTATTTTTGTTCAATGATGGAACATGTGATTGGACATACATGTTTATTTTTATTTTATCAATTGAGGTTAGTTGCTTTTTCAACTGAGGGGATGTTATGAATTATGGATGTGTTGAACAAGGAATTGTTGGAGTGTTAGTTTATTAATGTATTAATGTGTTTTGGTGTTTTTGATATAACAGTTGAAGGTTCATGAGGGCATGAAAGGCATGAAAGGGTGGACATCAATAATCTAATTTACAATTTATATAGTTTGTAAATAAACCTTCGTAGAGGGTTCTATTGTTAGAAATAGCTAGTAAAGTAGTGGTTAGAATAAGGGTCATTGTAGATTGCAATTTTTTATATTAAAAGAAAAGGCTTTCTACAAAAGTTGCCAACTTTTACTTTCATGCGTGCTTTTTGAAGCCACTCTCATGTAATCACTATTTTGACATAATAAAAAATTCCTATAAATACATGCACTCTGTGAACTATTAAAACAGAGTGCATGGGGAGAGATTGCACCCAATACTGCATTCTGTCTCGTCTCTTGGTGTGTCTATTTTTCTGTGTGTTTTTTGCATCCATATCATCTTTGTGCACGTGAGCAAGATCTTGATAACAAATTATGTCATCATATCTACAACTTGCTTATGTTTTGGGACAAATGACACATCAATCTCCTACAATAAGAGTTTCTCTCCAACAAAATGGTAATGAATCTCAATATGTTTGGTTCTTTCATGATATAAATGGTTAGCTACTAGATGTATTGAGCTTAAGTTGTCTAAAAAAATGTGAGGTTTGTAGGTCACAATTCCCAAATATGAATATAACTCCTTCAATAATATAGCTTTCTATGTAGCTACTGTCAAGCCTCTATACTCAACTTCAGTTGAGGATAGTGCTACTATGGGTTGCTTCTTAAAACTCCAACTAACAAGTTTTTATCATGCAAATGCTAGAAATCCTGATGGCCTTGTCTTGTCATCATTGAATCTTGCCCAATATGCATCTGAATATAATTTGACATCCAAATTAGATGTCTAAGAGTAGAATATACCTTCATTGATTATGCCCTTGATGTACTTGAGCACTCTTTCAGCTGCATCCATTTGTGGATTTCTTAGAGAGTGCATGAATTCACTAAGTACTCCAACACTATAGGATATATCTACCCTTGTATGTGAGGGATAAATTACACTACCCATAAGGATTTGATATTTGTTTACATATTCGATGTGTTCTCCTTCATATGTGGTCCTAAAGGTTTGGCATTATCCATTTTGAAATTCAGATGTATATCTTGAATATAGACACTAAGTTTGTGGCTCATCTTCATATGTGATCCTATAGGTTTCACATTATCCATTTTGAGCTTAAGAAGTAATATCTTGAATATACCTTATTTGAGTCAATTACATCCCTTGATCTCTAAAGATAACCTACATTTCTGAGAAGAATGTGAGTTCTCCAAGATCACTGATCTTGAATTCCACTTCCATGTGATTCTTGATTCTTTCCATCCCAATCACATCATCACCTATCATAACTATGTCATCTACATAAACACATAAAAAAATTGATCTTCTTGGAGTATGCTTGGAGCATTCTCCACATTCATGCATCTTTGCCTTCCCTCTAGATTCCCAGAGTTTGTAATATCTCTCTTTATCATCTTTTTCTTCTTTTTATTCACTTGATGAATCATGCACTTGTGCATCATGCTTATTGTCTAATGGAGGGAAATATGTATCAAGATCATAGGATATTTGTACCTTCTACTTATCTTCTTCATACCATGACATGTGTTCTTCAAATACAACATCCCTACTTGTAGTAAATTTCTTTTTTGTTTTTTTGTAAATCTTTAGACCATTTGTGCTGAGTCATATCCAATGGACACAACCTTGGTTTCTCTCTCATCCAATTTCCGAGTGATTTGTGAAGGTATATGCACATATCCTAAACAACCAAAGACTTTGCGATGACATAGACTTGTCTTTTTGGCATTCCAAGCTTCATAGGGAGTAATACCTTGAAGTGATTTGGATGGTGGTCTATTGACAAGATATACTAAATTAGATATTGCTTTTGCCCATAGGTAATGTGGTAGCTTCTTTTGTTCAAGCATAGTCCTAACTGTCCCAATTAAAGTTTTGTTCCTCATTTTAGTAACACCATTCTATTGAGGAGAGTCCCTAGTAGTGATTTCTCTCTTGATACCTTTATCCTACAAATATTCATCCGAATATCTTGATAAATATTCTCCCCCTCCATCAAATCTAAGCTTCTTCAATAACATCCCAGTGTAGTTCTCTACATGTGCCAAATATATTTTGAAGCAATCAAACACTTCACTATTGTTCTTGATAAAGTATACAATTTTCCACCCATTGTGATCATCAATAAAATATACATAAAACTTTGAGCCTACCAATGATGGTTCTTGACTTGGTACCCACACATCTATGTGTACTAAGTCTAAGACGTTGTTGTGGATCTATCCTTCTTTGTGGTAAGGTTGTCTTTGTGACTTCCCAATCTCACAAGGATCACATCTATTGATCATATCTTTCTTTGATATGTTTGGTATCCCTAGAACACCTTGATCTCTCCATATATCCTTTAATGTTCTTTCATTCACATGAGCAAGCCTCTTATGCCACACTTCTAGCTCACGTAGGGTTTGTGACCCAAAATTGTATAGAGCTACATTTCTCATTTGTCCCATGTCAAAGGGGAAGTGCCTGCCATTTTTCTCACCTCTTGCTAACTTTATTCAATCCTTGGCATGGATCTTTCACATATGTTCCATGTTGGGTGAACATAACCTAAAAGCCTTTTTCTACAATCAAAAGTACTTAAAAGAAAAGGAATGGAAGCAATGTACTACCTTGAGTGATGAGGTTTGGTTCAAATTTCTAGTACAAAACCTACCTTTAATCACTTGGATAATTTGTTTTACCTTATGAATTTCAACTTAGTGCAATGAAACACCTTATGTCATTTGTAATATTGCAAAGAACAAAAATATGCAAAACATACTATTTACTTGTCAAGCAATTGTGAAGAACTTTCTATTTAAGGATGGAAAGTCCAACTTGAAATGCTCAATGCTCTTACCTTGATAATAATTGGTCAAATATCTCTACGAGGATATTTCCTAGTATTGTAACTATTGTGAACTAGATTCAAAATTATAAGCAACACATACTCTAATTATAAGCTGACCACCAATAGGGGATCACCCTCACTTTTCACGGAGTAGCAATAGTCGACCCTAAGACACTAACAATGCTTTAGCACAAAGTAGGATAACTCACATGATATAAAATGTTGAATAATGTAACTAGATATTATTAACTTTCCCATGAACCCTTAATCATGAGTAGTGAGCTTCTAAGTAGGGAGAAACAAGCTCTCAAAGTCTACTGATTTTGGAGATGATAACGTAGAGAAAGGTGCAAAGAGCAATATGTGTATCAAATGCAATTTTATTCCTCTATAACTTAAAATAAAAGTACATGGAGTTTTTTTATATAGTCCTCCAAGTCTTCTTGTGGTATTCCACAGCTCAAAAATCCAAATATCATTCAAAATCTTCATAGAAATAATTAGTTGTGACATATTCCCTTTTTCCTAAAATCTAGGAGATGTGCAATAAAATTCAATTGTGTTTACGTTTTGGTAGGAAACTCAAACCACTTGATTTGTGGATTAATACCTCATATTTTAGTTCCAAATAATTGTTTAGAACATGATTAACCATGTGATTATACAAAAATGTGTGAGAGACCTTATGATTGATCATAAGATTAAAGTACCTTTCAAGAAATGAACTTTAATTTGTCCATTATGAGTCCTCCTTCAAGCATGGTGATAGCATTTAGTTCGAACACTATGCAAAGACCTTCATTTGTGAAATACCTTTACTTTTTGACTTTTACCGATGACTTCTCAAGGCATGCGTGAGTTTGTCCTTTGAAAGCAAAGTCTAAAGTGTTTGTGTGCTTCAAACATTTCATAGTTCTAACTAAAAATGTTGAAAGTTATGGAATTTTTGGCAAGATCCAATTGTGGGGCTTGACACATAGGCACCTCTCAATATTTGCCTCTTTATCATCTAGGTTTTTCTTATAAGTTCAAAGGAAAACTAGGCCTTTGAGAAATAGACACTACATAGATAACCTTGAAGGGTAATGTTGAAATTAAAGGTGGAAGTTTATGTGATCATGGCTTGAATAAAAGCCATAATATGAGGTAAGAGCTGGAGTATAAAAATGGCCACCACCTTAACCATATGGAGTGACTTGGAGCCCAAAACATCACCCAAGGAAATGGAAGTAGTAAGTACAAGAAGCAAAAGGTCAAGAGGAGAGAGATAATGCAAGGGTAGATGAGGAGACACAAACTCACATGCAAGTTTCTCTATATAGAAGGCTTTTTTAGATCATTTTTTGTGGAGATCACAAGGAGATGGTGTAGAAGCATATGTTATTCATTCTCACACCATATCATAGCATAATTGCCCTCAATACCATGACTCAAGGCACATAGTTATTCCTATTGTATATCTTTCTGTACATAGGCATCTTGTAGAAGCCATTTCTCTCTATGTAGATATACATACTATGTAGATATCCATTCAATTAATATGATATCTTGTTGGAAAATATCTCTTGTAGTGTTATTGACCTAAATATGTTTGCCAGCTTTGTTTCTAATAAGTACTAAGAGTGATTCTTTGGAACCTCTAATTTATGCTTAACGAGAGTTGATAGGTAGTCTATATTTAGGTAGTTAGTGGCCTAGACATTTGAAATCCGATTGGAAATATCTAAAGCTTTCTAGAAAGCTGGTAGTGTCTAATTTGTGTGGAAAAAATTACAAAGTCATTGGATATTTGGGTTGTGAATGAATTAGGTTTTGTTAAGCAGGTGTCAAATGGGAGAGATTCAAGAAGACATTCACTAACTTTACCTATGCACATTGGAGGTAAATTTCTTGGAGATCAAGTTCTATGCAAGCACATAAAAAACACAAGGAAGAAGAAGAATCTAGGAGCACAAAATAATACAAAATGTATTACCAAGTGAATGTATAAAGATAAGTGATCTGTTAGGGTTATATGCATATATACAAGCCAAGGAATAAAAACCTCCTAAAGAGGGCAAAAAGTGTCCAATGGTCCAAAGTGTGTTCACACACATCACTACCAAAATATATCAACAAATCCACCTAGGAGTGATGCCATGAACAAGGAGCTAGCACTCATGTAGAAGAAAGTTCCAAGCTATGTGGAAAGAAATAAATCCACAAAAGTAAGTAAGCCCAAAGCTTTATGGAAAGCTTCAAAATTCTCCCTATGTAGAGTTCTTTTGTGAAAAGGTGTGCAACATTATCCTCTATGGGAACATAAGACAAATTGATCTCTCCAAGAGAGAATCTCTCCTTGACATGATGATACTGCACCTCAATTTGATTTGTGCGAACATAGAAGAGAGGGTTCCTTGAACCTACCAATGCACTCCAGTTGTTAGTGCATATGGTGGTGGTAGACGATTGACCAACACTCAAATTATCAAAAAGGCCTTAAGCCACACACACTCTATAATCATTGTGAAAGCTTCCCTATACTCAAACACATATCTAAAAGTGGCCACAATATGCTGCTTCTTGCTCAACCATGATATGCATGAGCTGTCAACCACAATAGGCTACTTCTTCCTCAAACAAGATATGCATGAGCTACCATAGGTGGACACACAAGTGTCATAGCAACCAGTGTAGTTAGAGTGAGATAAAGCATATAAGTCCATGGGTAATGATCCCCCCTTAAAACAATCCAAGTACATGAGTGCCACTCAAGTAGCGAAGATATGGTTAACCACATGCCATTGATTGATACCTTGGAAATGCATAAACTTGCTCATTTAAGATATAGAAAAATTAACATCAACCCAAGTTATGCATAAGTATATCAAGCATCCAAAATCCTGTTCATAAAAAACAACATGAAATGCATCCCCAACATCATCAATACTCAGTCATAAATCTATTTCCATAAAAGTGGCAATAGATTTGTAATCTAGTACTCACAAAGGCATCCGGATGATCTCGCATATACTCGCTCAAACGTCGATATCCAAAATATGTAGCATACTCGATCTCATTTTTCGTAGGATATCGGCCATAATCCTTTCGCTGCATTGAAACAAATAAAAAAGATTACTTGCTTGCATTTTAACTAAAATAAAAAATATACTCACAATAACACATATACTTACAAATGTAGCTACAAAACAATGATGGCCCATTTGGCTTAGGTGCGATGTGTGGCCCCACTCCACTCTCTTCTTTGCAGCAACCTGTTTATTTAAGAAAAAAGAAATACATAAATTAAATGTAAAAAATTACTAAAACATATAAAAATCATAAATATAAACTATTAATTTGTATACCTTCTGCTAAGGAAATGACTCCTGAAGATGTAGCTATCTAGGAAAAAATTGCCACGTCTCAGGTGGTATGTTAGGCCGCGTCTTATTTTTTTCCACCATACAATATCTCCTGTTAATTTAATCTCAAACAGAAAAGAAAATCAGAATACATACACATATATCCACACACATACACATACACATACCCACATACACATACCCACATACACATATACATGCAAACATATACGCATACATATATGCATACATATACACATATACATACATATAACATAAACACACATATACATATCCACATACATACGTACACACACATGCATGCATATACACTCATTCATACAAAATACATGCATTTATCCCACAATAATGTGTATTTTTGTATATGTGAATATGTGTGTATGTGTAAATGTGTATATGTGAATATGTGTGTATGTGTAAATATGTATTGTGAATTTTTTGTGTATGTAAATAATAAGATTATTAATATCAAATACCATTATTTGTAGATTCTTATCAATCAGATGGAACTCCACCATCATCTCCTCATCGTGCAACGCCTATATACTGTTAGTATATCAAACATTTAATTTTAAATATATTTGATGGATACATAACTTATATATTTCTTTGTTTCTTATTATAATCAGATTCTGATCAATCAGAGGGTACTCCACCACCTCCTACCCATGCAATGACTTCACATGTGTCCTCCGATAGGAATTATGATGAATTTTACTATCAAGAGCATATTATATGTTGGTGTAACTCTTGTTATGGCACGTATCGAAGACCACGATTGGAATGTATTGACCATGAGGTAGAGTATGGTACTTTTGAGCATGCACCATCACGTGGTCAACGTGATAATGCTTGGGTATGTCTTTTTTATATAAATTAATGTCATTATTTTATTTAAAAACCATATACAAAATCAAATTACTGTTGATATAGAGGAATACTTGCTTGATGATGATGATGATGATAATTTTTCTCATAATGTTAATATACCTCGTACACGTCATGGACTTGTTGTTCATCAATTACAAGCAGAGGTTTCTAGAAATCCTCTACCTCTTGGTTTAGAGACTGAAACGACTAGAGATTATCCATTGCTAGCTCGTGGTCGTTCTCTAGTACAAACATATGATAGAAGAAGATATGGAGGATGAAATAGAGGACCACTTCCTTTAGATGGAGAGATTTTCAACTTTTGGGGTAATCGCTATATGATTGCTCCATCCACTATTACTAATGCTGGTTGTGGTCTCTTTATTGTAGAGGATTTGTATGTGCCTCTAAACTCTAAAGTCACTCTTATGTCATTGAAAAATAACATGTGGAGGTGTTCACATCTCCAAATTTAGAGCAGAAGTAGATAAAAGTAGATAAAAGTAAGAAGGAAAGGAGAGGTGTCTATTTTTAGACAAGGAAGGTGCTTCTGTTGATAGCCTCTCAATAACAAGAGTGGTTCTCTTAGTGTAGATGTCCAAGCTGAGTGATTTTTGTTGCGTTGCGAAGCTTACAACTTGTACTATATAATTGCATCAGCTTTTGTAAAAATTGGAATAAAAAAATCTGCGCAAGTAAGCATTTTTGTAGATCTTCTTTCTTGTGTCTATCCGATGCCTCATTAGAGACATACCTCTCATCAAACTTTCATATCCCAGTCGTTATGAGGTCTTTTTGAGTGATTTTACTAGGAAAAGTTTCCTTAGCTCTCATTCTTTCTATATGTATCAACATTTGTCATAGAACATGAAGTTTTCTTGCTTCTGTACATCAATTTTCAATTCAAATAGTTAGTCATACCTTGCTGTTGCAGGCTTCTTCTTACCTTAACTTCAAGTTGTTGGTTTGGGAGCTATAATCCATCTTTTTTGATGGTTTTTGTTTCTAAAACATGCTATTGCGAGTCTACCTTTAGGATATATGATTAGTTTTGTCAAATTCTGCTCAGAGAGTTTCTAGTGGTTATTTTGGCATTGAATTTTTCTTGTTTGTTTATAACAATTCAACATGGAAGATTTGAGTGCATCGATTGGGAAGTTATTAGATGGGAGAAATTATCCCATGTGGCAATTTAGAATGGAGTCTTATTTCATGTCTAAAGGTCTTTGGGGATTGATAACAGGTATAGAAGTGAAGCCGGTATTACCAAAAGCTCCTATACAAGCAGATCGAGCAAGAGAGCAAGAATAGATCGAAAGAGACAGAAGAGTTCTGTTTATTTTATCACAAACAGTTTCCAATACTATGATTGGGCATATAAGAGGTTTGAATACTAGTAGAGAGGCTTGGGAGTCTCTAGAAAGGTTATTTGCAACTACCAACAGAGCAAGGCAAACACAATTTATTTGTGAGCTGACAGGAGTAAAAAAGAAGCCACGACAATCAATTAATGATTATGTTCTTGAGGTAAAATCTCTTATTGAAGCATTAGCCTCTATTAGTGCATCTCCTAATGAGGATATAAAGTTTAATAGCATCTTAAATGGCTTGAGAGAAGATGAAAGATGGAAGTCTTTCATTATGTCTATCATGACTCGAGAGAATCTACCATCCCTTGAAGATTTACAAACGCTCATGATGACTGAAGAAATCAACATAGAAGGTGGCAACTCTTATCATTCACAAAGAGGTAGTCAACGACAAGCTCTTTATACTTCAGCAAATAGACCAAGAGGTAGAGGAAATTGGAGAGGAGAAAGATTCAATACCAATGCAAGAGGAAGAGGAAGCTTCAATGCTCCTAGAGGAGGAAGGACAACACAACAAAGTCAATAGACTCAACCAAACTAGCAAGCTAACTTTACTTGCCATTATTGTGGTAAAGTTGGTCATTATGCTAGGGACTGCTTCTCCAATCCGAATAGAACAGGTGGTTTTAGAGGACGACAAAGAGGAATATGCCAAGATCACATGCATCACAACAACATCATAGTATAAGAGGAGGCTCAAACACTAAAAGAAAACGTTCTTATGGCTATGCATACAAAGACACATAAGAGGAAGGTAAACAACAAAACTTGGTATGTAGATAGTGGTTGCTCAAACCACATGAGTCACAACATGAATATGTTTGTGAACTTATACAAACCTGATTCAAGAGTCACAGTTGCTACAGGAGATAGTACTGAGCATGAAGTAGTTTACATTGGTGATTGTCCACTTAATGAACATGTAAATCTTAGAGATGTTTTGTTTGTTCCTACTATTACAAGAAATTTGATTTCAGTTGGATAGATGGAGGACAATGGAGTAAAGGTTGATTTTAACAATAATCAGTGGCAGGCTTATTAGAAGAAGGATGGGAATTTTGTTATAAAAGGACAAAAGGTAAAAAAATTATATACTTATGAAGTTGAAGTTCTAGATTATGAAGGTTATACAATGGTAAATGGGACTCAAGTAATTCAATTGGATTTATGGCATAAAAGATTAGGACATGTCAGTGTTGGCAGATTAAAAGATATTGCAAAGAAATCATTGGTTGAAGGTTTACCACAACTACCTAAGCAAGATTTGGATTTTATTTGTGAGGCATGTCAGTTTGGAAAACAGGTACGAAGTCCTTTTTCAAAAGCAAGATTGTTAAGCAAAGGTATTTTGGACTTGATTCATACTGATGTATGGGGTCCATCTCAAGAAGAGTTCATGGCAGGTAGCAAGTACTTTGTAACATTTATTGATGACTTCTCAAAGTTTACATTCATTTATTTTATGAAATACAAATCCGAAGTGTTTGACATGTTCAAGAAGTTTAAATCATTGGTTGAAAAGCAAACAGGTCGAAGCATAAGAAGGTTGAGATCAGATGGAGGAGGTGAATATTTTTCTAATCAGTTTCTTGCATTTTTGGAGGAAGAAGGAATTAAAAAGGAGACTACAAAAAGATACACACCTCAACAAAATGGTGTGGCCGAAAGAAGAAACAGGTCTATCTTGCAGATGGGTAGGTGCATGTTAAATGAAAAGGACTTACCACTTACTTTTTGGGTTGAAGCATGCAATATGGTAGTTTACGTGATGAACATGTTACCACCTACTCAAAGTCATGTATAGAAAGAACCTTATGAATTGTTTTATGGATCAAAACCAGATATTGCTAATTGTAGAATTTTCGGAAGCATATGGTTTTTTCATGTTCCACAACAGTTAAGGTCAAAGTTGGATCCAAGGTCACAAAAAATGGTTTTCATTGGTATGGCAGAAGGGCAACCAGGATATAGATGTGTGAACCCATATATGGGAGAGGTAATTGTTTCGAGAGATGTTATTTTTCATGAAGATAAATCCTGGTATAAACATGAAGTGCAGGTAGATGAAGAAGAAACTACAAGAAGTCACAAAGAAGAGCCAAGTTCTCAAAGTTCACCAGAGAGTCAAATTACACATGAAGAGGTAACTCCCCCCAATCAGAAGTTGAAGAAAATTCTGGATTCGATCTCAAAGGAAATTGAGTCACAGGAAGAAAGTGAAGGTTCTACATCAAGAAGAACTCAAACTCGAAGGCAAGAAAAGCATGGTAGGACAAGAAGCCAATCAAGGTATCCAGTAAGAGAAAGAAGGCAACAGCAAAGATTTTCTCATGAAGCTTATATTGCAAAACTTCTTGAGGAGCAGGAACCAACAATTTTTAAAGAAGTGTCAAAGGTAAAGAAATGGGTTAAAGCAATGGATGAAGAAATGACAGCTTTGTGTGAGAACAATACATGGAGTTTAGTTCCAAGGCAACCCAACATGAAGGTAATTGGTAACAAATGGGTATACAGGATAAAGAGAATCAGTGATGGTTCAGTAAGTAGATATAACGCAAGGCTTGTTTGTAAACGTTATGCATAGAGTTATGGTATCGATTATGATGAGACATTTTCTCCTGTTGCGAAGATATCAACAATAAGGACATTAATAAGTGTTGCTGCAAGCAAGGTATGGAATCTTTATCAATTAGATATAAAAAATGCATTTCTCAATGGTGATCTAAAAGAAGATGTGTACATGGAGCAACCAGCAGGTTATGAAGATCCCAAGAAGCCTACGCATGTATGTAAACTCTTGAAAGCATTGTATGGTCTTAAGCAGGCTCCAAGGGCTTGGAATTTTAGAGTGGTAAAGTTTCTTGAAAAGCAGGGATACAAGTGTTCAAATGCATATACTTCGTTGTATGTTAAGGTTGAAGGATCATTGATTGTTTATATCTCAGTTTATGTGGATGACTTGATAATAACAGGAAACAATGAAGGTGAGATAGCCAGGATCAAAGCAGAGCTTGGATCTGAATTTAAAATTTTAGATTTAGGTGAATTGACGTACATTCTTGGAATCGAAGTTATGAAGAAGGAAGATGGCGTATATCTTCTACAAAGGAAGTTTATTTCAGATTTGTTAAAGAAATATTGCATGGAGCATTGCAAGAGTATCAGTAATCCGATGGAACCCAATGTGAAGTACAGTGCTGAAGATAGTGAACCTTTAGAAGATCCACTTATCTACAGGTCTTTGATTGGTTCTCTTATATATGCAACTTTAATAAGGCCAGATATTACATTTAGTGTAAGTACATTGTCTCAATTCATGAACAAACCCACAGATGTTCATCTGCAAGCCGTTAAAAGGGTCCTGAGATATTTAAAGGGTACATTAAGTGAAGGTCTGGGCTATAAATATCATGAAGGTTTGGATGTGAAAGCATACAATGATACAGATTGGGCTAGAAATAAGGATGACAAAAGGAGTACAGGTGGATATTTGATATTTGCAGGTAATAATTTGGTTTCATGGACTTCTAAAAAACAGCCTACAGTAGCACTTTCAAGCACAGAAGCTGAATATAGAAGTCTTACAAATGCAACATGTGAGATTATGTGGTATTTGAAGCTTTATGAAGATATGAATCTATCTACAACACGTCCATTACTCTTGTGAGATAATGTAAGTTCATTACAACTCGCGTCTAGTCCAGTGTACCATGCAAGAACCAAACACATTGAAGTACACTATCACTATATCCGAGAGAAGGTGGTGAATGAAGATATTGATATTCAACATGTTGGAACTAAAGATCAATTAGCTGACATACTCACAAAAGCAGTGGATGCTCAGAAGCTTAAGCGAATCAAAGTACTACTTGGAGTCAAAGCTTTGGATTTAGAGCTTGAGGGAGGCAATGTTACATAAAAACAAGCTCTAAAGTAGTATTGTGGATTTTATTAATTATTAAAAATGGTATATGGAAGATTGTGGATCTTATTAGTTATGAAAAATAACATGTGGAGGCGTTCACATCTCCAAATTTAGAGCAAAAGTAGATAAACGTAGATAAAAGTAAAAAGGAAAGGAGAGGTGTCTATTTTTAGACAAGGAAGGCACTTCTGTTGATAGCCTCTCAATAAAAAGAGTGGTTCTCTTAGTGTAGGTGTCCAAATTGAGTGATTCTTGTTGCGTTGCGAAGCTTACAACTTGTACTATATAACTAGATCTGTTTTTCTACAAATTGCAATGAAAAAATTCCACAAAAGTAGACATTTTTGTAGATATTCTTTCTTGTGTCTATCCGGTGCCTCATTAGAGACCGACCTCTCTTCAAGCTTTCATATCTCAATTGTTATGAGGTCTTTTTGAGTGATTTCACTTGGAGGTGTTGGCTCTCATACTTTCTATCCATATCAAAATTTTTCATAGATCTTGAAGTTTTCTTGCTTCTGTACATCAGTTTTCAATTCAGATAGTTAGTCATACCTTGCTGTTGCAGGCTTCTGCTTACCTTAATGTCAAGCTATTGGTTTGGGAGCTATACTTCACCTTTTTTCACTTTTTTTGTTTTTACAACATGCTACTTAGAGTCTACTTTCAGGATATACGATTAGTTTTGTCAAATTCTGCTCAGAGAGTTTCTGGTGGTTATTTTGCTATAGTGACCTATTTCTATTTTCTTGAAAGTTTGGAGGAAAGTTTGTTTTTGAAGTTTGGAAATATTTGGTTGGTGTTTTTAAGATCTTGGGAGGTCTCATCATATTCCATTGTGTAATTTGATGTTTAAAAGTTTGTAAACACAACAATTTTGTGGTCCTATATATGGATGGGGAGATTGGCATCGACTTGCACGTTATGTTCAAAGCATGAGTCCTTATGGAATATGCTTGAATGCAGAATCCCTTACTAGTAGAAGGATTTTACATTCAGAAAATTAAAGATTATATATTGATGGAAGACCTTACACACATGGAAATATAGCAGGTTTAATAAATAGTAGTTGAGGGTTACATAATAGTTCAAGGACTAATTGCACATTTGAGGAGCGTGAAAATAGTCATGAATCACCATACATGAGTAGAGATGTATCAAGATACATAGTTGTCAATGCTATTACTACATTACATGCATGTGATGAACTATTAGTGAATTATGGATGGCGTAGACCTCCAAGAGCACCTTTTAGCTAGAGAGAATAAAAATTTTCTATCCATATTTAATAACTTATATATTTAATTTAATGTTTAAAGTTTACTTTTTATTCATTTATGGAATACTAATGAATTTTATTTATATGTGTAGATTCCAACGTATGATGTTGATGATATTGCTCCACACCATTCACAATTGCAAGTAAGACCTCATTTATCAGAAGCTTCTATGAGGAGGCTACGCAAAAGTAATCCTATGGAATATGCAAGGTTGAAAGATCTATATTCAAAAGAAGATAAAGTACAAGATTTGTGCGACAATGATGAAGATGATGGCATGGTAGATTTTATTGAGGATTGGTATCACAATGACAGTGAGAGCAATGATATTTCTAAAAATGAGAAATATCTTCGAGAGGAATGTCTAAAGCATGTATATGAAGGAAGTCGTTTGACACGACTAAGTGTGAGCTTACTTATTCTCAATCTTCAAAATCATTTTGGATGGAGTAATGTATATGTTTTGACACTATTAACGTATAATTTTCAATTTTCTATCTCTCTCTCTCTCTCTCTCTCTCTCTATATATATATATATATATATATATATATATATATATATATATATATATATATATATATATATATATATATATATATATATATATATATATATATATATATATATATATACATGCATTTATAAACATACACATAATATACATGAATGTATACACACATATAAACATACACACACATATACACACATACACATGTTATGAGCGTAAGGTCAAATTATACATACCTATATCGAATGAAGATGTTTTGTCCATCTAGCCTTTAGAATTGTCCACACAACTTTTAGAATCTTCTTGACACATATGTTTCTCCTATTTTAGTCGACCTAATACCTATGTTGCTAATTCTTTTTAATACAAATATTAAGTAGCAGTTACCAAGGAAGGTATTAAGTCATATGTAAAATGGGAGGAGCAAATTTATCTTGAAGACTTTGAAGGATGGAAAAATAATTTTAAAGGATGGGTGAACAAAAAGTGTCCATTCAATGCAGGTTTTTATTCTTAATTAGATAAGGTAAGAACAAGAACTTGAATTGAATGGATACTTTTTGTCTGCCCATCTTTTAAAACTATTAATGCATCTTTCAAAATATTCGTGAAAAATTTGATCCTCCCATTTTACATATGACTTAATACCTTCCTTGGTAACGGCTACTTAATATCTGTAAACAACTTACCAAGACAGGTAATAGATTGACTATAAAATTGGACACTGCCAGACGATTCAATGGTCTAGATATGAAAATATGCAAACAATAATATACAAAAAAACAATTAAAAACAAAATCAAATATACATAGCTACACATCAATATATACATATATACACATTCATACATACACAAACATACATATGTACATACATACACATGTATACACACATCCATATACATATATACATACATATATCCATACATATATATACATACATATATACCTATAAAACACATATACATATACACATACACATATGTATACACATGCACATGCATATTCACATCCACATACACATACACATAAGCATACACATATATAAAATTATATGCATATATATGTATATTTATTTATTTACTTTTTTAATATATCTTTTTTTTATGAGATTACAGGTTATTATTTGAAAAGTTTTTACCAAGTCATAATATTCTTCCTACCTCACATGATGAACTAAAGAAGATAATCAACAATCTTGGTATAGATTATCAATGTATATATGCATGTCCTAATGATTATATTTTACATAGAGGTGAATATGCAGACTCTTTGACATGTCCCGAATGTCAATCTCCTACATATAAGGGCGAAGAAGGTAAAATCCCCAAAAAGGTATTGAGACATTTTCCATTGGCTCCATGGATTAGACATATGTTTCAAAGCCTCGAATTATCAAAGCTTTTGACATGGGGACATGATCATAAAAGTACTCATGGAATAAACAGAACTCCTCATGATAGTGTTGCTTTTCAGCATATTGATTCTACATGGCCTAAATTTGCACAAAATCCACAAAATCTAAAGTTAGGAGTTGCATTAGATGGGGTTAATCCATTCTCCATGAATTCTAGTAAATGGTCAACATGGCCAATGGTAGTCATAAACTACAATCTTCTGCCATATCTTAGCATTTAAAAGGAACATTTAATGCTCTCACTTTTAATCCCAAGCAAAAGAAAAGTTAAAGATATGAATATATATCCTGCTCCTCTCATTGACAATCTCTAAGCATTATGAAGAGGTATTAATGTTATGATGTATCAAAAAGCATCAATGAAAGACATATTACGGTTCGTGGTATTGTGGCTTGCACTATTCGCGATTTTCCAGGATATGGTGTTTGTTCAGGTATTGATGTAATTGTTTTATTCAATATGCATGTAAATAAGTATGATTTAATCTAATTATATTTTTATCTTTTTCATGGAGGAATATCTAATAAGGGTTATAAAGCTTATCCATATTGTGGTGATTGGTTGAGATCAATCTATAGTAAGAATCTCAACAAAAATATTTATCTTCGACATCAACGATTCTTGCCTGTTGATCATCCATTAAGATCTAAAAGAGAAGCGATACATTTTAATGAAAAGCTTGAAACAAGTCAGTGTCCAAAACCTATGACACCTATGGATTGGTATGGAAAATGGTCAGATGGACCTTTGATAGATCTAGAATCAGAAACCTTCAGTGATGATGAGGATAATGAGTATGTGAAGAGAGGTAAAGGAAAATTGGCACTCACAGAGAACATATCAAAATGGTATTCTTTGGAGTATTGGAAAGAGTTAAAAGTATGTTATCTGTGATCCTATGCATATATTCAAGAATATTAGTTACACTATGGAAACATCTTCTTGGACTAAAAGATACCATAGCATCAAGGAATGATTTGAAAGATAAAAAATCAAAACCAAAGTTATGGCCATTTTTTGATATAAATCCACAGGAAACGACTTATGCACTTGCTCCTTGGGTACTTACAACAAAAGAGATACAGACTATCAACAATAGAATTCAATTGATTAAGACTCCTACAGGATATGGAGAATCTTTTCAAAACATGTTTACCATGGATGCTAAGAGCTTATCTGGGTTCAAGACCCATGATCGGCATAACTTTTTAAAACATAGTTTACCTTTGGTTATCGATGGATGTACAATGAAAGGAGTATGAGATATGATCTATCGTCTTGGATCACTTATAAGGTAATTATGATGCTTTTATATTTAATATGTATGAATATTGGATATCTTTTATTTTTGAATTAACTTCTTTATAATGTTTTTTATGATATGTATAGGTGGATTACATCCAAAGAGATTGACAAAAACTCGATCCCACAAAAAAAACATGAATGCAAAGAGCTACTATGTTTGATGGAGAAAGAACTTCCTACTTCATTTTTTGATATTCAGGTTCATTTATTAGTCCATCTTGTAGATGAAATAGAGATTGCAAGTGTTGTCAACACGATGGATGTTTTGGGTCGAGCGATTTATGGGAATATTAAAAGGTTATGTGCGACAAAGAGCGAAACCAGAAGGATCCATGGCAAAGGGTTGGATGTTTGAAGAATGCATGTATAACGTTAGTGAGTACCTTGAAAGAGGTCATGAAGAAGCTCCACGTGCATGGACCAACGAGTCTTCTTCAAAAATAAGAGATGAGGTATTATCAGGTAAGGGAGTTCCATTCTTATTTACATTTCAAGAAAAAAATGATGTTTCTACTTTTGTAGCATATAATAGCAAATGCATACAAGAATTCCTTAACGAGTAGGAACAAGAACTTCAAAATCTCCGAAGTGAAAGGCAAAAAAACAAAAGATATAGACGTAATCTCGATAATAATGAGATTGCGGATATATCTTCTTTCACGGATTGGCTATATAGTCGGTTGCAACACGCCAACGCAAATAATGAAGAAATCTCTGATGAGCAGAGAGAGTTAATGATAGGTTGTGAACGAAAAGTAATTTTATTTTAATAATATTTTATTTTTTTCATATATGTATATTAGTTTCTGTTTACTAATTGAATTTCTTTTGGAGGATCGAATGTTCACTAATATGTGGGCTTTTGGAAAGCATATTAGAATCAAAGCCATTTATTCTTTATGTAAAACAGAGGATTATAGTATTGTTGATTCTTTCAAGCAACTATCACGTGCTAGCTCAAAAGACACGAACCTTATAGATGGCAAACTTGGTTATGTAGGAAGTATTGTTGGTATCTACAAAATTTCATTTCATACATTCAAACAGGTAGAAAAAAGTTTATATTTTTTATGATAGAGTTAGTTATTTTTTAAAGCACCTAATAATGGGTTTTTGTTTTTATATATTTTGATAGGTCATTTTGAAGGTTGTCTGGTTTTGAGCCGAGTATAAAGGTAGTAATTCCACATTAAGAAAGGAATTATCTGGGTTTTGGGAAATTGATTCTTCGAAGGTAATTCGATCTACTAAAGAACCATATATTCTTCCTAGGCATATTGAACAAGCATTTTTTTATAAAAACCCAGATGCTCACCCTTGGTGGAAAGTCATTCATGTTCAACCTAGAGGTATGTCATTGTTGGAACAATTTATTGTTAGAGAGATCGAAGAAAGTCCTCTTGATGATTTAGCATTAGATACTGATACATCATCTCAAAGAGAAATTAGAATCATTATACGTGATAATGATACTAATCTTTTTGATGAAGAGGATAATTCTCTACATGCTGATTTAACTGATGAGGAAGAGGAATTACGAGAAATCGATATTAATCCATCAATAGATGATGTGACTCATGAGAACACAGATTTAACAATAGAAGAAATAAATGAAATCAATAAGGATAATGAAGATGAGACTATATTGATGTCTTACCAAAATGATGGAAGTAATGAAAACATATGAGCAGATTAGATAGAAAATTCTACTCTAGTTATCGATCAATAACTTGACGCTTCTGAATGGATATCAGATAATAGATTTTTTTATTCAACTTGAATAATGATGAATCCTACTAGAGATATGAAATCATGTTCTTTTAAGTTAGAACATGAAGCTCGGGGCTATGCCTAATTGTTTTATATATAGCTTTATCTTCGAGGAGCAAATTTTTATCATGTATGTATGCATATGTGTGTGTATTCATGTGTATTATATGTATACATATGTTACTATGCATATATATGTATTTCATGTATATGTATGTGTGTGCATGTGTGTGATATATGTATACATGTGTTAGTATGCATATGTGTATATATGCATATGCATTTATGTAAAATATTCATGTATTCATGTAATATATGCAAGTGTTTATAATTGTGTACATGTATATATGTATATGTGTCTATGTGTAAATGTGTACATGTAAATATGTATGCATATATATATATATTTATGTGTGCATGTAGGCATGTATATGTGATGTGTACATGTATATATTGTTGCGAACATTTGTTTTATGTAGGGTACAAGTTTCAAATTATGTAAATACCTTTGGGAAGTCTTCAAATACTTCAAGAAGGCTCATATTATTCATAAAATTTAGCAAAAATACCACGTGAGTTCTAGAACATGGTGAGTCAAATTAGTGAGTCACAAGGGAGCTTCAGTGGTGTCCTAGTGGAAGGTCGATGTGGCTAGTTCGCAAAGTCCATCAATACTTTGCTTATTTGAGCACTTGAGTCATGTAATACCTCCATCCAAGTGTCTACCACAAATTTAGATGTATTAGGAAGGTTTTAGATTAGTTTCCCATGCTATAAAAAGAGGAGAAAAGTCGTGATCTTGTGGGATGTCCAAGAGAGTATCTCTATGCTACTCTAGTTTTTGTATGCAGAGCTTGCAGAGCTTGTATCTCCCTCATTATATATTCCAATTACATGTTTGATAGCTCATTTGAAAGCTCTTCTTGTCTACTTTCATAGTACCAATTTTCATAATCATTGGATTTGTGAGCTGAGAGCAACACTCTCTGCAAGTAGTGTGTGTTCTCTGTTTTTTATCCCTGCTGAAGGTCTCCATTAAACATCCAACTTGCAGAGGTCATATCTCCTTGTTTATGTATCCAAATCATGTGTTCTTTGGCTTGTTAGAAAGCTCTCCAAGTCTATTTGTATTCTGGAAATTTTCAGATTCATTAGAGTTGTGAGTTAAGAGCAGTAGTCTCTGCAAGTGATGTATGTCCTCAGGTTCATCTCTGTTTCAAGGTCTCCATTAAAGCTGCATATTGCAGAGGTCATAGCTCATTGAGTATTTATCCAAATTGAGTGTTCTTTGGCTCATTGGAAAGCTCTTGGTCTCTAGTATATGTGGTTAAAACAGTTTTAAAAACTTTTGAGTGAGTAGAGAGTAGTAAGCTCTGCAAGCATGACTGGTTTTCTATGATGAAGTTTGTGAGAAGGTCAACTTGTTCCTAGGGGGTTCCACCTACTTCCTGCTATACTTTGGAGGTCAATAAACTCCAACAGTGGTATCAGAGCAAGTACTTGGAGGCTTGGAGAAGGTTATCATACCTTGACGAAGAATTTGAAGCTATCAAAGAAGCAGTTCATCATCAACACTACACAAAGGTAGAAGAAGATTGCAAGGAGGCATCTGAAGCAACATCCAAGCAAAGAAAGGTGCACATACCTCATTTACAAGGTAAATATTATATTTCTTCTCATCACACACATTGGAAAGGAGGCTTAAAGGAGGAAGCTTAGCATTTGTATTATGGGAGACCAACATGCACAAATAGAGAAGCTTGATAAGACCAATTATCAGGCATGGAAGTTTAGAATCACAGCATACTTGCAAGGTAGAGGCTTGTATGGTTTGATTGACGGCACAGATATCAAACCCACATTACCAGAGGACCCAAATCAGCAACAATTGAGGGAGTTTAGACTTTGGAATGAGAGAGACAAAAGGGTTATATTCATTTTATCACAAAATATTCAAGATTCAATGGTAGGACACATACAAGATCTAGACACAAGTAGAGATGTTTGGCTTGCATTGGAAAGGTTGTATGCTACAGGTACAAGAGCAAGGAAGATTCAACTCAAAAATGAGTTGAATAACATAAAGAAAGATACAAGGACATCGGTCAATGATTACATATTGAAAGTTAAAGAGATTGCAGATCAACTAGGATCAATTCAAGCTCATGTGGAGGACGACGACTTGGTTGCACATACTCTCAACGGACTCAAAGATGATGAGAGATGGATACCCTTCATTACTTCAGTTTATGTCAGAGGAGAATTACCAGATTTTGATCAACTTATTGCCCTCATGGTCACGGAGGAGATGAATCTAAATGGTTCTACTTCAAATCAAAAAGGATCTCAAAGACAAGCTCTTTATGTAGGATCATCAAGAGGTGGAAACAGAGGTGGAAGAGGTTCAAATAGAGGTCGAGGAAGAAGGATCGATGATCAAAGGACTTCAAGTGGCTTCTTCAACACAAGAGGAAGAGGAAGATCAAGCGCTAGAGGTACGAGAGGCTACTACAACTACAACCAAAGACAAAGGAGTGAAGATAATAAGAACAATTGCTATATATGTGGAAGGTATGGACACTATGCCAAAGATTGTTATCAAAATGAAAATAATCAAGGTGGTAATCGAAGAGGAGGCTATTCAAGAAGAGGTAAACAACAAGGAAATTATGCAGTTGAAGGTAAAAGTGATGATTATGATTCTCTTCTTATGATGAATGTAGAAACTAAGATGAATTCCAATAGTGATGTATGGTATGTAGATAGTGGTTGTTCTAATCACATGTCTCATGATGCTTCATGGTTTTCTAATATGCATAATCCGTCATGTAAAGGTCATGTTGAAACAGGAGATGATACAACACATAAGCTTATGCAGGTTGGAGATGTTGTTATGCATGATAAGAGTAAGAAAAATTGCTTGAAGGATGTACTTTATGTGCCAACGATCACTAAGAATTTGATGTCGGTTGGTCAAATGGTAGAAAAAGGTCTACAAGTGAGATTTAATCATGCAGGTTGCTTCATTTAGGATCCAAAGCAAAGGAGGTTAATTGCTAGAGGTCAAAAACAAGGTAGATTGTTTACATTCAAGGTAAACCCAAATCATACAAACTATTTCTCTTATGGTATGCATCGAATAGCAGAGCTTGATCTATGGCACAAAAGGATTGGACACATGAATGTACACAGGTTAAAGGAGCTATCAAAGAAGAGGATTGTTGAAGGATTACCTGATCTTACTAAGCAACATATGGTGCATCTTTGTGAAGCATGTCAAATGGGTAAGCAGAGTAGACAACCTTTCAAGCATTCAAGTTATGTAAGTGATGGTTTGCTAGATCTCATACACATAGATGTGTGGGGACCTACTAAAGAGGCATCCTTGATTGGTAATAAGTACTATGTATCATTCATTGATGATCATAGTAGAATGACATTTGTGTATTTCATTAAACATAAGAGTGAGGTCTTTGATTGTTTCAAGAAGTTCAAATCATATGTCGAAAAGCAAACAGGAAGGTATATTAAGAAGCTAAGGTCTGATGGAGGGGGAGAGTATTTCTCTCAAGCTTTTACTGATTTTTTGTATGATGAAGGTATCAAAAGAGAAGTTACATGCAGGTATACTCCACAACAAAATGGATTCGCAGAAAGAAGAAACAGAATCATAGCAGAAGCATCTAGAAGTATGCTTAATGATATGTGTTTGCCTAATTATTTTTGGGCTGAAGCTGTTAGCACAAGTGTTTACATTATGAATAGAGTTCCGACTGCTGGAGTTCATCATTTGACACCATATGAGGTATGGCATGGAAGGAAACCAAGTGTAAGTCATTTGAAAGTATTTGGTTGTGTATGTTATGTACATGTACCTAATGAGGTGAGATCTAAACTTGATGCAAAATCAGAAAAATGTATATTTATTGGTTATGCAGATACTCAAAGAGGATATAGATGCTATAATCCTCATACCAATAAGGTTGTTGTGTCAAGAGATGTAAACTTTGATGAATCACTTTCATGGTATGCAGATAAGAATTGTTTGCAGGTCATGGATGAAAATGAAGAAGGTGTGGTTGAAGGAGATGAATGCATAGTTCAGCCATCAGGAAGTTTAAATGATGAAAGGAGTGGTCTAGATGAAGAAAGAGGATCACCTTTCAATGGAAGATTAAGGCAAGAGTCACCTCCAAGTGTTAAAAGTAAAGGTAAACTCAAACTTGTTGAAGTTAATGATGAAGGAGAGGAAATTAGTGATGTATGTGAGTATGGAGAATCATCAAAGGTTCCTAATAAGAAAGGAAGAGCATCTACATTGGAGGTAAGAAGAACTTCAAGAGTAAGTAAGCAACCTCAAAGGTATACTTATGAATCTTTCATGAATACTCATTATGCTTTTATGACAAAAGTTGAGCAGGAAAATGAACCCACATGTTATGATGAGGCCAAAGGAGATGAAAAGTGGGAGAAAGCAATAAGAGAAGAAATGGAAGCACTTCAGGATAACAAGACTTGGAATTTAGTTCCAAGTACACCAAAGCAAAAGGTAATTGGTTGCAAGTGGGTTTTTAAGATTAAAAGAAATAGTGATGGTAGTGTGTCTAGATATAAGGCTAGACTTGTAGCAAAAGGATATAATCAAACTCAAGGTGTGGACTATGAGGAAACATTTAGTCTAGTAGCAAATATGGCAACGGTGAGAACTTTGTTGGCTTTAGCTGCAAGTAAAAGGTGGAATATATATCAACTCGATATAAAGAATGCCTTTCTTAATGGTGAGTTAAATGAAGAAGTGTATATGTCACAACCAGATGGTTATGTGGATGCAAAATATCCTAATCATGTATGCAGGTTAAAGAAGGCATTGTATGGTCTTAAGCAGGCACCAAGGGCATGGAATGCAAGGTTGGTAAAGTATCTTATGCTGCAAGGATACACAGCGAGTCATGCTGATCCTTCACTTTATGTAAAACATGTAGATGGCATGTGTGTCTATGTATGCATTTATGTGGATGACTTGTTGATTACAGGGAATGATGCAAAAGCAATTGATGAGATAAAAGGTAATTTGGGAAAGGAATTTAAAATTTCAGATCTTGGTTTGCTCAGATACTTTCTTGGGATTGAAATTGTGTATAGCGATGAAGGTATGTGGTTGATACAAAGAAAGTATATATGTGATATGCTGAAAAGGTTTGGTATGCAGGAATGTAAATTTGTTTCTACTCCAATGGAATGTAATGTAAAGCTGAGTGCAAAGGAAGGTGATGAGTTGCATGATATGAATGTATATAGATCCATGGTAGGATCTTTGATTTATGCAACAAAAACTAGACCTGATATATGTTATGCAGTGGGAGTATTGTCACAGTTTATGCATGAACCTAGAGTACCTCATATGCATGCAGCGAAAAGAGTGCTTAGGTATTTGAAAGGTACCATGAACGAAGGATTATTTTATAGTCATGATGTTGATCTAACTCTTAAAGTCTTTAGTGATGCAGATTGGGCTGGAAGCAAAGATGACAGAAGATCCACAAGTGGATATGTGGTAATAGCAGGAAACAAGACATTAACATGGAGTTCAAAGAAACAGCCTACAGTTGCTTTATCTTCTACAGAGGCTGAGTATAGAGGTTTAGCATTGGCTACTACTGAGGTTATGTGGTTTAAAAAGTTGTTTCATGACTTGAATGTGCAGGTTGATGTACCACTGATATATGGGGATAACTTGAGCAGCATTCATATGACCTCAAATCCTATTTTTCATGCTAGAACAAAGCATATAGAGGTTCACTATCATTATGTTCGAGAGAAGGCCATGAACAATGAAGTGCAGGTTTCTTTTGTTGGAACAAAGGATCAAGTTGCAGATATCTTCACCAAATCCTTGGATGGACCAAAGCTTCAAAGATTCAACTATATTCTTGGCATGAAGGAAATACCCTTTGAAACTTGAGGGGGAGAATGTTGCGAACATTTGTTTTATGTAGGGTACAAGTTTCAAATTATGTAAATACCTTTGGGAAGTCTTCAAATACTTCAAGAAGGCTCATATTATTCATAAAATTTAGCAAAAATACCACGTGAGTTCTAGAACATGGTGAGTCAAATTAGTGAGTCACAAGGGAGCTTCAGTGGTGTCCTAGTGGAAGGTCGATGTGGCTAGTTCTCAAAGTCCATCAATACTTTGCTTATTTGAGCACTTGAGTCATGTAATACCTCCATCCAAGTGTCTACCACAAATTTAGATGTATTGGGAAGGTTTTAGATTAGTTTCCCATGCTATAAAAAGAGGAGAAAAGTCGTGATCTTGTGGGATGTCCAAGAGAGTATCTCTATGCTACTCTAGTTTTTGTATGCAGAGCTTGCAGAGCTTGTATCTCCCTCATTATATATTCAAATTACATGTTTGATAGCTCATTTGAAAGCTCTTCTTGTCTGCTTTCATAGTACCAATTTTCCTAATCATTGGATTTGTGAGCTGAGAGCAACACTCTCTGCAAGTAGTGTGTGTTCTCTGTTTTTTATCCCTGCTGAAGGTCTCCATTAAACATCCAACTTGCAGAGGTCATATCTCCTTGTGTATGTATCCAAATCATGTGTTCTTTGGCTTGTTAGAAAGCTCTCCAAGTCTATTTGTATTCTGGAAATTTTCAGATTCATTAGAGTTGTGAGTTAAGAGCAGTAGTCTCTGCAAGTGATGTATGTCCTCAGGTTCATCTCTGTTTCAAGGTCTCCATTAAAGCTGCATATTGCAGAGGTCATAGCTCATTGAGTATTTATCCAAATTGAGTGTTCTTTGGCTCATTGGAAAGCTCTTGGTCTCTAGTATATGTGGTTAAAACAGTTTTAAAAACTTTTGAGTGAGTAGAGAGTAGTAAGCTCTGCAAGCATGACTGGTTTTCTATGATGAAGTTTGTGAGAAGGTCAACTTGTTCCTAGGGGGTTCCACCTACTTCCTGCTATACTTTGGAGGTCAATAAACTCCAACATATATGTATATGTGTCTATGTGGAAATGTGTACATGTAAATATGTGTGCATGTATATATATATTTATGTGTGCATTTAGGCATGTATGTGTGATGCATAATATATCTACTCCATTTTATATTTATGTATGTGTATCTACATGATGTGTATATATCTTTATATATATTATGATCTTCGTTGATTCGAGTAGCTATATATAGAGGCATAAGGTTGCGAGGAGAGACATCTCTCTAGTAGGACATCGGAGAAATAGATGCAATGTGTAGATATACTTCAATCATATGGCTAAAAGGTTGAATTAGAGTTTTTAAATTAGGGGTTTTAAAACCTAATATCAAAATTAGTGTTTTCAAATTATGATTTTTGAATTAGGATTTACTTATTTATTTATTTAGTTGTGCGTATGCATGTGTTGTGTATGTATGTGTATCTATATGTGCATATGCATGTGTTGTGTGTGTGTGTATATGCATGTGTATATGTCTATATGCATGTAAATATGATTATATGAGTCTATGTGTGTTTACATATAATTATGCATGTGTATGTGTATGTGAGTATGTGTATGTGTCTATGTGTATTCATTATATGTGTGTAACAGCATGCATGTGTATGTGTGTGTAAAAATGTGCATGTATGTGTGTGTATGTATAAATGTGCATGTATGTGTATATGTGTGTAAATGTGCATGCATGATGTATATGTGTGTGTATGCATGTATTTGTACCTCTAGTCTCACTCTTTTCTCTCTCTCTCTCATATACATACATACATACATAAACACACATACTCATATCCACATATATATACATAAAAGCAATGCGTACCGTGCATTATCGCGGCGATGAGCCATAAGTGTCCGCATCTCTTTTAGACACCACTTATGTGACCATCCTGTCCCAAACTCTTTCTCAAGTGAACTTAGTATGTATTTTTTATCCCTCTCATCATGATCACTACAAAAATAAAAAAAATCATGTAAATAAAACATAAGATATTTATTTAAATTTATATGTAAAATTTATACTTACTTCCACGATAAGTGAACAAGGTGCAGGTAAGAGTCACATAATGCCCACATTCTTCTCTTGAACTCCAATCCATTCCCTATGTACACAATGTTTCCCTCTGGCTCTATATCGCACTCTAGCCCTAAGGTGCCTATGCATGTTCTCATAGGCAACTCTGCTCTGCTATCATGATCTGGAGCTGGTATAGGTGTCTTGAAAATAGATAGATAAAAATAAATAAAAATATGTGTTATAATATCATTAAAAAAAGAATGTGAAAAAAAAACATACCTATGAGCAGATAGCTTTCTTCCTGGATGTGGAGCCGCAGAAGAGCCCTCCTTTGATCGCTGGGTAAGCATCTGGATCGTATAATCTAGCTCATCATCAAGCATCTCTGACTACTCATGCATGATGACCCCTAGAGTATCAGACGGAACTTTTGCTCTCAAAAGACTTTTTATGAGAGTGAGTTTCACCTTTCTCTCTCTACTAGGATCCATAATACCTAACATATAAAACAAAATGGGTTAGAAATCAATATATATACGTGTACATATGTATGTGTGTATATGTGTATGGTGTATATGTGAGTGTGTGTATGCATGTAAACATGTATGTATGCATATGCATGTGCATTATGTATGCAAATGTATGCATGTGTGTGTATGTGTGTGTATGCATGTAAGTATATATATATGCATATGCATTATGTATGCATATGTATGCATGCATGTGTATGTGTGTGTATGTGTCTCTATGTGTGTGTATGCATATATATGTGTGTATGTCTCTATGTGTCTGTCTATGCATATATATGTGTGTATGTGTCCATGTGTGTGTATGTGTGTGTGTGTCCATGTGTGTGTGTGTCTGTGTCTATGTGTATATATGTGTCTATGCATTTGTATGCATATGTATGCATGTGTGTGTATATGTTTGTATGTCTCTGTATGCATGTAAGTATGTATGTATGCATGTGTGTGTGTATGTGTGTATGTTTGTGTATGCATGTAAGTATGTATGTATGCATATGCATATGATGATTATGTATGCATATGTATGCATGTATGTGTATGTGTGTGTATGTCTTTACATGTGTATGTGTGTGTCTCTGTGTGTGTGTGTGTCTATGTGCGTATATGGATTTGTGTGTATATGGATCTGTGTGTATGCATGTAAGCATGTATGTATGCATATGCATGTGTACGTGTGTGTATGTGTGTGTGTGTGTGTGTCTATATGTTTTTGTGTGTGCATGCATGTGTATGTGTGTGTAAATCTGTGTGTATATGTGTCTATGTGTATGTATGTGTCTATGTGTGTGTGTATGTGTATGTATGCATATGTGTGTGTATGTGTGTGTATGTGTGTGTATGTGTATGCATGTATCTATGCATATGCATGTGCATTATGTATGCATATGTATGCATATGTGTGTGTGTATGCATGTAAGTATGTATGTATGCATATGTATATGCATATGTGTGTGTGTGTATGTGTATGTATGCATATGTATGTGTATGTATGTATATGTGTGTGTGTATGCATGTAAGTATGTATGTATGCATATGTATGTATGTGTGTGTAAATCTGTGTGTATGTGTGTATGTATGCATATGTATGCATGTATGTGTATGTGTGTGTATGTCTCTCTATGTGTGTGTGTGTACGCATATATGTGTGTGTATGTGTGTAAGTGTGTGTGTATGTGTGTGTGTCTATGTGTGTATGTGTGTATGCATGCGTATGTGTGTGTATGCATGTAAGCATGTATGTATGCATATGCATGTGCATTATGTATGCATATGCATGTATGTGTGTAAGTGTGTGTATCTATATATATGTGTTTGTATGCATGTGTATGTGTGTGTGTGTGTGTATATTTGTGTGTATGTGTATGTGTGTGTGTGTGTCTATGTGTGTATGTGTGTGTGTGTCTATGTGTGTATGTTTGTGTGTCTATGTGTGTATGTGTGTGTCTATGTGTGTATATACGTGTGTATCTATATATATGTGTTAGTGTGCATGTGTATGTGTGTGTGTAAATGTGTATGGATGTGTGTGTGTAAGTGTGTATGTGTCTATGAGTGTGTATGTGTTTATGTGTGTGTATGTGTCTATGTGTGTGTATGTGTCTATGTGTGTGTATGTGTGTATGTGTGTATGTGTGTATGTGCATGCATGTATGTATGCATATGCATGTGCATTATGTATGCATATGTGTGTGTATGCATTATGTATGCATATCTGTGTATATGCATTAAATATGTGTATGTATGCATGTGCATTATGTATGCATATGTGTGTGTATGCATGTAAGTATGTATGTATGCATATGCATTATGTATGCATATGCATTATGTATGCATATGCATTATGTATGCATATGCATTATGTATGCATATGCATTATGTATGCATATGCATTATGTATGCATATGCATATGCATTATGTATGCATATGCATATGCATTATGTATGCATATGTATGCATGTATGTGTATCTATGTGTATGTCTCTCTATGTGTGTGTATGCATATATGTGTGTGTATGCATATATGTGTGTGTATGTGTGTGTGTATGTGTGTGTGTATGTGTGTATGCATGTGTATGTGTGTGTATGCATCATTATGTGTGTATGTGTGTATGTGTGTGTGTATATGTGTGTGTATGTGTGTGTGTGTATGTGTGTGTGTGTGTGTCTATGTGTATGTGTGTACATCTATGAGTGTGTATGTGTTTATGTGTGTGTATGTGTCTATGTGTGTGTATGCGTCTATGTGTCTATGTGTATGCATGTATGTATGCATATGTGTGTGTATGTGTGTGTATGCATTATGTATGCATATGTGTGTGTATGCATTAAGTATGTGTATGTATGCATGTAAGTAGGTATGTATGCATATGCATATGCATTATGTATGCATACGTATGCATGTATGTGTATGTGTGTGTATGTCTCTTTATGTGTGTGTATGCATATATGTGTGGGTATGTGTGTATGTGTGTGTGTATGTGTGTGCGTGTGCGTGTATGTGTGTGTGTATGTGTGTATGCACGTGTATGTGTGTGTATGCATAATTATGTGTGTATGTGTCTATGTGTCTATGTGTGTATGTGTGTGTGTATGTGTGTGTATGTGTGTGTGTGTGTGTCTATGTGTATGTATGTGCGTCTATGAGTGTGTATGTGTTTATGTGTGTGTATGTGTCTATGTGTGTATGTGTATGCATGTATGTGTGCATATGTGTGTGTATGGATTATGTATGAATTATGTTTGCATATGTGTGTGTATGCATTATGTATGTGTATGTATGCATGTGCATTATGTATGCATGTAAGTATGTATGTATGCATATGCATATGCATTATGTATGCATATGTATGCATGTATGTGTATGTATATGTATGTCTCTCTACATGTGTGTGTATGCATATATGTGTGTGTTCAACCTTTCTTGCTCCTCATGTTGGTTGGCCCTTGATTCTGAGCATTGGCATCATCTCATCTCGAATATGTAACCATAGAGATTCCTTTATTATAGATATGCCTCCGTTTTGAGTCCACATACTGAGTAATTTCCTCAATCTAATTTTTCAATAGATGAGAGGAACCCATCACCCATGATGCTTAGTTGCTCTAATACCACTGTGAAGAGGCGATGGGATATGTGAAGAGATGAGTGGTTGTTGCAACAAAACTATTCTACACCAGGGAAAGTAACTCCAGGGATGCTTGATAACCTTCTTTATCTACCCAAGCATGCATAAAGTGTCAAGTACTTTGTAACATCATTGAAAAATGTTTGCATCAAAATAGATAACTTCCACTTCACAAGAGTTGAAGAAACCTTCTATTTTGGTGAGTGAAGGTCATAGGAAATGATGAGATCATCTCACAACCTAGTATGAATTGACGAGAGAGCTTTTGCACACATAAAATTGAAGTGCATAACTAATTAAATCAAGTTATGGATGAATTTAGCTGGAACATACAGAGATAAATGAATCTAGAAATTTGGGGGGGGGCATCTCAATTTTCGAGGAGCAAGATGAAGTGTAGACATATTCAACTTCTATTATTCATATCTTGAGATCTAATGATGTAATGATTATGCAACTTGATAAAAAGATACGTGACATCCAATCTAATTCATCCAAGTAAAGGTATAGATATTGGATACTCACACACAAAGAAATAGAGAAATCAAGTTCACGGTGTACCTCAAGGTCCCATAACAACACATAGAGAGTAAGTTATCAAGATGTATTAATAATAATGTGTATTGATATTTCACATATGATATAAGGGAACTATGGAGAGCTACTCTTACATGATTTGAGAACAATGTCGGCTCAAACTCGTAGTCAAAGAACTCTCAGATTGTCTTGTCTCTCTATTTCTCGCAACTTGAGAATGTATATATACATGATTTTGAGCTTGAACTTGGTTAATCATTACCCAAAAGTATTCTTGGACTTTAGGAGTGATATCAATTAGATTGCCACAAAGAGAAAGAGAAATGCAAGTTATTGGAGCACAATGTTTGGCTGCTCTGCTTTCCACTTGTTCCAATTTAAAGTGATCTTTTTCTAATGAGCAGCCCTATTTAATATCTTGAATCGATCCTTAGTGCATAGAGGTTTTTTCTTCTCTCTCCACATACCTCAAGCTTGACCTGTACTCAGTTCTCATGCATTATAGATTGCTGAATATTAGCCTTCAATATTGTAGCCATGGCTTCATAACTTCTCACTTTACTTTGCCATAGAACCTTGTAGAAATACTAGCAACTGACCATCCTCCTAGCATTACTCCTCAAAAATTCAAGCTCGGGCACTTAGCCTATATTTGATCTTCTTGTGTGCCTAGAATGCTTGCAGTTGATTCATATTTTGCTCTTATCAGTTTTATACGTATGAGAAAACTCTCGAACACATATATCATCATGATCAGGACCAGGCAGCAGTGAAAATATTATGAGTAGCACCTTGAAAATATTATGAGAGCACGACTTTGATTCACACACAAACAGAAAATAATCATTCTTGTATTAGAAATAGCAACCTTTTTCCTATCTCGTTATCTGCACGGATGTACAATGTCTACTTCCTACACTATTTAGAGAATTCAGAGGATACGTTCAACTCTTGAGTCCACCCCAATACATGACTCACCCATCTGCTATAATGGCATCTACTCTAGTCACATTATACATTTCACGTATGGGGATTTAGAATCAATTCTAGGGTTTTCCCATTGAGGGAGATTGCAAAAACGACTGTGTTCATGAGAATACATGATGATGTTGCCTGCGTGTTGAGTTTTCCTATTTGGTCCTTCCATTGATTGAGCTCCTCTTGGCCCCGATTCCGTGATCAGCTCAAAAAGGGAAAATTCCGTATTGCTTTATGCCAAAACACCAAGAATGACCCATGTATTCCTTTTCTTTAAATTAAATCCCTTACGCGTTGAGTTGCTGCCCCTCCGCTATAGAAATGTCTTTCACCCACTCACTTATATGTACATATGCATGTATAAAATCATAATTAAAATACATATATGCTCACATATACAATCACATATGCACTGCAAATAGAGTCGCATGTACAACTACAAACATACATATATGTATATACAATCATACAAAGCACACATGCATGCATCACACACATAATATAGATGCACACAAGCACATGTATAAAGTCATAATAAAAATACATATATGCTCACACATACAATCACATATGCACTGCACATAGAGTCGCATGTACAACTACACACATACATATATGTATATACAATGATACAAAGCACACATGCATGCATCACACACATAATATAGATGCACACAAAGGCATGCATAAACTCATAATAAAAATACATATATGCTCACACATACAATCACCTATGCACTACACATAGAGTCGCATGTACAACTACGCATGTACAACTACACACATAGAGTCGCATGTACAACTCCAGGGATGCTTGATAAACTTCTTTATCTATCCAAGTATGCATAAAGATTCAAGTACTTTGTAACATCATTGCCAAACGTTTGCATCAAAATAGATAACTTTCATTTCACAAGAGTTGAAGAAACCTTCTATTTTGGGAAGTGAAGATCACAGAAAAATGATGAGAGCTCACAACCTAGTATGAATTGAACGAAGAGCTTTTGCATACATAGAATTGAAGTGCATACCTAAGTAAATCAAGTTATTGGATGAATTTAACTAAAACATACAGAGAGAAATGAATCTAGAAATTCTAGGGGGGGGCATCTCAATTTTTGAGGAGCAAGATGAAGTGCAGACATATTCAACTTCTATTATGCATATCTTGAGATCTAGTGATGTAATGATCATGCAACTTGACAAAAAGATACGTGACATCCAAACTAATTCATCCAAGTAAAAGTATAGATATTGGATACTCACACACAAAGAAATAGACAAAACAAGTTCACTGTGTACCTCAAGCTCCCATAACAACACATAGAGAGTAAGTAATCAAGATGTATTAATCATAATGTGTATTGATACTTCACATATGATTAAGGGAACTATGGAGACCTACTCTAACATGATGTGAGCACAATGTAGGCTCAAACTCTCAGTCAAAGAACTCTCAGATTTTCTCTCTATTTCTTGCATCTTGAGAGGATGTATTTATACATGATTTTAAGCTTGAACTTGGTGAATCATCACCTAAAAGTATTGTTGGAGCACAATCTTTGGCTGCTCTGCGTTCCACTTGTTCCAATTCAAAGTGATCTTTTTCTAATGAGCAGCCCTCTATAATATCTTGAATCGATCCTAAGTGCATAGAGGTTTTCTCTTCTCTCTCCACATACCTCAAGCTTGACCTGTACTCAGCTCTCATGCATTATAGATTGCTGAATATTAGCCTTCAATATTGTAACCATGGCTTCATAACTTCTCACTTTACTTTTCCATAGAACCTTGTAGAAATGAGAAGAGGAAATATATCAGCGAGGCCGGCGATGGCGAGCGGGGGGGCTGTGCGTCTGTCGCTCTGTTCTTCAAAGTACCCTACGAGCAGCAAGATAAGAGCATGTCGACGGGAGCTGTGCGTCTGTCGCTCGGGAGTCTAAGCTTGTGTCCGCCGCTTGATCTGTGTGTGGGCGGGCAAGCTATTGTCTTTTTCGTGCCCTAGTTTGTGTTGTTCTTGCTCGCTCTGCCCGTGGTGTCGTCGTTGTCTTCTCCCCCTCCCCTATGGGGTTGAGGGGTTGAGATGTCACAATGATTGGACTCCCTCAGTATCGCTTTGTTTAGGCTTCATAGGTGTCGCCCGGGGATGTGGAGGTATCGCGATCGTTGTACTGATCAGTATCGCTTTGTCTTGGTGTCCAAAGTATCGCTCGGGGACCTGAAGGTATCGCGCGCATAAGTATCGTACCCGCCCGGTGACAAGTATCGCGCGTTCAGTATCGCTTCGTTCCGAGCGTTCAGTTTCGCCTTGGTTTCCGAAGTTTCGCTGGCAAGTATCGCTAGTCACTGCGCTCCCCGGGTATCGTGACGGGGTCCCAGTTTCGTGCCGAGGTCGCGATACCCATACCTCCGCCCGGTTACTTCAGCGATCGGCGATACTTGCGGTTACTGCTGGTCAGCGGAATTTTCGGGCCGCCTTCTCCGGGTATCGTCGGCTGGGTGTCGCCGGGCGCCCGATCGCCGGGTTGAAGACTGTTCGTTCTCGCGCGTGGGGGGGACTCTTCATCCGCCGATCGCGATCGCCGGGAGCCCCAAAGCTAGAGAAAAGAAAGACTTTTTAGAAAAAAAAAAAAAGAAGAAGAAAAAAAAAGAAGGAAAAGAAAAAAAAAAAAGGAAAAAAGAAAAAAGAAGAAGAAAAAAAAAAAGAAGAAGAGAAGAGGAAAAAAAAAAAGAAAGAAAAAGGAAAATAGAAAAGATTCGAAAAGAAGAAGTGTGCTTCCCTTTATTGTTGGATTTTTGGCCCTTTTGTCTTTCCCTGTAAAGCAAAGTGTTAGGCTTCGACGTGATCGGAGGGGAGAGTCTTCCGCAGTTGTGATCTTTTTTCTTTCCATGTTGGAGGGTTTTGCCGTTGGGTATTGAAAAGTAAAAGTGGTACAAGTTCGTTTGGCCATGGATGTGGCTTCATCCTCTCTCGTGAAAAGTAATCGGGCCCCTCCCCCTGGGGAGACCAGTACACTGGCCGCGCTGCTGGAGGGGGGGTCGTGTGCCGCCCCTGGGGCACCCGAAAGTGTTGAATCCCCCATCGTGTCCCTCAGTAGACCCGCAGTTCTATCTGCTCAGGAGGAGCTCAAGAAAGTTTGCCTCGTCGGCCAAGTGTTTGGCCCTAGGCCCCCGCTCGAAATCGTACGACAATGGCTTCGAAAAGAGTGGTTCCCTCGAGGACTAATTGTCAGCAAATGTCAGTTTTTACCAGCAAACCACATGCTGCTAATCTTCGAAAATGAAGAGATGGCGTTCCAAGCCCTAAGCGTTGGCACCTGGCAGCTCGGTCGGGCGACCCTGTGCCTATTCAGATGGTCCCCGGACTTTACTCCCGACAAATCGAAATCACTTCGATACCCCCTTTGGGTTGAGCTCCCTAACCTCCCATACTTTTTGTACAACTTCGTGTGGGACATTGTCTCTCCTATCGGCAAGCCGTTGGCTTCACGCGAAGACATTGGTGGTCTCATCTATGAAGGTGCAAGACACTCGTTCAATGCTAGGTGGCACCCACAAATCTGCGTCGAGGCCGACCTCAGTTCGCCGCTTCCATCAACGATCAAAGTGGACATGGGCGAAGGAGATGTTTGGGAGCAGGATATCACCTACAAAAACCTTCCCAACGCGTGCTTTCGCTGTGGTCAGCAAGGTCACAGGATTAAAGACTGCCCTCTCAGGCAAAAAAACAAGCGATTTCAAGAAGCCTCCAAAACTGCTCAAGACAACTTTGGCGAATTGACCCACTCGACCAAGGAAGGGGAAGGCAAGGGCCTCCTCAATCCACAAGCTGATGCTGATGGCTTTACTGAAGTTAGAAGAAGAAGGAAAAGAAGTCCGAGGGCCAACGGTGAGAGAAACAACCCGCCAATTACCCCCTACAGCAATTTGTATTGCAATCTTGGAAAGGAGATCAACGAGCTTGACTACCCAGGTGGGAAGCCACCTGAGGTAGACACCTACGACGAAGCCCTAGAGATCCCTGTCAACAAAGAAACCCCCCAGGAGGGTTACACTACAAGCAAAGAAGATGGCTTCACCACTAGTAATGAAGACAACATGGATAGTGAAAGCTCCATCATTGGATCGACGATCCCGGAAACGGTGCCGAGCACGGGGCCCAATTCTCCCCAGCAAGGAGCATCCCGCAAAGGAAAACAACCTATGGAGTTACCCTGGAAAAGCCCCCATAAGAACCGATTTCTAAGTCGGGATCAGATCCCAGCGAAAAAGAAAGACGAAGCCAAGAGAAGAAAGGACAAGGCTCCCTCCCGCAAAGAGGGATCAACACAAAAATGATCGTCATCTCGCTAAATGCTAGAGGGTTAACGGACCCCTCAAGAGCGACCATCATTGGTCAATGGCTCCGCGACATTAGCTTAAACCCAGACATTATATGTATTCAAGAGATTAAAATCGACGGAGAAGACCTCCAGAAACGGCTCAGACAGGTCTCCTCGGCCCATGTGTGGATCCCAACGAAGCACCAGCGGGGGTCCGGAGGAACGGTTATCGGTGTTAAAGGTCTCTGGCTTGAAAAGCTTGAGAACTCCATTGAAGATGTGGGTCACCGTTGGATTGCGGTTTCTTTTGGTGCTCCTCTTTGTGTTACTATGGTTTCTTTGTACGCCCCTAACGGGGATTTGGAGAGATTGAACACTTGGGCTTCATTAGAATCGCTTCCCCACAACGTGCTTATATGTGGTGACTTCAACATGGTGGAGGACCCTATGGACAGATGGATGGGCAAGGGCAGGGTCATAGACGGTCGGGAGAAAGAAACGTGGGATATGACCAAACTCCACTTGGATCTGGTTGAACTCAAAGACTCGAATGGCTTTTCTTGGTCGAATCTCCAAGCGGGCGAGGATCTGAGGAAAGCTAGACTCGACAGATGCTACATCTCTCAGAGCTTTACTCATCAGTGGGGCCACCCTACCATCACGTAGCGCACTGACCTCACCATCTCTGATCACTACCCGATCGTTATCACTTTTCAACCTTCCAACAAGGTCCGCAAGGCTCCGTGGTTCCATGCCAACGCTGCCACCTTCTCTCTCCCCTCCGTCCATCAAGAGATTACCGATGTGTGGAAGGTGGCGTTCGCCTCTGGCTTGGCCCCAACCAAGTGCTGGAGAAGCGCGGTCGACAAGTCTCGTAAGATCATGATCAGAACTAAGAAGATGCTCGAGACTGTGCGACGGGCTCGTAGGGAGGCTCTCTACCACAGACTCTGGCGGCTCGAGGAGGAAGTGAACAAAGGAAAACACCAAGCCCAGAAAGGTCTCCGAAAAATCAGAGCGGTGTTGAGATACGAGGAAGAAATACAAAGGAAAAACTTGCAAATTTTCTTCAAGGAGTGGTGGGCTGGCAAAGCCGACAAACCCACCAAAGAGATGTGCCGTATCCTTAAAAGGAAACACAACCGAGATTCGATCCCCCTACTGCTAGATCCACACGGCAATGTATGCAATTCGGAAGAAGATAATTTTGGCATCATCGAAGGGCACTTCACGAGACTCCTGGGAACCTCGAACCCCCTCTCCCACCATAGAAGGGACTGTATGGCTGCAATTTCTAGGGTTTCCCCCCGGAGGATACCACCCAACCTCCACTCCCTGCTTCATGCCCCTATCTCTGAATCAGAAATCATTGAGGTCATTGATGCCCTCCCTCTCGGTAAAAGCCCGGGACCAGACGGACTCACCAACGAGTTCTTTAAATCCTTCAAGCTGGTGGTTGCCACCCCTCTTCGGATGGTTTGGCAAGAAGCGCTAAAGTTTGGTGCTCTTCCTTCTTGTCTAAATAATGGAATTATCAAGTTGATACACAAGAAGGGGGAAAAGAACAGAATCGAGAACTGGCGGCCTATTACGATGCTCCAAACAGGATACAAGATCATCGCCAAAGTCATTGCCAACAGAATCTCGTGCCATCTGAGATCTTGGCTAAGTGAGGACCAAAAAGGCTTCATCAAAGGCAGGTCTATCCTGGAAACCATAGATCGACCTTGACAAAGCCTACGACAGGCTGGAATGGGACTATATTCTGCAGTCGCTTCAAGATCTTGGATGTAGTCAGAAATTCACCAAGATGATCGCGACCCTTCTTGGAAACGCAACGACCCAAATTAACGTGAACGGCAAACTTTCGAAGGCGATCCATCTTAGAAGATCTATTAGACAAGGGTGCCCTCTGGCCCCCCTTCTGTTTGCCATCGCCACTGAGGGGCTGAGCAGACTGGTAGCGCATCATGTGGAGGCTGGCAATATCAAAGGCCTCCGGCTGCCTCACGACCACAGTCAAATCATCATGAGACTATTTGCCGATGATATGAACGCGTTCGTTCACAATGATAATACCAGCCTGGAGACTTTCTGGAGGTGTCTTGCTACCTTTTGTGAGGCCTCTGGATCCAAAATCAACCACTCTAAGACCGCCTTTAGGGCCATTGTGGGACATCATCCTGGCCTTCTCATTGATCATGGCTGTCAAATCATTCCGCAGGGCCAAATCTTTCGTCTTCTTGGAATCCCATTGGGGTTTGGCGTCTCTATGGAGCAGCGATGGAACTGGGTGTTGGCCAAACTCAAAAACAAGCTTAACTATTGGAAAGGTATGCAAATCAATCTTGCTGGGCGTGCGATGGTTATCAACACGTTCCTCCTCTCTTCTACCATCTATTTCCTTTCTTGCTGGAGAGCGAATGAGCAAGGCCTGTCCAAAATGAGTAGTATTTGTAGAAACTTTCTTTGGACGGGCGATCACAACAGAAGGGGGGTGCCTAAAATCAAATGGGCCATCTGCACTAGCCCCAGAGATTGCGGGGGGCTTGGTATCCTGGACATCGGGTGTATGGCTAACAAACTGGCAGCCAAATGGATGATTAAGGCTTGGTGCAATAGGGAGGCCTCGTGGGCCAAGCTGATCTTCAGAAACAAGAATGAGTTGGCTCTCATGGGGTTCCCAAACTGGAAGAATCTCGACATCATGACCCTGCTATTCTCCCCAATCCCTGTCTTCCCGAAAGGCTCTAATCTCGTGTGCTCCCTTTGGAAGGGCTGGAATAAAGTCAAAAGCTTCACAAGAATTAGTGAGGACTGGAAGTGGGCGGCCGGAATCAGACAAAACGACTCTATCTGGTTCCCGATACATGGCATCCGGAGTGTGGAGTCATGGAACATTCAAAATGCCAAGAGATTATGGAACAAAGGATTCAAAAAATGGAAACACCTCTGGAAACATGACACCAACAGCTGGATCAACTTCGAGGATATTGATCCTTGCAAAAACATCTCCTTCGAAGAATGGAACACTTTGCAAAGCAGATGCCTCGCATGGGATCGTCACAAGACTCGCCTTCTCATGGGACACGATGCACCGAACTCGCTTGGTCTCAAATGGCACAATGGAAACAAGCTACTCAAAATCCCGAACATCAAAGAAACGGCTGACCACCAGATCAGCCTCAACAAGAAGTGGTGCCTGTCTTGGACGCGGCTTCGGTGGGACATGAAATTCATGGGTATATGGCACCCCCTTATCGAGATTAAGAAGTCTGTCCTCTTATGGCAAATTCTGCATCGAGGAATTTGGACCAACCATAAGGCTAGCAAACTTTGTGGGATCCCTCCTTGGTGCAAACGCTGCCACCGGGCTATCGAAGACGTCCCACACATCTTCCTTACCTACCCCAACTCCTACAGAATCTGGCAGACGGTTGGAAAGAAAATCAGACTTCAAAATCAGCTTAGTTGGAAACAAGTCCTTTTGGGAGAAGCGATCGGCTGCTCTGCGACACTCTGGAACGCCATCAGAGGGGAAGTCTTGTGGAAAATTTGGCGGGAGAGGTGTGCTCTCAACTTCGGCGATACCCCCAGGGAGTGGTCGATTGAGAAATCACTATTCCTCCTTGGCAAAAGGATTGTTAACAGTAAGAAATCCCCCCCCCCCTTCAGGCACCATCAAGTCCTCATTTTGATCAACAACAAGCTCAAACCCAAGTGGGCCCCGCATGAGGGCGATGAGAGGGTGATTAACCTTCTATGTAATGCAACCTAGAACTCATTTAAGCTTCCCCTGCTTTGTGGGATTTGGGGGGTCCCGTGGGCACTAGTCCCCTTCTATTGTACCTTTGTTTCTTAATTTAATTCAAGTCCGGGAGAGTAGGCTATTGCCGAACTTCCTTTATTAAAAAAAAAAAAAAAAAAAAAAAAAAACCTTGTAGAAATACAAGTAACTGACCATTCTCCTAGCATTACTCCTCAAAAATTCAAGCTCGGGCACTTAGCCTATATTTGATCTTCTTGTGTGCCTAGAATGCTTGCAGTTAATTCATATTTTGCTCTATCAGTATTATACATATGAGAAAACTCTGGAACACATATATCATCATGATCAGGACCAGGAAGTAGTGAAAATATTATGAGTAGCACCTTGAAAATTGTGAGAGCACGACTTTGATTCACACACAAACAGAAAATAATCATTCTTGTATTAGAAATAGCAACCTTTTTCCTATCTCGTTACCTCCACGGATGTACAATGTCTACTCTCTACACTATTTAGAGAGTTCAGAGGATATGCTCAACTCTTGAGTCCACCCCAATACATGATTCACCCATCTGCTATAATGGCATCTACTCGAGTCACATTATACATTTCACGTATGCGGATTTAGAATCAATTCTAGGGTTTTCCCATTGAGGGAGATTGCAGAAACGCCTGTGTTCATGAGAATACATGATGATGTTGCCTGCGTGTTGAGTTTTCCTATTTGTCCCTTATATTGATTGAGCTCCTCTTGGCCCCGATTCCGTGATCAGCTCAAAAAGGGAAAGTTCCCTAATGCTTTATGCCGAAACACCAAGAATGACCCATGTATCCCTTTCCTCCCTTACCCGATGAGTTGCTGCCCCTCCTACATGCATACTCTCCCAACTTTGTGCCTGGGTTCACGTGCTTCTTTCTCCTTTTCCTAAGAACTCCCAAAGAAAAAGAACACACATATCCTAGTATATGTCGCACACAAATACACATCTATGAACACATTATATATGCACTTGCTCATAAGAACGAACAAATTTACACATGCACACATAGATACCCCTGTATATAAAAACATTCACACATACACATAAATACACGAATGCATAAATTTCATGCATCACACACTCACTTATATGTACATACGCATGTGTAAACCCATAATAAAATAACATATATGCCCACACATACAATCACATGCACTCCACATAGAGTCGCATGTACAACTACAAACATACATATATGTATATACAATCATACAAAGCACACATGCATCCATCAAACACATAATATATATATGTATATACAATCATACAAAGCACACATGCATGCATCACACACATAATATAGGTGCACACAAACACATGTAGAAAGTCATAATAAATATACATATAAGCTCATGCATACAATCACATATGCACTGCACATAGAGTCGCATGTACAACTACACACATACATATATCTATGTACAATCATACAAAGCACACATGCATGCATCACACACATAACATAGATGCACACAAACGCATGCATAAACTCATAATAAAAATACATATATGCTCACACATACAATCACATATGCACTGCACATAGAGTCGCATGAACAACTACACACATACATATATGTATATACAATCATACAAAGCACACATGCATGCATCACACACATAATATAGATGCACATAAACGCATGCATAAACTCATAATAAAAATGCATATATGTTCACGCATACATACTTCATATTAAAATATATATATGGTCATGCATATATACTTATGTGTTTTTGTATGTGGACTCATAAAAAAATGCAAACTCTTAATATACACATCTCTTTTCTCACAAAACTTACATGTTGCATTTTCCACACGCAAACATGCACATGAACATATGCACTTGCAAACAAATGTAAATACATACAAATACACAGAGTTCATAAATTTCACATTAGTTAATGATATATATTCACGGATATAAACACATACTCTCATGCACATTATTTGGAATATTGATGGTTTTACAAATGAATTCAAGTCATACGTCCACTAACATTTTATGCATGTACTTTATACTTATGGACTACTCAATCAATGATAGGATGATGTATTTGCAAGCCAAATGATTAGAGGTGAGCATACGCAATGAAGTTTAAAAATCACCAGACCATGTGTGTGGAATGACTTCCTTTCTTGTTTTGATGGACCATTGTTCCTCAATTTCTTGTTCATTCAACCTGCAAAGCTCAACATACAAACGTGTTTTAGTTCAGCAAAACTTTGAATCGAAGCTTCCGACCTGGTTGTGGGCATGGGCTTTCGATCTTGAACGCAACAGATTCCCCTCGTTTCATATACAATTTGGGACAGAATCATATTATGTTAAAGAGATGAGTTTGCGAGATGACTATGATTGAGGAGACTCATCATGAGGCATAGGTGAATACTCCACATAATATACTTCTACACATTTTCAAGGACAAAATTCTCTAAAAAGGGAGAAGAAAGTTGCATACTTCTAGGTACAAGAAAAAAAAGACTTGTGTTTGAGGCTCCAAAGTCCTTTGGAGAACCCTTGGCTTTTATTGAAAAATCTTTTAGGAAGTAACTTCAAATGTATGCTTTGAACCCTTCAGCTATTTGGTTATTTGAGGTTCCAATGAGAGGGTTTCAATTGTAGGGATAGTTTAACCTAATGGTTGGAGACCTTAGTCTTTGGAGAAGCTTCTCCTAGTGCCACCTTCGGGTGTACATTAGAGAAGGAGGCTTGTTTGATTAACTATCCATGTGATACCATGTGATTGGACTTTAGGCAAGTGTCCACATGAGGGCCACTTGGAGGGACACTTGAAAGTGTCATAGGACATGTAACACTTTGGCCTAGAGTCATATATATGGATGGATTCGGTTGGATGCATCTCACACTCCTTTCAGGGTTTATATTTTCAAATGCAACCAAGAGAATTACTTGATGAAGGGAAAAATAAAAACAATGAAAAGGGAGTTGGAGAGAAACAAGATTCTACAAAGAAGAATGGGAATATCGAAGAAAAATAGAAACAAAAAAGACAATTAAGAAATCACCAAAAGTTTTACTAATATCAGATCTAAAAAAGAAGAATGACACGAAGGAGATTATCACCCATATTTAACTCAAAAAGTCAAGTGACCATGTTCTTTGGAACATTTCTTTTCAATTTCAAAGCATCAATTTAATGATAATTTCATAAAACTTGTTAGAAGGTAATGATTTCTACTCCCACAAGATCTTGAGATGGAAGAATCACTTGATGTTACCCAGGTCATGAATGAAGTAATAACCATGAGTAACGCATTTGATAATGAGGATAAGGAATTCAAGACCTTCTAAGTGAATATAAATTTTGTTTGGCTCCATTATACCTAATGAAAATGCAAAGGAGCCTGAGGTTCAATTTAGCAAGATCTTTTGGGTGAGAGGAACCTCAAAAGTAAAAATGAAAATAGGTGATGAGCATGAATCATGTTTGACTCTATCACTCATTGATTCTGGGTCATAGATAAATGTGATCTCAAAGAAAGTGCATGTGATCTTAGTAACTTAAAAGAATGGATGGAGTTTTAACTACATATAATGGATCAAGGGTTTTATTGGGAGCATGTGCCAACGTTCCTGTGGCAATAGGTGGAGCTTCAAAATAATTTCATTTCTTTGTCTAAGAAAACTATTCATATGAATTTATTCTTGGGCAACCATTTATCATCAAAATGTGAATGGAAACAAAAGTAATGGATGATGGATCAACGTATGCACAAATTCAATCTAGATCTAGTCTCAAGTCCTTATAAGTAATGGAAATATGTTTGAATCATGTAAGAAATAGGAAGAACTTGAGAAAGAACCCCATTATCTCTTATGATTGTGCATGCCATGATTGTGCGTTGGTAATAGAATATGGGGCTTATTTTGATTGAAATTTTGTTAGGATCCACTATTGAGCAAGAGAGTAGTAGATTATGGTTTTATGTCTCACAAGAACATGTAAATAGTTTTAGAGTTGTATTCTTTCTTCACCAGCATTTAGATTACAATATCTGCAAAGTGAAAATATTGAAATAAATTTTAAATAATTATGAAAATTATTATATAAATTATGTTTGATTTCACTTGAAGAATAGATTGAGAATGGAATTGTGTTCACAAGTAGTTCTATTGTAATGGAAGAAGTTGAGAGGGCCCTCCAGGAAGAGAAGAAAAATGGGACTCATTTAAGATCTTTGGTTGCAGGAAAGCGCATAAAGCTTTTCAAGAGAAGAATGAATACAGAGTACGAGGGTGATCAAGAACTCCTTGGTGATGAGGAAACTAAAGAAAAGTTCAAATTATGAAAGGATACCATTATGAATACTAGTATGGGACATATATGCTTGAGAGAGAAAGTGTAGATACCTTATAGTCATCCTAAAGATTTAGGGCAACTTGACTGGAAGCTCTTAGAAGAAGAAAGAATATATATATATATATATATATATATATATATATATATATATATATATATATATATATATATATATATATATATATATATATATATATATATATATATATATATATATATATATATATATATATATATATAGGCTATGGGGAGTATTTGAAGCACTTAGATAGTGAGACCCTAGTTCCTGCTAGCCTATGTCTTTAGATCCTCAGCTCTGATTAGGGGTTAGGACTTTCCATTTTAACAAGGATGTCATGAAGCTTCCTAATTATTAGATAGAACGTTTATGCCTTCTTCCACCCCAAAAAGTAGAAGTAAAGAAGAAATCAAGAAAAGAAAGATGCAATACAACAATGATTATTGTGAAGATAAAGATAGAGATGAATAAAAGACAGAAAGAATAAAAACATTATTCATGACTCTTTTCTTCTCTCAAAACCACTACTAAGAATTTATATATATTCTATAGTAGGGGAATATTAGTAGGTGTGTAAGAACAAAGCATTAGAATATTTATGCAGTAGGGAAATTAGTAGTATTTCTTGATAGGTGTGTAAGAACAAAGCATTATAATATTCATGATAACTAACTTTGAAAAGAGTAGACAGGAAAGATTATTTTTGGAACATTTAATGATTTTTTTCAATGTATTCTGACTTATTTTTGGTAGTTGTATGATGATCGAAGAATTTCTAAATCATAACTTAAGTTTACTTTTTCTACTTGAATATCCATTTCAATAAAAAAGACATATTTATTTTTCAAGAAACAATTTTAAAATGTTTAACAATATTTTAGAAATAATTTGATCCTTTTTCCATTGGATTTGCAGGTTGGCCCATTAAGGAACACATACAAGTTTAGTGGGGGTAGATGTCGAGAAAAATTGCCTACCAAATTTGAAGCCAAGGAAAATAAAAAAATATGTTTTGACTGCAATTTCTTCGACTTTGATTTATACTTTGATGTGTTTGTTGATAATTGATTCTCTCTTTTTTACCTAGAAGAAAAACAAGAAAAGAGGTTTAGCCAAGAGAGTGCATGATGTTGTGATATGTGCTCTATATGTATGTGTGAGTGTATGTTTTAATGCCCGTTTTGCACAAAACCATGGGCTTGAAAAATGTAAACTTCTTCATGTAAGTCAACATTTAAAAATGCAATTTTAATGTGTGTTTTTGGGTATCAATGTATGTGTATATGTATAAATATGTATGTACTGTTTGGGTATCAACATCATACATGATCTTGTTGGATCTATATTGTACTTTACCACTATAGGAATGCAATGGAAAATAGCCTCAAATGACTATCAAAACGGAGAGATAAAATTAAAGAAGTATTCCATAAAGTGTAGCATCTGAGGCAAGCAACTTTTTGAGCATAGGATTGCTCTAAGCAAAAGAAGACACACATGGTTAAAGGAATCACACTGGGTTTGTCAGCAAAAGAAGACACACATGGTTAAAGGAATCACACTGGGTTTGTCAGCAAAAGAAGACACACATGGTTAAAGGAATCACACTGGGTTTGAGACAGGGACGAGCTCAACATTTATGCTTATATATTTTTTTGAGCGTAAATAGTTAGCACTCAAGTAGATTGACACTAGATAGGATGATTTCTAATGATTTTTGAGGTGATGGGATTAAACCCTATCATCTAAAGTATGTAATTTGTCTTTTGCAAGAAGGAATTGTTCGAGATGGACTATGACATGCACACAATGATGTGTGTTGCTTGAGAATGATCCAAGATTAATGGACAATCACCCATGCAAGATTGAATCGTATTATCATGCCAACAAATATCTAATTCAAGTGATAGGATTTTCTTATGGATATGAACATGAAGGATCATGGTCTCCATCGAAAGTTAAAGAATATGAAAAACTACCAAGATCACCTTAGAAGTTTGCACTCATACCAATTTTGACATCCTACTTTCCATGCTCGAGAAAATGACCTATGAGTCTCCACCCAACCTATCATTATATAGGTTTGGTAACTAATTGTGATCTCTAGACTATCTAGGACTACTTTTACATGTGTGTTCACCACCACTACTTTAGGACTTTTCACTCAAGCTCACTAGTGATAGGTATACTAAACTTTTGAGTTATGTCTCCTTGAACTCTACTTAATTAAAGTTAACTTGAGTGGATGCTTGTAGAAGGATCTAGATCTGTTTGACAAATATTTCACCCCATGCTGCTCATGGGGATTGAATCCAAGTCCAAATTCTATCCTTACTTGAGACTTAAACACTTGGCTAAGCTTATAACATGTCTAATATTTTAGAATTTCCTTATGTTATCTTTAACTTAGAGCCTTGTCCAAGCTACTTTATGACACGACGATATGATGACTAGGCAAGGTTGTCTAATTGAGGACTTAATCTACAATTCTACATCAAATTCTACATCTTCAACCTCAAAACATGGTGCATGCAATAAGTATCCTAGTGGTGGTGGAAGATGATGTGGCTATTCCATCCATTTGGTTGACACCACGAGGCACATATGCATGTGCTAGTCTATTTAGTACACCTCACATACCTAGGGGCACATGAGCATGATCCCACGAAAGTCTACTTAGAAAATTAGGATGGAGAGGTTTTTGTGGATTCTATGGGAGCAACAATGCATACTCATAGATCGTATCTTGTCGAAGTGCAATATTACAACACCATGTTTTAGATTGGAAAAAACAAGACAAAGAAAAATTCAACTACATCGTGCAAAAGCATGCTATGTGAGTATAAACTTGAACTAGCATCAATCAAGGTGCCTTAGGTATGAACTAAAAGGCAAGTAAAGAACATACTAAAACATCATCATTATATGGTTTGATGTGCACATAGAGGAGGTAGATCAAAACCTCTATATATGTCACACAAAGAGTATGATGAAATTGCAAGTGAAGCTTCATCAAGATTTGAATAGCATAGGAGGGCCACCAAAGCTATATTACTAGACATAGGGACACCGCATTGAGTGAAGGCATGTTAATATTTTGCTATGAGTTTATAAGCATAATGTACTTTTTGCACATTTTTTGTAATGCATACAAATTATATTCTTCACATATAACTTTGTTCCATCTTTAAATGCAAGCTAGTAAAGGGTCTATGCACATACCTTTTGGATTTAGATGAGCAAAGCATGATTATTCATTAGGATAGATTTATAGGATGGTAATAGTCTTCATTCTAGATTTTCATTTTAGACATGTATTTTTTAGACATGTATTATTGTAGACATGAGTTTCATTTCAAGCATGCAATGTATTTCATGCATGTATTGCTTTAGATATTTCAGTTATGTAATTTGGTTTGATAAGGATGCATCTTATGGATTGGTTTGTTATAGTGATTGATTCTAATGTCTTTTATGAATTCATTGATTTTCTTTTTTTGCATATTTATTTCATGATAGTAGAAGTATGTATATGTGTAGGTGATCAGCTGTGCAAGTGTGTCCACGCTTGTACAGATTTTGATGAGGCACGTTAGTTGATTCAATTCCATAGTTACGTGTGTGTTAATCTGTGAATCAATCAAGTTAATTGATTCAATTCAATGGTTATGTGTTCTTTTTATGTGAATCATTTCAATACTTATGTGTGTTTATATATGTATGTGTGCGTGACTTACATTTAAGAAAAAAACATAGTGTAAGCTGATTTTAGGTTTCAGCCATATTTTAGTGCAATTCACTATCTTAAATATGTGGGAAAATTGCACACGGAACTTGCAAAATATTTTTATTTTCTTATTTTTATTATTTACTAATTGGGATATCAACTAGGTTACTGAGTAGGTTATTGAATTGGATACCTATTGGACGGTTTATTATGTTGCCAATTAGGGTATGGACCATGACTTCAACTAATTTGTGTCAAATCATCTGCCAAAGACCACACCAACTAAATTAGTTAGTAGACCAATCACAATATTTTCCACCTATTGTAGAGCATCTGAGTTCATGTGATTTTCAAGGTTAGAATCCCTTGAATTAGAATCCATGTGGATGGAACACGTGGCTCGCTCTCCTCAGATTTCCCCTTAACCTTGGAGGTATATATATGGATAGAGTTGGTTGCGTGGATACATGCATCTATAGCCCCTTTGTGGGTTTACACTATGCTCTTGAGTAGTCCTTCACTCATCTACATAATAGTTTTCTTATTTGAGAAGATGGAGACGGCACTCATGAGTTACCATGGATGTATTTTCTAAAAATAGGAAAAGGAAAGAGCGCCCTTGAGGGTGGTAACATGTCCTATGCAAGAATTTAAGGATAATGGCACCCCAAAGAGGTTTGGGTTAACACAATAGGTTGATTTAATGCACTTTTTCATGAATAGACTACTCATAACGTATGCCCACGTGCCCCATGAAGGATGGGAAAGAGAATTTTTCTTTCCTTTTGGATTTGAAGGTAATAAATATGGAATAATGTTCTTATATTCTTCTTGCTAGGATAGTCTCATGATATATGGGATATTTCCAGTACATTTATCTCTAGAAGTCATGCTGCAACCTTGTCATCTCTTTTCTTCCCTTCCCCACTCATATTTTGCTTCTTCTCTGCATATTTTTCAGCCTAAGAGCTTTCATTCTCTCATAAAAATTCTCTCTTATCTACTTCTTGCGACCATGTATCTCTTCATTGGGGGACTCAAGGGCTTGGTACTCCAAAAAAACTTGGAGGAAAAAAGTTTATCATATTGCTGAGAAACATGAGGCAAGGATAAAAGCGTGAATGTCGTTCAAGTCCTTTCTTTTTCCCTTTTCTTTTTTTTGAGGGATCAAGAGCATATTTTTCTCCTATTCTATTTGAAGAAAGCATGAGATCTTTCTATCATGCGCTTATCCAAAGGAGGATAACCCCAAATGTTTTTCAATCAATGTGAAGCAATATGGATGCCAACATAAAGATGAAGGATGGCTCTTGCCAAGGGAAAATAAAGGACAAAAATTGAGATAAAATTAAGTTTTTCTTTTGTGTTCTTTCAACGTTTCTTTGCTTCATTTTTACTCGAGACATTTCAAGATGCATCAAAACATGTAAGTTACCATGTTAATGCATTGAAAAGGAAGCACCTGTAGAATGTTTCTGCACATGAAGGGACAGAAGAGAGCATGAAATGCATGAATGCTATGAATACTTGGAGCTACAATTTTCTCAAATCATTTATAGCATGAAAATGCATACATTTTCAGTACATACATTTAATGATTATTATTCTAAAGTGATGGAAAATATTTCACCTACTTCTCCTATATATTGAGGCATAAGGTTGGGAGGAGAGTCATCGTTGATCAACCAAGAAAGCCACTAAATTTGTGTCAATATTTTCTTCTCTCTTAACTTCAAGAAAAGCAAAGAGCAAGGGCCATATGATGGCCCTCTAGGGCTATACATGATGACCGTATAGATCTATACAACTTTTCCATGTTCCACCATTCTTTCTTAAGATCCTTTTGCTTAAATTGTGAGGGAAGAATATGCTTGGAGACTTAGAAGATAATGAGTAGGGTGGTTCTTCACATGGATCAAATGATGGAGTTAGCTTGTTGATGAGCTAACTAGTATGTTCCAAGTTCATGTTTAATTTCAGTACTTGTTTTCTTATTTCTTTGTATACCTATACATAGAACCCATTAAAATATAGCATAAAGACTTCAAATTTGATGACTTAAGAGTGAATGAAATCTACACAACCAAACATGAGAATATTGAAAGCACATAAATCTCTAACAGTACTACATGCATTCATAAGCTACTTTCTATCTCATGCATGAGAAAGAAAAGAATGATTGTGCATTTTTCCTTCTCAAAAGCATGCATTGATAGATGAAAAAATTTGTAAGTGTAATCATGTTGTTATATAAAGGGAAGCATGACTAGTGTGTTTGTGCACAACATATATGCATGAAGTGTATGCATGCAAGCACATGATACTACATGTGTGCAAGCACTTGCATTTGCATGAGTTAGAGTCACTAGTTTGGCTTCGTTGCATAAACTATGCATGCATTCAAGTAAACAAAATATACATGCAAGAATAGATGCATGATATTGCAAATAAACTCAAAGTAGACTTTAATAAGTTAGAAGGTATAGGGACCTTCAAAAAAACAATCGGAAGCAAGCCAATCTAGACTTGAGCTTGTAAGTTGACCTTTACTAGTCCATGAAGTATTATCATTATACGATATGGATGAAACAAATATTAAATAGTTCATGTATACTTTATTGGCAAGGAAAATTTTCCTATAGAGTATGGGATTCTTTATGAATCTTCATGTGATTATTCTGTAAAGATAAGTAAAAAGTTTTACTTAATTATGAAATAATACACAAGGGGTTCCAAGCTTTAGATTGAGTTTATAAAATACTTAAAGAAGAACATTTGAGATTCATGAAAAGACCATTGAATTGGTCTCAAGTTAACTATAAGAAGTTCTTTGAAGGTAAACATATCCAAAGAATGCTAGCAGTTTGGATGATTATAGATTTCAAAGAGTTTCTACATTAGCCAAGATGGGCTTGGTTGTGAAATTTGTTGACGACAGATGTACAATTCATGATCTATCAAATGGCAACGTCATTATTGCTTCTGGCATTTATGTCGTGGGCTGTATAAGCTCATAGACTATAAAAGATCTATAAACGATTTGGCATGTACAGTACATGATTCTCAGGCTATGTCAGATGCAAAGCTTTCGCATGCACGCTTTAGTCATCTAAAATTTGCTAGTTTGCTATGCCTGCAGAAATCTGAAATGGTGTCCACTTTGCCCAAACTTGAGGCACCTGGTAAACATGTATGTGAAGGCTATATTTTGGGCTAAATGCAGCATTCTTCCTTTCCAAAAGATGGTTCAGTTCGGGCTACTCAGGAATTGTAGCTTGTACATAGTGATGTCTGTGGTCCTATGCAAACACCTTCTTTTGGAAATTATCTTTAGTTTGTGACTTTCATCGATGATTTTTCCAGTCATGCATGGGTATATCCATTGAAAGCAGAGTTAGAAGTGTTCATGTGCTTCAAACAATTTTTGGTTTTGGCTAAAAATCTATCAGCATGTAAAATGGGCACCCTCCGTTCTGATCGAGGGGAGAATATATGTCTTCTAATTTTAATGCATTTCTGGTTGAATGTGGGATAAAGCACTAGTGTATAATGCCGTATACAGATCAACAGAATGGAGTTGCTGAACAAAAGAACATGTCACTCATAGAGATGGCAAGGTGTATGATGCAGAGTCAGACTTTACCATATAGTTTTTGGCTCGAGGCGGTCATGTGTGCAACATATGTACTTAATAGGTGTCCCACTAAAGCACTGCACTCTATCACTCCATATGAGGCTTGGCATGATCACAAGCCATCTGTTCCTTATCTACGTGTTTTTGGTTGCCTGCCATATGCATTAGTGCCTAAGCAACATCGCAGAAAATTGGATGGTAAAGTAGTAAAATTTATTTTTGTTGGATCCAGTTCTGAAAGTAAAGGATATTGTCTGTATCATCCACAGACTAAACACATTATAGTTAGCCGTGATGTTTTTTTTGTGGAAGATTCTATTCAGCCATTGCTTCAATGTACTAAGGAGACATCTGTTAGCTCCAAAGACATGTATGATACGTTGCTACCTCTTTTTACAGGTGGGCAGTCTAGTGCTGGTCCTAATGAGGCAACTTCTCAACCTTTGCAGGTTTCATGTGATGATGTAGATCATCCCATTTCTAAAGCAGATTTACATGATGCACTTGTTGATGAGAGAGCTAATATTGAGGAGGCAAAAACTGTGCCAAAATGGCTTGTGCAAACTTTGTGTGATAGCAAATTAGATGCACCTTTGTCATATCGTACTCGTTCAGGCTCTCATAGTGCCTCTTTTGCATCATATTGCTATGCTATGGCTGCATCTAGTCTATGTGATGAGAATGAGCCTGTTTCATTTGATGAAGCACAAAATCAGAAGATTGGATGGTCGTTATGCAATCTGAATATGATGCTATAATGAAGAATGGTACTTGGTCTTTATATGACTTGCCTCCTGGCAAGAAGGCCAGTGGTATTAAGTGCATATACAAGCTAAAGCGTAAGCCTGATGGTACAGTTGACAGGTATAAGGCTTGACAGGTATAAGGCTAGGCTTGTTGTAAAGGGTTATGAAAAGGAAAAAGGCATTGATTTTGATGAAACCTTTGCTCCTACTTGCCGTATGACTACTGTTCATAGCATCTGTGCACTTGCAGCTCATCATGATTGGAATGTACATCAGCTAGACATTAAAACAACATTTCTGAATGGTGACTTGCATGAAGAAGTGTATGTTTTTTAGCCCCATGGCTTTGTACAGAAAGGGCATGAAAACCAGGTGTGCACGTTAAAGAAGGCATTATATGGTTTAAAGCAAGCACCATGTGCTTGGTATGAAAAGATACATGCCTATCTGATTGCACATGGTTTTGAGAATAGTCCAACTAAAAGCACCTTAGATGTTAAGCATGCTAATGATGTACTTCTGATCATTGTGGTTTATGTTGATGACACCCTACTCAGTGGTCCTCATGAGAGGAATATTGCTAATTTTAAGGCTGATTTACATGCCTCATTTGAGATTTTTGATTTGGGGCATTTGCATCACTATTTGGGCATTTCGTTTATGCACGTTGATGGTGAAATGGCTTTGTGTCAAACAAAATATATTGACAGATTATTGTAGCATTTTGGCCTTGAAGGCTGTAAACCTATTGCCACTCCTATGGAAACAAGTTTACGACTGAGTCTTCATGATGCTGGAGATGCATTTGATGTTGTTATCTATCAGTAGGCTGTTGGATGCTTGATTTACTTAATATGCATTACTCGGGCAGATATTCAATTTGTTGTCTCATAGATGAGCAGGTTTATGCATGGCCCAAGAGTCAAGCATTGGTAGGCGGTTAAGCACATCTTTCCATATTTGAGTGGTACTCAGCTACTTGGGTTGTTTTATCCCAAGGGGGATCACTCCCGCCAGATTTGCATGCTTTTTCTGATTCAGGAATCTATAAAATATCACCAGCTTCAACACCATCAGCATGAGCTTCAGTACCTGTATTTGCAGGTGTAATAGGACGTTTTTCAACACCATTCACAATATTCCGTAGTCCTTCTGTGATCAATACATGATGAATCATATAAGCCCATAATGGGTAATTCGTACCATCCAACTTATCCTCAATCGCCAACATACGGAATACATCACTACTTTCAGCCATGGCCACTGACTGAAATACCCTTATGTAGAAAATTGAACACAACTACCTTGTCAGGTTCTGCTAAACCTGTATCTCAAAAAGTTAAACATAACTACTTTGTCAAGTTCTGCTAAACCTCTAGCAGACTTTGAGATGCTTATAATGGCGAACCGAAGCCTGTATATATCTTTGACACAAAAAGACAAAATAGCCTACACAAGTGTTGCAATAGTGCATTTGGAGGCTGAAACGAGCTCAGATCATGATTTCAGCACTACATAGCGAAGCTGTTTTGATCTCCTAATCAGACTAAGTATGCACACCAAATTTCGTGCGATTCTAAGACTATCACTGGAGGAGTATTGACGATGCCCTAGATGAAGCGGCGACATGCTCTGATACCAATTATTGGAGTTAGACATCTATAGAAGCACATGAGCAACACAAGGAAGAAGGAGAAGCTTGGAGCATAAACACAATAATGAAATTTCTTACCATTAGAATGTACAAAGATAAGTAACCCGCTAGGGCTATGGAGATATATACAAGTGGGAGGAGGGAGGAACCTCCTAAAGAGGGAAAAAAGTGTGATCCCTAGCATAAACAAAGCATCTCACAAAGTGAAAGAACTACCATCAGCATTAGTCAAAATGATCTTACCAACTCCCATAATAGGATAGGAGGAGTTGTTGGCGCATGTAATAGTATTCCCTGTAGGGTCAGGCTCGAGTGAAGAGAAGAAACTGCACTGCGAGGTAATATGTTTGGTTGCCCCACTGTCAAAGTACAAAACATCTGAGTCTACTGCAGACATCCACTACTCATGAGAAGATGGGTCAAAACTGCAAACAATAGTAAATGCCCATTCTTCTTCCTACAGAAGATTAGTAGACTCTGTTTTTGGTGTAGAGGCCTCTGCAACAACCATTCCCACATCGTTCTTCTTTGCCTCTTTAGTAGCCAGTTTTGGATAGTTCTTTATGATATGATCATTTCCTTTACAGTACTTGCAAAACAATTTCTGCTTTTCTGATTTCTTTTCATCTTTGTTTTCCCTATTCGATTGTGCAAAATTAGCAGATTTCTGCTTACTAATTGAAGAGCTCCATTTTTCTTTGCCCTTCTGACTAGCTAGGAAAGCTTGATGTGCCACACACATAATGGACCTGTTCTGCCTGGACTATCTTCCTGCAACAGAACAGAGACTAACTCCTCAAATGACCAAGGCATTTGGATTGGCTTTCATCATTAACCAAAGAGTAGAAGCAAAACTCTAATATGAATCAAGAAGACCATTCTGAATGGTCTGCACAAGTGGGCTATCTGGTATAACCTCATCAGCAAAAATCAGATGTTCCTTCAAGTCTTTGATCTTTGTTACAAAACTATCCTTAGAATCACCTTCATTCATGTATTCACTCTCCAATTGTTTTCGGAGGTAAGCAACACGAGCCTCATTCCTAGCTTGGTACAATATGGTAAGTGTATCCCAAGCATCCTTAGCTATTCTACAAGAGTGTATATGAGGAATAATGGCACATTTGACTGACAAAGCAATCAATGCATGTGCATGGGCATCTCTGCCATCCTAACGAATTTGCTCTGCAGTAGGTGTAGTAGAAACTGCAACATGAACAACAATATGCAGAATATCATCATCTTCGACACCTTCTACATCAGCTTCAGTACCTGCAGTTGTAACAGTTGCAGGTGTGATAGGATGTTTTTCAACATCGTACACAATGTTCCACAGTCCTTTTGCAACCAATACATGTCGCATCATATAGGTCCATAACGGGTAGTTGGTACCATCCAACTTATCCTCAACAACCAACATATGTAATACATCACTGCTTTCAGCCATGGCCAGTGACTAAAGTACCTTAATGTAGAAAATTGAATGTATCTCAAAAAGTTGAACATAACTGCCTCGACCAATTCAACTAAATTGTAGCACACTTCGAGACGCTTATACTAGCGAACTGAAACTGGTATATATCTTTGGCACAAAAAGATGAAATATCCTGCAGAAGCACTCCGATAGTGCATTTGAAGGCCAAAACGAGCTCAGATTTCCATTTCGACACCACAGAGCAAAGCCATTTTGATCTCAAAAACATGTTAAGTATGCTCACCAAAATTCGTGTGATTCTGAGAGTACAAGAGGAGGAGTGTCGACAACGCCCTAGATGAAGCGACGACCTGCTCTGATACCAATTGTTGGAGTTAGAGGTCTGCGGAAGCCAGCGAACAACACAAGGAAGAAGAAGAAGCTTGGAGCTCAACACACAATACTGAATGTATTACCACTAGAATCTACAAAGATAAGTAGCGCGTTAGGGCAATAGGCGTATATAAAAGCTGGTAGAAAAAACCTCCTAAAGAGGGAGAAAAGTGCCCTGGCTGTCCTAGTGTGTTCACACACATCACTACCTAAATATATCAACAACTTGGCATGGTCACAAGCCATCGGTTGCTTGTCTACATGTTGTTTGGTTGTCTGGCATATGCATTAGTGCTTGAACAACATCACAAGAAATTGGATGATAAAGCAGTAAAATGTATTTTTGTTGGTTATAGTTATGAAAGCAAAGGATATCGTCTGTATCATCCACATATTAAATGCATTTTGGTTAGCCATGATGTTGTTTTTGTCGAAGAGGCTATTCAACCTTTACTTTCATGTACGAAGGAGACATCTATTACCTCCAAGGGCATGTATGATACCTTGCTGCCTCTTTAGGTGGATATTCTAGTGCTGGTCCTAATGAGGCAACTTCTCAACCTTTGCAGGTTTCATGTGATGATGCAGATCATACCATTTCTGATGTAGATTTACATGATGCAGTTGTTGATGAGAGAGTTGATATTGAGGAGGCAAAAAATATGCCAAAATGGCTGGTGCAAACTTTGTGTGAAAGCAAATTAGATGCATCTCTATCATATTGTACTCCATGAGGCTCTCATAGTGCTTGTTTTTCATTAGATTGCTATGATATGGTTGCCTCTAGTCTCTATGATGCAAATGAGCTTGTTTCGTTTGATAATGCACAAAATTCTGAAAATTGGATGGCTGCTATGAAATCTGAATACGATGCTATAATGAAGAATGGTACTTGGTCTTTATGTGACTTGCCTCTTGGCAAGAAGGCCATTGGCACTATGTGGGTATACAAGCTGAAGCGTAAGTGTGATGGAATAGTTGACATGTATAAGGCTAGGCTTGTTGTAAAGGGTTATGCGCAGGAAAGAGGCATTGATTTTGATGAGACCTTTGCACCTACATGTCGAATGACTAATGTTTGTAGCATCTGTGCACTTGCAACTCATCATTGTTGGAATGTACATCAGTTGGATATTAAAATAACATTTCTGAATGGTGACTTGCATGAAGAAGTGTATATTTTTCAACCCCGTGGCTTTGTGCAGAAAGGGCATGAAAACCAAGTGTGCAGGTTAAAGAAGGCATTATATGGTTTAAAGTAAGCACCACATGCTTGGTATGAAAAGATACATGCCTATCTGATTTCACATGGTTTTGAGAACAATCCAACTGAAAGCACCTTATATGTTAAGCGTGCTAATGATGTGCTTCTGATCATTATTGTGTATGTTGGTAATAGGTTGCTCACTAGTCCTCATGACAAGCATATTGTTGATTTTAAGGCTGATTTGCGTGCCTCATTTAAGATGTCTGATTAAAGGCATTTGCATAATTATTTGGGCATTCAGTTTACGCAAGTTGGTGGAATACCTTTGTGTCAAACGAAATATATTGATAGATTATTGCAACATTTTGGCCTTGAGGACTGTAAGCCTATTGCCACTCCTATGGAGACAAGTTTACGATTGAGTCTTCATGATGGTGGAGATGCATTTGATGCTATTCTCTATCAGGAGGTTGTTGGATGCTTGATTTACTTATGCATTACTTGGCTAGATATTCAGTTTTCTATCTCACAAATGAGCAGGTTTATGCATTGCCTAGGTGTCAAGCATTGGCAGGTGGTTAAGTGCATCTTTTTCTACTTCAGTGGTACCCGGATACTTGGATTTTTTTATCCCAAGAGAGGATCACTACGGTCAGATTTGCATGCTTTTTCTGATAGTGACTAGGTTGGTTGATATGACACTCGTGTGTCCACTAGTGGGTTTTGCTTCATGCTTGGTAGCTCATGTATATCTTGGTTGAGCAAGAAGCAGCCTAGTGTGGCCACTTCCAGTTGTGAGGCCGAGTATAGGGAAGCTTTCATAGAGACTTTTGAGTGTGTGTGGCTGAGACACCTTATGGCTGATTTGGGTGTTGGTCGATCTTCTATCACCACCATCTTCATTGACAGTCAGAGCGCATTCGCAATTGCAAGGAACCCTATGTTCCATGCTCGCACTGAGCACATTGAGGTGCATTATCATTATGTCAGGGAGAGGTTCTCTAGTGGAGAGATCATCTTGGCATATGTGTCCATGTAGGATAACATTGTACACCTTTTCATGAAGGCTCTACTAGGGAGAATTTTGAAGCTTTCCGCAAAGCTTTGGGTTTAATTCCTTTTGTGTATTGATTCCACATATGTTGGCACGTCCTTATACATATGTCAGCTCCTTGTTCACCGCATCACTCCTAGGGGGGATTTGTTGACATATTTAGGTAGTGATGTGTGTGAACACACTATGACTGTCGGGGCACTCTTTTCCCTCTTTAGGAGCTTTTTCCCCCAACTTGTATATAGGCCTATACCCCTAACAGGTTACTTATCTAGTGGTAATATATTTCAATATTGTGTTTGTGCTCCAAGCTTCTCCTTCTTCCTTGTGTTGTTCACGTGCTTCCATAGATCTCTAACTCCAACACAAATCAACATTAACATACATCAAAAATCCAAAGTAATAGATCTTTCTCCATAATAAAAAAGTTCAAAATATGAATTTCTTTGAACAAAGGTGCACCTAAGTAAGAATAAGAAAGCATTCATTTCCATCATGCTAAAGGAAGCATGTACTATTTCAAAGTATCACTTTGAGTTGGGTATATAAGGACTAAAGAGTGGATTCTTTGAATGATCAAAGGAAGGTATTATGTCAATCTTCTTAGTAATTATACAAAGATTTAGAGGTCTTTCAGAAAAAGATGAATGTTAAGTATAATTGAGCTTCAAAAAAATCAGAGTTTAAGTTATACCTTGATTTGAATGGATAAAGAAGAAATATATCTTTTGGACAAGCTATTTGAAAGTATTAGTAGACTATCACTTCTAGTACAAAATAAAGAAGCTTCCTAAATGATAATGAAGAAGGATTTGTGTTCATATTATGAATCTTGGACATTGGTTCAATCCACCCAAGAAGCAAGACTCTTGTAATTCAAAATTATACATCCAAAGTAGGACTATATTAACATTTTTGAAGTATACAAGAAGCAAAGATAGATTGATTAATCACAAGTATTATCAAAACATCTAGAAATTCTACCCAGGAAAATTCAAGAGCTTCAAAGAACTAAAAGATGAGCTATTTGCTTATGTTATTAATCACCTAGTGTTGATATATTTTGTTAGTGATGTCTAAGAACATGCTTAGGAACAATGGGACACTTTTTTCCCTCTGTAAGGGGTTTTTCCCCATGGGCTTGTATATATAAAGATAACTGACCCTAATGGTTCACTTATCTTTGTAAATTTACTTGGTAATTCATTCCGTGTTGTGTTGTACTCCAAGCTTAATCTTCTTCTTCCTTGTGCTTCTCGTACGCTAGTATAGACCTCGAACTCCAACAATTGGTATTAGAGCAGGTTGCCACTTCATGTAAGGCATCATCAAACACTCCTCCGATCACAGTCTCATAATCGCATAAAAATTGATGAGCATACTCAATGCGATTAGCAATTTAAAACACCTTCACTTTATGGCACCAAAACTTTGATTTATGCTTTTTTTGGTCTCTGATCGCACTATCACAATGCCTATGCAGGCAATTTCCTGCTTCTATGCCAAACATATATACATGTTTTGGTTTTCCAATTCAAGCACCTCGAAGTCTACTATAGGTTTACTAGACCTCAATAGGGTGGTTCTATTCAAATTTTTGAGATATAATATTTTTTTTGCATCAAGATATTTTAGTCAATCGCCATGGCTGAAAATAATGATGTATTTCATATGTTGGTTATTGAGGACAAGTTTGGTGGTACCAATTACCCATTATGGGTATATATGATGCATCATGTATTGGTTGCAAAAGGATTATGAAATATCAGGTAGGGTGTTGAAAAAAAAACCCACTATACTTGTAAATACAGTTATTGAAGGTGATGCAGATGGCATTGAAGATGATGATCTTCAAATTCCTATTCATGTTGTAGTTCCTATTGCAGCTAATGCATAGCAACTTAGTTGGGATGGTAGAGATGCTTAGGCATATGCATTGATAGCTTTGTCTATCAAATATGCCACTATCTGTCATATTCACTCTTGCAAACCAACAAAGGATGCTTGGGATACACATACCACTTTGTACCAGGCAAGAAATGAGGCTTGAGTTGCTTACCTCTAAAAATAGTTGGATTGTGAGCATATGAATGAAGAAGACTCTATGGATAATTTTTACCAATAGATCAAAGATTTGCAAGAGTAGTTGATTTGTGTAGATGAAGTCTTGCGAGATAGTTCACTTGTGTAGATCATTAATGGTCGTCAAGATTCATATAAGAGTTTTATTATACTCTTTCATTGATGATAAAAGGCAATCCAAATGCCTTATAATTTGAGGGGCTAGTCTCTCTTTTGTTGCAGGAAGATTGATCTAGGTGGAAGAGGTCCATTATGCATGTTGTAGATCAAGTTTTCTTAGCGAATCGGAAGGGCAAAGGTAAATGGAGCTCATTTACTAGTAAGTAAAAATATGCGAATTTTACACAATAAAAAAAGGAAGACAAAGATGAGAAGAAAACAGAATTATGTAAATAATGTAAAGGAAATGATCATTTCAGAAAGAGTTATCCAAAAGTGGCTGCAAAAGATCCAAAGGAAAAAGAGGCTAGAATGGTTGTTGTAGATGCCTCTACACCTAAAACAGAGTCTATTAATCTTATGCAGAATGAAGAATGGGTGTTTGCTACTATTTCTATTTATGATCCATCTTCTCAAGAGCAATGCTTCTCTGTAGTAGACTCAGATGTTTTCAAGTACTTTGATAGTGGGGCAACCAAATATATTACCTCACAACTCAACTTCTTCAGTTCACTTGAGCTTACCCTTATAGGGAATAGTGTCACATGCACTAGCAACTCCTCTTATCCTATTATGGGAGTTGGTAAGATCATTCTGACTACTGCTGATTGTAGTTCTTTCACATTGTCACATGTCTTGTTTATGCTAGGGATCAAGAAGAATTTGTTGTTAGTTTTATCATTAGCCAAGACTGGCTTGGTTATGAAATTTATTGATGATAGGTGTACAGGTCATGATCTTTCAAATAGTGATGTCATTATTGCTTCTTGCATTTTATGTCATGGGTTGTATAAGCTCATAGACTATGCAAAATCTGTGAATGATTCAATATGTGCAGTCCAAGATTCTCAAGATATCTTTGATGCAAAGCTTTGGTCATCTGTATTTTGCTAGTTTTCTATGCCTACAGAAATCTGAAATAGTGTTCTCTCTGCCCAAACTTCAGGAACCTGGTAAACATGTCAGTGAAGGATCTATTTTGGGCAAAATGTAGTTTTCCTCTTTCCCAAAATATAGCTCAGTATAAGCTACTAAAACATTGGATCTTTTTCATAGTGATGTCTCTAGTCCTATGCAAACACCTTCTTTTGGCAACTACCTTTACTTCCTTACTTTTATTGATCATTTTTCTAGGCATGCATGGGGGTATCCATTGAAAGCAAAGTCCAAAACAACTTGAAGGCATATGTGTTCATTTCAAAACTAGAGTGTTTAGGGATGTCCAGGGTAGGGAATCGGGTTTGCACCCTTTTCTAGGAAGGTTGATGTACTTCCATCATAATTGATAGATGGTTAATAAAGCAGTGATTGATAGATGGTTAACAAAATGTAGTTCATCACACTTGGTAAATGGTCAACAAAGTGCCGATTGTTTTCAATCAACCCTTTCTATCGAGTTTCACTAGTCAGATTCCTGAATCCTGAGTGATTGTATAGCTTTCTGATGGGGTGCCTCTTCCCCCTCATCATACTTTCTTTCTGGACTTTAAAAAAGTGCTACAACCTTCTTGCATTCATGCCTCAAATGACCAATTCCAACAACTTTGCAACAAGAAGGTAACTAGTCCTCATGAGCATGTTGTAGCAGTTGAGTCCTTTGCCTCTTAAGGCAGGGTGGAGGGTTCGACCCTCCCTAAAAGGACATCTTGACCTTCAGGCATAAATGAGTCCCCATCGGGCATGCAAGTTCGTGTCATTGAGTCTAACCCTCGTTCTTGTGAGATAAAGTGGTTCGTGTAGATACCAATCCAAACCTTCACTTTGTATACCTTCACTCTGTATAGTTGTAATTTCAAACTGAAAGTCCGAGGAGTAAGCTTGAGTAAGCTTGGACTGAACCTCCATTAAAAAAACAAAAAGGTAATCAGAAGCATGCCTTATTGTGTCTCTATGCATCGTTCTGTCTCCTCGACATGGCCCTCCCATAGAATTTTATGCAGACTTTAGACATGCCTTTCATCCTGATGCGTACCATAAAATGTGTCAAGTTGTTTTTCAAGCCAATAAAACTATAAAATTTTTGTAGAAAACCTTTCCCGAGGGCAGTGCCAAGCTCACAAGGAATGCGCATGAGACTGAAAGAGGTTATGGACATGGAGCCTGGGGAGCAAACAATTTACCAGCTACAAAACAAAAACTCCAAGCCATGTGGAGGTATAGAATATCACACGACAACACATGCCTACGAAAAGAGCACATCAGCGATTCAGCGTCAAAGCGAAAACGTGAAACAGCCAAGAACAAGAACATGGCAGTGGCCACTGGCGCGTCGAAGTACAAGCTGTGTGTGTGAGAGAGAGAGAGGCTTACTCTGTGAGAGAGAGAGAGAGGCTTACTGGTAAATGAAGACATACAGTCCCAGACTCCCACGTACACAAAAAGCTCCAAGCCCTGTGGAAGTATAGAATGTCATACGGCAACACATGCCTACGAGAAGAGCACATCAGTGACAAAGCGAAAAAATGAATTAGCAAAAGGCACAGCACGTCGAGGTACAAGCCACATGAGAGAGAGAGATGACGACCAGAGCGCGTGACCCAGTAAGCATGAATAGCATGCCCATTGCCCACTGCGTATCCTCACCCGCTTCGCCCAACCACGAGTCCTCCACTTCATTACTCCCGAGTTCTGAGTCCCGACCACAGAGTCCTGTTGCGCGCTTTATAATCCCTCGTCCCCTTCACAGTTGTCGTAGATGCGGAGATCACTTCCTTCAAAGTCCAGCGAGCTCCTCAAAGATCTAACTCCGATTAGAGTGTGCGAGTGTGAGGGCTTTCGAACCTCTGCGATCTTCCGTTGCAGATAGTAGCAATATATAGTGCTATACTTTCTCCTCTCACGTTCTTTGTTGAGATGGTTGCCAACAACGGAGGCACCTTCCCTGCTTGTGCACGCAAGATGGAGCGCGCAGAGGGTCCGGCCTCCGTTCTTGCTATCGGTACCGCCAATCCACCTAATGTGTTTCAGCAAAGCGAGTATCCGGATTTCTACTTCAATATAACCAACAGTAACCACATGACGGAGCTGAAGGAAAAATTCCAGCGCATGTGTAAGTTCTCATCACTGCTCTCTGGCGTATCCTGATATCGTAGTTCAAATAGGACTCCGAGTACCGACTCGCTGCGTTACACAGATAACATGTACGACTTATTGAAACCATGTTTCCCTCAGTGCCCTAACAGTGTTTCTCTATCAAGCTATCTGCACTTGCAGTTATTATGGATCTACCGATTGAGTTGTTAAGTTGTTACAATTCGCTTAGTTAGGAATGCAAGCTCATACCGTTGTCTGCATGGCCCCCTGTTGCACTTTTGTTTCTCATGCGACTCGTTCACTTACTTATTCAGGTGACAAATCGGGGATCAAGAAGCGGTACATGTATCTCAACGAGGAAATCCTGCGGGCGAACCCCAACATGTGCGCATACTGGGAGAAGTCGCTTGACGTCCGTCAGGATATGGTGGTGGTAGAGGTTCCCAAATTGGGCAAGGAAGCGGCGAGCAAGGCCATCAAGGAATGGGGACAGCAGAAGTCTAAAATCACCCACCTTATCTTCTGCACGACTAGCGGTGTCGATATGCCTGGGGCAGATTGGGCACTTACGAAGCTACTCGGACTTCGTCCTAGCGTGAAACGCCTGATGATGTATCAGCAAGGCTGTTTCGCGGGTGGAACCGTGATGCGGATAGCGAAGGATCTGGCCGAGAACAACAAGGGCGCCCGAGTGCTGGTTGTCTGCAGCGAGCTCACTGCCGTCACCTTCCGCGGGCCCAGCGAGACGCATCTCGACAGCCTCGTTGGGCAGGCGCTCTTCGGTGACGGAGCTGCAGCCGTCATTGTTGGATCTGATCCTATCCCTGAAGTTGAGCGGCCCTGGTTCGAGCTTCACTACACAGCGTCTAATGTACTTCCTGACAGTGACGGCGCCATCGATGGTCATCTGCGAGAAGTTGGCCTGACTTTCCATCTCATGAAGGACGTTCCAGGAATTATCTCAAAGAACATCGGCAACGTGCTGAAGGACGCCTTCGAGAAGGTGAACATTGGTGTGACAAAGGATCGGTATATATAAGTTTCTATTAATATCCGCTCAACATAAATTCATGGCTTCCTGCAGGTCTTTGGGAAAGAGGATGGTGGCGCTCCTTGTCTAAACGACTTGTTTTGGATAGCACATCCTGGGGGTCCAGCGATACTTGATCAGGTGCAGCAGAAGCTTCAGCTTAAGCCCGAAAAAATGGCAGCCAGCAGACAAGTACTCTCCGATTATGGCAACATGTCGAGTGCTTGTGTTCTCTTCATCATGGATCATCTGCGCAAAAAATCTGTTGACTTGAAGCTTGGCACTTCTGGGGAGGGCCATGAATGGGGCTTGCTGCTAGGCTTTGGCCCAGGCCTCACATGCGAGACGGTCTTGTTGAGAAGTGTGCCTCTGTCTTCATAGCCTGCATTAAAATTGATCAAGTTTTATAGCCTGCACTATATTATTCAAGACGAAATTGGAAACGAAGAGAAGTGCATTTCCTCTATTTTGTCAAATCAGGAAACAATTCAGAAAATTCAACTTCATATCCGTCAAGTACGATTGGATTCGATACACTCGAGTACAATCATCCCAGTTTCGCTCTACTTTACAACGTTTTTACTGTAGTTCATCTTGGTCCATGTAAAGTGTAAATTTTACATTTTAAGAAGCTTCCGGGCCGTAAGACCTCGTGGTAAATGTGTGTGATCTTCTCTGTTTGATTCTCTCAAAAAGATGATGTGGTAAGGTATTTGTAGAAATGTTGGAGTGAAGCAATAGACTACTACTGACTATAAAAGCATACCATTCTGACATCAATTCTGAAGTTTTATCTTAAATTTTATCAAATGCGATAAAAACTTTATCTCGTCCTTCACTTTTTGTTTAATTTTTGTTTAATTCAAAGTTTTCAGTAAGGTAATGTAACTTCATAAGGCAAGTGAGTTCAAATGCGATAAAAACTTTATCTCGTCCTTCACTTTTTGTTTAATTCAAAGTTTTCAGTAAGATAATGTAACTTCAAATCAAGAACCCTCAATTGCATACATTTGTAAGACCCAATTCACACAAGGGGATGGCATATCAATGTTAGCTTCTCTGGCGAATTATTTCTGTCCATGTGGTTTTGCCTGTTCAGAGGAGTGGAACGTCTGATTGTGTACAACCATGTCACGGTACATTTCTATGAAGCTTGTTCCTACCTCTCTAGGCTGCCTCAACACTGTTCCACTTTCCACATCAGCAAAAGTACTATCGTTGCCGGCGAATGATTGGTTAAATCTGGATTAATATATTTTTTGTCTCTTTTTTTCTATTTTCATAAAAAGCAGTAGCAAATCTGAATGCCATGCATATCTGAACGAATGAACGCTGGCACACCTTTTTATTTTTTTGTTCCACCTGGAACAATGCTAAAAATCATAGCAGTTCCTCTGCTCCAGTCTGAACCCAACCTAAGTCTATGAGTAATGTCCATTCAAATATCCACAAGAGTGTACATGACATCGGCTATCACATACATTTGTAAGTCTGTGAGTAACGTCCATTCAAGTACCCACAAGAGTGTACATGACATCGGCTATCATATGCACTTAAATAAAAAACTGAAATCAAATATGTACTACATCGTAAGGAGGGAATCCGTCGGACCAAAGACGAGCTTGCTCTTATCACTCATTCAACTTTCTTTAAGAAGGCTCTCATACTACATGTAGATCCTGCACAACTATGGCACTATCCCATACTCAGAGACAATGGTGAGAGAGGAGAATATGATTCCGGATAAGACGCACCCATGCGCTGGAGCGATCCCCACGCGCGATTTCATTGTTGTTTTTACATATGACGATGTAACATCATCAGACATGGAACCTAGTGTATGCCATTATGGATAGATTGAACATGCCATGTTGTTGAAGTTGTAGGTGTTGGAGGAATAATCCACATCATCTTGCCACCTCATCGATCCAACTACCAATTCCTAGGACCTATCATGATCACTTGTAACTGAATCCATTTCCTATAAAGATGTATCACACGTACATGCCAATACAACTGATTATAATGATCTACTGTCTGGTTCTTGATTCTTGGGGTGCGTGCGTTGTCTCTATGTATTCAACATGGTATCACGCTTGCTCGCACACCCCTCTCTACACGCTTCTGCTGATGCAGCTCCATCGACGCGGAGCTTTCCATGCCCTATCATCTACAGATCCGATGTTTCTCTACTCAGCGCCCGGCTTTGTGGCTATCCATCCCACACACCAGCATCTCCACAGTCCTCATGCGTGGATGACCATTACGAATGGACGAGGCGACTCCATCAGATCTTTTCGCAACCATCACCGCAATTAGCGGCCCTTCTCTACGTGTTGTTGACACAACTCACGCACCTGTTTGGGCGACACAGGCAATCGCTGTTACTGCCGTCATTCGCACTACAAGCACTTGGGAAATTACAGGATCTTGAGGGCCTCTACGAGTCTATCAGCACCCTGCCATGCCCTCCATTGTGCAACCAGGCTGGCTTCGCACCCTCATCGCAGGTCTCTGCTCCTGCATCTCCAACGACGCGGGGATTGCCACTCCCTCTACCTTTCAGCCCAGATTATGCCATTTCCTCTTCTCGGCCTGATCAACCACGACGAACAGATGCCTCGCTCATCTCATTTGGGCGAGAGGCTTCACAACCGTCCAATCGTTCCTCTGCCCATACAGGTTCGTCACGTACCTGTTGCATCTCCACAACTTGGTGACTACGACCAACCAATGGCTCCACTCGAGGCACACGATCCACTCCCGGTGCTTACGGCCAACACTCCTTCTACTCCAATGGTGCCACACCCTCCATCCATCGGCGTTTCTGGCACCCCAGCCTCGCTCTCAAGCAACCCCTCCTCTGCCAGGTCTGATCGACCGTGGCATAGAGATGCCTCGTCTGACGCAGTTCAACGAGAAGATTCGTATCCTCCTCTTTTATCTGAGGACCTCGCGCTGTTTTGCGCCATGTCGGCTCTCCTGCTCTATGATACATCCACCCACATCGAGCAATTCTCAAAGGTCTGTCTACCCCGCTGTAGCCCGGCTGAACCTTCGCCCTCAGCGGATGCCTCTAAGCCTGGCAATCCTTTGCACGCATCTGATGTACTCACAGCCTTTGGCGGCACCGGACAATCAGTCGCATTCTTTACGAGTGAGTAGGCCTCATACCACATCAAATGCTTCTTATACTCGTAAAGAAGTGGATTAACAAGAAGGAATGAAGAAGCTCCTATATTTGATGAAGAGGTGTATCCAGACACTTATGAAGCATGTGAACCAAGAAGGTCAAGCAGGACAAGAAAACAACCAGAAAGGTATTCTTATGATACTTCTTACATAACTCAGAAGAACTATGCATATATGGTCAAAGATGATGAAGAACCTCAGAACTATGATGAAGCTCAAGGTAAGAAACAATGGGAAGAAGCAATGAAGGAAGAGTTCAATGCACTAGAGGAGAACAAGACATGGGAACTTGTTCCTAAACCAAATGGTAAGAAAGTAATTGGAAATAAATGGGTTTATAAAGTGAAGAAACTTGTAGATGTAAGTATAGCCAGATATAAAGCTAGACTGGTGGTGAAAGGCTATGCCCAAACCTATGGCATAGATTATGATGAGACATTCAGTCCTGTAGCTAAGATGTCAACTATAAGGACAATCATTGCTATTGGAGCTTCAAAAGGATGGATGCTAAGTCAATTGGATATAAAGAATGCATTCTTGAATGGATACATATCAGATGAGGTATACATGGAACAACCTCAAGGGTTCATAGATTCCAGGTATCCAAATTTTGTTTGCAGGTTGAGAGGAGCATTATATGGATTGAAGCAAGCTCCAAGAGCATGGAACCATAGACTGGTGAAGTATCTCAATGATCTTGGATATCAAAGTTCAAAAGCAGATCCAAGTCTACTCATCAAAAGAACAGAGGAAGGTACAATCTACATTTGTATTTATGTAGATGACATTATAATCACAGGTACTTCAGATGAAGGAATCAAGGAGGTAAAGAGATTACTTGAAAAAGAATTCAAGATCAGTGATCTAGGAAAGTTATCATACTTTCTTGGAATGGAAGTCACTTATACAGATCATGGCATATATGTATCACAAGAAAGGTATCTTCTGAATCTATTGAAGAAGTTTGATATGGAAAATTGCAGAGAAGCTTCAACTCCACTTGAAGTTAATCACGAGCTCAGTAAATATGATGGTGCGGAATACAAAGATATGAGGAAGTATCAATCTCTTGTGGGTAGTTTGATTTATGCTACACTAACAAGACCTGCTCTTAGTTATGCAGTGGGAGTTTTGTCACAATTCCTGCATTGTCCAAACGACCCGCATTGGATTGCAGGTCAAAGAGTTCTCAGAAATATCAAAGGAACTATAAAGGAAGGATTATATTATCCTTTTACATCAGATTTGAAGTTGAGAGCCTATAGTGACTCAGACTGGGCAGGTAATCAAGATGACAGAGGATCAACTCATGGCTACATGATATACATTGGTAATAAGCTTGTAAGTTGGTGTTCAAAGAAACAACATACAATAGCATTATCATCAACTGAAGCTGAGTACAAAGGACTTGTGGAAGCAGCTAAGGAGGTCAAATGGATGCAGACATTGTTCAAAAGCTTGGGCATTGATCAAGGTATACCTACAATACATGGAGATAATATGAGTTCACTTTATCTTGCAGCAAATCCAGTATTTCATGCAAGAACAAAACATATAGAGATACATTATCATTTCCTGAGAGAAAAGGTAGTGGAGAAAGAGATTGAAGTGGAGTACATTTCTACTAAATATCAGATAGAAGACATAATGACAAAGAGCTTGGATGGTGTGAAGACCAGCAGATTTAAAAGCATGGAAGGAGTAAAAGAAAAAGAAGATGATATGAAGAAACAGAGAATGTCAATTAGTGATTGAGGGGGAGCTCTTGGAGAAACAACCACTAATTGGACATACATTTGAAGATCAAAACTTTAGAATAAAACTACATGCCTATGTGAAGGGACAAATTCACAAGTGTATTATATTTGTAAAGTTAGTTCACTTTAGTTCTAGAAGTTTTTTCGAAGTCACGAGAATGAGAAAATCTATATAAGTTAGTTTGTATCAACTGACGCGATGAGAGAAGAAGTGGAAGAGAGTGATAGAATGTGAGAAGGAGTTCATTTTGTATGACTGAGTATAGTTTGGCTTCTCTGAGTGAGAAAGCATCTGTAAAACTTCTGAGTTTCTCATAGCTATGAGAAGAAATAGTTAAGTTCTGTGTATGAGACTCTCTCCATCATCTCCATGCTTGTCTGCTGTGAAATGATTTCAAAAGTTCAAGTTTTCCAAGCAACTCGATGCCTGGCATCGAGTTTGTGCTAATAAGTCTGTGTTTTATTTTCTGAGTTCTAACTCCTGCTAAATCTTCTTGAAAAGATGATGTTTGTGGAGCAACTCGATGGCTGGCATCGAGTTTCAGCATAAAGTCGATGCCTCGCATCGACTTCTAGCATAAAAGTGCTTCATTCATATCTTTGGTTACACGCGCCTATTTTAGGAATGAAAAAGTGGCTGAAAAAGCTGAAAGTCGATGCCTGGCATCGACTTTTGGTTGCAAGTCGATGCTAGGCATCGAATTTTCATTTTTAGACACTCAGGATTACTAAAACAGCGAAAAATTCCATTTTTGGAAGTCATACAAGGTCATCTTGTGAAGGTCATAACTTGAGTTCTAGAGATCCGTTTCAAGCATATGATAGCTTATTGGAAAGATCTACTCTTCTACTCTCATCCATAAAGAATTCGTGGAAGAATAATATTTGAGCTAAGAGAAATTAGCAAAATACTGAAGGTATGTCATTTTAGTGACTGGAAAGTTCTGTAGAAGTAAAGGTCTTGGTCTTGGCTATCATTTCTCAAAGTTTGGAGTGGCAATGAGTTAGTGGTGACCATAGAGGTGTTCTAGTGTCACATTAATTCATTTCTTGTGGTGTTTCATACATCAACAGATTTCTCAATCGACCATTCCTTTGGGGTTTGGCCAAAATTGAGAGCACATCGCTCCCTCCAAATCTTCCAAAGAGTCTCACCCCTAATGGCATTCCATAGCCTTGCTGAGCAGCCAACCGCCTCACCCAACAGAGCCTGTTGTCAGTTGATTTGGTTCGTGAGCCTAAGTACCTGCATCACATGGTGCTAGATAACACGAGACTTGTGGCAATCGAAGAAAAGGTGAACTAAATCTTCGATGCATTGATGGCAACGCTTGCACCATGGAGGTACACCACAAATTTTGTTAGCCCTTGCATTGGACCAGATAACCTTTTACAAGATCTGCCACATGAGAACGGACTTTTTTATCTCAATTAGGGGGTGCTAGATAGACATGAACTTTACTTCCCATCGAAGTTTGGTCCAAGAAAGGCACCACACCTTATTAAGGGTGTGATGACAATCTAAGTTCTCTTTGAAGTTGGGGATTCTGGATAATTTCTTACCATTGCTCCACTTGAGGCCCTCCAAGTAAGGAATATCTTGCCCACAAAGAAGGCGGGTAGTTGAGCAGTTCCACGCTAAACACCTGCCCTGAAGAAGAGTCCATTCCTCGAGGGTAACTCTATGTCTCGAGTCTAAGTCTTCGAACCTGATCCATTGGCTAGTCTCTTGTTTCCAGAGCTGTTTCCACTATTTGAAACCCTTGTTCCATACCCGCTTAGCAGTTTGGAGGTTCCAAGACTCCAACCCCCTAATGCCAATGATTAGGAACCAAATAGAGTCATTTTGTCTTATCCCGACCGCCCACTTCCACTCATCACTGATCCTAATGAATTGTTTGGCCTTGTTCCAACTTTTCCATAAGGAACACACGAGGCTAGAGCCTTTAGGGGACACCGGGAGGGGGGAGAACAAAAGCGAAAGGATCCCTATGTCCTTCCAACCAGGAAGGCTAACTAAGGTAAGGTCTTTCAAGTTTCTGAGGATCAATTTAGCCCAAGAGGAATCACTATTGCTCCAAGCCTTGATAAACCACTTTGCCACCAACTTGTTTACCAACCCAGCGATATCCAAAATACCCAAGCCGCATGAGTCTTTCGAGCTAATGAAAGTTTCCCATTTGATTCTAGGAATCCCCCTATTGGGGTCCCCAGTCCAAAGGAAGTTTCTACAAATTCTTTCCGCTTTGGCAATCTCTTTCTCCTTAGGTCTCTAGCACGAGATAAAGTAGATAGTCGTAGAAATCATAAATGTTTTAACTACCATTGCACTCCCTGCCAAGTTAACTTGCATACCTTTCCAATGATTTAGTTTGCTATCCAGTTTGGATAGCACCCAGTTCCATCGTTGGTCCATTGAGATGTTGAAGCCCATCGGAATATAGAGGAGACGGAAGACTTGACCTCTAGGGATAACTTGACACCCCTGATCTAGCAAGAGTTGGGGTGGAGGTCCACAGATCGCTCTAACAGCAGTTTTAGCATGGTTGAGTTTTGAACCTGATGCCACACAAAAGGTGTCGAGGTAACTCCACAACACCTCAATGCTGTTCACATCGTTAAGTACAAGGGCATTCATGTCATCGGCATAGAGTCTCACAATCATTTGGTCGTGATCTTGAGGTAGGGAAAGACCCTTGAGATTTCCAGCATCCATGTGATGCTTTAATAGGCGACTGAGGCCATCCGAAGCGATAGCGAAGAGTAGTGGAGCTAGTGGTCAGCCTTGCCTGATAGATCTTTTTAAACGTATGGGCTCAGATATCTTACCATTGATATTTTATTCTCGTTGAAGCATTTCCAAGTAGAGTGGAAACCATCTTCGTGAACTTTTGGCTGCATCCAAGGTCTTTCAGTAATTGAAGAATAAAGTCCCATTCCAATCTGTCATACGCTTTGTCAAAGTCAATCTTAATGAATACAAGATCTTGGGCAGACTCCTCAGCAAATGCAAGGCCTTCCCAAATATCGACAATTGCTTCAAGTATAGATCTACCTTTGATAAAGCCTTTCTCGTCCTCACAAAGCCACGACTTTAAATGACAAGAGATTCTGTTGGCGATAACTTTGGCAATTATCTTGGAGCATGGTAATCGGCCGCCAATTTTCAATTTTCTTCTTATCTCCCCTTTTGTGAATTAATTTGATGACACCATTATTAAGACACTCCGGGAGGGCATCCAAGGAGAGAGACTCTTGCCAAACTAGACGGAGTGGGGTGGCCACCACTTTCTTGAAGGACTTAGAAAACTCATTGGTGAGGCCATCAGGACCTAGAATTTTTCCATTGGGAAGAGCATCAATAACCTCGATAATTTCATCCTCAGAAATGTTAGGATCCAACAGAGAATTCATGTTGCGTGGGATTCTAGGTTGAGTTAACCTTGAGATGGTTGCCATGCAGTCACGCCTCTACGGGGAAAGAGGAGTCGAGACCCCGAGAAGATGGGTAAAGTGCTCGACGATGATAGATCTATTATCAACTTCCGTGCTACATTTGATTCCATTGTTGTTGACCAAGAAAGGGATGACGTCCCTAGCTTGTTTCCTTTTGAGGATTTTACATATCTCTTTCGATGGTTTCTCAGCCTTCCCCGCCCACCAATCTTTGAAGAATATTTGCAGGTTTTTCCTTTAAACCTCTTCCTCAAGTCTTAGTCTTCCCCTGATTTTCAGAAGTCCTTGTTGGCATTGCAAGTTACCTTTGTTCACTTCTTCTTCAAGCTGTGAGAGCCTCCAGTACACCGTTTCTCTTCTTTTTTTTGGATATCTCTTATAGCCTTATGAGTCCTGATCAGAATTTGTTGAGTCCTTTCCACCACGCTTTTCCAACACTTAACCGGTTCATTACCCGAAGGCAAAGGCCTTTGTCCACACAGCGGAAATTTCCTAGTGGATAGAGGGGAGGGAAAACGACGTCTAACAAGCATGAAACCAAGGAGATTTCCAGAGCATGGGGATCGGTTTGAAAGAAAGAGTAATCGGGTAGTGGTCCGAGATAGTGAGGTCCATGTGTTGGGAAATCGAAGGGATACCCCATTGGAGGATGGTGTTTTGGTTGATGTAGCATCTATCAAGTTTTGCTTTCCTTAGAGAGTCCCCCAGTTGGAGATTAGACCAGGAGAACCCCTTCATGTCTTTCACCTCGAGCAGGTCAAGATGGAGCTTGATTTTATCCCATATCTCTTTGTCCCGATTGTCAATAATTTTCCCTTTGTAATTCCATCGATCCTAAGGAAACTCCACCATATTGAAGTCCCCACAAATCAAAACATTGTGTGAGAGGGAGTCGAGGAAAGCCCATGTATTGATATTATCCGCCTCTCCATTCGGGCATACATTGAGACCACAGTGAATTGAATAGGGAACCTGATAGAGGCAGCAATCCAACGATGATTTCAATCTTCACAAGTCGAGGTCAATCTGCCGGACCAAGAGTGACTAATACCAATTGTCGCGCCCCCCCCCCCCCCAGGGTGCGAAGTGGAGAACCAAAGGTGATTCGGAGAAATGCATTTAAGCCATTTCTGGAGATCCTCTGTGTCGATTTTAATCTCTTGTAAGCATATAAATTCAGGGTTGAGGCACTTGTCTTTGAACCACTGACCAAGAATCACCGCTCTTGAGGGGTCAGACAAACCCCTAACATTTAGCGGTGATTTTCATTATTGATGGTTGCCCTCTTTGAGGGAGGGACCCGATCTTTTTTTACTTGTGATCTTCTTTTTTCCTCCGAGCTTCTTGACTTAGGATCCTACTCTTGAGGGGGATCTTCCAAGGCATGCCCGACGGTTGTTTCCCTTTAAGCTTTGACTTTTGTTGCGGTAAGCTTGGCATGCAGACCAAAAGAATATGCCCAAGGAAAGAGCTTTCACTATCTGGGTTGTCTTCATTGCTAGTAGTGAAGCCTTCCGCTTTACTCGTGGTGTAACCTTCCTGGTTGTCTTCTTTGCTGGTAGAGCACCCGAGGACATTACTAGCAGGGTCTTCATCATAATGGTTAACCCTTGGGAGGTTTACCTCATTAATCACCTTTTCTAGGTTACAGTACATGTTATTCGAAGGAGCAATGTTCGTAACATTCCTTGCTACTGATCTTCGAGGGCTAACTTTCCTCCTACGTCATACTTCGGTGAATCCTTCTGAATGTATCTCTGCAACACGAGTTTCCTCTTCTTCCTCCAAAGGAGGGGGATGACCCCGAGTGTCAACCTGAGGGAAAGGATCCGAGGCCCCATCTGGTTTGAGCTTTTTTTTATTGGTGTTATGCTTCAAGGGGAAATCTTTGATCGTTTGACCTTGGTGCCCGCAACGAAAGCACGCATTGCGCAAGTTCTTGTAAGTAACCTCCTGAACCCAAATCTTACAATCCCCACAGTTTATGGATATCTTCAAGGGGAGGACCTGGTTCAAGTCTGTTTCAACGCAGATTTGTGGGTGCCATTGTGCATTGAAAGAATATTAAACTCCATCGTAGATTAACCCCCCAATATCTTCTCTTGAGGCCATCGAGTGACCGATCGGTGAAACGATTTCTCGTAGAAATCCATACAGGAAATATGGCAGATTGGGAAGCTCCACCCATAGTGGGTAAGGAAGAGGTTTTGACTTATTCTGAACAAAGTCTGGGGACCACTTAAATGGACATAAGGTGGACCGGCCCACTTGCCACGAACCAGCTTGAAGGGCTTGGAAGGCCATCTCTTCATTCTCAAAATCGATCAGACAAGTTTTCATCAGTTCTTCTTGCTTTGCCGCCACAGACTCCTTGCACAAGGAGACCACTGGAGGTGCGACGTCTGATGGGATGGAATCCATTTCCATGTGACACTGGGATTGGGGGGAGCCACATTGCTCAGGACAAGCGAGGGAAAAAAGCTCGACATTGGTCATCATAATTATCAGAAAGCATTTTTTTTAATAAAAGAAAGTTCGGTCTTTGCCTACTCTCCTGGACTTTAATTAAAGAAAAGAAGAAATGTTACAAGTGAATGGGACTAGTGCCCATGGGACCCCCCAATGTCGGAGTGAAGCAACATACTAATATTGATTATAAAAGCATACCATTCGAACACTAATTCTGGAGTTATATCCGAGATTCTAACAAACGAGATTAAAATCTGTGTACATGAGCAAGCAAGTTAACTCACAGGTACAATTCATCTTATACACACTGAATCTGTCTTGAAGAAAAGCCTAGTTACCGATTAATCATATTTATGTCCTCATGATTGAAATTGCTTCGCATATATTATCTCGAAATTTCTTTCATCTCTAAATTGGATTCTCGAGGGTTTTGCTACTTATCATATCAACATCTATGAGTCCTTAGATTTCCGAATGTTACTCTTTTTCATTGGTTCTATGTCGATTGGAAGCAAACTTTTTTGCAACCTAATGTTTATGATAATGAAGGGATAAATGTCCTTATGACATCCATCCCTCTTAAATTTTGCATCTTTAGATGTATCAACATTGAGCATGTCATCTGTTCCTATAGAACATTTCTGAATACACAAAAAAATTGTGTCTCTATAAGTCCGTACAATTTAGACTTTGTGATGTTCTCTCCCGAGAACCTTAGTTCTTGTGTAGCGAAGCTACCTCATAAAACAGATAGGATTTTTTGTGGTTATCCATTCAAAGCATATTCTTGAAGAAATTCCCCAATGGAATAGTTGAGCAAGACTCTAAAATAAAAAAATGGTGGCGCCCCCTTTCACGTTGGGTTCACTAGATTGTCGAAGGCTTTGTGCAAATAAGCGAGAAGGATATGAGAGAAAAATCTATTCAATAGTAGAGATACAAGTGTTGGAAGTGGTAGTGGGCCAATAGTGGGCCACAATAACAATATATCATAGATTTATTGGATCTTCCAACAGATGAGCCTTAACATACACACCTAAAGACTAAAAAATAGATGAGTGAGAGACAGAGAGAAAATAGAAGAGATTTCAAGTGTAAGAGTAAGCTATGAGGCTCACCTACACTAACTTACATATGAATAGTAAATTACAATGTTTGTATATGATACAAACTAACAACATTTGAATCTAAGCAGAAATAAGAACTAGATACAAGAAATTGTGTGCCTAAGAGTTTCTTGATTACTCCTTTCTTATTCAATTTGATTATTTCCTTGACTGTTTATATCAAGGTTCAATTTAGTTTGTAATTTTGTAACTTTCTCTTGATCAAAGAATTGCTCATTAACTAGAAGCTTTTGATCAACTGAAACATAGAAATCTCCATGCTTCTTTTTCCGTTGAATTTCTTTATCAGATTCATTTTCTTTTTGGGATCCATTTTTGTTCTTCCAATATTTGCTCAATGTTTTGCTTTTCTACTTTTATTCCTGCATTTTTTTTCTTCAACAAATTTATCTTGCTTTTCAATCGATATTATACTCTTTTTCTCATAAAATTTCATGTTTTTGTATCCTTTTGCTTTCGAGAGTTTTTTAATTCCTTTATGTGGTTTTGGTTTAGTTTTTTTTTGTTCAAAGTATTCCTTCATTCCACCTCTTCCTACATTGAGATATAAAGGTGATTGGTCTTGGCAATTACGAATTTTTCTTTCATTTTCAATTACCATTTTATTTCTACTAGCATCTTCAAATGCCCTAGAATCCCAAAAGAGATGAGAAAATTGAGTACACTAGAAACATCTTAGAGGTTGTTTCTAAATCCTATTTGATATTCTAGGTGTAACTCTAGGGACAAATCTTCTATGGTCAAATGAATGTTTTTTATTAGAAGTATATGCAGACATACCTTGGACTCTTACCTCATGTTCATGATTACATTTCAATGTCTATAATTCTTTAATTTGTTTTGTCAAAAGTTCAAACTTGTTTTTTAGTTTTGAAGCCTCACAATCCATTATCTCAGTCAAGTTTTCCAAGTTAATGTGCTTTATTTGCATAGTTTCAAAAAATGAATTTATTGTTTGAGTTAAGATTATGATGATTCCAAATTTTTCTTGTATAGATTTATTGTCTTTGATCTCCATTTCATTAAAATGCTCGTCATATTCTCTAAATTACTATTCAATCACTTCACACATAGATCATTCTTTGGCTTTTGTGCAATATTTACTAAATTTCTTTTGGCTATGGTTCTTAGATTCATTCAAACAATATTCTTTACCTATGCTTTCAACTATATCTTCCATTTTTGTTTGTTTCTTTGTACATATAACTCACTTATATTTTGTGCTACTGTAACAAGTGGTCAATTCTTGTTGAAACTCGCATAAAGACAAAATCTTAAAAAAAAGGGTTTGTGATAATTTTTGGATAGTGTTGAATGCAAGTATGTGGTGTAAAAACTTGAATCCTTTTTTATGTTTTGAAGTGCAATATAGAAATGCAAGCAATGAGAGAAAATAGAAAATGCAATTATGCAAATGATTGTTTTAACTTTTCCATTAATGCAAGAATGAAAATAATGAAAAAAATTTGTATATTTGAGTTTAAAATGTGCATGAATTTATGGAATTTAGAACAACTATTACCTTAAATTGGCTTGAAGAAGAGGCTAAAAGTGTTATACTTTATGGAATAATGGAATGTTATATGGATTTTAATGTCTTGAGATTTTTAATGTGAATTGTGTTTTGATTTAGTAGGTGAAGACTAATGAGGGTGTGAACATTCATGGACCTACTTAGATATTTTTGAAGGTAGTTAAAAGATAGTATTTTAGACATTTTTTGTGAAAATAATAGATCACTTTAGAAAGCGATGTTTTTGTAAAAATAGTAGATCACTTAGAAAACGATGATTTTGTAACTAGGTTTCCATGTATCAAGTAGATCGCTTACAAAGCGATGATTCTGTAACTAGGTTGTGATTTGTGGCATCCATTCATGATTTGGCATCCATCTGGATCATATGTTGTAGGTTTTCATTTATCAAATTTGTTTGTTTTTGGTTCGTGGCTGTGTTTTTTTTATTTTTTTTTCAAATTTGTTAGTGTGCACTATGCTTCTCTCACACTATGCATTGTATTTTTTCAAATTTGTTAGTGTGCACTATGCTTCTCTCACACTATGCATTGTAATCATTGTCACATTGTACTCACTGTGACACTATACTCATTGTGAAACTATACTCACTCTGCTCACTATGCACACTGTGTTGAGTGTACTCACTACGCTCACTGTACCCACTGTACTCACTATGCTCACTGTACTCATTGTGCTCACTTTCCTCATTGTACTCCCTGTAATCCTTGTGCACTATTCGAGTTTGGATCGATTATCAAATTCGTTTATTAATTTTGTTTATTAGTTCATTTATCAATTTTATATATCAGTTCATTTATCAATTTGATTACTCCTTTGGCTTACTATAAGGCATCAACTAAGGCATAACTTTGGCATCTTTGGATTCTTTGGCACTCATGGTTCTCTTGGTTCTCTTTGTTCCCTTTTGGTTCCATTGGCAGCCATTGGCTATGCACAAACCAATGCTAACATATGAGTGGAAATAAGAGCTTATTTATTTCCCTAGTTAGCTTACTTATTTCTCTAGTTAGCCTAGTTACTTCTTTATTTAGCATAAAGAGGATTTGAACCCGCAACCCCACACTTACAAGAGATATGCTTTATCCACTAGCCTATTTTCACTTATTGATACTCTATTTCTTTTAATTAATATTTAACATAACTTCCAACACTCTCTTCCCCTTATTTATTTATTTATTTCTTCATTTATCTTGCATGCTTATTTATTTATTTATTTATTCAATTATTTGTTTATTTATTTAACACTCTCATTTATTTATTTATTTTTTTTGAATCTTTCCAAGACAAAGCCTTTCCTTTCTTATTTAATTCAAATATTGCTTACAATATTTTCACATCTTTAGTAAGAGGTTTTGGTTCTATATAAGGCCATGGACCTTACCCCTACTACTGAGGATTGTGGTAAGTTATTTGTTAAATGGCTTAAGCTACACCAACATGGTCTCGGAGGGAAGAATTTATTAAATATATTTTCCTCATTATGGTTAGTTAATTCTTAAATGTAATTTATTAAATGTATTTTTCATCATGGTAATTTATTAATTAAATGTATTTTTCCGCATTATGGTTTTCCAAAAGTTTTTTTTCAAATCAAGATGTTCGTTTTAATAATCATTTTTGGGTTACATTATTTCCAAATTTAGGTTCCAAAATAGATTTTAGCCCTACATATCATCCACAATCACATTAACTTCCAGTTTTCCAATTCCATGCATGTGTTTTTATATGGAACATGCTTATGATTATTCACTGATGGGACATGTGACTGGCCATCCATGTCTATTTTATTATCATCAATTGAGGTTAGTTGCTTGCCAATTGGAAGGCATATTATACTTTATTGAATAATGGAATGTTATATGGGTTTTAATGTCTTGAAGTTTCTAATTTGATTTGGGTTTTGATTTAACAAGTGAAGACTCGTTAGGGTGTGAACTGCATGGACCTATTTAGATATTTTCGAAGATAGTTGAAAGATAGTATTTTAGATATTTTTTGTAAAAATAATAGATCGCTTTAAAAAGCGATATTTTTGTAAAAATAGTAGATTGCTTAGAAAGTGATAATTTTGCAAATAAAGCAGATTTTTGTAGATGCAGACTTTTTGAAGTGATAGCCTCATCCATCTTCTATTCAGAACATAATGAAAAATACCTATAAATACACACGCTCTCGTAGATTCGTCCATCAGAATATGTGGGGGGAGATTGTACCCAATTTGGTGTCCAATCTCGTATGTCTTTCTATCCCGTTTATGCTTTTGTGAGATCTCGTTTTTGTACTACCCTTTGCATACATGCATCTCCAAGATCCGATCAACAAACAGTGAGTTCAAGTGGGTGGAAATTTTATATGAACTTTGAAGTATAAATCCTAAAACAAAGGAAAACTATGTGAGTGAACTTTCCAAACTACTAGTTTTGTTTGAAAGAAAAGGTGAAGCGATGAGGTAAAAAGCTTCCATGGAGGCATGTTGGTCATAAGACTAGCCCTCAACACAGAGGAAGTCTTACAAAATCTTGGTCAACTAACCGCTTCAAACCTGCAAAAAAAATATCATGTTCATACATAAAAGAAAACCTCCAAGCACATTAACGACAAATCACCAAGTTTTCATGGACATTCATGTCAGATTCACTATTGTAAAAGAAAGGAGTGCTCATTCATGTTAATTCATTATAATTTATTACACATGCACAATATTCATACACACAATCATATCTATTTTATTTATTTTGATGACTTTTTATTTTGTTTTTTTGTTTTATAATCCTTTTTTTTAGAAAATTTTCGTGTGTATTCATTATATATATTAACTCCTTATATATACATACTATGTACCACTATATACATATCACACACACAAATAGTTATACACTTACATACAAAACACATACACTCTCAAATGCACATTCACGCACATTTAGGGTAATACACATAAAAACATACTTAACACTTAGAGTTACACATACAAAGACATATCCTTAGGGAAAAACTTGACAAGATATACACTTAGAATACCACTCACAAACACAATCACATACAAGTACATTAACACACTAGCAATTATTAAAAGATATGCATTTCTAGGGCAAGGTCAAGTTTTGTTTTTCATAAAATAACTCCATTTGAAGGCTTTTGAATCTTAGGAAAGTCAAAGTACAAAGTTGAAGGTGTAACATTATCCAAAAATAGGCATTGGACCACCAAAAGCCACTCCAATGAAGAGACAAAGTCACAAGGCAAGTGAAGAGACAAGGAGGGCATGTGAAGAGACATGGAGGACATATGAAGAGTCATAGAAGGATCTCATGGCTATATAAAGACCATCCAAGCTCATTCAAAGTGTGTGTGGATCCTAGGAAGTCGGGGTGCTGCATATATATGTTCCATTGAGCCATAGGATCTCATAGATGCTCTTATTCTCTTGTATATCTCTCCTACCCTTTCCAAAGGGTGCTCCATTTCTATAGCAGCCTGTTAGGACTTCCATTTCTCTTTGTACAAAGCTCCACTCTGAGTCTTATTGTACTTTCTGGAAAGCTTATAAAGCAAGGATTCTAGTACAAAACGAATTTTGGCAAAAATTCTCTTGTACTATGAGATATTGCTATTTCTTTTTCTGTTGTTCTGTCCTGAAACCTGCTAGGAAAATGGGGCTGTCTTGTGTGACTCAGTTGATAGGTCTACAGGTGTCCAAATCTAGTGATTAATATCTCATTGGAAATCTCTTGCTATCTAGGTTTTGTGGCTAATAGGGTTTTTGGATTGGATTCAAGAATTGTGAGATATATTAGTTTTAGTTAGGACTAGTCTGAGGGCAGATAGGTCTTGGGAAGGGTCCAAGCTTCTTGTTGTGCACTTGGAGGAGAAATCTTCCAAAAGTGGTATCAGAGCTCCTTGTGGATATCAAGGAGAGTACAAAGAAGGAGGCCAAGCCAAGGAATCAATCACTGAAGCCTTTTCAAATATTGAAGGAGGTTGCAAACTTGGAACCAAGGGGGAGCTTCATCTTCATCACACAAAGGGACTTCAATTTCAACAAAGGAGGTAATCCCACACCATATTTCAATTTTAGGTGATTCAAGAGGATGGGAGAGGTATTCAACCAGATTGAGAAGTTGAACAAAGACAACTTTCAACCTTGGAAGTTTAGGATGACAAACTTCATCATGAGCAAGGACCTAGGAGGCATAATCAATGGAAGAGATGTCAAACCAATTGTTGCGGATCCAAGTAACCCTACCAACCAAGAAAGGAGAGAAATTAGAGAATGGGAGGTAAGAAATAGAAGGGTTATGTTTATAATATCTCAGAATGTAAGCAACACAATGATAGGTCACATTCAAAGCATGAAGACCGCCAAGGAAATGTTGGAATATTTGGAGAAGATGTTCACCACAAACACAAAGGCAAAGAAGGCACAACTCAAAAATGAGTTCAACAACTTGAAGAAAGGAGTAGTAAGCAATCCATAAATGATTACATAATTAAAGTCAAAGGTATTAGAGATTCATTTCCATTTGAAGATGAGCCTTCATTTGAGTCCTCTTGGTTGTCACTTTGCTTGCTTTGGCTTTGCCTTCCTCTTCCTCTACCTCTTGATGCTTTACCTCCTCCTCTACCTGCATATAGCATTTGACCTTGGGCACCTTTGCCCTTGCTTCCACCTTGCAATAACTATTCGTTAACCATTAAAGTGTTCAATTGATCAAAATCAGGCATGTTCTCCCTAGCATACAATGAGGATATGAAGTTCCTCCACTTGTCATCATCTTTAAGACCATTAAGTACAAATGCAACCATGTCATCATCATCAATTGAATGTCCTATGGCTGCGGTAGGATAGAAACAATAGAGGAAGAGGAAGAGGATCAAGAGGCAATGGATGCTTCATTTGTGGGAAGCTAGGACATTGGGCAAATGAATGCTACCAAAGGAGGAACAATGCTCAAGGTAACTATGCTTCAAATGAGTCTAGTGATCAAGTTCTTGTCATGAGTCATGCATATGGAGATACTAAACATGAGAAGGATGATACTTGGTACATAGATAGTGAAAGTAGCAATCATATGTCTTGTAGGGATGACATGTTTTGCAATTTACAGGCTCCAAAGCAAAGAGGATGTGTCGAGATAGGTGACAACACCGAGCATGAGATCAAACACAAGTTTCAGGATGGCAAGAAGAGCAAGACACTATCTGAGGTATTATATGTCCCTACTATTACAAAGAATCTCATTTCTGTTGGTCAAAGGGTAGATAAAGGATACAAAGTGAAGTTCAATAGCAAAGGTTGCTTCATAGAGGATCCAAAAAATGGATTTCAGCTTGTGGCAAAGGGAGAGAAGCATGGAAGGATGTTTACTCTCAATATCAAGCAAAACCCCAACAAGGTAATGTTCACCACTTCAGGAAATAGAAGAATTGCAGATTTGGATTTGTGGCATAAAAGAATAGGACATGTAAACATTGAAAAGCGAAAGAACATGGAGAAAAGTGCATTGGTCAAAGGGCTTCCAAACTTCTCAACATCACATCTTCATGAGGTATGTGAAGCTTGTCAATTTGGGAAGCAAACTAGGTTTCCTTTCAAGTCAAGCAAGTATGTTTCTCCAAGGGTCTTGGATTTAGTGCATACAGATGTATGGGGACCTTCAAGAGTTTACCTTCACATGCAGGTAATAGGTACTTTGTTACCTTTATTGATGATTATTCAAGGAAAATTTGGTTGTTTATAATCAAGCAAAAATCAAATGTGTTTGAAGTATTCAAAAAATACAAGGCACTTGTTGAGAATGAAACATGTCATAGGATTAAAACCCTAAGTTCAGATGGAGGGGGATAATATTTCTCCAATGAGTTCACAAGGTTCTTAGAAGATGAAGGCATGAGGAGGCAATACACATGCAGATATACCCCTCAAAAAAATGGTATTTCAGAAAGAAAGAATAGACAAATTGCAGAGGTATCTAGATGCATGTTGAATGAGATGAATGTACCTTTCTCATATTGGGTTGATGCAGCAACCACAACATCATATATTATGAACAAGATAACAACTTCAGGAGTTCATGATCTTACTCCAAATGAGGTATACTATCAAAGGAAACCATATTTGTATCATTCAATGATTTTTGGTTGCATATGCTATGTTCATGTCCCATAGGAAGTTAGAAGGTAAACTTGATCCTAGCACTGAAAAATGCATTTTTATTGGCTACTCAAATGAGCAAAAGGGGTATAGGTGTTATATTCCGATTACGAAAAATCTTAGAGTGTCAAGGGATGTTGTTTTTGATGAGTTAAAACCTTGGTATGGAGGTGCGAATGATTTGCAGGAAGAAGACTTTGTACATGCAGATCAGGTACATGAAGAGCAAGTGCAAGTTAGCACTACATTGAGTGGACCAAGTATGCCAAGTCCTTCACAAAGCTCATCATCATGGAAGGGCAAGCAAAAGGAGTTAGAGCATACATCAGAATGTAGCCACAATAGAGGTAATGGAGGTAACTTGGTAAGAGATTTTCATTCAAGTGAAGATAATGATGAATTTGAAGAAGTTGTAACACCTGAAGTGCAAAAGAAACGGACATTGAAGAAATATACAATCAGAAGGAGTGAAAGGAGGTCAGAAAGGGTAAAAAATCCTATTCAAAAGCTCACTTATGATAGCTTTATTGCAAAGCATTATGCTTATATGTCACATGTTATCAAAGATAAGGAACCGTCAAGCTATGAGGAAGCTAGACAACACAAGGAATGGAGCGATGCTATGGATGAGGAGATTCAAGCTCTCAAGGAAAACCAAACTTGGGAATTGGTACCTAGAGAAGAAGGCATGAAAGTAGTCACGAACAAATGGGTGTACAAAGTCAAAAGGAATTTAGATGGGTCTTTAGCAAGGTATAAAGCAAGGTTAGTAGTTAAGGGCTACACACAAACATATGGGCTTGATTTTGAAGAAACTTTTAGTCGTGTTGCAAATAAGAATGCAATTAGGACTTTGATTTCAGTGGCAGCTTCTAAAAGATGGAGAATGTATCAATTGGACATTAAAAATTCTTTTCTTAATGGAAATTTGGAAGAAGTGGTTTAAATGTATCAACCCATAGGTTATGAAGATGAAAAGAAGCATGATTTTGTATCTAAACTAAAGAAGGCTTTGTATGGACTCAAGAAAGCACCTAAAGCATGGAATCAGAGATTGAATGAGTACCTAATGAAGTGTGGTTATGTTGCAAGTGATTCAGATCCTTCACTCTACATCAAAAGGGTTGATGGAGAATCTATATACATATGCATATATGTTGATGATCTTATCATAACAGTTGATAATGATGCAGGTATCAAAGAACTTAAGGCAAAGCTTGGGAAGGAGTTCAAGAGATCAGATCTTGGAATCCTCAAATACTTCTTGGGCATTGAGGTTATGTACACAAATGATGGTCTCTACTTGATGCAAAGAAAGTATTTGTTGGATGTATTGTGCACGTTTGGAATGAGTGGATGCAAACCACTAGAGCAACCAATGGATTTAAACACCAAACGTTGCTCCACCCAAGGAGAAGAATATAAGGAAATTCATACCTAAAGGAGCCTAATAGGCTCACTTATATATGGAACCATAACTAGACCTAATTTGGCATTTAGTGTAGGAATTCTTTCTCAATATATGCATGCTCCTCCTAATGATCATTTGAATGCAGCAAAGAGGATACTCAGGTACATCAAAGGTACAATAAATCAAGGACTTTTCTATGCTTATGGAGGATCATTAGAGCTCAAAGGATATGCGGATGCTGATTGGGCCGGCTCCAAAGATGATAGAAGAAGCACCACAGGTTATGTGATCATGCTAGGAAACAATTGTGTATCATGGAGTTCAAAGAAGCAACCCACGGTTGCTTTATCTTCAACCGAAGCTGAATATAGAGCCTTGGCCCAAGATACTTGTGAGATAATGTCGATGAAAAATCTAATGAAAGACTTGAATGTGCAGGTTGGATCAATTCCTTTGTTTGGAGATAATATATCAAGCATCTATCTTGCAAACAATCCTATGTTTCATGCAAAGAGCAAACACATCGAAGTCCACTATCATTTCATAAGGGAGAAGGTGCTTGAAAAGGAAGTGGATATTCATCATGTACGTACAAAGGACTAGGTAGCTAATCTACTTACAAAGTTCTTGGATGCTGGAAAGCTTGCTAAGCTAAAGCAAGCCATACAACTCAAGGAACCAACTTCAAACGCAAAAGAAACTTGAGCTCTAGGGGGACTGTTAAAAGATATGCATTTCTAGGGCAAGCTCAAGTTTTGTTTTTCATAAAATAACTGCATTGGACCACCGAAAGCCACTCCAATGAAGAGAAAAAGTCACAAGGCAAGTGAAGAGACAAGGAGGGCATGTGAAGAGACATGGAGGACATATGAAGAGTCATAGAAGGATCTCATGGCTATATAAAGACCATCCAAGCTCATTCAAGGTGCGTGTGGATGCTAGGAAGTCGGGGTACTGCATATGTATGTGCCATTGAGCCATAGGATCTCATAGATGCTCTTATTCTCTTGTATATCTCTGCTACCCTTTCCAAAGGGTGCTCCATTTCTATAGGAGCCTATCAGGACTTCCATTTCTCTTTGTAGGAAGCTCCATTCTGAGTGCTTTTGTACTTTTGGAAAGCTTATAAAGCAAGTATTCTAGTCCAAAAAGAATTTTGGCAAAAGTTCTCTTGTACTATGAGATATTGCTATTTCTTTGTCTGTTGTTCTATCCCAAAACTACTAGGAAAATTAGGCTATCTTGTGTGACTCAGTTGACAGGTCTAGAGGTGCAAAAATCCAAGGCATAATAGGTCATTGGAAAGTTGTGCTGTTTAGTTTTTGTGGCTAAAAGGATTTTTGGATTGGATTCGGCAATTGTGAGATATATCAATTTTAGTGAGTACTAGTTTGAGGGCAGATAGGTCTTGGGAAGGGTTAAAGCTTCTTGTTGTGCATTCGGAGGAGAAATCCTCCAATAGCAATCATTACACATACATGCACTAACATAAACACTCTCATGTAGTTGTAAAACCATCTTTTGTTTTATTTTTTCATCCTACGTGTACATAAATCATCTCATTGAGAATAACTTATCAAGGTTAAAAATACATTGAAAAGGTTCATGGAAAAAAAAAAGTTAGCTGGCATGGTCTCCTTTCATCAATGTGATTTCAATTCAACACTATGATGATGGGGATTGTAAGGGAACTGAACAAAATAATGTGGAAAAGTACTAAGTGGAGCCCAGATGTTAGACCTCTTCGGGGATGACGAGAGTATGTTGGCCAAGCACTCTAGTTCGGGATGACGAAGGCTTGCCTTAAGAAAAAGGTTTGCCAAATCAAGAGATGGAAGTGTGATATGAAGGCATAGTCCAATTGGAGAAGAGGGATCATGATGATCCACGATTGATGTTGGTTGAAGGTAGGGAGGGGTGGAGTGGGTGTGTGTAAGGCAAAAGTGGGGAGAGAGCAGGACATGCTCTCATCAGAGGTTTTTTGTTTCCAAAAATGTCTATGGGTAATTGAGCCCAAGGGCAAGGGCCCTAGGGTTGTAAACTGAATGCGTGGTGGCTTGGATAGGGGGTGCTATGGGGATGAAAATAGTAGGGTTGTTATGAATTGTGGAATGTGTTGAACAAGGAATTATTGGAGTGTTAATTTATTAATGTATTAATGTGTTTTGGTGTTTTTGATATAGTAGCAGAAGGTTCATGAGAGTGTGAAAGACATGAAAGGATGGACAGCAATAATCTGATTTATAATTTATATAGTTTGTAAATAAACCCACATAGAGGGTTCTACTTTTAGAAACAATTAGTAAAGTATTGGTTAGAATACGGGTCGCTGTAGACCACAATTTTTGTTATTAAAAGCAAAGGCTCTCTAAAAAAGAGATCAACTTTTACTTTCATGCATGCTTTTCGAAGCCACTCTCATGTAACCACTATTTCAACATAATCAAAAATTGTATAAATGCATCACTCTGTGCATTTTCAAACAGAGTGCATGGGGGGAGATCGCACCCAACACTGCGTTTTGTCCCATTTCCTTGCATATCTATTTTCTCTGTGTGTTTTTAGCATTCATAACCTCTGTGTGCATGTGACTTAAGATCTTGATAATAGTGGTATCAGAGCTCTACGTGCATCACTATAGAGGGGTCTATTTCTCTTTGTTTAGGCATTTGATCGTTGTTCATTGTTCGTTGTTCTTTGATCTCTGCTCGCGATTCCATCTCTATCTCTATTTTAGCATCCCTTTTCGTATCTGTTTCGATTTTGGTGTGAATTTCATTTTCAGTTTTAGTTTCAGTTTCGATTTTAGTTCCAAAACCAGAACCTACATTTAATCCTATGTGTTAAACACGCGTTTGCCGTCACAGGCATGTTTAAGCTCTTTTCGGGTTTTTCGGAGTGGAAGGCATTTAAGCTCTTTTCGGGTTCTCTTCTGGTTCCTTCGATTCCTATGATTACTGAGCTAGCATCCATGGGTCATATGTTGATCCACCTGTCGCAACAACTACCACAGCAGATGAAGGAGATTACCGATAATCTCATACACGAACTACAACATAAAGTTGATGTTTTAGAAGCGGATATCATTCCGTTGCAGGAAGAGGTAGATGCAGTGAAGGTAGATAATCATAATCTGCACTTCTAGATTAAACAACTTCAAGCACACCTTGCTGAACAGGAAACAGTGATCAATCAAAGAGATGCTGCATTGGCTGAAGTAACAGCCAAAGATGATTTATTATGTGCTGCTGATGCAGAAATTCTTCAGTTATAGCAGTTAGTTAAGGATAAAGAGGATGCCCGCATAGCACTGGGAAACTTGTTAAAAGAAACTAGAGAACAATTGGATGAAGTCGTGCAGAAAGGACAGGAAATGACAAATTTACTAAAGCAAACCAATACAGAGCTCCAATTTGCAAATGCAAACCTGTGTGAATCAAATGCTGCTCTTAAAAACCAGATGACATTGGTCGCTCAGCTCCAGAAAGAGATTCCAGCAATTCGAAGAGAGCGCGATGCTTATTACCGGACAATCCAATTTCAGAATCAAGAATTGGAGAGAAGAGAGAACCAATTGGGTGCTCAAGCAGAAAGATTATCTAGAATTGATAAACAAATTCAAGATATGAAAGTGAACCGGGATGCAGCTTTGGCAAATAACTTTTATCTGCAGGAAGCCTTTCTGTAAACACAGGCATAAATTTTGATGAGCCAGGTAATTGCAACAAGTTCAGTAAGAACTGATGCTCAACTCGTAGAACCAGAGATTTTGAAAAAAAATGTTAGACTCGCTAAAGCAAAAAATTGCCAGAACGTTTAAATTAGCTAGAACAATGTATCTTCAAGGTATAGTTGATGAGCCATCATATTTTGTATATCTGCGGGTTCAAGTCCACCGTGCGTGCTAGTGTAAGCCACCGGCGGATTGGCAATTGTAAATCTTTCCATTTTCGTATTGTGCACGAACCGAAAGGTCACTACGAAGAGATGTAACCATTTATAATCTAATGAAAGGATGCTTCGGCAACGACCAGAAGAATCGCCAGACTGTCTGTCTGGGCAATACGTTCTGTGGATTTTCCGTTGTGTTATGTTGGAGAATTCTGAGTAGTACTATGTTATTTCGCTTGTTGTTTGATTATCTTCAGTGGTGCTAAACGTTGTTCCAGTAAGTAAGTCTTGTGATTCTGTATTACGGTAATGAATAGCTTCTGTGCTGTGTGATGAGAACGTATCAACCATAGCATAATCGGTAAGGTCTGAGTACAGATAGTAATACAGTGAGATAACAAACCAGAGTCTGGAGATTAATTCGTATTAACAGAGATTTAAACATTAAGGTACTGTGGTATGAGTGATTAATCGAGAAAATCAAGTATAGGGCCTCTGCGTATTCAGACCCCTTCCACTCCCAAGAACCCGAAAAGAGCTTAAATGCATCTCTGATGGCAACGCGCCGTCGTCGAGACTTTCTCTCCTTTCTCACTTGTGAAGGCCTACAAAAAACATATTTGGTGAAAGTAGCCAGAATTCCCCGAGAAGTCCAGGATGCATCAAGGATGTCAAAGGAAGCTCACATACAAAGTTTCAAAGAAATCAAGAAAGTCCATGGTAGCGGTCAAAGATGGTCAAAGTTAGGAAATTAGGGCAAAAATTTCATTGTCACCAAATTAGATGAAAATTCATATACTTGTAAAGATTGTCAAAGGCAGTCTATAGCCCAAATTTCAGCAGAAAATGGATTTTGTAGCACATTGATATGCTATGTTCATTTTGTAAAAATGTAATTTTTCTAGTTTGACCCTACAAATTCTTGTATAGAAATTTATGTTAGCTATATGGTTTGGCATGTATAAATATCATATGTGGCTACATATTTGTACAAAGTTTCAAGGCTATCCAAGCTTCCTAGAGACCCTAATGCTGTTGGAGTTAGACGTCTGCGGAAGCACGCGAACAGCACAAGGAAGAAGAAGAAGCTTGGAGCACAACACACAAGACTGAATGTATTACTAGAAAATGTACAAAGATAAGTAGCCCATTAGGGCAATAGGCGTATATACAAGCCGGGGGAAAAAAACCTCCTAAAGAGGGAAAAAAGTGCCCCGGTGGTCCTAGAGTGTTCACACACATCACTACCTAAATATATCAACAAATCCCCCCTGGGAGTGATGCGGTGAACAAGGAGCTGGCACTCATGTATAAGGAAGTGCTGAGCTATGTGGAAATCACTCCACAAAAGGAAGTAAGCCCAAAGCTTTGCAGAAAGCTTCAAACTTCTCCCTAGGCAGAGCCTTTGTGAAAAGGTCTGCAATGTTCTCCTGCGTGGGCACATATGCCAAGCTGATCTCCCCAGCAGAGAACCTCTCCCTGACATAGTGATAATGCACCTCAATGTGCTTAGTGCGAGCATGGAACACAGGGTTCCTTGCAACTGCGAATGCGCTCTGACTGTCAGTGAAGATGGTGGTGGCAGAAGACTGGCCAACACCCAAATCAGCCATAAGGCGTCTGAGCTACACACATTCAACAGTCGCTGTGAAAGCTACCCTATACTCAGCCTCACAACTAGAAGTGGCCACAGTAGGCTGCTTCTTGCTCAACCAAGATATACATGAGCTACCAAGCATGAAGCAAAAACCACTGGTGGACACACGAGTGTCATAGCAACCAGCCCAATCTGAGTCAGAAAAAGCATGCAAATCTGGTGGTAGTGATCCCCCCTTGGGATAAAACAACCCAAGTAGCCGAGTACCACTCAAGTAGCGAAAGATGCGCTTAACCGCTTTCCAATGCGTGACTCCTGGGCAATGCATAAACCTGCTCATCTGTGAGACAGCAAACTGAATATCTGGCCGAGTAATGCATAAGTAAATCAAGCATCCAACAGCCTGCTGATAGAGAACAACATCAAATGCATCTCCAGCATCATGAAGACTCAATCGTAAACCTGTCTCCATAGGAGTGGCAATAGGCTTACAGTCTTCAAGGCCAAAACGCTGCAATAATGTGTCAATATATTTCGTTTGACACAAAGCCATTCCACCATCAACTTGCATAAACTGAATGCCCAAATAGTGATGCAAATGCCCCAAATCAGACATCTCAAATGAGGCATGCAAATCAGCCTTGAAATCAGCAATATGCTTCTCAAGAGGACCAGTGAGCAGCATGTCGTCTACATAGACAACAATGATCAGAAGCACATCATTAGCACGCTTAACATATAAGGTGCTTTCAGTTGGACTGTTCTCAAAACCATGTGCAATCAGATAGGCATGTATTTTCTCATACCAAGCACGTGGTGCTTGCTTTAAACCATATAACGCCTTCTTTAACCTGCATACCTGGTTTTCATGCCCTTTCTGCACAAAGCCACGAGGCTGAAAAACATACACTTCTTCATGCAAGTCACCATTCAGAAATGCTGTTTTAATGTCCAACTGATGTACATTCCAACCATGATGGGCTGCAAGTGCACAAATGCTCCGAACAGTAGTCATACGGCATGTAGGTGCAAAGGTCTCATCAAAATCAATGCCTCTTTCCTGCGCATAACCCTTTGCAACAAGCCTAGCCTTATACCTGTCAACTGTACCATCAGGTTTACGCTTCAGCTTGTATACCCACTTAGTGCCAATGGCCTTCTTGCCAGGAGGCAAGTCACATAAAGACCATGTACCATTCTTCATTATAGCATCATATTCAGATTGCATAGCAGCCATCCAATTTTCTGAATTTTGTGCTTCATCAAAAGAAACAGGCTCATTCTCATCACAGAGACTAGATGCAACCATAGCATAGCAATCTGATCCAAAGGAGGTACTATGAGAGCCTAAACGAGTACGATATGACAAAGGTGCATCTAATTTGCTGTCACGCAAAGTCTGCACCAGCCATTTTGGCATAGTTTTTGCCTGTTCAATATCAGCTCTCTCATCAACAAGTGCATCATGTAAATCTGCATCAGAAATGGAATGATCTGCATCATCATATGAAACCTGCAAAGGCTGAGAAGTTGCCTCATTAGGACCAGCGCTAGCCTGTCCACCTGTAAAAAGAGGCATCAAAGTATCATACATGTCTTTGGAGCTAACAGATGTCTCCTGGGTGAAAGCAATGGCTGAATAGCATCTTCCACAAAGACAACATCACGGCTAACTAGAATGCGTTTAGTCTGTGGATGATAGAGACGATAGCCTTTACTTTCAGAACTGGACCCAACAAAAATACATTTTACTGCCTTATCATCCAATTTTTTGCGATGTTGTTCAGGCACTAATGCATATGCCAAACAACCAAAAACATGCAGATGAGCAACAGATGGCTTGCGGTCATGCCAAGCCTCATATGGAGTGATAGACTGCAACGCTTTCGTGGGACACCTGTTCAGTACATATGCTGCACACATGACAGCCTCAAGCCAGAACCTATGTGGTAAAGCCTGACTTTTGACCATGCACCTCGCCATCTCCATGAGTGACCTGTTCTTTCGTTCAGCAACTCCATTCTGTTGAGGTGTATACAGCATTGTACACTGGTGTTTTATCCCACGTTCAGCCAGAAATGCATTAAAATCTGAAGACATATATTCCCCCCCTCGATCAGAACGGAGGGTGCCCATTTTAAATGCTGACAGATTTTCAGCCAAAACCAAAAACTGTTTGAAGCACATGAACACTTCGCACTTTGCTTTGAGTGGATATACCCATGCATGCCTGGAAAAATCATCAATGAAAGTCACGAAGTAAAGGTAATTTCCAAAAGAGGGTGTCTGCATAGGACCACAGACATCACTATGTACAAGCTGCAATTTCTGCATAGCCCGAACTGAACCATCTTTTGGAAAGGAAGAACGCTGCATTTTGCCCAAAATACAGCCTTCACAAACATGTTTTCCAGGTGCCTCAAGTTTGGGCAAAGAGGACACCATTTCAGATTTCTGCAGGCGTAACAAACTAGCAAAATTCAGATGACCAAAGCGTGCATGCCAAAGCTTTGCATCTGACATAGCCTGAGAATCATGAACTGCACATGCCGAATCATTCACAGATCTTTCATAGTCTATGAGCTTATACAGCCCACGACATAAAATGCCAGAAGCAATAATCACATCGCCATTTGAGAGATCATGGACTGTACACCTGTCATCAACGAATTTCACAACCAAGCCAATCTTGGCTAATGCAGAAACTGATAACAGGTTCTTTTTGATCCCTGGCACAAATAAAGCATCTGACAAAGTGAAAGAACTACCATCAACAGTAGTCAGAATGATCTTACCAACTCCCATAACAGGATAAGAGGAGTTATTGGCGCATGTGACAGTATTCCCTGTAGGGGCAGGCTCGAGTGAAGAGAAGAAACTGCGCTGCGAGGTAATATGTTTGGTCGCCCCACTGTCAAAGTACTGGACAAACATCTGAGTCTACTGCAGACATGCAGTGATCATGAGAAGATGGGTCAAAACTGCAGACAGTAGTAAACGCCCATTCTTCTTCCTGCACAAGATTTGCAGACTCTGTTTTTGGTGTAGAGGCCTCTGCAACAACCATTCCAACCTCTTTCTTCTTTGCCTCTTTAGCAGCCAGTTTTGGACAGTTCTTTATAATATGATCATTTCCTTTACAGTACTTGCATCTGCTTTTCTGATTTCTTCTCATCTTTATCCTGGTTCTTCGATTGTGCAGCATTTGCAGATTTCTGCTTACTAGTAGAAGAGCTCCATTTTCCTTTGCCCTTCTGACTAGCCAGGAAAGCTTGATCTGCAACACGCATAATGGACCTGTTCTGCCTGGACTGATCTTCCTGCAACAGAACAGAGACTAATTCCTCAAATGACAAGGCATTCGGATTGCCTTTCATCATCAATCGAAGAGTAGAGGCAAAACTCTGATATGAATCAGGAAGGCCATTCAGAACGGTCTGCACAAGTGAGCTATCTGGTATAACCTCATCAGCAGAAATCAATTGTTCCTTCAGGTCTTTGATCTTTGTAAGAAAACTGTCCATCGAATCACCTTCATTCATGTACTCACTCTCCAACTGTTTTCGGAGGTAAGCAACACGAGCCTCATTCCTAGCCTAGTACAAAGTGGTAAGTGTATCCCAAGCATCCTTTGTTGTTCTACAAGAGCGAATGTGAGGAATAATGGCACGTTTGACAGACAAAGCTATCAATGCATGTGCCTGGGCATCTCTGCCATCCCAACAAATCTGCTCTGCAGTAGGTGCAACAGAAACAGCAGCACGAACAGGAATCTGCGGAATATCATCTTCGACACCATCTTCATCAGCTCCAACACCTGTATTTGCAGTACTTGTCGTTACAGGTATAACAGGATGTCTTTCAACACCCTGCACAATGTTCCACAATCCTTTTGCAACCAGTACATGTCGCATCATATAAGCCCATAATGGGTAGTTGGTACCATCCAACTTATCCTCAACAGCCAACATACAGAATACATCACTGCTTTCAGCCATGGCCGGTGACTAAAATACCTTGATGCAGAAAATTGACTGTATCTCAAAAAGTTGAACAGAACTGCCCAGACGAGTTCTGCTAGACCTGTAACAGACTTCGAGACGCTTAAACTGGCGAACAGAAACTGGTATATATCTTTGGCACAAAAGGACGAAATAGCCTGCACAAGCACTGCGATAGTGCGTTCGGAGGTCGAAATGAGCTCAGATCGCGATTTCGGCACCACACAGCGAAGCAGTTTTGATCTCGAAAACACCCGGAGTATGCTCACCAAATTTTGTGCGAATCTGAGACTGCAAACGGAGGAGTGTCGACGGCACCCTAGAAGAAGCAACGACCTGCTCTGATACCAATTGTTGGAGTTAGACGTCTGCGGAAGCACGCGAACAGCACAAGGAAGAAGAAGAAGCTTGGAGCACAACACACAAGACTGAATGTATTACTAGAGAATGTACAAAGATAAGTAGCCCATTAGGGCAATAGGCGTATATACAAGCCGGGGGAAAAAAACCTCCTAAAGAGGGAAAAAAGTGCCCCGGCGGTCCTAGAGTGTTCACACACATCACTACCTAAATATATCAACAAATGCCACCTTGAAAGCTCCTAAATGTAGAAAAACTTGTACAAGGAAGATTCAGATGGAAGTTTTTTTTGCATATTGCTGAAGGAGTTCTTTGGAACATAGTCCTACAAAGTTTCATCTTCATCAAAGCCTATTTGGAGGGTGAAAGAGCACAAAGTCCAGTTTTCAGGATCACCATAGTTTCTAGTTTAAGCAAGTTGAAGCGTTGAAGGGCCACCACATGGCGAAAGCTGATTGAGCCATGTTGTGCGATCAAGATGAGCTCATATTCAAGGGTGGAGATGCACTTATGCTGAAAGCAAGGAGGATCCACGATTTTTTCTATAAAAGAAGACAATTTTTGACAATCAAAGATCAATAATGCAGCTTTTCTCCAAAAATAGTGGCTTATCTTATCCAAACTGATGTCAACACTGATCCGACGGTCTAGATCATCCCCAGATCCAATGGTGGAGAATGAAGGCGCCTAAATTTCACTCCCTGACACTAGATTTGATAGAAAGAACAATTCCAAGCCATTGATTTGATTAATCAAGTGGTTGTAATCGAAAGTAGTGATCCTAGAGTTGAGAGTTGATTTCTCTAGATCCAAGGGCCCAAATTCATTCAAAAAACTATATAAACCCCCCTCCAAACTCCTAGAGCATCATTGTTAGGCATCCATAGGGCTCTTGCTAGCTTACGGTTTCCTTGAGATGATCACCCTCGGTTGAGCGAGTGAGGATCCAAGGTGAGCTAGTATGAGTATAGTACCTAGTTTCAAATTTAAGTTAGAACTCTTATCTAGGATAGGCTCTTGAAACCATCATCTCTATCTTGACTCACCCTCGGTGGAGCGTGTGAATTAGTTAGAGCTGGTTTTAATGAGTCTTAGACTTCTTTAGTTAGACGTTACGAGCCTAGACATACATAGGGTCAATGAAGTGGAACTCGCCTTCTTACGTGTGACATTCGGTTGAACTGTCATGGTTTGAAGGTCGAAACCGCCTTTGATCAGTAGACTGCTTAGCTTGACGTACCACGAAGATCTTATACATGTAACTTAATTCATGTCACTTGTCACTTGTCACTTGTCTCTTCTCTCTTGTCTTTCAGTCTCTTAAGTATTTTTACATGTCTTCTATTTTCTTCTATGTGTGAGAAGGCTCCGCAGCATTGCGTTGAACCAATGAGGATGTTTCATTGAGCTTGTGAGTAAACTCTATCATCATAATACACTTGCATGCATATAATCCATACATACCCATACATATTGATTAGTTTCTGAAAGTGTATAAGAAGCTCCAATATTGGACCATTCTTCCTTTCGAAACTGATTTATGTGTAAGGATTCCATCTATTCTTGTCATGCATACATATCATCCAAAGAAGACTATGCATATGGATTAGAATTAGGAAGTGTTTAAGTAGCTCCTTCAATGGACCATTCTTCCTTCCAAATTTGATTCGTGTGTATGGTTCTCTTTCATTCTTATCAGTCATGTTCATAAATCTAACTTGCACTCCTACAATCCCATTCCCATAATCATTTCAACATCTCTCTCTTCTCCATACTCAACATTAATTTCACTTTCATGTCCTTAAAACTTCCAACCTTCATTAGCTTCATACACCCTATGTGTGCCACGACAGGACCCGATCCACCCGGATTGCGATCACCTCCACATTTGAACCCGACGTGAAACGCTTCGTGGCATTTGCTTCTGATCTTGTTGGGAGGTTGTGATGCATATCCTTTGTTTCATATTTTTCATCTTCATCATTTCATCGTCATCAGTCTTGAGTGTTGCACTGGATTTCTCACAGTATCGTGCACATCTTCGTCGTGAAGTAAACGCATTTGTGAGAGATCTAGAGCATCGTGCAACACTTGCTTATTCACATAAGATGGAGGAAGGATTCAAATCCCTTATTGTTGAGAAACAAGGCCAAAGAATAGTCTCTTCTATGTCGAGAGAGAAGGAAAAATTCAATGGCATCAACATCACAAGCTACTTAGATTTTTTTGAAGAGCAAGTTATGATTTTTGGTCTTCCCAAAGATCTTTTGATATCATTCTTTGAACGAATTGTTGATAGCTCTATCATAAACCATGTCACTCAATATGATAGTCTTCCTTGGAGTGATTTTAGAAAGGAGATGCTGAGAGAATTCTATCTTGAAGATTATAGCCAACATAATCGGGATGGATTCTTACGATGGGTCAATTCACCAAAGCCTAGTAGCTCTATTACTCACTTACAAAATGAGTATATTAGACGCTATGAACAACTTCCTGATGAGGATAAGATAACTATGGAACCTGATCTTGTGATCAATTTTCTTAAGCTTCTTCATCCGAAACTCGTAGGGAAGTTGAACGGTGATTAGAAGAACCAGATAAGCGTTATGGTCTTACTGACAATTGGCAAAAAGTGCGTAAAGTAGTAGAGGCTGTAGCCCATAGACATCAAAGACAATCCATGCTTTATGAGCAAACTAGTCTTCCTCAAGCTAGCCTTCCACAAACTAAGAAGCAAGTTAGAGAACAATCCCATGCTATGTGCTTTTTGACTCTACTCCTATTCCTCAAATGATGGAGCCTACTCAAGGTTTTAAAGTAGAGCCAAATAAAAGTGTAGTTGAACAATCTCAAGTGGAAATTCTCACTAAGCAAATGGAAAGTCTTATTGCTACACAATCCAATTTGGCCAAGACTATAGATGCTTTACAATCTAATTACACCAAAACATTCCAAAATCAAATGAGCCCAATGTCTTTTCAAGAGCCTAATCAACATGTTATAACTACCAATCAAAATCCACAAGTAGCTCCTACTCAAGCATATCAATTTCCTCCAATGCATAATCCTTCAATGCAAAATCCTCATCCTCATGTGCAAAATCCTCAAATGTATCAAAACATGTATCCTCAAGCTTCACAAATAGCTTTTCAAAATCCTCAAAATCAAAATTTTCAAAATCATCAACCGTATAATATGGAAGCTCCTCTTGCACCTCAAGTACCACATGTTGCTCCCCAAGCTCCTCAAATACATCAATTGCCTTATCAAAATCCTAATTATCCTGTTCAAGCAATACCTTATCAACAAAATCCTCAATTTCAAAATTTCCCACCACAAGTTAATCAAAATCCTCAAAATCAAAATGGTTTTGTGCATGGCCCTCATAGGTGTCCTTGGTGTGATTCGTTAGAGCACTTTTTGAGAGATTGTGAACTATTGAAGGCTGCTAAGGAGCAACGACTAGTAATAGACATAGACAAGAAAATCTGTGACTATCGATCTAGGCTACCTTTGCAAGGAAATTATGGTAAGGGAGGAATGAAAAAACATTATGAAAATATAACCATAACGGACGTAGGAACTAGAGGAGTGAAACTAGAAGCTCTTGATGAACAACAAGTAGAATCAAGTAAACCCACAAAGGAAGGTGACTTTTGCATAGAGGCTTTAGTAAGAGCACGAGATGAGATTAGGAGAATAACGGCTTGGGAGTCACCAATAGAAGATCAATCTCTTATTTCTCACATATCCAATGTAGAAGAAAAACGAAAAAGAGATGAAGCTGAGCCTAGTGAAAGAAGAGTAACACGAAAACAAACCTCAGAGGGAATAGAAACAATCATAGAGCAGGGAGAAACATCACAATCCAAAGATAAAAAACAAGAAGCACAACTCAATGAACAAAAACAACAGGAGAAACAAAAAGGGAAGAAGACAAAGCAAAGAAAAATAGAACCAAAGCCTTTGGATAAACAAGAACAATCAAAACAAACTGAAGACCAAACACGAGAATATGAACAAAAACAAGACCCTGAGCAAAAACAAAAGAAACCAAAGAGAAAACCTAAAGCCATCTTGATTTCAGAAATTGAGAGAAAAATAGATCCTATGGAGATTTTAGATGACATTTTGCTTAAGAGTCAAGTGACTATGTCTTTAGAACAAGTTTCTCTATTGCAAAGCCTGTTTTTAAAGATAACTTTATCGGCCTAATTAAAAGGAAGAGGTTTCCGCTTAATCTAGATACTAAGATGCAAGATTCTCTAGATCAAGATCAAGCTATGAATGAAGCCTTAAACTTTGATGAATCTGATGAAGAGGACTTTGATGATGATGAAGTAAATGTTAATAAAAATTTCTTAGGACCTATTCAACTTGACCATGAAAATCATGAAAACAATCCTGAAAGTCACTTTAAAAGAACATTTTGGTCTAGAGGTACATCAGAGATCCATGTTAAAATAGGAAATGATAACAACACTATCACTGTAAATGCATTAGTAGATTCCGGCTCTGAAATCAATGTGATTTCAAGAGAAGTTTATGATAAGTTTCGATGGCCCATAGATAAAGATTGTGGATGGCGTATGAGAACTGCAGATAATGGTGTAGGTACCCTGTATGGAGCTTGTGCTAGTGTGCCCATATCCATAGGAGGAATCACAGAAGAGTTTCACTTTTTTATTCAAGATAATTGCTCCTATGAGGTTCTCTTAGGTCAACCCTTTATTTGTGAGAGTCGTATGGAAACTAAAGCCATGGATGATGGGTCTACCTATGCTAGATTTAAGTCTAAGGATGGAATGCAATCACTTCAAGTCATGACAGTAGGAGTGAATCATCCTAGGAATCGATTGTCAATTAGAAAGAAACCTATTGTTACTCATGATCATGAGCATGCTTGTAGTGATTGTGCACCTCGATTCATGTTTGGAGCTACATATGATCAAAATTTCGGATAGAATCCATTGTTGAGCGGACAACAGTGGATATTGGTTTGACATCTCGCATCCAACCAACATGTACAATAGCTTGTCACTTTGTTTTCCACATTCTAGATTAGATTTTCTTCATAAGAGTCAATTGTCCAAGTCTTTTATCCAAAAAACCCAAAAAAATTATAAAAACAACAAAATCATGGAACATGATGAGAACATTGAGCATGTGATTGAAACATCTCATTGTTTCTCTACTCTTGAGGAGTTAGAGTTATGTCTTCAACAAAATTCTAATTCCCATATTATTCTTCTTTCTTCCCTTGATGAGTATGCTCTAATCCAAGAGTATGCTCTCAATGTTGACAAGTGCTGAAAATTTAACCAAACACATGATGCCTTAGTTGAAACAAAGTACAAAACTGTAGACAAAAAAATCAAACCCATAGCTCAACCATTACCTCAAGGAAGTAATGAAAAAATTATTGATATGAAAAATGATCCAATTCTTTGGGATAAGAAAAACATAGGACATACATTCATGGATGAGACAATCAAACAGGTGAAAATTGGTAGAGATGATGACTTTCTTTTGCCAGCAGAGAGAGATAAATTTGAGGGAGTCATACGTAGCCATGGAAAAGCCTTTACTATGTATCCTCATGAGATTGGTTGTGTAGATCCTAAGCTAGTTGCACCCATGATAATCTTTACTATTCCACATATTCCATGGAATCTTCGTCCTATATCAGTTCCAAAGGCTCACTTACCAGAGCTAATGAAACTACTTAAGGAGAAGATAAACATGAGAATTTTAGAGCCATCTTTTGCACCTTACTCAAATAGATGGTTCACTGTGCCTAAAAAGAATGGGAAACTACGTTTTATTCAAGATCTCCAACCTGTCAATAAAGTCACGATAAGGAATGTAGGAACAGGACCCATTGTACATGAGTTTGCTGAATCGTTTTCAGGACATTCTATCTATTCAATGGGTGATTTATATTCTGGATATGACCAATTCCAATTAGCAATTGATAGTTGTGATATTATCACAATGAAAACTCCTTAAGGCTTAGTGCGAATGTGTACTTTACCTCAAGGAGCGACTAATTATGTGGCTCATATGATGAGTGCTATGAATATGGTCTTACATGATTTTATCCCTCATATAACTATGCCATTCATTGATGATATTCCAATTAAAGGGAGTGAGGAATGTGTAAAGGACATTACTTTAGATTCATCTGCATGTCGTAAATTTGTTCTTGACCATATCTCTGATTGTGAAAGAATATTTCAACAATTTGAAGAGGTTGGTCGCACATTTTCCATAGAAAAATCTAATTTTGGTGTTAAAGAGGTTCTTATTGTTGGACATTTATGTGGCCATTATGGTCAAAAGCCATACCCACAAAAAGTTGATGCCATTAGCAAGATTTCTGAAACATGTAACAATGTGAGTGAGGTACGTAGATTTCTTGGTGCTTGCATCTTTTATGTTATTTGGATCCCACACTTTGCTCATGTTGCTGATTGTCTCTATGACTTGTTGAGGAAGAAACGAAAATTTATTTGGACTGACAAGCACGCTCAAGCTATGCGTAAATTGAAGAAATTATTGCTTGAAGCTCCCATCCTTAAGCATGTAGACTATTCTGCTAACAAACCTATTATATTGACTGTTGATACTAGTCCAATTGGTATAGGTTGGGTCATAAGTCAAGCTGATAGTGAAGGGAATAGATATGCAATTAGGTTCGGTGCCAAAATTCTACATGAAACACAATGAAAATATCCACAGATCAAACGAGAACTATGGGGCATGGTAAGAGCTTTGAAAACAGACAAAGAATATTTCATTGGTGCAAATGTCAAAGTTGAGACTAATTGTTTGCCTCTCATTGGAATGATAGCCAATTGTTCATCTCCTGATATAGCCATGCTTAGATGGATCTCATATATTAAGTTCATAAATCCTGAGTTGGTTCATATTTCAGGTAAGTCAAACTCAGTTGCTGATATGTTATCGAGAGCTAGATTTGTTAATGATCTTGAAAGTGATCTAATAAAGAATGTGAATTTAGTTGACTATGTTCCACATATATACGAGTATGAGCAATTTCATGAGTGTGAGTATGAAAATGAATGGAGAGACATAGGAAAGTATCTGAGTACACTACAACCATTACATAACGGGACTACGAATAGATTCGTAACATTAGGAAACGAGCTTATAATTTTTTCCTAGTAACAGTTATCTTTGGAGACATGCTAAGGGTAAGGTTAAGAATCCACAACGAGTCCTAGGAAAGAGAGATCTTCAATTGCAAGTAATGAAGGAGATGCATGAGGCGTTATGGGCAGGTCATAAAGGATTTTTTGGAACATATCAAAAAATTAGAAGTACCTATTATTGGCCTAGGATGTATGTTGACATTAGTAGCTATGTTTCTACATGTTCTACTTGTCAACTTCATTCATCAGTCAAACATAGAGATCCGTTGCATCCTACTTATCCACCTTGTATTCACTACAAGTGGGTAGTAGATCTTGTAACTATGCCTAAAGGTATTGAGAAAATGCGTTACATTGTACTTGCAAGAGAAGACTTAACTAATCATGTAGAGGGACGTGCACTACGATCTAAGACCACTTACAATGTTTGCAAATTCTTGCTTGAAGATGTCATAAGTCGCTTTGGGTACATAGAGAAAGTAGGTACCGATCGTGGAGAGTTAAATGCGAGAGAAGCTAAAGAGTTCTTTGAGCATCACGGTATTCGTTTGTCTCTCACTACTGCATATAATCCAGAGGCCAATGGTAAAATAGAGAGAGGGCATCCACCTATTGTGAAAGCCATATCTAAAGCATGTAACGGTGACATCAAACAATGGCCTAGATTCTTACCTTTTGCACTTTGGGCAGATAGAATGACATGCACACGTACTACTGGATATATGCCTGCTGAACTCATGTACTGTCAAAAACCATTGTTTCCAATTCAGTCTCATATTTCTGCATGGTCAAATTTTCCTTGGTCTGAAAACATGTCTACTGATGATTTTTAGAGTTTGCGCATTAAACAGTTAGAACAAGGTAAATTAAGACTTGATGATGCCGTTGAAAAGTTAAGAGAATCTAGAATGAAGAACAAGCATTATTTTGATAAAATTCATCGATTGCGTCCTAAGCCAATTGAAGTAGGAGATTGGGTGCTCATTTATGATAGTACATTTGACTCTCAATATGATGCACGCAAAAGCTCACTCAACGGTGGTTTGGGCCATACATTATATCAAAAGTCAACAACAATGGTACGTATGCTCTTTGCGAATTAAATGGTGTTGCACTAAAAACTTTGATTGCAGGTAAAAGGATAAAGTTATTCAAGAAGCGTGATAATGATGAGTACATTTTGGATGAGGACATCGAAGAAGATGACAACAATGAGGCCGATTCATAAACAAGAGTATCCATGTTATAAAATATAAAAATAAAAATAAAAAAAGAAAAGAAAACTTATAAAAATATCATTAATTTTTTAGGTTCATGTTGCTTTGTTTTTTTTCAAGTTCATTCTATTTTTTTTTCCATGCTTGTTTCATGCATGTTTGTTTTCAGTCTTTGCATTGCATTGCATATCCACATTACTTGAGTCAAAAAAAAAAAGGCAAATGATGATTTCTCTACTTGTGTAAAATTGTATCTTAAGTAGTAACTTATCTACTAAGAAATTGATTATAATCTAGGATTGTGGAAAGATAGGGCATGTAGATTTGGAGGTTTATTTTGGTGACATGACTTTCATATATAAACATGCATATGTATCCTGTATCGAAAGCATAATTGTTGAAATCCTAGCTCCTGCTATTGCATGTTTCTACATCCTTAGTCCATCTCATAGCACTTGTATCGGAGTTTAAATGACTGTTCTCCGTCATCAAAAATGGTTGTACCTTGTATCGGGGTTTAATTTTTCCCCGTCATAAAAAAAAAAAAGAAGCTGCTACATATTACCAGGAAGTTTACACTTTCTTCCACCCCAAAAAAGTGATCGTAACCATAAAGTTGCCGAATCATCATCAAAAAAAAAAAAGCAAGCCAAAGGAGGATAAAGAGGCATAGTAGAATAAATCACAGGCTATATAGGCAGATTTATGCATTAGTGGAGTTTAGTTAGATTTCCTTGCATGTTATTAGAGAAAGAGCATATTCATATTTATGTAGGAAAGGAGTTGATCTAAAATAAGCTAAAGATGAAAGATGTCTCTTGAAAATCTTAAATCTTTGTTTATAATCGTATTTAAGGTAGATTGCTTTATGAAAAAGATACAAATTTTTTTTCAAGATGAGAGGAACTGATGGTTAAAATGACTCAATACATCCACTTCCACTTCATATTGATGCTTGTTTGTTTTCTTTCTTGTTGTCAATGTTTCTTGTTCATTTGCATATATGTTGCCTATTTGTTCATGCATATTCATGTTGCGTGTTTCAATTCTTTCTTTCATGCAAATTTTGCTTCATGTCACGTTGCCTACTCATTCATAACAATGTTGCATGTTCATTTATAGAAATGTTACCTATTTATTTATGCATATTCATGTTGCCTGTTTTAATTTTTCCTTTCATACATATGTTGCTTGATATCATGTTGCCTTCTCATTCAGGCATATCATCAATCTCTCCTTCCTGTTGCCTATTTTCCTTTAAAAGAATATGATGCTTGAAACTTATGTTTTTTAGGAACACTAGAGTGGCGCTTCCGGAGGAACCGCAGTTTTAGTGGGGGCGAATGTCGTCGAGATTTTCTCTCCTTTCTCACTTGTGAAGGCCTACAAAAAACATATTTGGTGAAGGTAGCCGGAATTCCCCGAGAAGTCCAGGATGCATCAAGGATGTCAAAGGAAGCTCACATACAAAGTTTCAAAGAAATCAAGAAAGTCCATGGTAGCGGTCAAAGCTGGTCAAAGTTAGGAAATTAGGGCAAAAATTTCATTGTCACCAAATTAGATGAAAATTCATATACTTGTAAAGATTGACAAAGGCAGTCTATAGCCCAAATTTCAGCAGAAAATGGATTTTGTAGCACATTGATATGCTATGTTCATTTTGTAAAAATGTAATTTTTCTAGTTTGACCCTACAAATTCTTGTATAGAAATTTATGTTAGCCATATGGTTTGGCATGTATAAAGATACTATGTGGCTACATATTTGTACAAAGTTTCAAGGCTATCCGAGCTTCCTAGGGACCTTAATGCCACCTTGCAAGCTTCCAAATGTAGACAAACTTGTACAAAGAAGATTCAGATGGAAGTTTTTTTTGCATATTCCTGAAGGAGTTCTTTGGAAACATAGTCCTACAAAGTTTCATCTTCATCAAAGCCTATTTGGAGGGTCAAAGAGCACAAAGTCCAGTTTTCAGGATCACCGTAGTTTTCTAGTTTAAGCAAATTGAAGGGTTGAAGGGCCACCACATGGTGAAAGCTGATTGAGCCATGTTGTACGATCAAGATGAGCTCAAATTCAAGGGTGGAGATGCACTTATGCTTAAAGCAAGGAGGATCCACGAGTTTTTCCATAAAAGAAGACAATTTTTGACAATCAAAGATCAATAATGCAGCTTTTCTCCAAAAATAGTGGCTTATCTTATCCAAACTGATGTCAACACTGATCCGACGGTCCAGATCATCCCCAGATCCAATGGTGGAGAATGAAGGCGCCTAAATATCACTCCTTTACACTAGATTTGATAGAAAGAACAATTCCAAGCCATTGATTTGATTAATCAAGTGGTTGTAATCGAAAGTAGTGATCCTAGAGTTGAGAGTTGATTTCTCTAGATCCAAGGGCCCAAATTCATTCAAAAAACTATATAAACCCCCCTCCAAACTCCTAGAGCGTCATTGTTAGGCATCCATAGGGCTCTTGCTAGATTACGGTTTCCTTGAGATGATCACCCTCGGTTGAGCGAGTGAGGATCCAAGGTGAGCTAGTATGAGTATAGTACCTAGTTTCAAATTTAAGTTAGAACTCCAATCTAGGATAGGCTCTTGAAAACCAGCATCTCTATCTTGACTCACCCTCGGTGGAGCGTGTGAGTGAGTTAGAGTTGGTTTTAATGAGTCTTAGACTTCTTTAGTTAGACGTTACGAGCCTAGACATACATAGGGTCAATGAAGTGGAACTCGCCTTCTTACGTGTGACATTCGGTTGAACTGTCATGGTTTGAAGGTCAGAACCGCCTTTGATCAGTAGACTGCTTAGCTTGACGTACCACGACGATCTTATACATGTAACTTAATTCAAATCCTTTTAATTCATGTCACTTGTCACTTGTCTCTTCTCTCTTGTCTTTCAGTCTCTTAAGTATTTTTACATGTCTTCTATTTTCTTCTATGTGTGAGAAGGCTCCGTAGCATTGCGTTGAACGAGTGAGGATGTTTCATTGAGCTTGTGAGTAAACTCTATCATCATAATACACTTGCATGCATATAATCCATACATACCTGTAACATAATCCTGGTAGGAGATGGTTGAACCACACCCTAAGAGAGAGGATTAGGAAGTAATCCTCAACCATGGCTTTTGGGGCAAGTGGTTAGCCCATCACATTCCTAACCAAGAGGTTGTGAGTTCAATTCCTTACATTGGTATCAGAGCCTAGGAAGTAGGCTTGGGCAAGGTGGAATGATCCAATGGCCTCTAAAAAAGGCGCTTGGGCATCCTCCATGTGAAAGGGTAGGAATTGTGGAAGGCGCGCGTCGATTTCAATGATGGACCTTACAATGATTGGGGTGTATCTCCCAATCCGTAGGTCGGATTGAGGCGTGTAATATACCGTTGGAAAGCTCTCGGAACGAACTTCCCAATGAGCTAGCTTGCAATGTGTGAATTCCTTGGGAATCCTTGGATGGAACTTGATTGAGTACATCCTGCCAGTCCCATAGATGGTCAGGGTACATCCTGCCAGGGTACATCCAGGGTACATCCTACCAGTCCCATAGTTGGTCAGGGTACATTCCCTAGGAGTTCAAGGGGGGAAGAATGTAACATAATCCTGGTAGGAGATGGTTGAACCACACCCTAAGAGAGAGGATTAGGAAGTAATCCTCAACCATGGCTTTTGGGGCAAGTGGTTAGCCCATCACATTCCTAACCAAGAGGTTGTGAGTTCAATTCCTTACAATACCCATACATATTGATTAGTTTCTGAAAGTGTATAAGAAGCTTCAATATTGGACCATTCTTCCTTTAAAAACTGATTTATGTGTAAGGATTCCATCTATTCTTGTCATGCATACATGTCATCCAAAGAAGACTATGCATATGGATTAGAATTAGGAAGTGTTTAAGAAGCTCCTTCAACGGACCATTCTTCCTTCCAAATTTGATTCGTGTGTATGGTTCTCTTTCATTCTTATCAGTCATGTTCATAAATCTAACTTGCACTCCTACAATCCCATTCCCATAATCATTTCAACATCTCTCTCTTCTCCATACTCAACATTAATTTCACTTTCATGTCCTTAAACCTTCCAACATTCATTAGCTTCATACACCCTGTGTGTGCCACGACCGGACCCGATCCACCCGGATTGCGATCACCTCCACAGCGCGTTTAACATATATTTATTCTTATTTTTACACCTACATTTACTCCAAGGTGTCAGCTTAGGCATAGAACTTAGGCATTACTTTGGCATCTTTGGCACCCATGGCTCGCTTCATGACTGTTGGCAACCGTTGGCTATGCGCGAACCATTTTTAATTTATGAGGGGCAATGAGGAGTTTTATATTCACCAAGGAGGGAGGATTTGAACCCACAACCTCACTCTCACAACGTGAGCATTTTAGCACTACACTATCTCTTTGTGTTGTCACTTTAGTTTTCTTTTCTTATATTTAACACAAGTTACATCTCTTTCTTACTTTTTCAATTCTCAAGAACAAGCCTTCCTTTTACATTTTAATTCAAGCAATCTCAAAATTGTTTTTACATATATAACAAGAGGGTTTTGTTCTCTACATACCCATGGACCCTACAAACACCATGGAGGATTTTGGTGAGTCACCTCTAGCCAAGGTAACACTCAAGCAATTGCTTGAGCTCTTGTGGTACGAACTTCAAGGTGCTCAGGACGAGATTCGACAATGCGACAAAGTACTTTAGAAGATGCAAATTGATGAGGATAACCTTACAAGGGTGGTAAAAGCTATTCTCTTTTCCCAATCAGATGGCACACATTCCAAGATTGGTGTTAAAAATTACCAATTTCTATGGTTTGAGGGCGATAAGGATGGCCCTTTAGTTCTTTCATGGTTATCATAGTTTGATGATTTTAATATTGATGAAACATATGCTGAAAGTGAAAAAGTTAAATTTGCCACTAACTATTTAGTAGAAAAAGCTTAGTGCTAGTGGAATGTCCTGCATCACAATACAGATTGTCCAATCACATCGAAGGCTTTCCAAGATAAAGTGAAGGATCATTTTCTTCCTACTCAATATCATTTGCATGTTTGACATGCATGGACAACCTTTATATGGAAGGAGGCCGACACGGTCACTACCTACATGGAATGGTTCTGGAAAAATTTATTATTGGTTCGTGTAACATATGGTAGTCTAGAGGAAGAGGTGTGAACCACCTCTTAGTTGTTAAGAGAGCGACACATACATGAGTGCCAAGTGGCACCCATGTGTGAAGCCATGTATAGATACCATTAGTAAGTAATTGGAAAGAGAGGATAAATGGATATACATGCGGCTTGACAGAAAAATGAAGGAAGGCATCTCTGTGAATCTAAGTCTTGAGCACCATTTGTCTCTCTGATCTCGAGTGCGGTGCTTCTATCCTCACAAAAATGAAGGACTATCATTGAGTGAACTATCAATTGGTATCAGAGCTGTCTTCCAAGAGCATGCAATATTGCGCAACGGAAACAACCACACGTGATGGGCACTGAGCACGCATACAACCAATGGGCCATAACGGATGGGAGGCTCCCAGGAGGAAGGCTTGCTCCTTCACTCGCTAGCCTCCCTCTTCGGTGAAGCAACAATGAGCCAAGCACCCCTTTTATAGGCAAAAGTCTTACCCGCAGTAAGCTATGTGGGATAATAGCACTCCAAGTTGAGCTCCCTCAATACGTCTTGGAACTTGAAACAAGAATAGGTTGAAGGTTATTAAAAATTCGATTTTTTCTTCAATTTGGGGGGGAGAAAACTTGTGCTATATATTGAGAATTTGAGAAAGCAATGATGCACACATGTATATTGGGTATGGATCATTAGCATATTCAAAAAGCCTTCAGGTTCTAAGTTTTGAGCTCCTAAAGTTTGTACTTCATGAAGATTGGCCTTCCTACTTCTTATCCTTGACATACCCATCTTCTCTAGACCATAGCTTGGTGATACTACATCCAATTTCAGAAATCTTTGTCACATTACGAAGCCATAATTCTAAGCTTCGTCTGGAAAAAATGATGATTGATATTTGGGAAAGATTTGGTCAACCAAAATTCCTATGCAATGCTTCAATAGAAACTAGGTGGCCACTCTCGGGCCTAGTTTTTCATCATTTGGCATCCAAATCAACTTTTTTCACTTGGGATAGCTTCGTATCTTTGAAGTACAGGTGTTGCACTACCTATTTTGGAGTGAGGAGGACTAGAGAAATTGAAAAGTGCTTCAGTTTGACTCAGTTTGCCTATTTAGGGTATTTCTACATCATTTTGGCATCATTCCTGTTTGGTTTATGGTGATTACAACCTCCTCGGGCCAACCGGACATTTTGAATTTTTATTTGGGCCTGGGGAGGATTGAATATGAGCGCCTTCACGCTTCAAAGATTGCTTGGATTTGCTTCTACAGCTTCATTTTGTACCAGGGAAGTGCTCTGGTGTCATATTTCTCTTCTTCTTGCATATTTAAAGTTTATTTCCATTCTTTTCACATACTCTAGTTAGTAAACGAGGGAGTGAAACAAGGATTCGAAAGGGAAACAAATAGAAGAACACACTTCTCCATCTAAAGAACAACTAGAGGATCCTGATCTTAGGAGGGAATAGGTAGAATTTGAGCAGGAAGTAGAGGGAAAACTAGAAGGAAAAGTGCCTCAACAAGAAGAGTATACCTATGAGGAACTTTTAGATGAGTTTGTTACTCATGACCAATTTCTAGACTTAAAGAACAAACCGTTGTCATCGAAATCTTCTCTCCTCTTGCATTCATGAAGGCATATAGGAAACACATTCGGTGAAGGTAGCCTGAATTCCTGAGAAGTCCAAGATGCATCAAGCATGTCAAAGGGAGTTCACATGCAAAATTTGGAAGAAATCAAGCAAATCTAGGGTAGCGATCAAAGCTCCCCAAATTTTGGAAATTATGGAAAACAATTCAATGTCTCCAAATCACATGAAAATTCATATACTTGTAAATCCTATCAAAGGCAATCTATAGCCTGAATATTACATGAAAATGGATTTTTTAGCACATTGATATGCCATGTAAATTTTGTAAAGAATGTAATTTTTCCGCTTAGACCCTACAAAATTTTGTATAGGAATTGTTGTTAGCCATATGGTTTGACATGTATAAAGATCATATGTGGCTAAATATTTGCACAAATTTTCAAGGCTATCAGAGCTTCCTAGAAACCTTAATGCCACAATGTAAACCTCCAAATATAGTCAAACTTGTATAAGGGAGATTTGGATGGGAGCTTTTTCTGCATATTCCTAAAGGAGACCTTTCAAAACATAGCCCTAAAAATTTTCATCTTCATCAAAGGATATTCAAAGGGTTAAAGAGCACAAAATCCAATTTTCAAGGTCACTATAGTTTCCTAGAATAAGAAAATTGAAGGCTTGAAGGGCTACCACATGGCAAACAATGATTGAACCATATTGTATGGTTAGGATGAGCTCACATTCAAGGGTGGAGATGCACTAAAGCATAAATCAAGGAGGATCCATAAGTTTTTTTCATCGGATAAGCTTTTTTGATAATCAAAGATCAACAATGCAAAGTTTCTCTAAAAATAGCAGCTTATCTTATCCAAATTGATGTCAGCATTGATCTGACCGTCCAAATCAGCCCCAGATCCAATGGTGGAGAATGAAGGCACCTTTTTGCCTCCCCTTTGCCCTAGATATCATGTAAAGAACCAATCTTAGCCATCCATTTCATAAATCCAATGGTTGTAATGAAAAGCAGTTGATCTTAGGGGTGAGAGTTGATTTCTCTACATCTAGGGGCCCAAATTCATTCAAAAAACTATATAAATCCCCCTCCAAACTCCTAGAACATCATTGTTAGGCATCCATAGGTCCCTTGCTAGCACATTGTTTCCTTGAGACGATCACCCTCAGTTGAGCGTGTGAGGATCCAAGGTGGGCTAGTAAGAGCATAGTTCCTAGAAACAATTTTTAGACTTCCAATCTAGGATAGGCTCCTAAACCGAGATTTTCTTTCTTTGCTCATGCTTAGTGGAGCGTATGAGTGATTTAGAGTTGGTTTTATGAGTCTTAGACTTCTTTAGAAACACATTATGATCATAGAAAGACATACAGTCAATGAAGTGGAACCTATCCTCTTACGTGTGACATTCGGTTGAATTATCATGGTGAGAGGGTCGTGGAGACCACCTTTGACAAGTAGAATGCTTAGCTTGACGTTTAACAACATTCATGATTATGTATGTCATAAAAATATCTTCTAATTCATGTCTCTTGTCTCTTAGTCTCTTATATGTTTTTACATGTCTCCTTCTATCTTTTCCTATGTGTGAGAAGGCTCCGCAGTCATGCGTTGAACCAGTGAGGATGATCCATTGAGGTTGTGAGAAAAAGTTTCTATTCATTTTTACATCATGACCCACATGCATTCATACCACCCACAAAAACCCATGCATATGATTTGGTTTTGAAAGTGTATAAGAAGCTCCATTCTTGGACCATTCTTCCTTTCAAAAATCGATTCATGTGTGTGGTGTTCTTTTTGTTCTCATCATTCATATATCCACAAGAATCCATGCTTATGAATTAATTTTTGAGAGTGTATAAGAAGCTCCATTCATGGACTATTCTTCCTTTCAAAAGTTGATTCATGTGTGTGGTTTTCTTTTTGTTCTCATCATGCATGCATCCATATGTTCCCCTTTCATATTCAAATCATGACATCTCTCCTCCCCATAACCGAATTCATCTTCACCTTCACATTTTTATCACAAAAACCTTCCAACATTTACTAGCTTCATACACTCTGCATGTGCCGTGACCGACTCGATCCATCCGGATTGCGATCACCTCCACATCTCAAGCCAACATGAAATGCTTCATGGCATTTGCTTCTGATCTTGTTGGGAGGTTGTGATCCATATCCTTTGTTTCATATTTTTTCATCCTCGTCATATCATCATCATCATTCTTGAGTGTTGCACTGGATTTCTCACAATATTGTGCACATCTTCGTCGTGAACTAAACACACTTGTGAGAGATCTAGAACATCTTGAATCACTTGCTTATTCACATAAGATGAAGGATTCAAATCCCTTTTTGTTGAGAAACAAGGCCAAAGAATAGACTCTTCTATGTCGAGAGAGAAGGGAAAATTCAATGGCATCAACATTACAAGCTACTTAGATTTGTTTGAAGAGCAAGATATGATTTTTGGTCTTCCCAAAGATCTTTTGATATCCATCTTTGAACAAATTGTTGATAGCTCTATCATAAACCATGTCACTCAATATGATAGTCTTCCTTGGATTGATTTTAGAAAGGAGACGTTCAAAGAATTCTATCTTGAAGATTATAGCCAACATAATGGGGATGGATTCTTACCATGGTTCAATTCCCCAAAGCCTTGTAGCTCTATTACTCAGTTACAAAATGAGTATATTAGATGCTATGAACAACTTCTTGATGAGGATAAGATAACTTTGGAACCTGATCTTGTGATCAATTTTCTTAAGCTTCTTCATCTTGAAACTTGTAGAGAAGTTGAACAGTGATTAGAAGAGCCAGATAAGCACTATGGTCTTACTGACAATTGGCAAAAAGTGTGTAAAGTAGTAGATGATGTAGCCTATAGACATCAAAGAAAATCCATGCTTTATGAGCAAACTAGTCTTCCTCAAGCTAGCCTTCCACAAACTAAGGAGAAAGTTAGAGAACAATCCCATGCTATGCTTTTTGACTCTACTCCTATTCCTCAAATGATGGAACCTCGTCAAGATTTTAAAGTAGAGCCAAAGAAAAGTGTAGTTGAACAATCTCAAGTGGAAATTCTCACTAAGAAAATGGAAAGTCTTATTGCTACACAATCCAATTTGGCCAAGACTATAGATGCTCTACAATCTAATTACATCAAAACTTTCCAAAGTCAAATGAGCCCAATGTCTTTTCAAGAGCCTAATCAACATGTTATAGCTCCCAATCAAAATCCACAAGTAGCTCCTACCCAAGCATATCAAGTTCCTCCAATGCAAAATCTTCATCCTCATGTTCAAAATCCTCAAATGTATCAAAACATGTATACTCAAGCTTCTCAAACATCTTTTCAAAATCCTCAAAATCAAAATTTTCAAAATCATCAACCATATACTATGGAAGCTCCTCTTGCACCTCAAGTACCACATGCTGCTCCCCAAGCTCCTCAAATACATCAATTTCCTTATCAAAATCCTAATTATCCTGTTCAAGCAATTCCTTATCAAAAAAATACTCAATTTCAAAATTTCCCACCACAAGTTAATCAAAATCCTCAAAATCAAGATGGTTTTGTGTGTGGCCCTCGTAGGTGTCATTGGTGTGATTCATTAGAGCACTTTTTGAGAGATTGTGAACTATTGAAGGCTGCTAAGGAGCAACGACTAGTAATAGACATAGACAAGAAAATCTGTGACTATCGATCTAGGCTATCTTTGCAAGGAAATTATGGTAAGGGAGGAATGAAAAAGCACTATGAAAATATAACCATAACAGATGCAGGAACTGTTGGAAACAATGTTCAATTGGGTCAAATTTTGCTCAGGTAACATACATGTATAGCTATGATATCACTCTTTCCTATAAGAAATGACGACGGGCAGCGTGGATAGATTATTGTCCTGCCATCGTGCCCACCGTGGTTCAATACCCGGCGGCAGCAGACGGAAGCAAAGAAGCTATTTCTTTGAATTATAAATCATGCTTTACAAAATCAAGTGATGACGGCGACGGCTTTTTCCGTGAGTGCTTTTCTACATCATAGAACTTTGGAGATCGTATTGCTTTATCAAACGATCGCTATTCAGAGGTGCTTTATTTGCTTTTGGAGTGCTTTATTTCAAGATAACTAAAGCTATATAAGAAGAAGCATTAGCTCATTGTTATTGCATCCTTCACCTAGTGTTCAACACAAGCCTTGGTGCTTGGACCTCAATAGAGATGGTGTTTCTTCTAGCACATGGGGCAACCATGGTGCTAACTTGGAGCATGTTGAGGAGCGGCTATGGAGTTCTTCTTGGAGGAGAAGAGTGTGCTCACACTCTTGCTCATGGAGAGGACTAGCAGCTTAGTGGTGAGGATCGGCCATTCACATGATGTATTTGAAGATTGTCTTCTACATGAAGATTTCGGGTTACTTCAAAGACATTGGATGGTGGTTAACATAAGATTTGCATCTTATGTTAAGAATTCAGGTACATATTCTCTTTATGCACACAGGTACTACTTGAAGTTTATAGAGGCAGTAACATCCATATCAAGAGGAGTCCTATTCGGCATAGGTACAAGAGAATCAGTACATGTATGCTTTATGCATATTTGGATGAGGTGTTCGAGAAGGTATGGTCATATGAGTTTGAGGATTTCTGGAAGCAAACTTGTTAGCATTCTTTGCTACTTTTGTAAGTATGTGATCTTTTCACACACGTGTCTAACCTAGGCTCTTCCATAGCCTAAGGTTAGATGAGGGTTTGTTGAGTATCAGTTTTAGACTGATCCTTCCTCTTTTGGTCACTCATATTCACTCTTCTATAACCTATTAGGTCACACATCTCATGTATATTCAGATTTCTATCCATACATCTGAATATGTTTGTTACATTTGTACATTCACTCATCCATCTATTTCTGTTCACATAGAGTGGTTGAGAGTTTTGCTCCCACATTGTACATTGACATTGGCATATATGATAGTGTGAGTAAGCAGTGGCTTACGTAACACTTTACACATAGTGTTTAATCTTTCTCTATCTTTGTCTCATCATTTGTATGATTAAATGTGGTATGTTCATGTTTTGTCAATATTGGAAGATTGCTAGATTCTATGTTGTATATGCTGGACCTATGGAACCATGGACCTGTGATATGAGCTATGGGCCTACTAAATTTCCAATAGGAACTAGAGGGGTGAAACTAGAAGCTCTTGATGAACAAAGAAGTAGAATCAAGTAAACCCAAGGAAGTTGACTTTTCCATAGAGGCTTTAGTAAGAGCATGAGATGAGATTAGGAGAATAACAGCTTGGGAGTCCCCGATAGAAGATCAATCTCTTATTTCTCACATATCCAATGTAGAAGAAAAACAAAAAAGAGACGAAACTGAGCCTAGTGAAAGAAGACTGACTCAAAAACAAACCTCAGAGGGAATAGAAACCATCATAGAGCAAACGGAAACATCACAACCAAAGATAAAAAACAGGAACCACAATCAAATGAACAAAAACAAGAGGAAAACAAAAAGGGAAGAAGAAAAAGCAAAGAAAAATAGATCCAAAGCCTTTAGATAAACAACAATCAAAACAAACTGAAGACCAAACACAAGAACATGAACCAAAACAAGATCCTGAGCAAAAACAAAGAAACCAAAGAGAAAACATAAAGCCATCTTGATTCTAGAAACAGAGAGAAAAATAGATCCTATGGAGATTTTAGATGACATTTTGCTTAAGAGTCAAGTGACTATGTCTTTAGAACACATTTTCTCTATTGCAAAGCCTGTTTTTAAAGATAACTTTATCGGCCTAATTAAAAGGAAGAGGTTTTTGCTTAATCTAGATACTGAGATGCAAGATTCTCTAAATCAAGATCAAGCTATGAATGAAGCCCTAGACTTCGATGAATCTGATGAAGAGGACCTTGACGATGATGAAGTAAATGTTAATAAAAATTCCTTAGGACCTATTTAACCTGACCATGAAAGTCATGAAAACAATCCTGAAAGTCACTTTAAAAGAAAATTTTGGTCTAGAGGTACATCAAAGATGCATGTTACAATAGGAAATGATAAGAATGTTATCACTGTAAATGCATTAGTAGATTCCGGCTCTAAAATCAATGTGATTTCAAGAGAAGTCTATGATAAGTTTCGATAGCCCATAGATAAAGATTGTGGATGGCATATGCAAACACAGATAATGGTGTAGGTACCCTATATGGAGCTTGTGCTAGTGTTCCCATATCCATAGAAGGAATCAGAGAAGAGTTTCACTTTTGTATTCAAGATAACTGCTCCTATGAAGTTCTCTTAGGTCAGCCCTTTATTTGTGAGAGTCATATGGAAACTAAAGCCATGGATGATGGGTCTACCTATGCTAGAATTAAGTCTAAGGATGGAATGCAATCACTTCAAGTCATGTCGGTAGGAGTGAATCATGCTAAGAATCGATTGTCAATTAGAAAGAAACCTATTGTTATTCAGGGTCATGAACATGCTTGTAGTGATTGTGCACCTCGATTCATGTTTGGAGCTACATATGATCAAAATTTTTGGATAGAATCCATTATTGAGCAGGACAACAGTGGCCATTGGTTTGACATCTCGCAACCAACCAACTTGTACAATAGTTCGTCACTTTGCTTTCCACATTCTAGATTAGATTTTATTCATAAGAGTCAATTGTCCAAGTCTTTTATCCAAAAAACCCAAAAAATTTATAAAACCAACAAAATCATGGAACATGATGAGTACATTGAGCATCTGATTGAGACATCTCATTGTTTCTCTACTCTCGAGGAGTTAGAGTTGTGTCTTCAGCAAAATTTTAATTCCCATATTATTCTTCTTTCTTCCCTTGATGATCATGCTATAATCCAAGAGTATGCTCTCAATGTTGACAAGTGATCAAAATTTAACCAAACACATGATGCCTTATTTGAAACAAAGTACAAAAATGTAGACAAAAAAATCAAACCAATAGCTCAACCATTACCTCAAGGAAGTAATGAAAAAATTATTGATGTGAAAAATGATCCACTTCTTCTGGATAAGAAAAACGTAGAACATATATTCATAGATGAGACAATCAAATAGGTGAAAATTGGTAGAGATGATGAATTTATTTTGCCAAGAGAGAGAGATAAATTTTTGAGAGTCATACATAGCCATGGAAAATCCTTTAATATGTATCCTCATGAGATTGTTCGTGTAGATCCTAAGCTAGTTGCACCCATGATTATGTTTACTATTCCCCATATTCCATGGAATCTTTGCCCTATACCAGTTCCAAAGGCTCACTTACCTGAGCTAATGAAACTACTTACGGAGATGATAAACATGAGAATTTTAGAGCCATCTTTTGCACCTTACTCAAATAGATGGTTCACAATGCCTAAAAAGAATGGGAAACTTTATTTTATTCAAGATCTCCAACCTGTCAATAAAGTCACCATAAGGAATGTAGGAACAGGACCCATTGTAGATGAGTTTGTTGAATCATTTTCAGGACATTCTATCTATTCAATGGGTGATTTATATTTGAGATATGACCAATTTCAATTAGCAATTAATAGTCGTGACATAACCACAATGAAAACTCCTTTAAGCTTAGTGCGAATGTGTACTTTACCTCAAGGAGCAACTAATTCTGTGGCTCATATGATGAGTGCTATGAATATGGTCTTACATGATTTTATCCCTCATATAACCATGCTATTCATTGATGATATTCCAATTAAAGGGAGTGAGGAACGTGTAAAGGACATTATTTTAGATTCATCTCAATGTCATAAATTTGTTCTTGACCAAATCTCTGATTGTGAACGGATATTTCAACGATTTGAAGAGGTAGGTCTCACATTTTCCATAGAAAAATATGTTCTTATTGTTGGACATTTATATGGTCATTATGGTCGAATGCCTTGCCCACAAAAAGTTGTGTCAACGAGGTTCTTATTGTTGGACATTTATGTGTTCATTATGGTCGAATGCCTTTCCCACAAAAAGTTGATGCCATTAGCAAGATTTTTGAAACATGCAACAACGTGAGCGAGGTACGCAGATTTCTTGGAGCTGGCATCTTTTATGTTATTTGGATCCCACACTTTTCTTATGTTGATGATTGTCTCTATGACTTGTTGAGGAAGAAAGGAAAATTTTATTGGGCTAACAAACACACTCAAGCTATGCGTAAATTGAAGAAATTATTGCTTGAAACTCCCATCCTTAAGCGTGTAGACTATCCTATTAACAAACCTATTATATTGACTGTTGATACTAGTCCTATTGATATAGGTTGGGTCATAAGTCAAAATGATATTAGGTTTGGGGCTAAAATTTTACATGAAACACAACGAAAGAATCCACAGATCAAATGAGAACTATGGGGTATAGTAACACCTTTGAAAATAGACAAAGAATATTTCATAGGTGCAAATGTTAAAGTTGAGACTTATTGTTTGCCTCTCATTGGAATGATAGTCAATTGTTCATCTCCTGATATAGCCATGCTTAGATGGATCTCATATATTAAGTTCATAAATCCTGAGTTAGTTCATATTTTAGGTAAGTCAAATTCAGTTGCTGATATGTTATCAAGAGCTAGATTAGATGATGATCTTGAAAGTGATCTAATAAAGAATGTGAACTTAGTTGACTATGTTCCACATATATACAAGTATGAGCAATTTCATGAGTCTGACTACGAAGATGAATGGAGAGACAAAGGAAAGTATTTGGGCACACTACAACCATTACCTCGCTGGACTACGAATAGATTCTATAACATTAGGAAACGAGCTTATAATTTTTTCCTACATAACGATTATCTTTGGAGACATGCCAAGGGTAAGGTTAAGAATCCACAATGATTCCTAGGAAAATGAGGTATTCAGTTGCAAGTAATGAAGGAAATGCATGAGACATTATGGGCGGGTCATAAAGGACTTTTTGGAACATATGAAAAAATTAGAAGTACCTATTATTGGCCTAGGATGTATGACATTAGTAGCTATGTTTCTATATGTTCTACTTGTCAACATTATTCGTCAGTCAAACATAGAGATCCATTGCATCCTACTTATCCACCCTATATTCACTACAAGTGGGTAGTAGATCTTGTAACTATGCCTAAAGGTATTGAAAAAATGTGTTACATTGTACTTACAAGAGAAGACTTAACTAATCATGTAGAGGGACGTGCACTATAATCTAAGACCACTTACAATGTTTGCAAATTCTTTCTTGAAGATGTCATAAGTCGCTTTGGGTATATAGAAAAAGTAGTTGCCGACCGTGGAGAGTTAAATGCGAGAGAAGCTAAAGAGTTATTTGAACATCACGGTATTTGTTTGTCTCTCACTATTGCATATAATCCAGAGGCTAATGGTAAAATAGAGAGAGGGCATCCACCTATTGTGAAAGCCATATCTAAAGCATGTAACACTGACATCAAAAAATGGCCGAGATTCTTACCTTTTGCACTTTGGGCAGATAGAATGACGTGCACATGTACTACTAGGTATATGCCTGCTGAACTCGTGTACTGTCAAAAACTATTGTTTCCAATTCAGTCTCATATTTCTGCATGGTCAAATTTGCCTTGGTTTGAAAACATGACTACTTATGATTTTTTGAGTTTATGCATTAAATAGTTAGAACTAGGTAAATTAAGATTGGATGATGCCGTTGAAAAATTAAGAGAATCTAGAATGAAGAACAAGCATTACTTTGATAAAAATCATCGATTGCGTCCTAAGCCAATCGAAGTAGGAGATTGGGTGCTCATTTATGATAGTACATTTGACTCTCAATATGATGCACACAAAAATCTCACTCAACTGTGGTTCGGGCCATACATTGTATCAAAAATCAACAACAATGGTACGTATGCTTTTTGTGAATTAAATGGTGTTGCACTAAAAACTTTGATTGCAGGTAAAAGGATAAAGCTATTCAAGAAACATGATAATGACGAGTACATTTTGGATGATGAATTGAAGAAGATGACAACAATGAGGCTGATTCATAAACAGGAGTATCCATGATTTTAAAATAAAATAAAATAATATATATATATATATATATATATATATGATGTTGTTTTGTTTTTTTTCAAGTTCATTCCACTTTTTTTCCATTCTTGTTTTTTTGCAATTTCACTTCATGCATGTTTCTTTTCAGTCTTTGCATTGCATTGCATATCCACATCACTTGAGTCAAAAGGGGCAAATGATGATTTCTCTACTTGTGTAAAATTGTATCTTAAGTAGTAATTTATCTACTAAGAAATTGCATAATCTAGGATTATGGAAAGATAGGTCATGTAGACTTGGAGGTTTATTTTGGTAACATGACTTTCATATATAAACATGCATATGTATCTTGTATCGAAAGCATAATTGTTGAAGTCCTAGCTCCTACTACTACATGTTTCTATATCCTTAATCCACCTCACAACACTTGTATCAGAGTTTAAACGATTGTTCTCCGTCATAAAAAATGGTTGTACCTTGTATCGGGGTTTAATTTTTTCCTATCATCAAAAAACAAAACTGCTACATGTTATCAGGAAGTTTACACTTTTTTCCACCCCAAAAAAGTGATCGTAACCATAAAGTTGTTGAATCATCATCAAAAAATGAAGAAGAAAAAGAAGAAGAAGAATAAGAAGAAGAAGAAGAAGAACACCAAGAAGAAGAAGAAGAAGACGAGAGCAAGACAAAGGAAGCTAAAGCACGGGCTATATAGGAAGATTTATGCATTAGTGGAGTTTGGTTAGATTTCCTTGCATGTTATTAGAGAAAGAGCATATTCATATTTATGTAGGAAAGGAGTTGATCTAAAATAAGCTAACGATAAAAGATGTCTCTTGAAAATCCTAAATCTTTGTTTATAATCATATTTAAGGTAGATTGCTTTATGAAAAGGGTGCGAATGTTTCTTCAAGATGAGAGGAACTGATGCCTAAAACGACTCAATACATCCATTTCCACTTCATATTGATGCTTGTTTGTTTTCTTTCTTGTTGTCAATGTTGCTTGTTCATTTGCATATATGTTGCCTATTTGTTCATGCATATTCATGTTGCCTATTTCAATTCTTTCTATCATGCAACTTTTGCTTCATGTCATAGTGCCTACTCATTTATGTATATGATCAATTTTTTCTTCCATGTTTTTTATGATTCCTATAAAAGAATTTGATTCCTAGAACTTTCTGTTTTTCAAAAAGACTAGAGTTGCGCTCTCGGAGGAATTGCAAGTTTAGTGGGGGCGAATGTCGTCGAGATTTTCTCTCCTCTCTCATTCACGAAGGCCTACAGGAAACACATTCGGTGAAGGTAGCCTGAAATCCTTGAGAAGTCCAAGATGCATCAAGCATCTCAAAGGGAGTTCACATGCAAACTTTTGAAGAAATTAAGTAAGTCTAGGGTAGCGGCCAAAGCTGGCCAAACTTTAGAAAATAGGGAAAAAATTTCAATGTCTCCAAATCACATGAAAACTCATATACTTGTAAATCCTATCAAAGGCAGTCTATAGCCTGAATTTCGCATGAAAATGGATTTTCTAGCACATTGATATACCAGGTGCATTTTGTAAAAAATGTAATTTTTTCACTTAGACCCAATGTTGTATAGGAATTTTTGTCAACCATATAATTTGACATGTATAAAGCTCATATGTGGCTACATATTTGTACAACTTTTCAAGGCTATTAGAGCTTCCTAGACACCTTAATGCCACCTTGCAAGCTTCCAAATATAGTCAAACTTCTATAAGGGAGATTCGGATGGGAGTTTTTTTTGCATATTCCTAAAGGAGGCCTTTCAAACATAGCCCTACAAATTTTCATTTCCATCAAAGGATATTCAAAGGTTCAAAGAGCAAAAAATCCAATTTTCAAGATCACTGCACTTTCCTAGAATAAGAAAATTGAAGGCTTGAAGGGTTGCCACATGGCAAACAATGATTGAACCACGTTGTACGATCAAGATGAGCTCACATTCAAGGGTGGAGATGCACTAAAGCATAAAGCAAGGAGGATCCACGAGTTGTTTTCATCGGATAAGCTTTTCTGATGATCAAAGATTAATAATGCAAAGTTTCTCCAAAAATAATAGCTTATCTTATCCAAATTGATGTCAGCACTGATCCGACGGTCGAGATTAGCCCCAGATCCAATGGTGGAGAATGAAGGCACCTATCCCCCCCCCCTTTGCTCTAGATATCATGTAAAGAGCCAATCTTAGCCATCCATTTGATAAATCCAATGGTTTTAATGGAAAGTAGTTGATCTTAGGGTTGAGAGTTGATTTCTCTAGATCCAAGGGTCCAAATTCATTCAAAAAACTATATAACCCCCCCCCCCCAAAAAAAAATCCTAGAACATCATTGTTAGGCATCCATAGGGCCCTTGCTAGCACATGGTTTCCTTGAGATGATCACCCTCAGTTGAGCGTGTGAGGATCCAAGGTGGGTTAGTAAGAGCATAGTTCCTAGAAACAATTTTTAGACTTCCAATCTAGGATAGGCTCCTAAACCCATATTCTCTTTCTTTGCTCACCCTGAGTGTAGTGTGTGAGTGAGCTAGAGCTAGTTTTATGAGTCTTAGACTTCTTTAGAAACACATTACGATCCTAGAAAGACATAGGGTCAATGAAGTGGAACCTATCCTCTTACATGTGACATTCGGTTGAACTGTCATGGTGAGAGGGTCGTGCAGACCACCTTTGACCAGTACAATGCTTAGCTTGACATTTCACAACATTCATGTATATGTATGTCATAACAATATCTTCTAATTCATGTCTCTTCTCTATTGTCTCTTGTCTCTTGTCTCTTTGTCTCTTATATGTTTTTATATGTCTCCTTCTATCTTTTTCTATGTGTGAGAAGGCTCCGTAGTCATGCGTTGAATCAGTGAGGATGATCCATTGAGCTTGAGAGAAAAAGTTTCAATTCATTTTTTCATCATGACCCACATGCATTGATACCACCCACAGAAACCCATGCATATGATTTGGTTTTGAAAGTGTATAAGAAGCTCCATTCTTGGACCATCCTTCCTTTCAAAAATTGATTCATGTGTGTGGTGTTCTTTTTGTTCTCAGCATGCATACATTCACAAGAACCCATGCTTATGAGTTAATTTTTGAAAGTGTATAAGAAGCTCCATTTGTGGACCATTCTTCCTTTCAAAAGTTCATTTATGTGTGTGGTTTTCTTTTTGTTCTCATCATGCATACATCCATATGTTTCCCTTTCATAATCAAATCATGACATCTCTCCTTCCCATATTCAAATTCATCTTCACCTTCACATTTTTATCACAAAGACCTTCCAACACTCACTAGCTTCATACACTCTGCGTGTGTCGCGATCAGACTTGATCCACCCGGATTGTGATCACCTCCACACCATTAGGCTAGAGAGAGACAAAGGTAGCATGACACATTTCATTGAGCAGCTTGAGTCTCAAATGATCTCACTTGAGACACATATCACCCCTTTCCTAGCTAGGAAGGAAAGAGAAACTACTACTCTTCCTCTAGAGATGACTAGGAAAGATCCTTCTTTCCCTAGTAAGCACAAAGGAGAGAGCTCTAGGGAAGCTCCCCTCCTTAAAGACTTAAAGCCACCTACCTCTATGAGGGGTGCCGGAGATAGAAACAAGGATGCAATCTACACTTTACAAAAGTGGCATGATTTCCATCAACTGAAGGACACCCCACCTGAGTATCGTGTGCTAGAGGTGAGTCTCTCACTTGGCCCGCATGCTTATAAGTGGTGGATGAGTTTCAAGGAGGCGAACTCTATCCCTATAGATTGGGCTCAATCTAAAACTCTTTGTCTTAAAGAGTTTGTTCCTCGGAATGAGGAGGAGAGGAATTGGGATGAGTGGGATAGGATGACCTAGAGAAGTAGGCCTTTGACGGTCTAGATATCCCACTATGGGGAGATCATTTTGAAACTTAAGGGCTTAGATGATTTATAGAAAACTAGAGGGTTTGTTAGAGGCTTAGATAAAGCCATCAAAAGAGAGGTAAGAAGAAACACACCAAAGACATTTGAGGAGGCCATCAAGTATGCCCAGATTTATGAGGACCATAACCATCCTCAATACACTCCTATGGAGACGGATCAGCCCCTCAAACCTCTTAGTACGAGTAAGTTTAAGAAGAAGTTGTCATTGGGGAAAAGCAAAATTTTCATTAAAAAACAAAGATCAAAAGGGCCTAGGTTACCTACAGACTAGTTTGAGACGGCCAAAAGAGAGAACCTATGCTTTAGGTGCTTGTTTCCTAGCCATTCACAGTGGAACTGTCCACTCAAGAAGGGGGAAGAAAAGAAGAAAGGACCAGAGAGTAGTATGGCTTCTGAAAAGGGCAAAAAGGTGGTCCACCTAGTGCAGCCACTTCCCATTCATGGTAGCTGTAGCTGCAAAGGAGTGGGTGAAGCATGAGGATAAAAAGCACACCTGCTATTTGTTGTCAGGATCTTACTCATGTGCACACAGAGGCTATGGATGCAGAAAACACACAGAAAAATATACATGTGAGGAGACGAGAGAGAACACAGTATTGGGTGCAATCTCCCCCCATGCACTCTATTTCGACAATCCAGAGAGTGCATGTATTTATAGGAATTTTTTATTATGTCAAAAAGAGTGGTTACATGAGAGTGGCTTTGAAAAGCATGCATGAAAGTAAAAGTTGATAACTTTTCTAGAAAACCTTTGCTTTCAATATCAGAAATTGTGGTCTACAATGACCCTTATTATTACCACTTTTATTCTAATTGTTTCTAACAATAGAACCCTCTACACGGGTTTATTTACAAGTTAAATAAATTATAAGTCCAGATTATTGATGTCCGCCCTTTCATGCCCTTCATACTCCTCACAAACCTTCAACTGCTATATCAAAACACCAAAACACATTAATACATTAATAAGCTAACACTCCAATAATTTCTTGTTCAACACATTCCATAATTCGTAACATGCCCCTCAGTTGAAAAAGCAACTGACCTCAATTGATAAAATAATAAACATGGATAGTCAATCACATGTTCTGTCACTGAAGAAAAAGAAAAATCATGTTCCATGTAAAAACACATGCATGGAAATGTTCATGGAGGTGTTAAATTATTAAGATTATATATGTGGTGCTGACATAGTCTAGGTTCCATGGGTATGAAGAGAAAAAAACCTTCTTGCTACGGACTTTCCTTACTGTCAACCTTAGTTTCTTAAACCTAATTCTCACCCATGCAAGTATCTTAGATCCTCAATCTAGTCCTTCCCTCTCGAGATCTACCCTGGGAAAATGTACCCTAGAAGGATGTACCATGGCGCGATGTAATCTGATAGGATGTACCTTGTTTGGATGTACCCTAATGTACCTTGACAAGATGTACCCTGAGACATACCCTAGCACCATGTACCCTGGCAAGATATACCTTGCGACATGCTATACCGCGCCGCACCACCTTGCCCAAGCGTACTTCCTAGGCTCTGATACCTATTCTGGGAATCGAACTCATGACCTGCTGGCTAGGAGTACGATGGGCTAACCACTTGCCCCAAAAGACATGGTTGAGGATACTTCCTAATCCTCTCTCTTAAGGTGTGGTTCAACCATCTCCTAGGATTATGTGGCATTCCTCCCCCCTTAGATTGAGCATTGCCCTCAATGCTCACTTGTGGACCCTTCTGAATCTCTTGGACCCACTTTCCATGCATGAGTGCTTCCATCAACCTCAAACTCCAGCACATGGACGTATTTTGGACCTATCCAACCGACCTCTCTCTGGTGCCCAAATGCCCATGCGCCTTCATCTAAGGCAAGTTTCACACTCACCATGGATAAGCACTTTTGGGCATTTGGGCACCAAATAGAGGTGGGTTGGATAGGTCCAAAATAGGTCCATGTGCTAGAGTTTGAGGTTGGTGAAAGCACTCATGTATGGAAAGTGTGTCCAAGAGATTTAGAAGGGTCCACAAGTGAGCATTGAGGGCAATGCTCAGTCTAAGGGGGAGGAATGTCACATAATCCTAGTAGGATATGGTTGAAACACACCTTAAGACAGAGGACTAGGATGTAATCCTCAACCATGGCTTTTGGGGCAAGTAGTTAAACTTAAATTAACACTCCAACAATTCCTTGTGCAACACATTCCATAAATCATAACATGCCCTCAATTGAAAAAGCAACTGACCTCAGTTGATAAAATAATAAACATGGATAAAAGCAACTCACCTTAGTTGACAAAATAATAAACATGGATGTACCCTCTTTGGATATACCCTGATGTGCTCTGATAGGATACCTTGGCACCATGTACCACGGCAGGATATACCTTGCGACACACTGCACTGCGCCATGCCACCTAGCCCAAGCCTAATTCCTAGGCTCTGATACGCACACATAGGTTATGGACGCAAAAAACACACAGAAAAATAGACATGCTAGGAGACGAGACAGAACGCAGTATTGGGTGCAATCTCCCCCATGCACTCTGTTTGGATAGTCCATAGAGTGCATGTATTTATACGAATTTTTGATTATGTCAAAAAGAGTGGTTGCATGAGAGCATCTTTGAAAAACATGTGTGAAAGTAAAAGTTGGTAACTTTTGCAAAAAGCCTTTTCTTTCAATATCATACATTGCGGTCTACAATGGCCCTTATTTTAACCATTAGTTTTCTAATTGTTTCTAACAATAGAGCCCTTTATGCAGGTTTATTTACAAACTTAATAAATTATAAGTTGGATAATTGATGTCTGCCCTTTCACACCTTTCACCCTCCTGACGAACCTTCAGTTGCTATATCAAAACACCAAAACACATTAATACATTAATAAATTAACACTCTAACAATTCCTTGTTCAACACATTCCATAATTCATAACATTATTTGACCCAGTCATTGTGGTCATCCCAATTTGGACCACATGACTTGGTTATACTTCATGGTAGTGTATATGGGACTAGGGTGCGAGTCATGATAGATGAATCTGCCACTCATAACTTTATAAACTAAGCTCTCTTCAAGAAGCTAACAATTCCCCAATAGCCCAGTGCACATAAATACAATGTATCTATGATGCATGAGTAAGATAAGAGGATATGGGATACTATGGTATCCAATTCGGATGTCAAGATGTAGGATTATATAGATCATATGTACTTCCAAATTATGAATATGGAGAGGACAGATCTTGTTAGGAAGAGAGTGGCTATGGGGGTTGGGAGACACACTTAAACGCAGCTATAAAAACAACACACTTGAGTTTGAAAGAAATGGAAGTAATTTTGTATACAGGGAGAGAGAGAGAGATGTACCTAGTGCACCTCTCATTTCATCTTTAGAGTTGTATAGTCTTTGTCATTTTCAACATGTAGAGGAGATCTTTTTGTTGTATGGTCAGGACTTTGAGCATTGTACATACATATCATCATATATATATTTTCATGCTAGGAATGTAAATATGTACATGATGTTTTATTATTCTTTCTTGCAAGAGTGCGTGGTTAAAAGTTTTAAAGACCTTATGTTTGATTTTAAAGATGTTTTCCCCACTCACTTACCTAGAGGGCTACCACCTGAGAGAGGGGACATTGACCATGCTATTGAGGTAGTTACTAACACTAACCCTATTTGTAAGCCACCTTATAGGCTTAGTGTTTCTCAGCATGAGGAGGTTGAGAGGCAATTACAGGATTATTTAGATAAAGGCTTCATTAGACCTAGTAACTCACCTTTGGCATCGCTAATGCTCCTAGTTAAGAAGAAGGACGACTCTATGAGATTATGTATAGATTATATAGAACTTAATAAGGTAGCTATCAAAAATAGGTTTCCAATGCCTAGATTGGAAGACCTATTTGATCAGTTACATCAAATTAGGTATTTTACAAGCTTGAACTTAGATGAAGGTGTCATCATATTAGGATTAGGACAGAGGACGTCCTTAAGACTGCATTTAGGACTACATATGGGCACTAAGAGTTTTTAGTGATGGCTTTTGGTCTCACCAATGGTCCTACCACTTTCATGAAGCTCATGAATAGTGTATTAAGACCTTATCTAGAACACTTTGTAGTAGATTTCTTGGATGACATTCTAATCTATAGTGCATCAGATCAGGAGCACTTGGAACACTTAAGAAAGGTAATTCAAGTGCTAAGGGAAATTTCACTCTTTGCTAAGGAGTCAAATTGTGAATTTTTCAAAACAGAGGTTAGATACCTTGGGCATATAGTCTCGTAGAATGGAATCCAAATGGATCCTAAAAACGTAAGGGCTATTATGGAATGGACACATCCCAGGAACTTGGAAGAGTTGTAGATCTTCCTAGGTTTATGAGGTTTCTATTGAAGGTTCATTAAGAATTATGCCAAAATTGTTGTTCTGTCTTAAAGGGAAAGGGAAAGCCTTTCATTGGGGAGACAAATAGAAGTAAAGTATGGAGAAATTGAAAGTAGCAATTGCCACAACTCCACTTTTACGTATAGCAGATCCCAACAAACCCTTTGTGGTTGAGACTGATGTGAGTGATTTTGTTATAGGAGCGGTTTTAGTTAGGATGGTTGACTAGTAGCTTTTGAGAGTAAGAAACTAGAACCAGCTCAGAAGAATTACCCTGTCTATGAGAAGGATTTGTATGCAATTATCCATGCATTGAAGTAGTGGCATCATTATTTATATGGTGCCAAAGTTAGGATAATGTTTGATCAAGAGAGCATTAAGTGGCTTTCTAATCAAACAAACCTTAAATGTCGTAAGGCCCGATGGGCAGAGATCCTTTAGGAGTTTGATTATGAGCTCAGTTGTAGTACAGGAAAGTTTAATGTAGTGGGCGATTCACTTAGCCGCATGCCTATGCTCAATGGATTGAGTTTTACTCAGATCACTCGTGAGCTACTTGAGTCCACTAGAGTGAACTATAGGCTTGATCCTGCACATTCTTACACTTATGTGTTCCTTGAATAACTTTGATGTGAACGTTTTCCCTATACATGGGCACTTTTTATTCTACTGCTAGCTAGAAGTTCTTTTTCCATGTTACCACATACTTGATACTCTCATATGTGGTGGTACTTTGTACTTAGGGATATTATTCAGCTCTTACTTCAGTTTAGTTCATCATCAATATAGAGAGCTATTCTAGCCATCGTCTTCTCCATGTGTCTTACTACATGTGTGCTCCTTGTGTGTGCTTCTCGTGTGTCTCTCGCACTTTTATAGACACCCAACAATGGTATCAGAGCAGGTTCAACCCCTTCTCAAGTTTTGATTTTTCGAGTCACGGTGCACGTGCACTTTTAACAGTGCAAATCGATTTCGAAGCATAGAACAGTGAATTTCAGTAGCCAAGAAACATTTCCCATAGTTGCATTGGGGTTTTACCCCCATTTTGAAGCCATTTGTGCAGTGAGAATCACCATCAAAGTGATGGTTTGTGAGCTAAAATTTTAGCATTCATTTCAACTTTTGTCAAAGTGATGATTTTGTCACATTCTTGTTCCTTGCTAAAATGGTCGGCAACAATGAGTTGTTTGGCATGCTTCAAGTTGAAGATAAGCTTGATGGGACCAACTATCGGATGTGTTCTTACATGATGAAGCATGTTCTTGTTGCAAAACAAATTTGGAACATAGTGGCAAATGTAGATCGAAGACCTGCAGGTTCTTTTACTTCACAGTCTACTGTCACAGATGGAGCTTCTTCTTCGAGTACAGTGGTTTCTCCTTCTCCACCTACACAGGAGCAGCTTAGATGGGATGGAAAAGATGCTCAAGCTCATGCTTTGATTGTGCTTTATGTGAAGCATCATATACTTCCACACATTCAGTCATGTTCTATATCACGACAAGCATGGGAAACTCTTGCTTCTTTGTATGCCGTGCATAATGAAGCACGTGTTGCATACTTGAGGAAGCAACTTGAGGATGTATGTATGGTTGAAAATGAGTCGGTGGATGTGTATGTGACACACATCAAGGACTTGAAAGAGCAATTGGCAAACATAGATGAGATCATTCCGGATGCATCACTCATTTCTACATTGTTGAAGGGATTACCAGAATCTTTTCAAAGCTTTGCTACTATACTCAGTTTGGTTGCAAAAGGAAATCCTAATATGTATGCATTTGATGAGGTTGTGTCCTTCTTTTGCAAGAAAAGCAATCTAGGGTGAATAGGAGTGGTTTGATTGAGGTAATACAAGCACTTGCTATCTCACAAATGGGAAAAATCAAGTATGGTTCAACTTTGGGTTCTTCAAAACCAAACCCTCAAGCTCCTCTTCCACTCATTCCTCTAATGATGCTGATTTGCAAAAGAAGAAGAGATGCAAATATTGCCGAAAGGCTGGTCATACTATTGACAGTGTAGAAAGCTTGCTAAACACACTGAAAAGAAGAAGGAATCCGGCATGTCTATTGCTGAAAATTGAGCAAATGCAAAGAATGATGAAGTTAACATGGATCAAGATTTTTGGGCATGTTTTTCTACATGTCATTATGATGCTTCTTTGAATTCTAAATGTATGGTTGTGAGTGAGGCTGATTCAGATTGGTTCTTTGATAGTAGTGCTTCAAAGCACATAAAATCTTTCATCTTTGAAAGATGCACCCAAAGGAGGACATGTGGTGTGTGCAAACAATGCCTCTTATCCTATCATTGGAGTAGGAGAAACTGAGCTTACGACTGCAGATGGAGGTGTGAGTCTCTTGAGAAATGCATTGTATGTGCCCGGTATAAAGAATAACTTAATTTTAGTTCCGTTTATTGCCAAAGCTAGACTTCATGTACACTTTGTTGATGATAAATGTATGGTTCATGATTTCAACAATGGTGATGTTATCGTGATGTCTGGTACATTATGTAATGGTTTGTATCACATGGATACATACAAGAGGGCTGTCTCAAATGCCTTGGTTGCTCATACTTCTTCCATGGCTGAAATGGAGCTTTGCCATGCTCCTTTTGGTCACTTAAACTTCAATAGTTTGCTTTACTTGCAAAAGAAGGACATGGTTATTGGCTTGCGTACACTTGAGTCCATTGAAAAGCATGCATGTGAAGGTTGCATTGTTGGAAAAATGCATCATGCTTCGTTTCCAAAAGATAGTCATACACACACTACAAGAAAATTGTAGCTTGTTCATAGTGATGTATGTGGTCCATCAAGACTCCATCTTTTGGGAAGCATGTATATTTTGTAACCTTCATTGATGATGCTACTGGCCATACATGGGTGTATCCTATGAAAGCAAAGAATGAGGTATTGTCTTGCTTCAAAGCATTTTTACCTATAGCTGAAACTTTTTCTTCACAAAAGCTTTTGACTCTACGCACGAATCATGGTGGTGAATACATGTCACATGTGTTTAATGCCTTTCTTTGTGAAAGAGGTATTTCACACCAATGGATGGTGCCATATACACCTCAATGAAATGGTGTTGTCAAGCGTAAAAATAGAACTCTACTTGAAATGGAACGATGTATGGTTAAAGGAAAGCATCTTCTTGATAAGTTTTGGATGGAAGCGGTCATGTGTGCAGACTATGCATTGAATCGTTGCCCTACAAAAGCATTGAGAGTCATCACTCCTTATGAGGCTTGGAATGGTCATAAGCCTATGGCTAGTCATATGCATGTGTTTGGTTGTTTGGCATATGCTCTTATGCCATCACAACAATGTCACAAACTTGATGACAAGGCAAAGAAATGTTTATTTGTTGGCTATAGTGTTGAAAGTAAGGGATATCATATGTACCATTGATGGACGAACACAATTATTCTGCGTCGAGATGTGGTATTTGCTAAAAATTCAGTTTTCCCTCTACTTGAATGCAAAAAACAGCAAGAATTATAGTACATATGATAAATAATTTTTAGCAATTGTGCATGCTTTCAAATTTGGAAACACTATCTTATGGGATCTGAGGTCGGAATCAAAACCAATCAACAACCTATTAAGTATTTATTAAATGAGCCCTCAAACTCTGATTGACATCTTAAATGGGCTTCATTCATTCAAAATTTCCAGCCCATGATCCAATATCAACTTGGTAAAGCTAATGTCTTAGCCGATGCAGTTGTGCATGCTTTGCCAATTCGGAAACACTATCTTATGAGATCTGAGGTCTTAATCAAAACCAATCAATAGCCTATTAAGTATTTATTAAATCAGCCATTAAACTCTGATCTAAATCTTAAATGGGCTTCATTCATTCAAAATTTCTAGCCCATGATCCAGTATCAACTTGGTAAAGCTAATTTCTTCGTCAATACTCTTAGCCATTTTCCTTCACATTCTATTGTTTTGCATAATATTTCTGCAATCCAAATTCATTCCTTTCAAAAAATGATTTCCCATATGCATCAGATTTGTATGTCTCACGTGTATGGCATGAATTCAACAATGGTGCACATTTGAATGATGAACAGTATATATTTCATCATGGGTTACTTTATCATCAACAACGATTATGGATAAACCAAGATTTTAAAGATTTTGTCATCAAAGAGATGCATGAACCATCTTACATGGGTCATAGAGGCACACACAACACCATTTCTACTTGCAAAGATTTCTTCTTTTGGCCCCACATGAAAAACGATATTGCACATTATGTTTCTCAATGCATTGTATGTTAGGGTGTAAAACATCATCACGGTAAACCACTTGGATTATTGATGCCACTTCATGTTCTAAACGAACCATGGGAACAAATCTCTATGGATTTTATCACAGGTCTTCCTATCACTTCATTACATAATGATATGATTTGGACAATAGTTGATAGGTTTAGTAAATATGCATATTTCATTCCTTGTAGAAAATCCTTTTCTGCACCTCAATCTACAAAATTATTCATTAAATGCATTTTTGCACATCATGGATTTCCTAGAGTAATGTTAACTGATCGTGATGTTAGATTTTGTAACCATTTTTGGGTTGTTGGTTCTAAAATAGATTTTAGCTTTGCATTTCATCCCAAAAGTAATGGACAAAGTGAGGCTACACACACACACACAATAACAGTGATGAAAAGTTGCCATTGCTTTGATTTGCTTACAATAACACCACACACACCATGACTGGTCATGCACCTTTTGAAATTGTTTATGATAAAAAGCCTTCCCATTCCCATGTCACTCACTCAAATTGACATTTTGATGGCTGATTCTATTATTCAAGATTGCATTTCTATACTTCACGACGTCCATGAGCTGATTAGGACAAGTCAAGAACATTATACACATAAATTCAATACAAAATGACTAGCCAAGGAATTAAAGGAAAATGATCTTGTATGGTTTCATATCATTAAAACACATTTCAAAAATATTTTGCAGCATCCTAAAATTAATCTTGCACCATGCTATTATGGACCATTTTGCATTATACAAAAAATTAATGATAATTTATTCAGATCAGTACCATCTCATTAGAAGATACAAAAATCTTTTCATATTAGTTTACTTAAACCATTTAAAGGATCTTTACCACTCTCTCCACTTATTGATGACCCTCCTTTAATTGAAGAACAATCTGAAATCTTAGGCCGTGAGAAAATAATTGATCATGATGTCATTACTACATGCACAAGTAGTCGATATCATTGATATTTAGTAAAGTACAAAAATCACTCTATTGAAGAATGTCAATGGATACATAAATGAGAATTAACACCCCATTATGATCACTTAATTTCTTCATATCATACACAAACACATTAATGTAACTCCATGAACATTTCCATGCATGTTTTGACATGGAACATGCTTATTTTCATATAGTGATGAAACATGTGACTTGTCATCCATGTTCATTTTTATTTTATCTATTGAGGTCAGTGCTTTTTCAACTGAGGGGCTTGTTATGAATTATATAATGTCTTGAACAAGTAATTGTTGGAATGTTAATTTATTAATGTATTAGTGTGTTTTGGTGTTTTTCATGTAGCAGCTGAAGGTTTGTGGGGGTGTGAAAGGCATGAAAGGATGGACATCAATAATCCAATTTATAATTTTTATAGTTTGCCAATAAACCCATGTAGAGGGTCCTATTTTTAGAAACAATTGGTAAAGTAGTTGTTAGAATAAGGGTTGCTATAGACCACAATTTCTGCTATTAAAAGCAAAAGCTCTCTAAAAAAAAGAGACCAACTTTTAATTTCATGCATGCTTTTCGAAGCTACTCTCATGTAACCACTATTTCTACATAATAAAAAATCCTATAAATGTGTGCACTATGTGGACTGTTGACCAGAGTGCATGGGGGGAGATTGCACACAATATAGCGTTCCATCTTGTTTTCTAGCATATCTATTTTCTCTATGTGTTTTTAGCATTCATAACCTCTGTGTGCACGTGAGTTAAGATCTTGATAACAAGGGTGAGGCGGGATAGAAGGAGAGGAAGGGTGGGGGGTAGATGGATAGACAAAAGAGGATGCAATAGACTCGTCGCTTGGAGGGACACTAGAGGAGGGTTGCCAGTACATGAGACGCTGATGGTGCAAGGTCCAAAGCTGAAGCAAGACGATCATAATACTCTTTTGTGATGAATGAAGATTATCTACGAAGGAATGGGGATGCCATAGTACTAGCACATGGGAAACAAATAACCAAAGAGCAAGCAAAAGAGAAAATAGGTTAACACATCACCTAACAATGAGAGGAAAGGGGTAGAGAGAGGGGAGTCAATAATATCACCTAAATCCGAGAGGTAAAGTGAAAAGGGATAGAGATAGGGAAGGGAAGACAAGAGAAGGCTTATGATCAATAGTACTACAAGGAAAATAAAGGTAGAGAAAACAAGGGCAGAAGACGCAGAAGCAAATAGAAAATTTAAGAACATATACAATAGACAAGAGTATGAGAAAAATCCTAATGAACCATTAAAACCCAAAAAACAACACAAATAATAGGAAAAGAATACTTAAAAAAAAGGATTTAGAGTAGTCAAAAAATATGAAATCGATAAAGGATTAAAAACAGATCACAAAAGCTCAAATTGCCATAAATGTTAGGCCACAAAAACATGTGAAAGAAAGAAGGAAAAAAGAAAACAAAAAACTATAGCATAAAATGATCCTAAAGTTTTTGTGTGTGGGGGGAGGGAAAGAATAAATAAAAAGAAACAAAAAAAAAAGAATAAGAAAAAAATGCCTAAAAAAGTCCATGCTTGCATTGAGAAATTAGCACTAAAGGTACTCTTTACATTGAAAGAAGAATAGGAGGGGGGACGAGAGGGGGAGAAGAGAGTATGGGGGCTGGGGGATCTAGAGAGAGGGAGGAGTAAGATTAGGAGCTGGAAACTAGAGAGAGGGAGTAGACAGAGATAGATAGAGAGATGAAGAAAAGATAGTTAGAGAGAGGAGGATAGAGAGATAGAGAGATAGGGAGAGGTGGAGAGAGAGGAGAGAGACAGAGAGAGGAAAGAGAGAGGTAGAGAGAGGTAGAGAGAGGAATGAGAGATAGGTAGATAGAGAGGGAGAGAGATAGATAGGGAGATTTTTTGGGGTTGCAAAAAAAGCAAGGGACCCTTTTTTTTAATAATCTAAAAATAAAAGAAAAATTTCAAAAAATAGCCAAAAAATAAAAAACTCCAAAACAAATCCAAAAAATCCCAAAAAAATCAAACACATTTATGAAAAATTCTATGAAATAGGAATGAACTCAAGACACCTTCCCCACTCAAAATGATAGAGAACTTCTATTTCTCATCTAATTCAGAAAGAAAAAATGCATTGGAAAAGGAAAACAAATCCCAAAAAATTTATAAGGAATCTAAAAGAATCCCAGGAAAATATTAAAAATATTCCAACAAGTTTCCCATGGATTGGACTTCGAAATGACACCCAGATTAAAAGAAATACCATAAAAGAAAAGCATAATATCTAATGAAAATGAAAAAAAAAGCTATGTCAAAAAGATTATGAGAAGAGCTATGTACAATGAGGACAAATTTTGGAAGTCTTGGGTGATCCAAAAAGAGCTTTAATTTTGTTGATCAGTACAGGCCTTGAGCGTAGAGATGTTGAATAGTGGTAGCATGTTCCTACTCAAAGTCTCTATCTACACTGCACCAAATCGTAGAATTTGTTGAATTTTTTATGGTCCTTCCCAAAGAGGAAGCCACTTGCCTCGCAATTGTCTCTATAATTGTGGTCTTCGTAAGAGGACAAGAATACCAATCTCTTCTTTGTTTGTTCGTAAATTTTATAATGACCTTCCTTCCTTTTTAGTTGTGTGTCCCCCAACTACTTTGCTGCATCTAGTCGAATTTCATCTAATTTGTTGAGTGTTGATAGTCTACCAGATACCCAAGATCCTTTTTGACATGGACAAATTATGTCCAATGAGAGCCATGTAAAAAGTCAAAGGGATTTATAGGAATTACTCTCTAGACTATTTGAAAGCGGGAGTGGCCCATGGCTTCTTTGCATGCCAACCCATAGGCCCATAGTGTGCCTAGATAAGCATTGCCCTAGGTAGTGGGATTTAACATACATTTCATTCCTATAAGAGATATCAATACATTATTTGTGGGCTCTTGTCCATTGGCCCATAGGTGATATGCATATGAGGTATGATGGAGAACCATATACTTGTTAAAAATGGCATGCAAAACTTTATTAACAAAGTTTATTTCTTGATTAGTTGAGATTTCAACTGGACAACCAAACTTGCAAAAAATCTTGTTGTAGAAGAAATCAACAATTGTTTGGGCTGTCAAATCACAAGAAGCAATAGCCTTGGCCTAGTTTGTTGCATAGTCAATGAAAACAAGCAAATACTTATCCTATCTTGGAAAGAATGCATGATAGAAAGGGCCTTTAAAATCTAGCCCCCACTTCTAAAATGGTTGCCATGTTGTGGACACAACCAATGGATGTTGTCTCTATTTTATGGGTTTTGGAACACATCTTTGACATGCATCATGTGCCTGAGCCCTTTCATTTGCATTTGTGAATAATATTGGCCAACATAAATCGACATCTAGGATTCTAAGCCTCATAATATGGCCAAGGAGGTCTCCACCACCTAGTCCATGTGTCATCTCAATAATGTGCATTGCCTCCTCTTCTTCCATGCACTTCCTAAGTAGATTGTCCTTACCATATCTATATAGTTTGCCTTCAATAAATGGAAAAAGCTTGTTCTTAATTAGCAACCTCTTCCTTTGCAAACAATTAGCTTTATCAGGATACTTACCATTCTTGATACAATCTTTGATATCATCATAGGACTGACTATGAATAGTTCAACATTAGGGAATTCATCCTCCACTCCAGTGGCCTGGTTCTTTAGGCTAATCTGAGACAAATGATCAACCATAATTTTTTCCTTGCCTTGTCTATGCAACACAGTTAAATTGAAATAATAGAACCCACCTCCATATTCTACCTATTTCTTCTAGCTTGTTTGATAGATACTTTACTTGATTGTGATCAGTAATTATGAAAAATTTTACCCCTAGTAGGTAATGGTGGAAATTTGGGATACCAAATACCAAGGCCTACCTCTTGGTGGTACTGTAGTTCTTCTCTACTTTATTCAAAGTCAGACTTTCATATTGAATGAGTCTATTCAACTTACACTTGTCACTATATTGTATAAGAATTGTCCCTACTACATAGGCACTTGCATCTAAATAGAAATGGAAAAATTTAGACCAATTAGGTATGACAAGGATTTCTATGGCCACCAGCTTGCACCTCAGAGCCTGATAAGCTATTTCCTCTTCATTAGCCCAGTTGAATGGGACTCCCTTACCTGTGAGACTAGCTAGTGGTCTAGCTATGTCTACATACATCTTAATGAATCTCATGTGGTAACTAGTAGGACCCAAAACTATTTGAATATCTTTTGGTATCCTAGTCCTAGGTAGCTTTAATACGGCTATGATTTTATCTGGGTTAGGAGCCATACCTTTACTAGGCACCACATGTCCAAGGAGGGTACTTTTTGTTAGTAGAAAGTGACATTTATTAAGATTTGTTTGGTTTTTATTGCTGTCACTATTCAATACACTGCCAAAATATCCAAGTATGGGATTAGGGAACGAGGATTTACAAATACAACAATATTCATAAACATGTGTTTCTATTCCTTAAAGTTGCATTGATACAACTTCATACACAACACTTCATTACACCAGTAAGATAATGATAGAATCAAATTATGACAATAGAAAGTACAGCTTTCATTTATAAAGATACAAAGCGCTGAGATACATCATCTTCTTACTAATCATACTCTCAATAGTATCTGATCGACTTCACAAATTTAAGCACTCTGCGTATCTTTGTCCTCCAAATTCTTTTGTCCTTGATGCCTACCATAATGAACAACACCGAACTTCTTCGTAGTTTGCTCACACCGTTTCATATTTTTGGAATACAATAAATCACCATAATCTCAGACCCCAGAAACTCTTAGGATCTCCATAAAAATACCCTTTTTCCTATTACATGAGAAATAAATTTTTACAAACAAAAGTGATCGTCCACACCAGTGTCTAACACTGGCATATGCGGTGGATCCAAACCCACTAATTACAAGGGAAAAAGGTTACAAGTCATCATCATTGTTTTGCATTTTTGGAAACACTATCCTTTCTAAATCATACTGCAATTCATTGAACATCTCCCTAAGATTTTCTTCTGCAAGTTGAATTTTTGCTTCAAAAAATTCCTTCTAATCTAAAAGTTGTTGACTAGCACTTCTGCAACTAATTATAGCTGCTTCTACTTCTCGAATATGCTTTTGAAATCCATCTAATAAGTTATCAAAGGCTATGCTCACATCAGATAACTTATTTATATACTTTGTAATTGATTTTGCAAGCTTCATCTAATTTTGTCTTATAAATTAACTCCAAAATTGAAGCATCTTTCCTCAATCTCTCCACATCTGCTTCCTTATCCACCAAAATTATGTTCACATCTTTGCAATGCTACTTCCACTGAGTGATCTGCCTCTCAAACTCCGGAATCCCTGCAACCTATGCAAATACAATGTCAAAACTCTCCTGAATATTATGGAGCTTTTCTTCAAGTGCCATGAGCTCAAAATTCTGCACTACCAATCTTTCCTCTACTTTTGCAGTCAAAATACTTTGTCGTTTCATTTATCCACTCTATTCTTTCACTTTTGCCTTTAATTTTTGCATTTCTTGCTCTAACTTCTGTAACTTAGTGGCCAAGTCTTTATTAGCCATTCACAGCTTGTCTGTTCCATCTAAAGAGTCTTCTTACATCTTTCTTTAATTTATGAAAAATTATCTCAACCCAATTTACCTGTGCTTTAGCAGACTCCTTCACCAAAGCAAAATGTTTTTGAGATACTTTGTAGTGTTTCCCTTGCAGGTTGATGACCATCATTGTTAGTAATAATCCTAACTTTAGAGGGTTGTCATCTGAGAGCTGAAAAAATCTATATTCACCCGAACAAGGTTTTCCAAGTAGCCCGCAAATCTTTGCTGCATCCATCGACTCAATGCTGGTTGTGATTCTATTGTTAACGACATTGAACTTTTCTATGATTAATGCAGATGACAAATGAAAAGCTTATTGTCCTATTCTGAGATTGATCTCTTGTGCGTTGATATCATTATCGTCAGTTTTTCTTGCTATCTCCATCGCAATATCCTTTGCTTGTGGGTGAGGACAAATACTCTGCAACTCCAACATAGCACATTACAATAGTCCTCTATAGTCAAACAAATCCGTTTTCTCTTGTGAGAGTTTCTCTAAGATATACAACAAATGGCAACCAGAGAAGGATACAACCATTACTATACTGCTGCTTCATCACTTTGTCATTGTAGACGGCTAAATCTCTGATCCCTGTAATCACTCTGTGCATTTTTCATGCAACCTAGCCAAATAAGCCGAATTTGGAAAAGTTCATAGCCTTTTATGTGCTACTTGCCTGTGTACAAAGCTATGAGTATGAGCCATGATTGCCAATTATGGGATCTTAACTCTCGAATCTGCATTGATTCCGGCTCACAAAATAAGGAACATTATCAGATTTGAAACGTTGTGGCCATCGCCACTCATTGATTGCATGTACGATTACATGTAGAGTAGTTACACTGCGCATTATTGTTGATATTCCACGATCATGTATCTATATATATTTTCAGATATATATATATATATATATATATATATATATATATATATATATATATATACATACATACATACATACATACATACATACATACATACATACATACATACATACATACATACATACATACATACATACATACATACATACATACATACATACATACATACATACATACATACATACATACATACATACATATTGGATTCTAATTGTCGAAAGTCTGATAGGGCCATAATTTGGACCCGTTGATCACTATCACTGTAACATTAATTTACCCATTCTTCTCTCCATTCTAGAGTGAAAATACAGCACCAAATCCCTAGGCCAAAAAGTCTTTGTCTGTAGATTCCGGTCATGCCACTTCTTTTGTCTACTATGTACCTCCTATAATAATAAAAAACTATGATACCATTGTTGGTAGTTGCCACAGCTGATCCATTATATAAGCAAAAGATGCCTCCAAAACCAATCTCTTCCGAACTGCAATCTGGAGAATTGGTACCGCAAATTCAAATGCAAGGATGGCCTCCTATCCATAGAGCAATTTAAAAGATGTACTCCCAACTGAAACTTTGTAGAAAATTCTATACATTGAGAATACAATGGGGAGCATAATTTCCCACTGATCCATTGAATCTAGCATCATCTTCTATAGCATGTGCAGTAAAACCTTCTTGGTACTCTCTACCAATCTGTTTGCTCTTGGCTAATAGGGAGAACTAAATTTATGCTTAATCTGATACTCTGAAGTGAGTTGGGAAATTAATTGATTTAAAAAATAAGTTCCCCTATTAGATACTATTTCCAAAGGAAGACTGTACTGAGGAAAGATTTCATTTTGCACTTTCTTTCGGACTATACATGTAGTGGCCTCTTTGGTTGCCCAAGCTTTCGCCCATTGAGTACAATAATCTGTACATGTCAAAATACATAGAGCTCCTATTCGGATTGCTGGTGGTTCGATCAGACCTACAAAGTCCAAGCCCCATTTCTAGAAAGGTTCTAGTGGAAGGATTGGCTACAATGAAAAATGCTTACTGTTGTGGGGTTCACCAGTGCGTTGGCACAAATCACACTTCCGTAGTGCATGTTGAATATCTGCATACATAATAGGCCACCAAAATTTGGACTGTTGAATTTTTTGGACCGTAATGAGATGGCCAAAGTTCCCACTGGCATCCAAATATAGCAAATAACTATGATCGACATGGAAGGTGAATGCTCAGCCCAACAAATAATGTCAAAAATTCTTTATTGAATAAATTAGAACTAAGCATTCTCATTCCATAGTCGAGTAATTTTGTTGTATGGCTGTTAGTCTCTGAATAGCATAATAAACAGGGCGGAACCAACTTCGATCTTCCTTTTGCATAAGAACACTTCCAATAACTTTGTCTGAATCATCCACAAACACATGGAATGGTAGATTCTAGTCAAGGGCTTTCAAAACGGGTGTTGTAGCTAACATTTTATGTAATCATTCAAAGGAAAATCGAGCTTTGTCTGTCCACACAAATTCTACCGGTTGGACATGTGCTAGCTTATTCAATGGAATGGCAATATGGGCTAGCCCTCATAAATGTCGGCCATGCCACCAAAACTGCCTTGCAAATTGTAGAACCTCCTTTGGATTCCGAGGTGCTAAGGTCTCGAGTATGACTTTAACTTTATCTAGATCAACCGCAATACCTTTTTCAGAAATAACATCGCCCATATTTTTTTTGCATTTGGCTACAAATGTGGATTTATTCGGATTCAAACAAAGGTGTACTTATCGCAAGAGTTAAAACAGGCATGTAAATGTCCCAGGTGCATGGCCATTGTGCCGAAAACTCAGAAGTCATCCAAAAACATGCACATAAACGATGTAAGGTAGGGAGCAAATATCTGTTGCATACACCACTAAAAAGTGCTTGGCACATTTCGCAACCCAAACCACATGACTATAGAGGCAAATACTCCGTAGTTCGTAATAAATGTTGTTTTAGGTATGTCTACCTCCACCATCCGAACTTGGTTATAGCCACTAAATCCATCGAGAAACGAAAACATTTCCCAACCTGCTACCTCATTAAGCATGCTATCCAAGAATGACAATGGGAAAGGATCTGGTATGTTGCTAATTCAATTTTCTATAATCGATACATATCCATAACTGCTTGTTTTTTAAGAACAATCACAATGGGTCAGACCCATTCTATATTCTCAATAGGTACAATGTATCCCAATTTGATTAATCAATTTAGCTCATGTTTCACCTACTCTCGAAATTTGGGGTTCATCCTGTAATGCTGCTGCATGAGTGGGGTAGCATCAAGCTTAAGCGAAATGCAGTGATGATACAACTTCAAATCAAGACCTTTAATATTTGCATACATCCATGCAAAAATATCCTTGGATTGTTATCCTAGAGCTATCCAAGCCATATGAAATTCCGATGCAAGATCTGAACAAATTCGGACTAGCTTGGATCTTTTGTAGTACCGAGATTCACGACTTCCAAAGAATCTTCTTCTACCCAGATCTTCCCAATCTCCATGGGTCTTTATCACTGGGTCGACAATATCTTTATCATTTAGTTCCAAGGGCTCTGTGCAAACTACAACTGCCATACTTTCCCAGCCTGGGTTGATGACTGAATTCACATCCACCACTCTAAAAGATAGTAGCTCTCTATTTGCTTCTAAAAACTATTGCTCTTCATCTTCCTCGAGCCCATCCAACATATCTGGAGGCTCTCCTAATAATGGTTTATGTTCAGGGAGGCAATATTGCTCTTCTTCTAATGGAATGGAAAACTTTGCATATCCTCTCTTGAATGTGAAAGTCTTTTTGTCCCAGTTTTGTTGGACTTTAGCATTTCATAACCAAGGCCACCCCAATAGCAAATTATAATCCAAATTCTGCCTCCTAAGCTCCAACACATCAAATGTAATATTGAATAGTACTTGAGAAATTTGGATAGGGATGTCCTTAACCAGACCCACTGGCTGCATCCGCGATTGATCCGCCATTTGGACGAAGAATGGAGCTGGGTCTATTTTCTTCTAGCTCATTTGTTTACATGTGGTGGTAGAGGTGATGTTAAATGTTGGACCCACCATGTTTTTATATTTCACTGTGATCGTAGGAATTGCATAGTCTACTATTTTGTTAGGGACATCCCTTACCATCGAAATTGAAGGTTCTGGACTTAGAGATGGTGAATATTTTTCCTATAGTTGCCGTAATAATTGCTTCCAAAAATGAGCTCCAATAAAGCTCCCAATGACATTTTAATATATCTAAGGAAAGCTTTGGATTGAGGTAACCTCAGAGCCTCATTTTCATTTTACACACATTGGAGCATTAGCCAAGGGCTAGGTCAAGTATCAAAGACTAGATATGGGAGACTTCAACACTCAAATTGAAAAGCTAGACAAAGGGAACTATCAACCATGGAGATTTAGGGTCTCCAACTATCTTATGGGCAAGGGCCTTTGGGGGTTGATTAGTGGAAGTGAACCAAGACCTAGGTTGGATGAGAATCCAACCAATGACCAGAGAAGGGCCTTTAGGGAATGGAATTAAAGAGACAAGAGGGTTATCTTTATCCTTTCCCAACACATTAGCAATAGCATGATCGGCCATATCCAAGACGTGGATTCAAGCATGAAGGTATGGGAGACACTTGAAAGGATTTATTCAACAAGCACCAAAGCAAGGAAGATCCAACTCAAGAATGAGCTCAACAACCTTAGGAAGAGCTCAGGGAGTAGCATAAATGACTACATACTTAAGGTCAAGGAGTTATCAGATGCATTGGGATCCATTGGAAGCCACGTAGATGATGACGATCTTGTGGCTTATACTCTCAATGGTTTGAGAGATGATGAGAAGTGGAAACCCTTTACCACTTCAGTATATGTAAGGGATAATCTTCCCGATTTTGAGCAATTGGTTGCTCTCATGGTCACCGAAGAAATGAACATAGGTGGAAGTTCAACTAAAAGCAAGGATGCACAAGTTTTCTATGCAGGTAATCAAAGGGGCAAAGGAAGACGAGGACAAGGAAGGGGCAAAGGAAGGTTTGGAGGAAGGCAAGGCCACTCAAGCAATCAAGGACATGACTAAGGCACCTCATCACAAAGAGGGAGAGGAAGAACAAGAGGAAGAGGAGGACGACATCAACAAAACAGGAATCAAGATGGTGAAGGATGTTACATATGTGGCAAGTTTGGCCACTATGCTAGAGATTGCTACCAAGGAGGAAACCAAAGGAGCTATAATCAAGGTTCTTCATACAAAGGCCAAGGTAATTATGCTTCTACAAGTTAAGAAAATGACAATCTCTTGATGATGCACATGAATGGGAATTCAAGCAAAGTAGATAACACTTGGTATATTGATAGTGGATGTAGCAACCATATGAGTTGCAATGCTTCTTGGTTTACTAATCTACATGTTCCCAAAGGTAAAGGACATGTAGAAACAGGTGATGATACAGCCCATGAGATCTCCCATGTTGGAGATGTAGCTTTGGATGACAAGGAGGAAGGAAGATGTCTCAAGGATGTCTTGCATGTACCTACTATCACAAAGAACTTGGTGTCCGTTGGGCAAATGGTTGAAAGAGGCTATCAAGTAAGGTTCAACAAAGGTGGATGCTTTGTGGAGAACCCTAAGCAAGGTTACAAGGTCATAGCAAGAGGAAAGAAGCAAGGGAGACTCTTCACTTTGGAGGTAAATTCTCATTCCACTCAACATGTCTACTTCACATATGGAAACAAGAGGATTTCGGAGTTGGACTTGTGGCACAAGAGGATAGGTCACATCAGCATACAAAGAATGAAGGAAATGCAATTCAAGAGGCTGGTTGAAGGTCTTCCCAACTTCCAAGGACAAGGTATGAAGCATTTATGTGAATCTTGTCAACTAGGGAAGCAAGCGAGACTTCCATTCAAGAAGAGTGGCTACATAAGCCAACATCCATTGGAGTTGATACATACAGATGTGTGGGGGCCAACCAAAGAGCAATCCATTGGAGGTAACAAGTACTTTGTCACTTTTATAGATGATTGCACAAGGATGGTTTGGGTTTATTTCATAAAAAACAAATCAGATGTGTTTACATGTTTCAAAGCATTCAAGGCAATGGTAGAGAAGGAAACAGGTACATATATCAAGAAGCTAAGGTCCGATGGAGGGGGAGAATATTTCTCAAATGAGTTTTCTGATTTTTTTAATGGATCAAGGCATCAACAGGCAAGTAACATGCAGGTACACACCCCAACAAAATGGAGTAGCAGAGAGAAAGAATAGATACATTGCCGAGATCGCTAGAGCAATGCTTAATGAGATGAATGTACCTAACATGTTTTGGAGTGATGCAGCAAATACCGCCGTGTATCTTATGAATAGGGCTCCTACCTCAGGGATCCATGGCTTGACACCATATCAAGCCTATTATGGTAAGAAACCTGATCTTTCCCACTTGAAGATATTTGGATGTACTTGTTATGTACATGTGCCAAGTGAATTGAGGCACAAGCTACAACCAAAGGCAGAAAAGTGTGTGTTTGTAGGATATTCAAATGATCATAAAGGTTACAGGTGCTTCAACCCAAACACAAAGGACTTGAGGATATCAAGGGATGTAGCATTTGATGAGCTACTCCCTTGGTATAAGAAGTATGATTGTATGCAGGACTATGAAGAAGAAAAGCATGGACATGATGAAGAACAAATCGACCTAGAGCTAAGCGGCCCAAGGTGTTCCATCAATGAAGATAGTTCAAGCATGAACTCACCATGGAGGGGGAGATCTTCATCAAGCTATGAAGCACAATCAATCAACAAAGGCAAAGCAACATTGGTGGAGTTGGATGAAGAAGGTAATGAAGTTGAAGATGATGAAGGACACATGATGGAGAAAGAAGCCATGTCAAAGAAAGAGATCAAGTTCCCAAGGCAAAGGAGGTTTATTCCTCCAAAAGGTGAAGAAAGGAAGTATTCTAGAGTTAAGTATCCAACTCAAAGGTTTACTTATGATTCATACATGGCAACTCATTATGCATATATGAACAAAGTAGTAGAAGATCATGAGCTCGATTGCTATGAAGATGCAAGCAGGTACACCGAATGGAAAGAGGCAATGCAAGAAGAGATCGACGCACTTGAGAAGAATCAAACATGGACTCTAGTGCCCAAGAAGGATAACATGAAGGTAATAGGTAATAAGTGGGTGTATAAAGTAAAGAGGAATTCAGATGGATCTATTTCTAGGTTCAAAGCAAGATTGGTGGCCAAGGGTTTTGCACAAACCTATGGAGTGGACTTTGAAGAGACATTCAGCCCCGTGGCAAAGATGAGCACCATTAGGACACTCATTGCAATGGCTGCTAGCAAAGGATGGAAGCTTTTCCAATTGGATATCAAGAATGCCTTTCTCAATGGAGACTTGGAAGAAGAGGTATACATGGAGCAACCACTAGGTTTTGTTCATAAAGAGTTTCCACATCATGTTTGTAGGTTGAAGAAGGCACTTTATGGCCTAAAGCAAGGTCCAAGGGCTTGGAACCAAAGATTGGTGGACTACTTGATCAAATGTGGTTACAGTCAATGCAAGGTGGATCCATCTCTCTTCATCAAACAAAGAGGAGAACTTGTAGTCTACATGTGCGTGTATGTAGATGATCTTATCATTACAGGCAATGATACAAAGGGCATTGAGGAGATCAAGGCAAAGCTTGGAAAGGAGTTTAGGATCTCTGATCTTGGAGATCTTAGGTATTTTCTTGGCATTGAAGTTGTATACAAAGAAGAAGGTATTATGCTCATACAAAGGAAGTATATTCTAGACCTACTTGAGAGGTTTGGGATGCTACATTGCAAGCCTATTTCAAATCCCATGGAAGTTAATGTAAAGCTAAGCTCCATCGATGGAGAGCCATTAGAGGATGTAACCTTGTATCGATTTATTGTAGGATCTTTCAATTATGCCACAATAACTAGGCCCGACATAGCATATGGAGTTGGAGTGTTATCACAATTTATGCATAGTCCAAGGACTACACACTTGCAAGCTGCAAGAAGAATGTTACGATATCTCAAGGCCACTATAAATGAAGGATTGTTCTATTCATTTGATGATGATATGTAGGTCAAAGCTTATTCTGATGCCGATTGGGCCGGTTCCAAGGAGGATAGAAGAAGTACAAGTGGTTACCTAGTCATGCTAGGTAGCAAGATCATCTCATGGATTTCAAAGAAGCAACCCACGGTGGCATTATCTTCCACCGAGGCTCAGTATAGAGCTTTGGCTCAAGTCACATGTGAGCTAATGTGGATTAAGAAGTTATTTATGGAGCTTAATTTGCAGGTTGACACATATCCAATTTTTTGTGACAACATTAGTAGCATTCATCTAGCATCGAATCCTGTCTATCATGCTAGAACCAAGCATAATGAAGTGCACTATCAATTCATAAGGGAAAAGGTGATATCCAAGGAAGTTTTAGTACATCATATTGGTACCAAGGACCAAGTTGCGGACATGTTTACAAAGGCTTTGGATGGGATGAAGATTTCAAAATTCAAGCAATGCATCAACATGAAGGAGCTTGGATGAGAACGAAGAATTGAAGCTTGAGGGGGAGTGTTAAAAGTCAAGCTTCAAGCTACAAATTCGTGGGGAATCTTTTATGGACATGTGGAGAAATCAAAGGAAGCCAAAAGCCACGAGATTCCATCAAGAAAAGTCACTCAACCACTCCCCAAGTCATCTCAACTAATTCCTCCAAGTTAGGAGGCTGATTTGGAAAGGTAATTCCTAGATTTTAGGGGCACACTTCTCAGTATAAAAGGAGCACGTATCCCGACTTCTTTTGGCCCATCTTCTTGGAGTTTTAGCTCATGTAAAGTGAGCACTAAGTGCTGGAGTTGTGATAAGCAAGCCCCTTGCTTAAGCTAGCCCCTTGCTTGCTTGTTTGTTTTCTTTTAGTAGGCATATCTATGTGTGTGCGCAGGCAGTGTTGCAACTCTCTACCCCTGAGTTGTTAGCATTGGTTCTCCCTCATATTGTATCCCTTTGATGTAATTCTTGTCTCATTGGATAGCTATTAGAGTCTAATTTATGCTCACAAAGTCTCTTGATCATTCTCTGAGTAATCTGGGAGCAACATTCATTTTAGTGAAGTTGGGTGATTGATATCTCTCTTGGTGTGTAGGCTTTGTTGGAAATATTTTGCTCTCTGTTGTAAGGGCTGGTTCTCCTTCTCTATGTATCCATTTGCTATATTGTTGGTGTCATTGGGTAGCTATTAAAGTCCTCTAAAGTTGACCCAATTTTGAGGTTCATTCTCTGTATAATCTCTGAGAAAAGCTTGCTGGAGTGAAGTGAGGTATCTGCTTGACTGGCAGTTGTGAGCATTCAACTAGCTCATGTTGTAGACATTGTTTCGCCTTGTGTAAGCATCCATTTGAAGTGAAATTTGTTTTGTTGGAAAGTTCTTGGTGTCTACTACAAGTCTACAAAAGCTCACTGGAGTTCTCTGCATAAGCTCTGAGTAAGAGCATTTTTGGTGTGTAGAGGTCAAAGAAGGATACCTGTGGAGGTCATTCACGCTTCGTCGTTGCTTAGGGGTTGAGATACTTCCCCCATCAAAAAATACCCTTTTTCCAATTACATGAGAAATACATTTTTACAAATAAAAGTGGTCGTCCACACCAGCTACTAATAGATTTAACTTCAACTTTGTTTCCCTTAATCTTTTGACTACTTGTTACAGTTGTATGAAATGATCATCTAAGTAGTCCATGAGTACAAGAGCAGGTACCTAAGAAGGAGGAAAAGTCATCCATGAAAATCCGAAGAGCCTACAAAATATAAGATCCAAAAATAAGGTTCACTATTCTATTGAAAATGGTTGGGGAATTTCTAAGTCCAAAAGGTATCTTAGTATAAACATATAAATCCCCTGATGTGATGAAAGATGCATTTTCTCAATCCTCAAGTTGGATGGATATTTGGTTATACCCACTCAATCCATCCATGAAGCTATAGAGTGTCTGTCCAACCACTTCTTCTATAACTTAGTCTACAAAGGGCATAGGTAGCCCATCCAGATTGTTACCTTATTAAATGCTATGAAATACAAATGTTTTGATTTTGTTTGTATTCTTTTTTTGTACAATGATCATTGGAGAGGGCCACTTTGATGCTCAGTTGGAATAATGTTTCTAGCATCTTCCATTTTTTGGATCTCTTGGTAAACAATTTTAGCATACTTTTGATTCAATCCATAGCTTTTCCCCCTTACTAGTTTGGCTCCTTCAATCAATGGAATCCTATGTTCCCCAAACTTGTAGGTATCCTCCCAAATCTTTGTTATTTCATGCAAACACATCCGCATAATTTTCAAAAACTAAGTTACCTTTGAAAGCATCATTTGATAATTCCATAAGCACATGGCCACTAGTATAGGATGAGAGTTATGGTTGGTACCTAGCTTAATTTCTTCGACAATGTTCCTCTCCATCAATGCATCCAAAGTTTCTTCTTCATCTTTGGGATCTTCCATCACATTATCCCACATCGTCTTAGTTTCATATGGAGGAGTACTTTAGATATCAATTTGTTCTTTCTTTTCTTGCATCCACCCTATAGGAATTTCATGAATTGGAGAAGAAATATCTTTAATAGACTCGATTACCTTGCAAGAAGTTTCCTTCTTTGTATTTGAATTAGCTTCATCTATGTTACACTTAAGAGGCATTTTCTTACCTCTTTTGTGGTCTATCAGAATTCACCCAATCCATCAACTTGTATGGTCTTGTCTTTTTCTTCATAAACTTCTCTACTTGAGTCGTTTGGAATAACTCCATAGCAAGAAAGTCTAAATCCAATTTTTAGGTTCTCATCATGTCTTCTTCCGTATAAATTCCGATCGTTTGCATCATGTTGGTTTGTACCTAGTTGTCTGGTCCTTTTACCAAATATATTTGTTTAAGATCTTTTTCTTCATGTTTTACCCACATAGAATCCTTACCCCAATCATGTAAAACACTAGCATGCCTTAGACAAAATCTCCCAATCAACATAGGAAAACCTCCATCTATCCCTAGTAGTCTTAATACAACAACGTCCAAAGTAAAGATGTTACCTTGTACCTCAATTGGAACTCGGAGAATCACTCCCATTGGTTTTACTTTGTTTTCATCGACCAATGCCATGGTGAAGTTGGCTGGACTTCATGGTTAAAGACTAAGCTTTTCCATAGTACATTAAGGCATCAAGTTAATGTCTACCCTTCCATCCAGTATATCTCCTTATAGATGTTGTTCTCTAATAATGACAATGAGTCATAGGTTCATATAGTTTTGTGATGGGGGCTTCTCTTATAACTTTTACCCTCTCTCATTGCATTAGCCTTTGCAATCAAAGTGGATGTAGAGGCTTCATAAAAGAATTTCAAAACTTGTGACCTCAATTTCACATCCATTTTTTGTAGATAAAAAAAATACTAAACTCCTCTTGAATGGATTTAAATATTCTTTAAGCCTTCTATTACATAGAGGCATGGGCTATGTGTGAATTCTCAAGATCTTTTTAGGCCATGTGTAATGCATGTACAATGGCTTGACCTTTGCTTATGTCTTCTTTTGATTGGGTCTCTTCACTTTGACTAGGCTTGTCATCTAGTGTCCCCTTTTCCTTGTTCAGTCTATTTGTACTTGACTCTTGGCATGTTTCTTCTTCAGGGGCTTCTCCTTTGTTCCTTGTCTCCACAAGAAAGTATTCAATTTCTTCTAGGTGTACCACCCTAATAGATGGTGATGGCATGATGGTTTCCTCTACAACTCCTTCCTTACTCACAGAAATCATATGAACATGAGGCCTTGATGTGGATGCCTTGTTCCTTGGGCAATAAATGGTGTAGTAGCTTCTAAGCAATCTTTATAAGGAGGAGATTTCTCTGGCAGAGGGTACTTGTTTTGATAACATCCACACTCCTCGCACCTAAAACAAATGATTGGCATTTTGGTCTCATTTCCAAAATCACCTCATGGACATGGGTTGTGAGTGTTACCTTTACTTGGTGTAGCATCAATTACATTTGGTGGAGGTTGAACTCCTCCTTTTCCCCAATATGCATGTGTGAAAATTACTCTTGGGTGACATTCTTAGGCTTCCTGGCTAGGTTTCCTACATAACTTGCAAGTCACACTTAAAATAGGGTAGCCATTTACCACCCTTGGCCTTGTTTGCTACACATGGTGCACCATATTCCACTTTTGATACCACTTTCATCTAGTTCTTGTAGCTCCTCTCAAAGTTGTGCCAATTCTTCAGCCTAGGTTTCCTCTTCCTTTTGTAGTTTTAAGGCTTCAATTTCATGCCTTAGCTGTGTCACTCCACTTTATTCTTCTTTCTAGGCTTGTTTCTTCTTAAGTTCTCAAGCTCTTTCCTCAATTTTCTTACTAGGCCTTTAGGTTCCATGGGGTATGGTAGGCTAGAAGAGATAGTTCCATATTGGTGTCTAATTTTCTCCAACCTTTTTGCGATGGTAATGATATGTTATTTTTTATTGTGGGGAGCATCAATTCCTTGATCTTGCCATTGTGTAGATATTGGAAGTGGTTTAGAAAGCCAATGTTTTGACAAAAAAAATCATGGGGAGGATTTGGTAGTTTAGTCATAGTGCATTGGCCCTAGTAATAAATTCAGATAATGTCTCCCTTGTACTCACTTGTAAGTTCTCTAATTATTCAATGATGTTTTTTGTTATACTTCCTTGTTGTAGTTGTGCTTTGAAGGCATCCTTCATTAAGTCTCAAGTAGCAAAATTGTCGTAAGCAAATTGGCTAAACCATTTGTCTGCAAACCTTCCAATGTTGTCAAGAAACGGATTAGAAAAGCATCTTCTATTCCCACTAACCCCCTTGTTTTACATAGAGCTAAAAATCATTTTACATGCTTCTCAAGGTTTTCATGTTCTAATCCTCTAAAGGAAGTTAATTTGATACTCAATCAAGAAAGCAAATTTTCTAGGTCTATTTGAGCTACCATGTTTCCTACTCCGATGATGTGGATGAAACAGGGTTGGTTGACCTACAAGTGACTTTGGTTCTTGTTGTTTTGAAAAAAATCCTAATGTTTTGTGACTCGGTTGCAGTCATGAGCTATGCATCCTATTCCTTAGGATTAAGCTAAACTCCAATGAAAAGGAAAAGTTACCTCTTCAATCACACTGTTGAGACCTTTGCACTTCTTCTTCACTTTGTAATTGTGATTCTCCTATGCTCATGTTGCCTTGTACCACCCTATGTGACCAATTTTGTTGGGGGGATTCTTTAGTTGGAAGGGGCTTGAGTGTTTGTGGGACAAAAATGGAGAAGAAGAAGAAATACAAACTCCAAAAGAAGTGACACTTCCTTGATCAGCATAAAATATGATAGTATCTTTGTCTAGAATAAGACAAAATCTTCTTCATGTGTGGCCATTTAAGCCGAAGATGTTTATACACACGTACAAAAAATATCAAAATTACTTGTGCAATCAAATTTTGCATCAATCCTTCACCTTTTACAGTAACTTTCCCTTGTGCATTCCTTGCTATCAAGCTTCGAATAAGGTTGAAGGCTTGGTCACTTTTACAATCTACCTGCAACACCTCTTTGATGATACTTTGTCGCACTTTAGTTGCTCTCTATGCACTCTCTCTATGCATACTTTGCCACCTTCTTTGCACCCTTTGTCTCTGTCTTTGCACACTTTGTCTCTATGCTCATTGTCTAAGTGTGTGCTTGTTTTTCTCTCTGTGGCTCCACAGTGTGCTTATGTGCATTTATATGATTAAGTCTATGCATGCTTATGTGGCACAATATTCATGTTTCATGTGAATGTTAAAGTACTTAAATGCCTTACACCAACGTAGATGGATCAACCTATAATTGAACTACCACCATTGCGCACATCTTTGTTTCTTGGCTACTGCCTCTAAGACTATGGGGATGCTTGCAAGTCCTTTCTCATGACTTTTACACCTTCTTTTTCTTATGGAAAGAAACCATTCTTAGGGAATGTCTGGGGCAACCATATTTCTAATGGTTTAATCATAGGGATAAAACTTTGAATGCCATTTGCTAAACTTATAATGGGAGTGCTTTTGAAGTTTCAAAGTTAGCTTATATGCTAACAAGTAACCCCTATCTACAAGCCCCATCTTTGGAAGGACATAACTAACTTGGATGGAATTTGTTGAATAGATGCTTTAGGAATCTTCCATGGAGGAAGAGTTGGATATTTTCCCTCAAGAAATAGTAAACTACCAAGTTGGATACCTATTCCTTCTCTCGGTCAAGAGGTCTTTCAACACTAAGTTCTATGCTTCGAATGGTATCAGTCTTGATTTCATTTGTATATTCTCTGAGAAGCACAGGCAAAACATCAGTCTCTATTAATTTGTACACGATACAAGGACGATCCATTTGACGAGCTTCAATCTTTATTTGAGGTCCTTGTTTGAATGGGTAGAAAATAATCTATGTTTTCACTAATAGATGAAGTTCATGATTCTATTTTCCCCAACCTAAGTTTTGTTTCCGCCATTGTGAATATATCCCATGTAGGTGACAGATAACTTGATGTAATGTTTTTGTTATGCTGATGAGTTCTATCTACCCCTACCAAAGGACTTTTAACTTCTTGTTCATTATAATATTATATTGTGTTCTCAAGAACAAATAGATCCCCCTTGGGATAAAACAACACAAGTATCTAGATACAATTGAAGTAGTGAAAGATGCACTTACCTATTTGTGAATGCTTGACACTTGGGTTGTACATAAACTTGGACAACAAACTTAATATAAGACTTCATTATGTATAAGTAAATCAAGCATGCAAAAGGCTTTTAACAAAAAACAACATCAAATGATATCCATGATTATGAAGACTCAACTTTAGGCACATCTCTATGCGTGTTGCAAAAGGTTTGCAATTTTCAAGAACAAAACACTCAACTAGCGTGCCAATTTATTTTTTTGACACAATTTTATTCCCCCATCAGTCTTCCATATTATCATACCCTTTAATATATATTGATTTCAATCACATTATCATTGTTTTTCTCTTTAGTAGTATCACGGCCATCTCTAGTTGCACATATGGATTTTTTAGCATCCCTCAACAATATTTGCAATCTAATTCTTTTCATGATAATGGATTTTAGAAATTCCAGCAAATATAAAATACTATTCTCATCCAAAATGCATTCAATTTCAGTTAGCATGTGAAAATTGATGTAAATATTGGTATCTATTTGATTCATGACATGGAAAATTGTTCATAATTGTTCTTGCACTATTTAAATAACCTTTGTTGAAGCCTAGGCAGACAAACATGTGATTATTATATAAATGAATATTAAAATAGCACAATCCTATGCATACCATTGTGTGCAAGTCCGTAGATTCATACGTTTAAACTTGCACCTCTTGGTGAATTCTCAATGATATGTATTCTGACAATAGAATGTATGAAAACATACCTACATTTCATTCTTCCCTAATCATGAGTTTATATGTGTATATCATTCATGAGCACATTGTATGAATTCAACCATGATCATCACCATGCTTGAATCATTTTCTTGATAAATGTCTATGAGTATATATGTTTGTGCATAATACCATTTGTAGTTTACTAGATTACTGATAATTATGACATTATATCCAAGTTAATGTATGTATATAAATGTCTTAATGTGTACCTTCATGTGTTAGACTATAAAGAATTTCCTATATAGATAAGTGCATATGTATTCTCCGCATAGGCCTAGATGTATGAATTTGAATATACACACACACACACACACACACACACACACACACATATATATATATATATATATATATATATATATATATATATATATATATATATATATATATATATATATGTGTGTGTGTGTGTGTGTGTGTGTGTGTGTGTTTTATATGCACACTATGCACTAATATATGTAGGATATGCATTTTTAGACACTAGAAGCTATTTAAATATAAATATAAGCAAACAAGTATGCAATATTACATTTATATGTCAATTTGTGAATAAAAGAAATTCTTTACCTACGTATATACATATTAACTATATGCTTTTGATAATACTAATATGCATAACAAAAAGATCCATATATATATATATATATATATATATATATATATATATATATATATATATATATATATATATATATATATATATATATATATATATATATATATATATATATATATAGTGCACTGCATTCGTGATGCTAAATGATTTGTATATGGCTTCTCTTTGCCCTTGCCCTTCTCCTATACTCACAATAATGCTTCCTTCTTCCCCATTGTAGTGTGTTTCTATAGTAGTATGAGTGCCTTTCTTCTACATGAATTCTTTTATATGTGTCTGTGTATATCTACATCTCTATGTGCCTATGTATCTTTCCCCCTTCTATATCTATCCCCCTCCTCTATGTGTATGCTTGTCCCCTTTGCCTCTTCTTAAGACTACCTTTATAGAGGTAACACCTCGTTTTCCCATACTATGTCATAATGGCTTTGATTCCCTACTCTGGCCATTTGCGTGAGCGAATCATACTGAGATCTTAGATTTGTGCCCCCTAAAAAGACATTGGAGATGGTGAGATTAAGTTGGAAATGTGGATGGTCGTTGCTCTCAATTCTCATTCATCAATGCTTCTGTGTTGTTGGAATACTCACAAGCACATAACAATAATTTTGGCTGTACACTGATCTAGCCTAGTCCAAAATTGCTTCTAGAATCTATGAGCACATTCTTCAGAGTTGGTGCTTCTTTTGCTTTAGAGTGGATAGCTCATAATTTATGAAAGTGACATAAGTCTAGAAATAGCTCGAATGGGTCCCAAAAAAGGGTCTTCTTGTGCGGTCTGATATCCTAAACATCCACATGACGTACAATGCCCACTTCCAAAGTTTGCCTTACCCCGGAGTGGAAAAAACAAGAGGATCTAACAAAAAAGAGGTTTGAAGAGAAATTCTATTCTAGACCCGAGGACCAGAAGAGGGAGATCAATAGGTTTTCCATATTTCTATGTTCATCAAAAGTTGATATATGTACAATGGTATTTTTCCTTTGATCTAGGTGTGGTATATCTTGGGCTTGGATACATTTAAAAGCATCAAGGGCTTTTCCTTCAGCATAGTTAAGTGAGCTGCTCCTTGACTCAAAAGAGTTAATACCTTGTATTTCCCTTCCCAGAGTGGCATGAATTTTCCTCTTTGCTATGCATGCCTAGATGGGTTGTATAATAGTATCAACAGACCTACTTAAACCTTAGAGGGCCATAAACCCTTATCCTCTCTTGCTTTCCTTTTCCCTTGCACATATTCTATCTTAGAGTGAGCCTCTCCCTAAACTTCCTCCAACCATGTTAGAGTGATGAGCTTGGTGGTATTACTTGAAGGGGTAGGTGGACCATAACAGTATCCCTACATGACTCTTTTGAACCCAAGTAAGAGGTTGATAGGTAAAAGAGGAGAGACCCCATAAACTAACTAGAATGGGGACTACTGAGTGCTTGACTTTCTCGTAACTTGGTAGCCCCAAATTATGCCTAAATAGGTTCTTCCCCACGAATTGGGACTTAAATAACATTCTTTCATAAGCAGACTAGCCATCATTTTGTCTGTGCTCTCTCCTTGTCCATTTGTGTGTGGGTAGCATGCACAAGACCTCCTATGCATGATCTTGCATCTTGTGAAAAGATTATGAATCATTGAGTTCAAAAAATATGTGCCTCTTCTGATGTGATCTCTATGGGGCAATCGAAAAGGGTTAGGATGAATTCAAATAGGTATTGAGTAGTGGTAGATGCAAAATAGATAGTCTTGCATAGCTTGCACTTCAACCCATTTTGTTGCATAATCTATGGCAACGAATAGGTACTTTTTGTAACCTAGCCATGCTTATGGATAAAAAGGCCCTACAAATTCAATATAAAAAATGACTACGACTCAAGGGATGTGGTCAGTGGGTTGTGGTGCCTCTTGGTAGGTCGAGGGCCACAACATTGACACACATCACACTTCATTATCCACTCACAGGTATCCATAAAAAGGGTGGGCCACCAAAATCCACAACTTAGAGTTTTACCATCCATAATGTATGTCGGGGGATGTCTAGACCCCATGCCTCCATGTGCTTCATAGATGATGCTTGCTAACTGCTATAGGCATAAGAATATCCGATGCATCCCGTACTCCCCTTTTTTGTACAAGATGCCATTGATGTTGTTCTAATTTCTACATTTAAGTAGTATTCACATTTTATCTAGGTATATCCTTCAGGGAAGACACCTTCTTTCAAAAATTCCTTTGTCTATTGACACCACTTATATAAGCCTTATATTTTGAATAGTGAGACATCAAGGAAATCAGAAGGAATCCCCACTCATGGGCCATTTGCAAAGTGATTCTAGACATGTAGTCTTCTAAGAAGTGGAAACATCCTTGGAGAATTGACACATCGATAGATAACCTTATTGTGATCTCTTTTGATGAACAAAAATCTCAGCCACTAGTTTTGAATCCTCGATCTTGAAGGTATGTAACCAACGTGTAATTCCAAGCTCTAGGAGCTTGTTTCAATCCATATAATACAAGTCTTCAAACATAAGATGTATGATTAGGGTTTTCGAAGCCTAGAGGTTGCGACATGTATAACTCTTCCCTTATCCAACCAATTAGAAATGCATTTTTCACATCATGTTGGAGGGCTCTCCAATTTCTTGCAGTAGCTACACTTATCAATGTTCAAATTGTAGTCATATTTGCAATTAATGAGAATGTTTGCTCATAGTCAATACCATGAGTTTGTGAATATCATTTTGTAACTAATATGGCCTTGTACCTGCAAACTGATTGATCTGATTTCCTCTTAAGTTTTTATACCCATCTGCAACCAATTACCTTCTAATTGGATGACATTGGAACCAACTCCCAAGTATTCATCTCCTTCAATGCATTTATTTCTTCTTTCGTAGCCTTCTACCAATTAGGGTATCCCTTTGCCTTTTCATAGGTTGATGGTTCTTGTGGAATTGAGTCCTTTTCCAAGTAGATTTAATGCTTTGTAACGAATGTGGAATCATATCCATACCTTTCTTGTTGTCTCTTCTCCCTTGTTGACCTTCTAGGTGCTTTCTTGGAGCATTCTCTACACTTGCATTTTTTATTTGTGTCTTGACTTCCATAGCTTGTAATCCTTCTCCCCTTCTTGGTCATCAGCTATATCACTTCTTGGATCCTAGACCTATGTATTAAGCATGCCTCCTAATTGATGGAAATCAAAATCATGATCATATGGTAGAGTAACCTTCTAATATTCTTTATCATACCAAGACTTGTGTTCTTCAAACAAAACATCTCTACTTTTAGTGAATTTCTTGGTTGAAGGATTGTAGAATTTGTAACCCATATTAGTTGAGTCGTATCCAATAAATACTACCTTTGTTGCCCTTTCATTTAGCTTACCTCTGATCTCTGAGGATTCATGAACATAAGCTAAACAACCAAACACCTTGCATTATCGTAGACAAGGTTTTTCATATGCCATGCTTCATAAGGAGTCATACCTTGAAGTGATTTGGATGGTAGTCTATTGACAAGGTACAAAACACTTGAAATAGCCTTTGCCCATAAATAATGTGGGAACTTCTTCTCTTCAAGCATTGTTCTAGCTAATCCAATAAATTTCTTGTTTCTTCTATCTACAATTCCATTCAATTGAAGAGATCACCTGGTAGTCACTTCTCTCTTAATACCTTTATCCTAAAAGAGCTCATCAAATTCCTAGAGATTTATTTTCCCCCTCCATCAAATCTCAGCTTCTTGCATGATCTGCCTGTATGACTCTCCACATGTCCTATATCTTTTTTGAAGCAATCAAACACTTACTCTTGATAAAGTATAGAATAGTCCATCTACTATGGTCATCAATAAATAAGACATAATAACTTGATCCTACCAATGAAGGTTCTTGACTTGGCCCTCATACATCTGTATATACTAAGTCCAATAAGTCATTGTGGGTGTAGTCCTTCTGGTTGAATGGCTGTCTTTTGTGCCTTTCGAATTTGAAATGCATCACATTTGTTGATCGTGTGTTGCTTTGAAATATTTGGAAGTTCTAGAACCCTTTAATCCCTGCAAATATTCTTCAAGGTTCTTTCATTCACATGAGATCTCACTTAGGGTTTGAGACCCAAAGTTGAATAAAGCTATCCCCTTGGTTTCTCCTACTTCAAAAGTAAAGAGCCTACCATGATTCTCACCTCTATGTATCTTCATGAAGCCTTGACATGGATCTTCCAAAGAAGCTCCATGTTGGATGAACCTAACTTGCAAGCCTTTCTCAACTATTTGGCCTACACTTATCAGGTTTTTTGTAAGGGTGAGAACATAGAGCACCTTGCTTAAAATTTTGGTCTTGCTACTGGAACCTTTGAAATAACCAATCTTCTCCACATTATGCTTTATATCATCCCTTGTTAGTACTTCATTTCTATGCTTTGGACTTTCCAAGTTAGATAAGAGGGCTATGTCACCTGCAACATGATTTGAACATCTTGAATCTATGTAGAATAAATGTTGATTAGATCTTGCAGATGCAAGGATTGCATATCTAAAATACTATCTACTAACTATCTTCAAAAATATCTAAATAAGTCCACCCGCATTCACGCCCTCATGATTCTTCACCTACTAAATTAAAACACAATCACATTAAAAAATCTTAAGACATTAAAATCCATATAACATTCAATTATTCCATAACATATATCATGCCTCCCAGTCAACAAGCAACTGACCTCAGTTGATAAAAATAAAGTAGACATGGATAGCCATTCACATGTCCCATCATTGAACAATCATAAGCATGTTCCATGTAAAAACACATGCATGGAATTGGAAAACTAGAAGTTAATGTGACTGTGATTGATATGCAGAGCTAAAGTCAATTTTGGAACCTAAATTTTGAAATAATGAAACCCAAAAAGTGATTACAAAATCAAATATCTTAGTATGATAGAATAACTTTTGGAAAACCATGATACAAAAAAATATATTAAATTATTAACTTACCATTATGAGAAAAATGACTTATCAAAATAACACTTAATATATAACTTAATAAAATCCTTAGTATGGTCCATGGCCTTATCTATTACTAAACATGTGAAAAGAATGTTGGTAATATTTGAATTAAAATATAAAGGAAAGGTTTTTTCTTGGATGTATATAAAATAAAATAAATAAATAAATGAGATTATTAAATAAATAAATAAATAAATAAGGGAAAGAGAGTGTTAGAAGTTAAGTTAACTATGGATTAAAAGAATTGGGGTATCAATATATGAAAATAGGCTAGCGAATAAATCATATCTCTTCTAAGTGTGAGGTTGTGGGCTTAAATCGACTACATGCTAAATAAGGAACTAAGTAAGCTAACTAGAAAAATAAGTAGGCTAACTAACGAAAAAAGGAAGCTCTTATTTCCACTCATAAGTAAGAGTTTGTTTGTGCATAGCTAATGACTACCAATGGAACCAAAGGGAACCATGAGTGCCAGAGAAGCCAAAGATGCCAAAGTTATGCCTTAGTCGACACCTTGGAGTAAGCCACTAGGGTAACTGCATGGATAACTAAATTGATAATTGAACTTGATAACCAAACTTGATAATCGGACCGAAACCGTGAACAATGCATGGTGAGTACATTGAGTACAGTGAGCACAATGAGCACAATGAGCATAGTGAGCATAGTGAGTATAGTGAACATAGTGAGCATAGTGAGTATAGTGAGTAGAATGAGCACAGTGATAGATTCAAAAAATTTTGAAAAAGACACTGGTGAATAAAAATAACGTAAATTCACAAATGCTCAAACCTGGACCGAATGATCGAGATAGATGTCAAATCACGAATAGACTCCGAGAATTATGACCGGATGATGAGAAACCACCTCCACTGACTACACAAGCTCTGATACCACTATTGACCGAATCTTGTAGACACACAAATGCAGAGATAGTATGAAAACAAAATCTCACAAAAGCATAAACAGAATAGATAGAGACAAAAGATTGGACACAAGATTGGGTACAATCTCCCCACACATACTCTGATGGATGAGTCTATCAGAGTATGTATATTTATAAGTATCTTTCATTATGCCCTAAATAGAGGATACATGAGGGTGGCGCTTCAGAAAACATGCATTTACAAAAATCTACTTTATTTACAAAGTCCTCACTTTTTGAGCGATCTACTATTTTTACAAAAACTTTGCTTTCTAAGGGATCTATTATTTTTTACAAAAATATCTAAAATGCTATCTTCCAGCTATCTTCAAAAATATGTGAATAAGTCCAAATGGATTCACACAATCATGATTATTCACCTACTAAATCAAAACACAATCACATTAAAAAACCTCAAGATATTAAAATCCATATAACATTCCATTATTCCATAAAGCATAACAATAAATGATCATCTTCTTTACCCTTATTGTGGCCTAGATTCATCACAAGAAATGAGTCCTCATGTTGTTGATCATCAGAATAATTGTTGTAGTCTTTCTTTTTATTGTTTCTTTTGAACTTGTGTCTGCCTTTGCCTCTATTGTTTCCAGATCCACCTCTTGTACTTTCTTTTTCAGTCTTTCCATTGAACCAAAAATTCTAAGTGGTGTGGTTGGTCTTATCACAGATGGGAGAAGTTTGAACATTCTAGCCTTTGGATTTGTCATACTTTGGTCCTTTCTTCTTCCCTTTCCATTTACTCTTCTTGCAAAGCTGGCTTGGGAATTCTCTTCCTCATCCTCTTCCTTCTTCTTGCCTCTTAGCTTCTTGTCTATTTTATCTATATTCAAAGCATTAGTTGAATAACCTTGATAGGATTTATCTTCCTTCATGCTATTTTTGGCCTCTTGATTGAAGAGTTTTCCAAGAAAGATGCTGAAGTCTGGATTTTTACATCCATGATGAGTTCATCGGTCGTGGTGAAAGATTGCCATTGTTTTGCACTTCTAATTCCATTCATAATTTTTCTCATAATGGCGTCTTCAACAATCATCTCTCCAATGAATGCCAATTGATCTACAATCTTGTTGACCTTTGTCACAAAATCTTTGATGGTTTGCTTTGATTTATTCTTTATCTCATTGAAATCATTATAGAGATGATTCTTTCTTGCTTTGGTACTAGAAAAAATGAAAGTCTCTACGGCATTCCAAGGCTCTTGAGATGTCTTACATCCTCTAATATTTGGTAATAGAAAGTCAGAGATGGATTTTAGTATGTATGACCTTGCTTAAGCATCCCTTGCACACCAAAGTGTGAGCTTATCTGTTTCCTCTTGAGAAAGTCCTCCTTTGGATCTTGGAATACACATTGCTTCATCACCTCATACAATCCCGTATAGATTTCTTCCTTGCAAATAGGCCTCCATTCTGATTTTCCAAGCAACATCGTTGTGTCTATCAAGCTTGTCAAACATTCATGGAAATCCATGCCCCATCTTTGAGTTGCTCTGATAACACTAAGAGAAGTTGGAGAAGATAAAACTTGAGTTGCAAAGTGATGAAGGTGGCCTAGCAAACCAGCATAGGACCTGACCTAGAAATTTGAGAATGTCAAATAGACCTTGTAGGCTTTTTATTAGTGCACTAGAACCCAATGGATACTTTGGAACATCAACAAGATCAAGTTGATACAAACAAATAACTTGCACCTTGACTAGCTCACAAAAGTCTTCTATATTTGGATGGAAGCTATGGCTTCAAAAACTCAAAATAGTGGGCATAGTTAGAAATGGAAACATTCCCTTTAGTGCAATTTTGCATGTAGGATTTTCTTTCTATAATGTATAAAATGCCTTATATATATCAACCAATGAAGGAGCAATAAGTTTAACAATGATTGGATGCACCTCAACGTTTCAAGGCTATGCAAAAATTGATCTTGAGACCTTCAACGAAATATTTCTCTAAATCTAATCAAACCAATAACTTCAAAATCTATATGCATACAATAGAATGTAATATCTTTGTAATGAGTTCCCATTCACTAGATTTGGAGCTTTGTAGAGAAAGAACCAACCTCTACAATATGATTGAGCATGAGGAAGACGAAGTAGAGAATTCAATGACAAAAGAGTATATGTATTACATCAAATCATGTGACTCTTATTGTACAAAGATTGTATGGTCTTGTATAGACCTTTTGATGGCTTTCCATGACTCAAATCACATGAATTTTGATTTAATCTTGCGGGTTGTTTGTTGCGAATGGTTGGAATTTCTTCCTATATTATAAGAAGTGGAAGTTGAAGTAATATCAACTTTTTGGTTGATGGATTGAGAATCAATTTGGACTACTTCCAACTCGTGAGTTTTGTGTCTTTTACTTTTCCCTTTTACAAAGGTAAATACCTTGAACCTTAAAAAACGAATGATGATAAGTGAGCATACAATCAACACAAACAAAAGTGTGCACATAAGTGCTACTCCCAAAGCACCATCCATATGATGTTTCAAATGAGAAAGAAATTCATCTCAAGCATAGTGAAAGCTTGATGGTTTTAGACAGGTTGATACATCAAGGTCTTCTAGGGTAGTGGGAATTTCAAAGAATCTTTGGGTTCCATTTTCTATGCATTTACACTATAGCCTATGTTTTGTCATCTCTGCAACACCTTGTTCATCCAAGATGGCTAATCAAAGTGGAGGTAGAGATGAGGCCTCAAGAATTGCAATGACAGGTGACCTTGGCACACAATAAATAAATGCTTTCATTGAAATTGTTTTCATGAGTCAAAATACAACAACAAATAGAGACCATGCACTAATGAGCTTGAGAAGAGATATTAAAAGAGAAACAATTTTTTAAATGGCCAAAACATAATGAATTTATTGCCAATCTATGTTTTTGGAATTTATGGTGTAACTGGTATAATGAAAGTACTTGGCTTTGCAAGAGTGATTAAAGTTGGAATCAAAACTAGGATTCTTTCCTATCAAGATCTACTAAGTTTTTGGGATGATGTTAAGAGTTTATTGAAAGAAGAGTACTTTCTTTCACATTTTGTCATGCCTAGTTGACATTCATTTAGTGAGTGAATGGGTAATCCAATTAAGTGAATCATCGTGGCTGAATTGTTATGTGATTTAGAAAATATTTAGCTAAATGAATGAGGTTGATCAAGACAATTTAGCACGAGGAAAATTAGATTCATTTTTTTAGAGTGTATATTGAGCTAGGAAATTGATTGGGAGACTTGATGAAAACAATATGTTTGAAGAGGGAGTGCAATAGTGTGCATGAGGTAGCATTGATGCTTGTGGAACAAAGAAAATGGGTATCCCACATAGCACATAATGTACTCATGCACTCAAAAACCAATTGAAACTCAAAGTTCTTAGATTTTGCATTAAGGCTCATCTAGAGGTACATCTAGAAGCTGCGCCACATGAATATATGGAAGATTTCATTCAAGGGATAGAAGACCTTCATTTAATAAATCACCTGGATTAAAATGCATCTAGCTTCACATTCCAATTTTAACATCAGCACGAAAGTAATACTAATAATCTTTGTGAATACATTTTAAATAAATCTAGAAAATAGAAATTTCCATTGTAGTGCATGAGAAATGTTTGGAGTACTATATGATCTCAAATTAATTTGGATACTCTAGTTCATTCTTTGTTTATGTACGCGTATGAAGACAATGTAAAAGAAAGGGGGAAAAGAGATAAGGAGAATCTAGGTGTGAGAAAGAGTGAGAAAAAAATATAAGAATATATATATATATATATATATATATATATATATATATATATATATATATATATATATATATATATATATATATATATATATATATATATATATATATATATATATATATATATATATATATATATATATATATATATATATATATATATATATATATATATATATATATATATATATATATATATATTCAAGTGTGTGTGTGTGTGTGCGCACTTGAGTTTATATTCAAGTATTACTCTATGCTTCTTATGTGGATGTATTTGATGGGGGAAGTATCTCAACCCCTATGCAACGACGAAGCGTGAATGACCTCCACAGGTATCCTTCTTTGACCTCTGCACACCAAAAATGCTCTTACTCAGAGCTTATGCAGAGAACTCCAGTGAGCTTTTGTCGACCTGTAGTAGACACCAAGAGCTTTCCAACAAAACAAATTTCACTTCAAATGGATGCTTACACAAGGAGAAACAATGTCTACAACATGAGCTAGTTGAATGCTCACAATTGCCAGTCAAGCAGATACCTCACTTCACTCCAGCAAGCTTTTCTCAGAGGTTATACAGAGAATGAATCTCAAACTTGGGTCAACTTTAGAGGACTCTAATAGCTACCCAATGACACCAAAATCATAGCAAATGGATACATAGAGAAGGAGAATCAGCCCTTACAACAGAGAGCAAAATATTTCCAACAAAGCCTACACACCAAGAGAGATATCAATCACCCAACTTCACTAAAATGAATGTTGCTCCCAGATTACTCAGAGACTGATCCAGAGACTTTGTGAGCATAAAATATACTCTAATAGCTATCCAATGAGACAAGAATTACATCAAATGGGTACAATATGAGGGAGAACCAATGCTAACAACTCAGGGGTAGAGAGTTGCAACACTGCCTGCGCACACACATAGATATGCCTACTAAAAGAAAACAAACAAGCAAGCAAGGGGCTAGCTTAAGAAAGGGGCTTGCTTATCACAAGTCCAGCACTTAGTGCTCACTTTACATGAGCTAAAACTCCAAGAAGATGGGCCAAAAGAAGTCGGGATACATGCTCCTTTTATAGTGAGAAGTGTGCCCCTAAAATCTAGGAACTACCTTTCCAAATCAGCCTCCTAACTTGGAGGAATTAGTTGAGATGACCTGGGGAGTGGTTGAGTGACTTTTCTTGATGGAATCTTGTGGTTTTGGCTTCCTTTGATTGCTCCACATTTCCATAAAAGATTCCCCACGAGCTTGTAGCTTGAAGCTTGACTTTTAACACTCCCCCTCAAGCTTCAATTCTTCGTTCTCATCCAAGCTCCTTCATGTTGATGCATTGCTTGAATTTTGAAATCTTCATCCCATCCAAAGCCTTTGTAAACATGTCCGCAACTTGGTCCTTGGTACCAATATGATGTACTGAAACTTCCTTGGATATCACCTTTTCCCTTATGAAGTGATAGTGCACTTCAATATGCTTGGTTCTAGCATGATAGACAGGATTCGATGCTAGATGAATGCTACTAATGTTGTCACAAAAAATTGGATATGTGTCAACCTGCAAATTAAGCTCCATAAATAACTTCTTAATCCACATTAGCTCACATGTGACTTGAGCCAAAGCTCTATACTCAGCCTCGGTGGAAGATAATGCCACCATGGGTTGCTTCTTGAAATCCATGAGATGATCTTGCTACCTAGCATGACTAGGTAACCACTTGTACTTCTTCTATCCTCCTTGGAACCGGCCCAATCGGCATCAGAATAAGCTTTGACCTGCATATCATCATCAAATGAATAGAACAATCCTTCATTTATAGTGGCCTTGAGATATCGTAACATTCTTCTTGCAGCTTGCAAGTGTGTAGTCCTTGGACTATGCATAAATTGTGATAACACTCCAACTCCATATGCTATGTCGGGCCTAGTTATTGTGGCATAATTGAAAGATCCTACAATAGATCGATACAAGGTTACATCCTCTAATGGCTCTCCATCGATGGAGCTTAGCTTTACATTAACTTCCATGGGATTTGAAATAGGCTTGCAATGTAGCATCCCAAACCTCTCAAGTAGGTCTAGAATATACTTCCTTTGTATGAGCATAATACCTTCTTCTTTGTATACAACTTCAATGCCAAGAAAATACCTAAGATCTCCAAGATCAGATATCCTAAACTCCTTTCCAAGCTTTGCCTTGATCTCCTCAATGCCCTTTGTATCATTACCTGTAATGATAAGATCATCTACATACACGCACATGTAGACTACAAGTTCTCCTCTTTGTTTGATGAAGAGAGATGGATCCGCCTTGCATTGATTGTAACCACATTTGATCAAGTAGTCCACCAATCTTTGGTTCCAAGCCCTTGGAGCTTGCTTTAGGCCATAAAGTGCCTTCTTCAACCTACAAACATGATGTGGAAACTCTTTATGAACAAAACCTAGTGGTTGCTCCATGGATACCTCTTCTTCCAAGTCTCCATTGAGAAAGGCATTCTTGATATCCAATTGGAAAAGCTTCCATCTTTGCTAGCAGCCATTGCAATGAGTGTCCTAATGGTGCTCATCTTTGCCACGGGGCTGACTGTCTCTTCAAAGTCCACTTCATAGGTTTGTGCAAAACCCTTGGCCACCAATCTTGCTTTGAACCTAGAAATAGATCCATCTGAATTCCTCTTTACTTTATACACCCACTTATTACCTATTACCTTCATGTTATCCTTCTTGGGAACTAGATTCCATGTTTGATTCTTCTCAAGTGCGTCGATCTCTTCTTGCATTGCCTCTTTCCATTCAGTGTACCTGCTTGCATCTTCATAGCAATCGGGCTCATGATCTTCTACTACTTTGTTCATATATGCATAATGAGTTGCCATGTATGAATCATAAGTAAACCTTTGAGTTGGATACTTAACTCTAGAAGACTTCCTTTCTTCACCTTTTGGAGGAATAAACCTCCTTTGCCTTGGGAACTTGATCTCTTTCTTTGACATGGCTTCTTTCTCCATCATGTGTCCTTTATCATCTTCAACTTCATTACCTTCTTCATCCAACTCCACCAATTTTGCTTTGCCTTTGTTGATTGATTGTGCTTCATAGCTTGATGAAGATCTCCCCCTCCATGGTGAGTTCATGCTTGAACTATCTTCATTGATGGAACACCTTGGGCCGCTTAGCTCTAGGTCGATTTGTTCTACATCATGTCCATGCTTTTCTTCTTCATAGTCCTGCATACAATCATACTTCTTATACCAAGGGAGTAGCTCATCAAATGCTACATCCCTTGATATCCTCAAGTCCTTTGTGTTTGGGTTGAAGCACTTGTAACCTTTATGATGATTTGAATATCCTACAAACACACACTTTTCTGCCTTTGGTTGTAGCTTGTGCCTCAATTCACTTGGCACATGTACATAACAAGTACATCCAAATATCTTCAAGTGGGAAAGATCAGGTTTCTTACCATAATAGGCTTGATATGGTGTCAAGCCATGGATCCCTGAGGTAGGAGCCGTATTCATAAGATACACGGCGGTATTTGCTGCATCACTCCAAAACATGTTAGGTACATTCATCTCATTAAGCATTGCTCTAGCGATCTCGGCAATGTATCTATTCTTTCTCTCTGCTACTCCATTTTGTTGGGGTGTGTACCTGCATGTTACTTGCCTCTTGATGCCTTCATCCATTAAAAAATCAGAAAACTCATTTGAGAAATATTATCCCCCTCCATCGGACCTTAGCTTCTTGATATATGTACCTGTTTCCTTCTCTACCATTGCCTTGAATGCTTTGAAACATGTAAACACATTTGATTTGTTTTTTATGAAATAAACCCAAACCATCCTTGTGCAATCATCTATAAAAGTGACAAAGTACTTGTTACCTCCAATGGATTGCTCTTTGGTTGGCCCCCACAC